>CM034155.1:221895316-222549098 GCA_019776745.2 Taxus chinensis | reverse complement strand
AGGGGGGGGGCCAGATCTAGAGAGGGGGGGGGCTGAGCGCCTATATCTATATGGGTCCGGGTCGAGCCGCCCGATCGACCAACCTTTCCGCCTATAGAGAGATCTAGCCCACCACCCATCTATAGGTTTTGATCTGCCGCGTCGTCTCAGAAAAAAGAATTGTGGTCGACGGGGAGGAAAGAGATGAATGAATGTCCTTTTGGGAGAATGATGAGGAATGCACCTACCGAGACGGAAGCCAAAGGTTTCTCTCGTAGGTGGACGTATCGAACCGAAATACTCTCTAGGATTGACATCTTGATACATCGGTTTCCCATGATAATAATCACTAAACCGACTTGGATCTGAACTACGATTCAGATGAAGTCTCACGGAAATCGGATTGACTTTTCGTGCCATATTCTAGCGGCGCCCTTTCCCCCTTCTCCCCTCGGTTCTCGGAGCCCCATATATTTTGATATGGCGTTTCCGTGCAAAGGCAAACTCTCCGGATTTATGGCCAACCTTTCCTTCAGTGATCTTGCAACGAACGGGAGTTTTTCCGTTATAAATTTGTACGGAGCGATCAACCAATTCTGGCGGAATGGGAGGTCTACGTGACCAAATCTTCCTGCAACTCTCTCCCTCTCTATTGATAACTCTCCTCATCTTCAACAAGAGAGCATCGACAAAACTGCCCTTCCATATAGATCGTCGTGGCACAAACTCATTTCGTCTCCCCACTACTGTTCGAAATCCCGCTTTTGGCGGCGGCCCGGCGGCTCCCGAGAGGGGCTTTCGGCTCTATATCTTATCTCGTCCCTTCCCCCCTCCCTCCATACAATATAGGGGAGCCCCCCCTCCCTATTCTATCTGGGCCTATCTCTATCTCGATCTGGGAGAGAGGGAGCCTATAGATCTCTGGGGCGGCCCACTCGGGGGTCCCCCTATATGAACTATGGCATCCATCTATTATATACGTGATATGATACAATCAGTCATCAGTCATATCACGCGGCTCGACTAAAGAGTGTGAGATGCCCCTACCCCTATTATTAATAGGCATAGGCATAGGCCCCCCTCTGTAGATATGGGAAGGAGTAGCCGATGCGGGTGAGATGCCCCGCTCCGACCGACCCGACTAAATGATACAATACCGGATACCGGCTCTATAGTGCAGTGGGATCGGCGGTAGTATATAGCCATATAGAACTCTAGGGCATTCATGGTAGGCTCGGCTCGCCTTTCTAGAATAGGGTTCCCGGGGACCCCAACCCGGAATTAGAATTCTAATATAGGGTAGGGTAGGGTTGGGCCCTGAACTATCCCATATCTATAGGGGAGGGGGCCGGGCCCATATATCGATAGGGGCGCCATATAGATATGATATATAGGGGAGCGTTAGATCCCATATATAGCCGCCATCGGGGGGCGAGAACCCGGGTTGCTAGATATAGATAGGATATGGGGCCCCTATATCTCTTCTCCGAGGAGAGAACGGAGAGCCATATAGATCTATATGGGCCTCGCCTTGCCCAGATAGAGAGTCTAGATCCAGAATCTATATATATAGATCTATATGGCAGACTAGACTAGACGATAGATCGGTCCCAACCTTCCGGCCGGTTATAGATAGATGGGATAGATGGCCCCAACCCAACCCCCATATCGTCATAGGGTCCCAACTTGCTATTCCCACCACCCACCGCTCCCGGGTAATCGCCCTGCCCTAAATGAGATGAGATGGGGCGTTTCATTCTGTCCCCGCTGACCGGACGAACGAAGCCCTTTCTGCCATACCATATAGATATAGGGGGGTTGGGAGGCCCTATACATCTATGGCGGGGCGACATCCATGCCATAGACTATAGAGATAGGGTTGGCCCCCTATCTATATACCCCTATCTAGATCTATGCCCGACAGCTCGCTGATGCTCCTATAGATGTCGGGCCCTATCCCTATAGAGATAGTAGATAGCTGCCCCGAGCGGAACTGACTTTAGAGGGCGACTATCTGATCTAGATATGGGGCACGAACTGAATCTAGATATGGGGCCCGGGGCGCCGACGGCATTTAATTTAATTCATGCTTGGGAGATATATCTGAATAGTGGGGCCATAGATGGGGTATATATCTAGATAGGGCGCCGACAGAGTTATAGTTCTCTCGGGAGATATATCTACCCATATATCTAGAGGGGGGGGGGCCCCTATCTCTACTTTCTCTGGGGTGGGGGGGGGGCGGGTATATATAGATAGGGCGCCGACAGCCCCCCCCCAGATAGAATATAGATAGGGAGCCCCTTCCCTCCCCTTAGATCTATAGGGCTATAGGGCCCCCTATAGATATATCTGGGTTTTCTCGGGAGGATCCCCTATCCATATATAGATAGAGGGGGGAGGGGGCGAGTCTACTAGGGATAGTAGATAGGCATATATACAGATAGGGCGGCCTACTATTTCTATATAGCTTCTAGCTGGGGCCCCCCTCCCTGAACTATCTTATCTGTTGAGCTGTCGAGTTTGAGCGCATATTACTATTACTATTACTATTACTATTACTATTACTATTACTATTACTATTACTATTACTATTACTATTACTATTACTATTACTATTACTATTACTATTACTATTACTATTACTATTACTATTACTATTACTATTACTATTACTATTACTATTAATTGGGCCCCCTCTCTACATATGGGAGATAGCCGCCCGCCCCCTGTATGTAGATATGCAATCAGAAGGTCGAGTGGCCCCCCCCTATCTATAGTTGGGAGAGAGGGGGGCCGATGCGATGGCCTATAGTTCTAGGGGCCCCAGAACCCATACCCATATATTAGTTCTCGGCAATGGACAATGGGCACTAGACTATGGAAGAACTATAGATAGGGCGCCCCCCATATGGAATATATATACACATCCCCGATAGGGCTCGCCCATATAGGATAGGGGCTCGGGTCGACTATCTTATCTATCTATCTATCTATCTATCTATCTATAGATTAGTTGATTAGTTGTGGCGAGTTCTATATATATAGATATAGGGCATCACCCTACCACCTCCGACGTGCCATAGTGAAGTTATGCTATCTATGGATAGGCAGAGCCCCCGAGAAGAGACTATGGATACGATGGAGACGAGAGAGGACGAGACATCGTCTTCCTCATGGCATAGTCGGCATAGCTAGACAAGTATTCCGAACGAAAGGTTCATATCATATAAGGCCCCCGACAGATATATATAGTATAGAGGGCCGCGGGGATGGAGTATTCTCAGATATATTTCGGTAGATGGGGTTGGGCAGTTGAATATTCGATATCCGGTATGGGGGAGCAAGGCCTCGGGCCCACGGGGTTGTCGGCCTCACGGGGTTGGAGTTGGGCAGTCGATTCTCTATCCCCGAGAGCCATATAGAGAAGATAGTTCAGGGGAGGGGCAGGGATTATTCCATCTGGGGGGGTTGGGCTGATGAAGGTGCCTGACCGACCCCCGATCTAAAGAACCTCCCCTTCCCCGCCCCTCTCTCTATATCCGACCCAACTCTCGAGGCTCTAATACAATAGATGAGGCAGCGTGGGGCAACTATTTCTTACCCGGTCGGCCCGCCTGTATATAGATATAGATATAGAGTGAAGAGTGAGATATAGAGAGAGATAGAGAGAGAGAGATACAGATAGAGATATAGATATAGAGAGAGATAGAGATAGAGAGAGAGACTTCAGATAGAGAGAGAGATATAGAGAGAGATATTCTCATTCAGATATAGATAGAGAGAGAGATATATATCTGAGAGAGATATAGAGAGAGAGAGAGATAGTCTCATTCAGATATAGATATAGATAGAGAGAGAGAGAGATATAGATAGATCGAGAGATAGAGAGAGAGAGATACAGATAGAGATATGGACTATCTATATGGCTCGGTTGGACAAGCATATAGATAGTCGCCAGAATCGGACAGATAGCCCCGACAGGACCCGGACAGTTAGGTCTGGGAACGTCTGGGACCGGGCCGAAAGGGGCCGGGTTAGGGTTGGAACCGGACAGATAGGTCTAAATACCGAAAGGGGCCGGGTTGAACCAGATAGGTCTGGGCCAGGTTAGACCAGATAGGGCATCCCCCCTCCCCTCCCCTCTCTATCTAGATGGCTAGATGGCGAGATGGGGGACGACCAGATAGTATATCCATAGTTGGCTGGGTTGGAACCAGAACTATAACCGCCATCTGGGTTCGGGACCGGCCCATATAGAGAAAGAGCCCCGATTCTAGTATCTGGCAGGCTCGGGACCGGACAGATAGGTCTAGAACGGGTTGAGTTCGGGACCGGACAGTTAGGTTTAGGCCGGGTTGGAGTTGGGACCGGATTGAGAGAGAGTTAGGTTCGGGACCGGCCAAACAGATATTATGTATATAAGGCAGGGCAGGTTCGGGACCGGACGGATAGGTTCGGGACCGGCCAAACGTATATTACTATTACTACCGGCCATTGGATACTATACCACTCCGAGAGCGGTCGACCCGGGTTATCTCATTCGTGCCTAGCCCCATCCATGAACCGATTAACCCACCCAACCAGAGCATCCAATGCCATGCATGATTCACCGCTACGCCCTATAGACCTATCTGGGAGGGCTTTGTTTTCTGAGCTGGGAATCGATCGGATAAATAGTAGGGGGAGGGCCGTGGAATCGGTATGGTTGGTAATTGGTCTGCCTCTGATCATGATCCCATCCCACTCGCCTCTCCCTTCTGTAGATGATTCCACGAACTATGATGAACTATGATTCCGAGCTGATGAACTATGACGATGATTCTCAGCGGTTATTCACGAACCCGGGCGGGGCGGAAAAAGGAGAAGGAGCGGCGGCGTGGAAAGAAGGGAATGAATGATATTATCAATGGATTCACTTACTCCCGATAGAGAATAGAATAGATAGGGGCCTGGGTTCACTTCCTCTTGTGCGGCTATGTAACCCTACCCTATGGAATTGCGTATGCCATGGCGTGCGACTCTATGCTATGGGGGCTCTGTCCTCTCCCTTTTTCCGGTTCCGCCTTTCGTTTGCAGAAAGAAGGAGTTGCGGGTGGTAGGACTAGGAGATAGAGGAGAAGGAGATTGTCCCGGTAGGCCGGTGGTTACGGGGTGTTTGGGCTAGCACGGCTGCCCCTTGCTATGAAGAACGGGAAAAGGGAGGCCTAGGGCGATTGAACGGGAACCAGATCAATCCATCCCAGCCAGATCCATACGTACACCCGGGCGATCAATCCATCCCAGCCAGATCAATACTCCCAGATCCATAAGGGATTCATGGGTCCCATGAATCAACAACTCCCCATGCCCATGAATAGGAGTAACGGGGAGTAACGGGAGAATAGATCCATAAGGGCCAGATCAATACCCATCCATGATGAAATGAGCTGGTCCGGGGAGAATGGGACCATAATGAGCTTAGCTTTTCTCTGAGCAGATATGGATAGGGGGGGCCCTTTCCCTTTACTACTATTGTCATAAGTGACTAACGGGTTCAACGCCCCTATCTATCTATCTATCTACATCCTCCTCGACCCCCCTTCTCGCATTGATCTCCTTCTCGACTTGATCTCCCTCTATTGCCGCTTGCCGAACTTCGGCCCTCCGCCCGAAAACAAAAAAACTCGACTTGATCTCCTTGGCCGCTAGGAGAAGGATAAAATTGAGGGCCCCCACCCCTTCCTATCTTATATTAGAGTTCTAGATAGGGCTCCTCTTAGCTCTTATCATATATAGATTAGATAGGGGGTCCTCTTCTTTAGGTCCTCTTAGCTCTTATGGCCCATATATAGATTAGATAGGGGGGGGTCGGCGGCCCCTATCCCTATATAGATAGGCATGCGCCGAGGGCGGAGGCCGGGGCGCACCATATATAGATAGGCGTCGGACGAGCCAGATAGTTCAGGATAGGGCGGCCTCCTGACTATAGAGAGTCAGTCCACTCGTCCGACATCTATATATGGTGCGCCCCGGCCGCCCAGATAGATAAGATATATAAGATCTAAGGGGGCCTCCCCCGCCCCTATCTATTCGGGCCTCCCCCGACGTAGGGCGGCTAGGCTATATTATAGAGTCTAGTCTAGTCTAGTCTAGTCGGGGTGAGCCCCCCCGGCGAACCCATATCGTCATAGGGGGACCGCCCGCCCAGATCCCAGGTCTCTCTAGATTGGATGGGGTTGGGGGGGGGGGGGTTGGGGTCGAGGAACTCCCCCGACGAGATGGCCTACTATAGAGATAGTCTCATTCAGATAGAGATAGATATAGAGATAGATAGAGAAGAGACTTCAGAGTGAGAGAGAGAGAGATATAGAGAGAGATAGAGAGAGAGAGATACAGATATAGATAGAGAGAGAAGAGACTGAAGAGTGAGAGAGAGATAGAGAGAGAAGAGACTGAAGAGTGAGAGAGAGAGCTCAGATATAGAGAGAGAGAGTTTCATTCAGATAGAGATAGTCTCATTCAGATAGAGATATAGATGGGGGGGGGGGGGGGGGGAGGAGATCAAGGGCCTTTACTCCCCCGAGGAGGCACTCTCCTGCCCCGGCGGGCCCCTATCTATGGGGCACCCCCTAGAACTCTATAGGCGATAGATCGAGGAGTCTATCCGGGGGACTCGGCCGACGCGAGGAGGCCGAGTCCCCCTGGCCAACGGCCTATATATAGAATAGATGGGGCACCCTATAGAAATATCCATATGGCGATAGGACCCTCTAGATCAGATCTATATGGGGGGGAGGGGGGGGGGGGGGGGGGATGGTGTGCTCGCCATCTTCTGAGGGAACATCAACTTCAATTTATAAAACTGGAGAAAAATCTACATCTGGTGAGTCTAGAGGAGGAGTTTCTGCTTCCTTTTTCTCAAAAAACTCAACATCTCTGCTGGTGTATACTTTTCTGGTCTTAGGATCCATCAACTTGTACCCAAGAGTCTCTTCACTATACCCAATGAAGATGCTTTTCTATGACTTCATGTCTTATTTCTTTCTATTCTGCTTGGGTATCTGCATGCTTACTTTGCACCCAAATACTCTAAGGTGTGAAATAGATGGTTTCCGTTTTGACCATGCTTCTTGTGGTGTTACTCCATCAAGAGCAATTGTGGGCATTCTGTTCAACAAATACACTATTTTCTTTGCTACTTCTGCCCAGAATGTCTTTGTAATTCCATAGTCATCGATCATACATTGCACCATTTCTATGATAGTACAATTTCTTCTCTCAACAACACCATTTTGTTGCAGTGTGTGTGGAGGAGGAATTTGTTGACGAATCCTGTGATTTTGTAGGTAGTCTCTAAACTCATCACTAGTGAATTCCACCCCTCGATTTGAGTGGAGATTTATGATGTGATGACTAGTTTCATTCTCAACTGCTACTTTAAACTTTTTGAAGGTTTCAAATGCTTCACTTTTCTTGCGAAGACAAAAAATCCACATTTTTCTTAAATAGTCATCAACACAAAGCATGAAGTATTGGAACCCAGAATGACTTGGCTGCATCGTACTGCAAAGATTGGTATGAACCAGGTCAAGTTTTCCATGAGCTCAAAATGTACTCTTCTGGAATGAAGCTCTGTGTTGTTTTCCTGCTAGGCAGTGAAGACACTTGTTTGTATCCTTCTGAAGAGGTGGTAACCCATGTACCATGTTACGCTAGCGAAGTGTCTCGAGATACTTGAAACTTAAATGACCAAGTCTCTGATGCCACAACTGTGCTGAGGTAGAGTTCTTAGCCACAAGTGCTTGATTGTCTCTATGAATAAAATCAAGTTGGAACATGTGTCCTACATTGGAGGCTTTCACAACTATTTTCAAGCCTCTTGATTTGTCTTGAATCAAACATGTTTTCTTGCCGGAATGACTATCAAAGTCAATTTTGAGGTTGTGATCTAGGAGTTGACTGACTGAAAGAAGATTCTTTGTCAACCTAGGGACATATAGGACATCTAATAGTTTACAGTTGTGTGAACCAAGGGGTAGAGAAATGTTCCCAATCCCCTTAACTGTATATTAATAATCATCTCCCAATGAAACATGATTTTTCGATGGCATGTCCCTCATTGAAATAAACTAGTCTCTGTGGTCAGTCATGTGTTGAGTGGCCCCCGAATCAACATACCAAACATCACTAGATGACGTGGATGCTTCACTTGATTGAGAAGTGAACAAGTAGTCTTCATTGTCTGATTTTTCTTGTTGCTCAGCAATATTACCTTGCTGATGGGGTCTTATTTTCTAGTTCCCCTTTTTCTACCCTTGATTGTAGTTAGAATGTCCCTTGTTAGATTGTTGTGGAGGTCCATAGTTTCTTGATGAACCTTTCTTATAAGTATTATACCAACAATCTTGTAGGTTATGTCCTCTTTTGTAGATTGTACATTGCTTCTTCTGTTGTCTATCCCCTTGATACTAATTTTTATTTTGGGACTTTTGATAGGAATTAGATTTTCCTTTACCTTTTCCTTTCCATTTTTGATGTCATGAAAGTGCTTGTTCTTCTTCATCATCCTTATTGTTCATTGCTTCCTCTTGTTACAGAAAGTTTACCAATTTTTCAAAACTAACTGTCATATCTGACAAGTTTAGTGTTGTTACAAAAATACGGTATGAAGAAGGGAGTGCTCTCAGAACAATGGGAATGAGAGCATCATCTGATACCTCTTCTCCCAGGGCTAGAAGTGAAGCCCTCAATTCTACAACTCTTCTTAAGAAAGCTTCTATTTTTTCATTCTGCTTGAACTTCAATGTGTGTAACTGAATCTGCAAATTCAGTATAACATTCTTGTTCTTGGTCTCGTATATTGTGCTTAACTTATCCCACGCTTCTTTGGATGTTTTGGCAGCTCAAATGTGGGGTTGCACATCATCAGACACTCCAAACAAGATGATGAGTTTGGCCTTCTGATCTGCTTTATCAAATTTCTGTTGTTGTGTTGTATCAGTAGTTGATCTGGTCAGAGTACCATTCACAGCAAGCCAGATCCCTTCAAACTCAAGCTGTGTCTTGATTTTTGTCTTCCATGTAGCATATTTGTTTCCTCTGAGTAATTGTGAATCCAGAAGAAAAAATTTGGGGACATTGGTGCCCATTTTACAGAGATCACTGATATGGTTTGGCTCTTATCACTCTAGGTATAAGGTCTCCCAATCTATATACCGTCAGTTTGATATACTGAACCTTTCTATATAGTAATATACGCACCCTTCCGATATACCCAGCGGTACGTGGAAGAAGCTCACCCTTTCTATATACCTAGCAGTATGTGAAAAATGCGTTAACGTATGTGAAAGAGTCCAATACGTGGTACCAAGATAGTACTGAAAAAGGATTGTGCGATTATTGACACTGGCTCAAAGAAATATCCTCATACGCGCGCGTAACTTTGCTATATACTTGGATAATTTCTCAGTCTGGATTTATGTCGTGCAATCATTCACAAACGGATGAGATGGCTCATAGTGTGTGCACTGTGACCTTATTAATCCCCATCGATTTATAGGGATGATGCTCAGATGACATTGTTGCAGCTATATTGGGTGTCAAGTGCAGTAGTAGTTGCGACGAATTTACCTGTAAGCACTTCCCAGAGGCACCGTATATGCCAAACGCTGTGAATGAGATCTAGGATCTTGTGAGTGTTTTAGAACCAATTTTTATTATTGTTGAGTATAATATTATGCTAGTTTCTGAGCAGCTACAATGTTTGCAGTTGACTATGGTAACCTGCAAATTAGTACAATTTATTGTAGCATGCAATTACATTTAAACATATGGAAAAAAATTGAATGGATGGCAAAAAAAAATTGTTTTGCAGGCCTTAGTGGTCTTTGGAGCCCAAAATGACCCACTATGCCAAAAAATTACAAAAATATAGCTGAAAATGCAATTTTTGGATAGGCCTCCTTTAGCAAAAAAAATGTCCAGAATGAAAAAACAGGCTGAATGGGGAAAAAATATTTTTTCCCCTAAATTAGGGATTTCCCTGCTAAATTTAGTTAGTTATAACTACATTTGAATTTTTTGCTAAAGTTAGCAATTCTACCAAATATTCCACCAAATTCAAAATGACAAGTTGGGGATGGGATTTGAACCCCACACCTCCCACTTCCAAGTCGTTTGGTCTATCCACCTTGGCTGCTTGTGCACTTGTGATGTAAAATGAACAAACTTGTATTTAAGTAAAGCCGAATTTGACTCCCCTCTTAAAAATGGTGACATGGCTGAAGCTCCACGTGGTGCTGCATGCATGGAATGCAAATTAGGTATTATCTTTGCATAAAAATCGGATCTACAACATTTGTAACTCTTGTGGCATTAATTTATATGCCGGCTTATAGGATTTACCTTCCTTTTTATTGAAAAAACCATAGTTTTTGCCAATAGCTAGGCTTTTCTTCACGCCTTTTTGATAATATTATTTCTTTCCAGATTTTAATTTCTTTTATGGTTGCAGGCTTTGTGTGGATTCTTTGTGGAGTCTTGGAGTTTTTGTGTTTGAAGCTTCACGTTGATTATTATTCGTTGCCGCTATATTATCTTGTCTCAACATTTTTTTAATTATTACAAGTTGTTGTGCGTGGAGATAACTGAACCAACCATGGAGAGGTCTCCTCCTTGCAAATGGATTTGTCACGGTTGCTTCAAAACAATACGTAGCTCAATCCTCCAATGCACAATGCAATGCAAGTAATGCTCTATGAAGGGCCCGACCGATGTTTGGGAACACGCCTAAACACACTTGCTCAGTGAAGAGCACTTCAACACATCTGTAGAGCTACCAAATGTAGCAGTAGCTAAAATTTCCTCTAATATTAGAGGAAAAACCCCTAATGGGGTAAATATTTATTTTAAAAAAAAATATTTCTAAAAATGAACATCTTCCAGATAGTAAATTTTCCTGGTGTAAAGGGCACCAAGGCAAAAAAAAATTACTATACGTTTACCTGGAAAACACACAGGAGATTATGAGTCTGTAGGGAGATGTGGAAAGTTGCTGGAGGAAGCACTGGCTCTCCAATGTTGCAAATTTCTTCTCCACAAATCCTTCTTCCTCTGCAACCTTCTCCAACCTTGCCAGGAGCTTCAATTCGCTCTGGTACCAAATGTAAATTGAGCAACAGGGGCGGAAGCCTGAATATTGTATTAAACTCAATCAATCTAATACACAGAAGCATGCTGTAATATATATATATATATATATATATATATATGTATGTATGTATATATGTATGTATATATATATTGCACAGCTGGGATACAAACAAAAGAGTAGTTGCAACAATTCAACAACAAATTTAAAATACATTAGCTTCCAAATATTACATCCGGGAAGCCCAACAATAATGTTGTTAAAACAATATAACAACATCCCTAATGTTTACATAAAACAAATATGGTTAATAAAACCAAATAACAACATTATTTAATTAAATAACATTAATTAAATAATGAAATATGAAATGCATAATTAATATATGGTTAATTAATAATTAACCTAATACAACAGGACTTTCAAATGCATCTCATTTACACATAGTTTAAATGTCATTGTTACTTGACTAATTATATGTTATTTTCACTGAGTGGTCTATGAAAATATCCCACAAAACCTTGTCTTCTCAACTTCATGCACAACTCGGGAGAGAGCTCTAAAACAACAAAGGAAAATATGAAAATGATCTAGACTTCATGCAATGACTTCTCAATGAGGCTTCCAACTCCCATAGAACCCTAAGTGTCACCCAAAACCATTCCATTTCCTTATTACATTTAATTTCTTGTAAGACCTTTTTTGTTTTCTATACGGATGAAAATTCACATGCAACCTTCAACTGCACTCAACCCCCCGAGGTCGTGCCAGTGCAGCTGATGTTGAATTTGTGTGGCTAACTATAGGAGGATCAATGACTAAGATATGGTAGTGTGATCTCCTAGTAGCTGAGTTGACAAAGGGGAAATTTAGAGGCTATGAACGGGTAGCATAAATTCGCTATGGTTTGTCTAACTAAATCTCAATGTTGAACTAGTTTGCAGTGTCCAAATTAACTAAGATGAAACTAACAATATATGCTACTGTTGGAAGGGAAACTAATGTAAACAAATCACAAAAAATGAAATATTACAATCAAAAACAAATTTTTTCTGTTATTCTAAATAACCAAATCTACTTTTTCATTCAAACTAAACAAGAAAAATAACCCGATGTGGTTATTCACCTATGCTGAGTGTATTGAAACTAAACTAACTTAAAACATGAACTTTTCGAAATGATCTATGATATGTGGACAACCTCCTACAGATATTCTCTCCTTCAGATCCATGGGATAGGAAGAAGAGGATCTTTCACCAGGAGCTGTTATTAATGATTTAAAACCTCTTGGAAATTAACTAATTACTTGTAAATGAAATCATATTGGTTTTCTACTCTATTTGTATGATATAATAGTAATAAATTGTAGCAATGAAGGAAATCAAACAACTCCAACCTGGAATTCATAGAACAGAGGTAAATCCAGTTGTGTGATGACTTTTTCCATCATTTTATCCTTTCTTTCTCTGTGTGTCCATATGAGTCCAAGGAATTGGGAATGCAAAGGTAGCAATAGGAGAAGGCACTTGAGAAATGACAGCTTGAAGGTAAATATGGTTACAATACAAGTAGAAGAGAGATAACACAAGTGAATAGAGCTTGGCTATGTAATTTCCAGCAGGATTGTTGCAACAATATTATGCAAGATACACAAAATTTGTAGGTCGTTTGCTTGAATACAAGCATTGCATATATAGGAATTGGATGGGATGTGCCTTCATGCACAAGGCAGCCTTGGAGTTCTAAATAATTGGTTGAAGAGCCAGTTCAAACTAATTAAATCTATTTAAAAATAGAAGAGGGAAGGAATACCATGCAACCAAGACTATTTTTAGGAAACTTGGTTCACAAACACACCTTGGAAGTCAAGTTAGGTGAAATAACGCAGGTTGAAACCACGCATGAAGATTTTTGGAAAAAGTATGCAGGACCGTTGTCCGATGCAGGGCATCGGTCCTAACACTAAAGGCTAAAAAATTTAAAGAAATGAACAGGAAGCTGGAAGAAAGCATGGAAAAGTTAAGTAAGGATGTATAGGTTACAAATATACACTGTGAATGGGTTTAGGAACTCGAACACCTTCTGAAATGATATGAATCATCATTGGGGACTTTTGCAACCATTTTTTGACAATGTAGCACATGTAATTTTGGGTGTGTACATTTTCCGTACTATCTCTCTAACTTTCCTCATGCCATACACATTTCTATTCACTATGCAAGGTTTGGTTTTTGATTTATTTAATCATTTCCATTTTTTAAACATTATCCAAATCCCCATGCAAAATCATATGGTCAATGATGAAATTAACAATCAAAACCAAATAAAATATTAACTTATCAATTTCCCTGTTAATTGGTAGGGATTCATGGCTTTTCATGGCCTCTCAAACTTAATTGTTAACCATGGTCGATGATCATATTGAAAATAAGTCAATATAATTACTGCAAGGTCCATGGCTAAAACCAATCATAATAATCCTCAACAATGCTATGTTACATGGTGTAGGACCATTATTTTATTTAATAACAATAATCATTCAATCACTTTAATATTCAATTCTCCTCATGGTCCAAACCACTATAAAAGAAACAACAATAACTTTGCCTTATAAACAATAAATATTGCATCATGGTCTAGGACCAATACAACAGAAATTTTCCTTTCCCCTTGGTTCTTTATCAATGAAATCTCATGATTTATCTTTTTCAAACAATGTAATCAAATCAATTAAACATTTACCTTGTTGATGTTCTGAGTCCCTTACTCGAGAAAAAAACAAAACTTACAGTTTCAATGCCTTACGGCCAATGACCAAACTCATAATGTCATGAAGGGAAGTTAGAATATTTAAGCAATAACCTTACATTCTTATTAATTATCGTTTAATATAAAATGAAATCATTATAAACCGATATTGATAACATTTCTCCAATAATCCTTTTCCAAATAACAACAATTCTTGTAACTAGTAACAAAATCAATACAATGCATTATCGTGATGTTAACTAGTAATGAAGTCAACTATAATCATTAACATCTAATAATGATGATAAAATAATGGTAGTTAAACAAATCAACTTCGCACAACCATGTAACTGTTATCCAATTTCACCCCCCCAGGGTTGAATTGATAACATACACCAGGATTCCCAAGTCCTAGGCTGAAAAAGAACAAGCTCTAAGAGAATGCGAGAAGTTGCAGGAAATAAGCCTAGGCCAGAAAAAATTGTGAAAATCGGCTAAGTCCTTGTTCTAGAACAGTCGGGACATTTGGGACGCCAAGGCGCGGGTCGGCCAAAAAGCCTACAGGCGGCCCAAACAGCACAAGGGACAAGTGGGACAAGAGTGCGCGAAGGACGCGAACCGGCCGGATCGGCCGAAACGGGGAATTGTAACAGCAAAGGGACAAGTGGGACAAAAGGACGCGTGGGATGCGGAAAGCCAGTTCAGCCGGAAGAGAAGAAAATCGACTAACAGTTTGGGACATTCGGGCTGTGAGTACGTGAACCGCCCGGATCGGCTGAAAAGGAGAACTTTTGCACCAAAAATTCGGGACATTTGGGCCGTAAAGGCGCGGATCGGCCGGATCGGGCGAACCGGAAGAATTTGCCCCGCGAAACACTAGGACATTAGGGACAAATGGATGCGAACCGGCCGGTTCGGCCGAAACAAAAAAATTCAGCACAAGGAAAAGTGGGACATCCGGGACAAAAAGATGCGGTGGACGTGAAAATCTGGCAAGCCCGTGGACGAATCACAACATGACACGTGTCGTCAAGGAAAAAGGTCCAAAAAGTCAAAGGGGCGAGTTCTCGAGCACTGATCCAAACCAATGAAATAGTGCCACGTGTCCAAGTATAAGGGGCCCACAAGAAAAAAAGTGAAAAGGTGGAGAGAGGGAATTGCTCAGCAGACCAGAGCCTGCAACGTGTCGTCCAGATGGCAGAGCGCGGGAAAAGAAATTTAAAAATCCGTTTTCACCTGTTTTGTGCCCTAAATCTTCAAATCATCATATCTTTCAATCCAGAGCTCGGATTTGCACGTTCCTTATATCAACAAAAAGATGTTGAAATTCTCTACATGATTCAAGGGTCAATCTTGCATTTTGGTGCAATTTGGAGGGAGAAAATTAAGAAAGTGTCTCTGACACGTGTAATGCTTTAACTACCAACTTTAATGCAGCAGACAGCTCACCGCTCCTGTTAGACAGCCCGCCGTTTTGCCAGGATCCGCCACTTGGATCATAATGGGATGATTTAAATCCTACCAAGAAGTGGTTGGGGTAGATTCTGGATTTCCTCTCTCTGTCCCCTCTCATTTCTTGATATATATTGTAAAGAGGAGCCCTTTTATGAGGTCGGACATTCTTGTTTTGCATCCTCCCTTCTTCCCTGCTTGCAAGAGAATTTGTGGAGCTTTTCAAACCTCCCATATGGATTGTAATGCCAGTTTTTGCCTCTTGGCCACTGCAATGTACTGTATCCACTCTTGAGCAATATATATATGTTTGTGATTGATTCTCAACCCTCTCATGTATTCATTGCTGTTATTTTGATCTCTTATTGCAGTTTGGTTACCTGTGCATAGTGTTTGTATTGCATCTATGTGGTCTGTGTTAGATTTGCAAAACGAGTGTCTAACATTCCTTGGTGCATCACCTCTGTAGTTTAGGTTTTATTTTATGCATTTTCTCACCTTGTCTCCTTGACAAGTTAGATTAGGTTTTAGTAAAACCTCTGCATTTTTGTGTGCATCTGAACAAAGGAATAGGAACCAGCCTTCTCTGGAGAATCCTTTATCACCCTTACAAGTCCCACACTTGGAGAAAGGATTCCATGTTGTGCAATCACACTGGATGCCTGAATATCAACCTATAAGCCTGATCCACATCCAGGGGTGCTGTGAGTCAGCAACAACAGTTTTGGCACGCCCAGTGGGACACTAGAGGTCTCATTTTTATTGCAGCAAAGTTGATATGCATCTGCTGTAGTTTTCTTGCTTATAAGAGCTATTATTTGCATATCTGGTGACTCCAAGGGGAAGAATCAACTGGTTTTAGCAGTGCAGGCCTGAAAACTCATTAAAAGAATCACCACAAGGTCAAGAGCTGGAGAAGAAGAAGTGTTGTTTTAATACCTACAGTTATCTCTGAGAAGAAGGCAAAGAGGAAGAAGGATTCAAAGGTCTCCATCTCCACCAAACAGAACTCTCTCAACTCCTCCACCTGACAGGCCTTTCTTTCAATATACAAGGGTTTTAAGACCAATCAGAATGGCTCAGAACAATCCCTACGTCAACTTCACAGGCAGCAGCCCACTTGCTCTCAATGCACAACATCCAGTTCCTATTGTAGCCTTAAAGAACATTCCCTACTTCACTAGAGAAAATCAGAGTACTCCAGGTGATTATGTTAAAGATATTGCTAACCTCTGTGCAATCCATGAAATCGATGAAATGCAAGTAGCTGTCAAATTACTGGCATCTTCATTTAAGGGTAAAGCATTACAATGGTTTAGGAGCCTTAGGGCTGGTTCTATTACAAACTGGAATCAGCTGTGCATTGCACTTCATGAGCAATTTGGAGAGAAGGGAGACAACTTGTCTCTTTTGGAGCAGTTGACAACTATCAAGAGAGCTCCCAACGAGCAGCTGACTGACTTCAACTTCAGATTTCAAAGGTCTTGGGATAGGATTCCAATGGCAGTTAGGCCAACAGCAGGAGGTGCTTTTCTATATTACCTTAAAGCTTTGAATTCTGATATTTCTATGTTAATTCAGTCCATGGGAGGCACAACAATCCCTATGGCTTATAGCATTGCCATTAGGGCTGAAAAATGTCTTATTCAAGCTGGTAAACTGGCTCCTAGGCCTCCCATGCCCTTGTATCCAAACTTAGAAAATCCAAGCACTAGTCAAACACCCACTTTGGCTCCTGTTCCCACTCCTAGAAATCAGAGTTCAAATGAAGCTTCCACTTCATCTCCTAGTGCTTCAAATGAACTCCAAGAGGTCATGAAACAGTTGCAAAATTTGGGAAATGAGCTGGTTACTATTAAAAGGCAACAAGCCCAAGTTTTCAAACCTTCTTATCAACCTCAAGCTCAGCCTAATAGGTAGCCATACCAACCACAAAGACCACCTAATCCAGCTGCAAATATGAATCAAAATCAAAGCCAAGTAAGGCCTCCTACCAATAGACCATTCTAGCCCTATAATCCAAATGCCATATCTGCCTCCAAGGCATTAGTGCCAACACAGAATAACATTGCTCGGGAATATGATTGGTGCTTTCCATGCAACGAGCCCCATAACCAATCCATATGCTTCAATGGTGCTCTCAATCAAGCATTGATGGTGACAACTACCGGTGTGGAGGGCGAGGGCAGTCAAGGAAACAACCAACAACCAGAAACATTCCAACAGCAATCAGCCCCAAATGACACTACATTGGTGAACTGGCAAGCAGAAGATTTCTGTGGCATGAATCAGGCAGTTTCTCAAGGTGTTACAGCCAACACAAGGTCAAAAAGGAGGAATTTGGGTGAAGAACAGCCATTAGCCCCAGCCAATCCACAACCTTCCACGGCTCCACAAATGATTGGCAAGCAGAGTCCAGTTTTAAATATACAAGGGCAGCCAAGAACAGCCCCTAGGCCAACTCAAATGCCAGCTATTGCTGCCCACGTGCAAGGAGTAAACGTGCAAACCAAAGGATAGCAGAGAGATTCTTCATCACCATTCAGTATCATTGATCAGATGAAGAAGACAAAAGTCAACATATCAATGTGGGAATCGCTATCCATCCCAGGAGAAAGAGATCTGCTGCAAGCTGCCATGAAGGATTGGACAACTTCGAATCAGCAAGTTCAGATGTAAGACAAAGTGCTTACAAATGCTGCCCAGACTGAAGGAAACCATGGAGGACAACAAGGTAAAATTTTGAAGCCCCCTCCTTTCTATGTTTCATTAATCATTGGGGATAAACTAGTACACAATTGCATGATTGATTCCGGGGCAAGTAGCTCAGTGATGCCCAAGCAAATAGATGATCAGCTGGGTCTCCAATATGAAGTAATATCTAAAGGGGTAGTGCAATTGGATGGGATAGCAATAGCAACAGTTGGAGTGATTAAAAACTTGAGTCTTACCTTGCATGCATGTCCAAATGTTGTTGTCTTACAAGATATATCAATCATAGACCTTCCACCACTCTTTGCCCTTTGCTTGTCAAGGGACTTCACAGCCAAAATTGGAGGCTATTTGTCTGCTGATTGGTCTCACATGCTGTTTAGAACAAGGTATGGAACTAAGGCTACAATTAGGTCTGAACCCATTGCAAACTTCCATATTGAGCCTTACACCCCAAGTCAGATTAATGCCAATTGCTCAGCATTTGATCAAGAAGATCACCCTAGTACTAATGAGGATGACACCAAGGTTAAAAGTATCCCGGACCTAACTCCTGATGAATGGGAAAACAAGATACATGCTTTTAATCCCTATCAAGAAGTAGAAGAATCTGATCTGGGATTCTATTGTATACACGAAGAAAATCAACCTGTTCCTAGCATCACCAAGCCAAGCCATGATGATGACAACGAGGTATGGCAGCTGTTTTTTGACAGATCAAGGAGTAGGCAAGGTGCATGAGGTGGAGCCATGCTTGTTTCACCTCAAGGAATAAAGTACTATTCAGCTTTTAGATTTCAATTTGTATGCTCCAATAACACTGCTGAATATGAAGCCTTGGTGCAAGGGATGCATTGCGCAATCAAGTTAAAAATAAAGAATCTGCAAGTCTTTGGGGACAGTGAATTGATTGTAAATCAGGTTAAGGGACGGCATGCTGCCAAGAATGATCTACTCAGGTGCTACAAGAATAGGGTGTGGGACCTCATAGAAGATTTTGAAGGTTTTGGCATCGAATCCATTCCCAGGAAAGAGAATCAAGCTGCTGACAGGCTTGCAGCAGTAGGGGTAGCCTTTGACATTACGAAAAGCATTCAACAAGACAAGGTACAGCCAAACATCCACGTGATTGTGAGGCCTTCAGTGCTGGATAACAATGTCAGTTGGCAAGTGTTTGAGAATGACCAGCAAATCATCAATTTCCTACAAGAAAAAGCTGAGTTCTCTGCTACGAATCAAGACAAGTTGCATCAGTAGTATGGTGACCAAGTGGTGCAGTTGAGAACTAACAAATTACCAAAAGGCCTCATAACCTTGGAGTCAATCTTCAACCCAAACGATCAGTTCTGGAAGGAGAAGGCAAACATTCAAGTAAAGGGTGAGGATTCAGAGCCTATTTTAGTGGAAGAAGGCAAAACATTGCAGATTGGCAAAGTAAGTACCTCACAAGAGAAATATGATTTTGTTCAGCTTTGCCAAGAATTTCCAGATGTCTTCGCTGGAGCTATGAAGACTTGAGAGGATTCAATCCGAATTTGGCACAACATACCATAGAATTGGATCCAGATGCTAAGCCCATCAGGCAGAAGCAGAGACCAGTCAACCCTCACATTGAGCCTCTGATGAAGAAAGAGCTAAATAAGCTAATAGAGGCAAGCATTATATTTTCGATCAAGCACTCAAGCTGGGTTGCTAACTTGGTTCCGGTCAGGAAGAAGAGCGGAGAAATCAAGTTGTGTGTGGACTTCCGAGACCTCAATAGGGCCTCTCTCAAGGATCATTATCCACTCCCTTCCATGGAACAAATATTGCAAGTAGTATCCAGTTCTGAGAGATTCTCTCTCCTAGATGGCTACTTAGGGTATAATCAGGTGATGGTGAAGGAAGAAGACCAATTCAAGACAGCCTTCACAACTAAATGGGGCACATATGCTTACAAGAAGATGCCATTCGGGCTGTCCAACACTGGTGCTACCTTCCAAAGGGCAATGGACATGGCATTCAAAGGCTTGATCAACAAGATAGTGCTGATATATCTAGATGATATCACTGTCTTCTCAAAGAATGCAGCAGACCATCTCTTTCACCTCAGGCAAGTGTTTCAGAGGTGTAGAAAGTTCGGAGTATCATTGAATCCCAAAAAATGCATATTCCTGGCTCACGAGGGTAAGCTCCTTGGCCATATTGTCTCGAAAAGGGGACTGGCAATTGATCCGGAGAGGGTTGAAGCCATAAGAGAACTGCCATTGCCAAGTCACAAGAAGGCTCTTCAAAGTTTCTTGGGAAGGATCAAATTCATCCACACGTTTATTCCAGATTTTGCAGCCCTTGTCAAGCCCATCACGAAAATGTTAAAGAAGAACATGGATTTTAAGTGGACATCAGAAGGCAAGGAGAGCTTCGAATCAATCAAAGAAGCTATATCTTAGGCACCAACTCTCATCAACCCAGACTTCTCCAAGGATTTCATCCTCTATGCATTTGGAGGTGATGACACTATTTCTGCCATTCTAGTACAGCATAACAAAGATAATGATGAGTAGCCGATTGCCTTTTTCAGCCAGAGCTTAGATGATTGCGAGGTGAGGTACTCTTTTATTGAAAAGCATGCACTTGTAGTAATCAGAAGCTTGAAGAAATTTAAGCATTTAGTCTCAAACAACAAGGTCCAGTTGCTGGTCTCACATGCTAGAGTTAAGGACTTCTTCCTCAACAAGGATTTGAATGAGAAAAGGGCAGGTTGGATCACCCGTGTCATGGAGTATGACATTGATATCAAGATCACCAAGCTGGTAAGAGGGAAGGGACTGTGTGAGCAGCTGGTTTTGGGGAAGCAAAAGGAAGTATGCAACGAAGAAGAGGCTGTTTTGACAGTCCAAGACAGCCATGAGCCAAGTGGAAATCAAGAAGAAGACAATGCTGCCCCGACTCCCTGCTGGACCCAAGGTATTATGCACTTCCTAAGCATAGGCCTATGCCCTCCGGAGATGAAAAAGACCCAAAGGAGACACTTCAGGTTGCAGGCTGTTCCGTACGCCATTGTTGATGGAGTTTTGTTCAAGAAAGACGTGAATGGAGTGCTGCTGAGATGCATTAGCACATATCAGATTCAAAGGGTGTTAGAAGAGTTTCATGGTGGACCAGCTGGTGGCCATTTTGCACCAAGAGTGACAGCTCTAAAAATCATGAAGGCTAGTTATTATTGGCCTAAAATATTCAGTGATTGCTATGCATGGATCAAGAGGTGTAAGAATTGTGCATTCTTCACTGGAAAAGAGAAGTTTGCTGCCCTTCCATTGCATCCAATCTCAGTTGACCAGCCATTCATGCAATGGGGTTTAGACTTCATTGGAGTCATTAATCCCAATTCAAGCCAAGGGCATAAATGGATTTTGACAGCCACAGACTACTTCACCAAATGGACAGAAGCAGTAGCACTCAAAGAGGCAAATGAGTCTAGCATCCTAGACTTTTATGAGGGAATAACAACCAGATTTGGTGTACCTGCCACAATAATCTCTGATAATGCATTGGCATTCATTGGATCTAAGGTGACTGAGTGGGCCGTCATGAACGGTATTTACCTGAGCACTTCATCGAACTATTACCCTCAGGGTAATGGCCAGGCTGAGTCTACAAACAAAAACTTGTTGAGGATCATTAGGAGAACTCTTGATGAGAATCAGAGGTCTTGGCACACCAAGCTGAAATCAGCCTTATGGGCTGATAGGATCACTCCCAAAAGATCCACAGGAAACTCTCCATTCAGGCTTGTCTATGGAAGAGAGGTAATCTTGCCCATGTCACTTGATTTGCCAACATTTGAACTTATGAAGTAGCTGGAGTTACTTGAATTTGGGCCCATGGAGGTGAGGTATGCAGAGTTGATGGAGCTGCAAGAGATTAGAAATCAGGCATCCCAAGCAATGGAAAAGGATCGAGCTTTGATCAAGAAGACCTTTGATAAGAAGGCCAAAGATAGATCTTTTCAAGTTGGAGATCTAGTGTTGAAATGGGATGCGGACAGAGCAAAACCGGGAAGGCATTCAAAATTTGATGCCATTTGGAGTGGCCCATACATGGTCACAAAGTGCAAGAGCAGCAATGCTTTCCAATTGGCCTCATTGGACGGTGAAGAACTACAGATTCCAGTAAATGGAATCTATCTCAAACATTGCTACTATAAGTAAAAGGTTCACCCTTGTAAATATTAGCCTACATTTCAATTCCTCTAAGTGCGTATGCACATTGTCTTGTTGTAGTTAGGTTTCAGTTTCCCTTAAGTGCTTTGGCGTAGGTTTTGTTGCTCCTGGATCAAGTTTTTACAGTTCAGCGTGCTCTCGTAGAAGGAGTTGCAGTATCAGGCTCATTTCAGGTCATTGCTTATGACTCCATGCCCAATGGATTGCTAAAAGGCCACTAGTCTTTTCATCTAGCAAGCAGATGACCCCGCTGAGTCACCAAATTGTTATCCAATTTCACCCCCTAGGGTTGAATTGATAACATACATCAGGATTCCCAAGTCCCAGGCTGAAAAAGAACGAGCTCTGAGAGAATGCGAGAAGTTGCAGAAAATAAGCCTGGGCCAGAAAAAATTGTGAAAATCGGCTAAGTCCTTGTTCTAGAACAGTCGGGACATTTGGGACTGTCGACACTAAAATTTTCCTCCATAATTTCTATTTCATTAATGTATGTATTAGGAATAGAATGTTGTTAAGTGTAATTAGTAGTAGCGTCCGATAGAAGATAACGGCACTGCCAGTACGACGCCGCAAATAATGTGGAGTACGGTAACAGTCAAAGTACAATAGGAATGTTGTAAAAAGTAAATATTTGTCGTAAGTGGTCCGGTAATGTTAAAATGTCAAAGTTTGGGTAATTAGAGAAGTAGGGTCTACATGATTAGGAATTAGAATATTATATTAGTAATAAGGACAAGGAGTGAGGTCATAAATATTTTGTGTATTTTATTTGTAAAAATTCTAAAAATGTGGAACCCATGTAAAATGATAAGATTTATCTTATCTTAAGAGATAAGCTTACATGTACAGATAAGAGTTAAGGTATGGAATATGATTCGTCAGAGTGGATTTCTTATCCTATCTTAGAGATAAGATGGATAAGCCTGTAAGTTCTATAAATAGAGAGGCTACCCCCCTCATTTAGCATAGAAAGAAGTAGTGAGAAATATTGTAGGAAGTGTACGAAGGAAGCCATCAGTTAAAGCTGTGTTGAAGAAGCCATCAAGAGGTGTAATTGTAAAGTTTCTCCCATAGTCTTGTTGAAGTACCTCATGGATGAGATTGTAACAATTTCATGTTAATATTATTATTTCCTTTGATATTTCTGATTTGTCATCATTCTGTCTTATCATAGTCGATGGTATTCTTGTGTTATGTTGTTGTTCTGTTTCCAGATTACATCCACCAAACTAAAGGCTGTGCATTAGTAAATAATCATAGCACGAGGAGTTCCCGGTGAAGAATTATCATTGTGTCGGATTGGTGATGACATTTTGGTTCCGTTGCCGGGACCATTCCTCGTTGGTGGATTTTCTGGAGAGATATTCCCAATTAGTCAAAAATCAATTAGAGGGTAACCTTGTTTTTACTGTGCATAGTAGTTACCATGGTAAACTCATTTTACCGTGAATAGTAGTTACCATGACAAAGTCATTTTTGCTGGAATAGTATTTATCACAGTAAGTCACTTTTTACCATGAATAATATTTACCGCAGTAACTTCACTTTTTACCATGAATAGTATTTACCGCAGTAATTTCACTTTTTACAGTGAATAGTGTTTACCACAGTAAAGTCAGTTTTTACCGCAGTAAGTCAAGTTTTACCATAGTTACCATGGTCATTTCTATTTTACTGTAGAAATGTGTAAAGTCACTTTCTAGTATAGTGATTCCAATTATTTGTGCACATAAGTCTTGTTGATTGTACTTGTGAGTTGGTATTTCACGGTGGTTACTTTTGAAAATGGGAAAGATTCCTGTTTTTTCAGCTCAATCTAATGAAGATGCTTCTTCTTTCATTCAAGAGTTTAAGCGATCTTGTATTTGTAACGGCCTTATAAGAAGGGAACAATGGACTGAATTTTTTCCTACCTTTTTGGATGGTTCAGCACTTAGGTGGTTTGAAACACTAGGTGATAATGTGAAAAATTCATGGGATTTATTAACTGAAAGTTTTCTTGAAGAATTTGGTGAACAACAGAGATATGCAGATCTCATGATCGATATCACAAAGCTAACCCAAGGAGAGAAGGAGAAGATAAGGGATTATCATGCTCGTGTTCTAGAGCTAAGGAGGAAGCTTGATGCCCAGATCCGGAAGGAAGGATTAGCGGATGGGTTGATGAATGGCGTGGATAATCTCCTATGTAAGCACTTCATTCTTGGGATGAAGCCAGAGATCAGACAACGAGTGAAGTATGACCGCCCAGCTACCATTGAACAAGCAAAGGAGATTGCAAGAAGGCAAGAAGAAAGCATGGAAGAGGAGCCCAAAGAAATTGTTGCTAAAGTAGAGCCTACACCAGCACCTTTGGTCCAGAATCCACAACCACTCCTGGTGAGCACAAATATTTCTCCTAGTACATCTACTGAGTATGAAGATCTGCTCAAAAAGATGGGTCAGTTAACTATTAATCTTCTTCAAGGAAAGGAATTTAGTTCTCAGGGAGGAGATAGAGGTCCAAAAAGAAATATTTCTGAAGTAGTTTGTTATGGTTGTTATAAAAAGGGTCATTATAAGTATAATTGTCCAGATAGAGCTTCTACATCTGGTACAAGAGATAATGATAAAGGAAAAGCACCTGTGAATTCTTTTGATGTAGTAGATAAGAGCAGAAATAATGAAGTAGATGTGTTTGTAACAAAAAGAAAGAAAGAAAAAGATAATCAAAATGGAACTGATCCTAAGAAGATGAAAGGAGAAACTAGTAAGAAACATAGGAGAAGAAAGCTGGGTGTGCAGGATTTTCTGATTTCACAGGGGCAAGGACCATACTCCATCTTGGAAGATCTGTCCAAAAGGCCTGCAAATATTACATATGGTCAACTCTTGGCTATGTCTTCTGAGAAGAGGCGGGAGTTGCGAGGTGGACTCAATGCTCGAAGAAAGAAGGAGGTTGAGGTCCCTGTTTTGGAGGCAGAGGCAGATCCCTATGCTCCACAAGCTGAGGTATTATGTAATGGTATTTCAATTCATGATGTCTTAGTTGATGGAGGTGCTGCAGTTAATGTAATGACTGAGTCGGTAATGAATATGTTGGGTTTAAAAATTGATCGCCCTTCAACACTTATGTTAAGGTCAGTAAATAAGGGAAAAACTAAACCAGAAGGTGTAGTTTCAAATGTGGCAATATCTGTTATGGGTGTTGTATGTGTGGTAGACTTTCAGGTGATGAAAAATGGTACTGTTGCATACCCAATGCTGCTGGGAAGACCATGGCTAAGGAGAGTTCATGCAAGAAACTACTGGAATGAAGGTTTCATGACACTTGGACGTGGTAGAGAGAGGGTGAAAATAAATGTGATCCCTCGGCATCATAAAGCAGAACCTGTGGATTCAAGTGATGAAACTGATGATTGGACATCCTCTGATTACTCTAGTACCAGTGAAGTGGACACTGAAGATGAAGAAAGCGAGGTGGATGTTTCAGTCATGGATATCCTGCCAGTCACACCAACTCATGACCCCATAAAATTCTCTGAAGAAGAAGTTGATGATCGTCTCCAACAAATAAAGATTGGTGATGCTGTGATGGAGAGTGAGAA
Organism: Taxus chinensis; assembly: GCA_019776745.2. Classification (NCBI taxonomy): domain Eukaryota; kingdom Viridiplantae; phylum Streptophyta; class Pinopsida; order Cupressales; family Taxaceae; genus Taxus; species Taxus chinensis. Next base: position 222,523,287 of record CM034155.1, on the reverse strand, counting down.
GGAATCCTACCTCCAGCTCTTTCGAAGGTACATACACCTATTCACTTTTGATTACAAGGAACTCCGTCAAGTAAGTTGGGTAGAACATTGTATTGAGCTGGTAGATGGTGCTAAGCCCATAAAGCAAATGCCATATAGAATGAATCCTAATTTTTCCAAGACTGTAAAAGAAGAAATAGATAAGTTGCTTGATGCAGGATTCATATTTGCTGTGGAGAATTCAGAATGGGTTTCTCCCATTGTGATCTCAATAAAAAAGAATGGGAAGCTACGCATTTGTGTTGATTACAGGAAGCTCAATAAGGCAACAAAGAAGGATCATTACCCTCTTCCATTTTCAGATCAGATCTTGGATGAAGTAGCTGGCCAGGAATGCTATAGTTTTGCTGATGGATATAGCGGCTACAACCAAGTTCGTATAGCAGAGAAAGATCAGTTGAAGACCACGTTCACCACTCCTTGGGGAACGTTTGCTTATAGAGTTATGCCTTTTGGGTTGTGTAATGCTCCAGCAACATTCCAGCGTTTGATGAATAGGGTGTTCGAACCCTACATTGGGACCTTCATCAGAGTATTTCTGGATGATTTTTGCATCTATGGGAGCAAGTTGGACCACCTGCACCAGATGGAGACAGCATTTCAAAGGTTAGATGAAGCACAAGCCTCACTAAACCCTACAAAGTGTGTCTTTGGATGTTCTAAAGGCGTCTTGTTAGGGCATGTTGTATCCAGAGATGGTATTGGTACTGATCCTGATAAAGTTTCAAAAATCAAAGATTTACCATTTCCTATGAATAGAAGTAAGTTGAGATCATTTTTAGGCCATGTGGGTTACTATAGAAGGTTCATCAAGAATTTCTCAAAGATTGCACAGCCACTAACCCAGTTCTTGAAGAAGGATGTTACTTATGAACCAGGAAATAAGGCACATGAAGCTTTTGAACAACTGAAGGAAGCCCTGGTGTCTTCACCTATTTTGAAGAATCCAGAATGGAGCAAGCCATTCATTGTGTACACTGATGCCTCAGATGCAGCACTAGGAAGTACTTTGAGCCAAAAGGATGAAAATGGGAATGAACGTCCAATTTACTTTGGGAGCAGACAAATGAGCAGTGCTGAGGTAAACTATACTGTAACTGAAAAAGAGGCTCTGGCTATCATTTTTGCTGTAAAGAAGTTTAGAAATTACTTGCTAGGGCAGAAATTTATAGTTGTAACAGATCATCAGGCTCTGAAATATATTGTCAATAAGCCTAACCCATCAGGGAGGATAGCAAGATGGATAATTTTGCTACAAGAATTTGAATTTGATATTATAGATAGGCCAGGAAAGAAGCATGTCAATGCAGATGCACTCTCTCGAGCCTATGATGGTTTAGGATCATCTTGTGATGATGATGATTTTCCCGATGCAGCATTGTTCTCCCTTGACACAATCCCTAGTGAATACATAGATATTTGGAATTATCTGAATGAATTCAAGTTTCCTGATGGTGCCAATGCAAAGACTAAGAGAAAGATTACTCAAGCCAGTCGTCCATATTCTATTCTGCATGGAGCATTATTTCGAATAGGACCTGATGGACAGTACAAGAGGGCAGTTGGACGTGATCAAGGAAAGGAGCTGCTAGAAGAATTCCACAATGGTACATGTGGAGAGCACTTCTCTGGACAACTTACAGCAAGAAGGATCTTGGATGCAGGTTATCACTGGCCCACTCTTTTTAAAGATTGTTATAATTATTGTAAGACATGTGATATTTGTCAAACACATGGTAACCGTAAGACTTCATCAGCTCCATTATGTCCTATTCTTCCACTTGGTCCCTTTGAAAAGTGGGGAATAGACATTGTAGGTCCACTTCCAACTACATCATGCCAAAATAAGTATATTGTAGTTGCCACAGATTATTTAACTAAGTGGGTTGAAGCTAGGCCATTGAAAACAACTTCCATGGATGAAGTGGTAAGGTTCATATATGAACGCATTGTCACCAGATTTGGTTGTCCATTAGAAATTGTAACAGATCAAGGAAGCCACTTCATGAATGAGGTGGTAGAAGCCCTAGTCAAAAAGTTTTCTATTAAGCACAGGAAGGCAACAACATACAAGCCAAGCACAAATGGACAGGTGGAACGAACAATTTTTGTGTTGTGTCAAATTCTAGCAAAATATGCAGCCTTACAGGTACATAAATGGGATAAAAGGATTCATGCAGCATTGTGGGCATATAGGGCAACATCAAAGTCAGCAACAGGATACTCCCCATTTCAGTTGGCCTATGGCATTGATCCAGTTCTTCCTATTGAGTTTGATATTCCCACTGTGAGAGTTATGAAAAATGAAAGGATGGATGAAAGTGATTCAGTAAAAGCAAGGTTGGTACATCTTCATTTGCTAGAGGAAATGAGGGAAATAGCAAATGATATAAGCCATAAGAAGAAAATGAAGCAGAAGGAATACTTTGATCAAAAGATCCGATGGTCTCCATTTCATGTGAATGACTTGGTCCTAGTATATGATTCCAGATACAAAAAAAGAAGACAGAGAAAATTTCTTCCAAAATGGATGGGGCCCTACAAAATAGCAGCTGTGCATGAAAATGGTATGTACCGACTGGAGGAATTGGATGGCACTCCCATTATGAAATGAATTAACCACGACAAGTTGAAGATTTTCCAAGCACCAGAATAGTCTACTCTGAGGATGGAGTAGAAGCTAGGAAGTGGGAAGATGTCGACACTAAAATTTTCCTCCATAATTTCTATTTCATTAATGTATGTATTAGGAATAGGATGTTGTTAAGTATAATTAGTAGTAGCGTCTGATAGAAGATAACGGCACCGTCAGTACGGTGTCGCCAATAATGTGGAGTACGGTAACAGTCAAAGTACAATAGGAATGTTGTAAAAAGTAAATATTTGTCGTAAGTGGTCCGGTAATGTTAAAATGTCAAAGTTTGGGTAATTAGAGAAGTAGGGTCTAAATGATTAGGAATTAGAAATATTATATTGGTAATAAGGACGAGGAGTGAGGTCATAAATATTTTGTGTATTTTATTTGTAAAAAGTCTAAAAATGTGGAACCCATGTAAAATGATAAGGTTTATATTATCTTAAGAGATAAGCTTACATGTACAGATAAGATTTAAGGTATGGAATATGATTCGTCAGAGTGGATTTCTTATCCTATCTTAGAGATAGGATGGATAAGCCTGGAAGTTCTATAAATAGAGAGGCCACCCCCCTCATTTAGCATAGAAAGAAGTAGTGAGAAATATTGTAGGAAGTGTGCAAAGGAAGCCATCAGTTTAAAGGTGTGTTGAAGAAGCCATCAAGAGGTGTAATTGTAAAGTTTCTCCCATAGTCTTGTTGAAGTACCTCATGGGTGAGATTGTAACAATTTCATGTTAATATTATAATTTACTTTGATATTTCAGATTTTTCATCATTTTGTCTTATCATAGTCGATGGTATTCTTGTGTTATGTTGTTTTTTTGTTTCCAGATTACATCCACCAAACTAAAGGCTGTGCATTAGTAAATAATCATAGCACGAGGAGTTCTCGGTGAAGAATTATCATAGTGCTGGATTGGTGATGACAGTTCCCCCTAGGATTGTCCGTGTCAAATTCATGGTATTAATTTTTCCTCTATCTTATAATATTCTCCTAGGGTGGCCTTGGACTCATCATATGTGCATGTCAGTGTGTGAATTTCTCCTACCAAGGAGCTATTTATAAGATTCACGGGGAAACTAACCCTTGGAATTATGACATGCTTAAGAAAAAGGGGACATACAAGATCCCCACACTTTATAAACTACCACCTATCCCCTTTCAAGAACATTGGTGCTTAAATTACCTTATAGACACTCTTCACGAAAATTCCTTTCATCCCGAGTTGGTCATGCATACACCTTCCAATCTCTTAGAATCAGATGACAATGGACATGATGAAGTCACACTCAAAATAAATACTTCAGATCTTTCTGAACTCATCATATCTCAACTGCCTCCTTCCTTGTAACCACGCAAGAATGAGCCTTCGATTCTAGCAGTTATCTCATGTATGTAGCAACCCCCATGGGAGAATATGGTCTAGCGAGATACCACAATTGAATCTTGTATAGTGGATGCTTCCATATCAGATTACAAATATGGTTACACTTTATACGATCCCCATTTGGATAAATACACTCAGATTTGTGATTGGGAAGCCTTACTCTACCAAGAAACCCAACACACCAAGATTACTTACGAAGTGAACGTCATCCTAGTATAAGAGGATCCTCCTAATACAATTGAAAATCCTTCCCCAATGGTGCCTAAGCCTCATATTACTCCACTGGTTACACTTCCCCATATTTCCGTCAACCCAACTAACCCATTTTCCTTAAAAAAAAGGAGATTATCGGGTTGTTAATTTTGACTACAAAGCTGATATCATGGGTGAGGATCTTACTTATTGTGCCTCGATGACTGAGTGCCACACTACTCCATTAACAAATTCAGCACCCATCACATCGGTGTCATCATTAGATACTCTCACTAGCCCTATGCAGCCTATGAGACCTCTCCCCTTACCTCTTTACCTTATGTCTCCTTAGTGTTCTATGACTGAGTCATATTACACATGGAATCAGTCTCTGGGGTATGATGTTTATCACTGTAGGGCTTATCGATGCCACATGAAGAATCTTGAAGTTGAGATCAAATGCGACTAAACCAAAAAAGATACACATATTTTTTCTTCAGCTCCCTTATTTTTATGCCATAACGTGTGGTGTGTGCACACTAATGCTAACCTCCAAGTTCTACGTAGAAAGCATCTCTTTCTTGAAATCCCTCTCACAATCAGAAATGTGGATTCGATTCCTCTCGGAAGTGACCACCTTTCCTCAACTAACTAGACCACAACCTACCTACGAACCACTACCTCTCTACAATCCTCATCCCAGTATGGATTTTATTTGGTGATGTTCTCACCTAGATCAAGGATTAGATAAATGTCACCTTGCTCGCCAAATGGTATGAATTTCATCGACAAATCACTATTACACAACATGTCATCGAGGACCTCATGACTCATACTAAAAGTCACATTTTGAATCAAGTTGATGACATTATCACTGATACATTATGATATTTCACTCCTCGTGGCTAGATATATCTATAGTACCTTGATCACATCTTAATTTCATCCTTTGGCCTAACCCCTTGCATTTGCTTGGGATCTCACCCTCCAGTTGGATTTTATGTAACTTCTTCCATTTCTTGGGCTCACAATCTACTTGGGTTTATAACATAATCTCAAATATCTCGTTGCATCCTTGCTTAGGCCTACGGCCTTGCTTGGATTTATGTATCCAATCACACCTTAGCATCCTATCTTTGGATGTCTTGGCCCTGTTTCACCTCTTCGCTTCTTCGCATCGCATGAGGTGGGATATCTTAACAATCCCCTTCTCACCAGATATACCTATCTATCACATTATCATTCTTCCTAAGAACCATGGTATTATCACATACATACATGCGGAAAGTAGGAAATGATAAGTAAATCATCACATAAATAATACCAAATACCCAAATACCATCAAAAATCATATATATATATATATATATATCGTATAAATTTTTATACACTGACAAAAAGCATACAATATGGCTCTGGCCCATCTATAATATGAATCAATCACCCTCGCCTCCTGTGGAGGGTATCTGGATGTTTTGGGCTGATTGGGTCGTGGTGAACACTCTCGTTGTGCGAGAAAGGGACGCCACCCTAGATCAGGATTTGAAGGCCTCTCTCCATGTTCTCATTGGCTAGGTATCTAATGAAGTGATTTGTATCATAGCTCTCTGGGAATCTAGTAGGTGAACTAGTTGCTCATGTACCAGGGTTTCTTACACCTGGAATAGACTCTGCAACATCACATCTATGATGTCGGTAGCTACTTGCGCTTGTGCATCATGTTATCTCCTCAATGTTCTGGATGCCTCACTAACTAGGTGAAATGACCTCATTGAATCCCCGACCGACAGTGTTGTTGGGTCCACCATAACTGCATTATCCTGGAAATCTAGAAATGAGTCCAGGATCTCCTGGTGGATGCTCTCAATCAACAAGTTCTACTCCTCCTTCGTCCACTCTATAAAACTAAAAAGCTAACATGCGTCACTAATAATGTCACATACATTTATCAAAGATCATTTAACTAACATACTATCACTCATACTTGGATGTTTGGGCCTCTCCATGATGGTCTTGTTGTCTCCTCAGTCGCAAAATACCTCCACTACCTCATCATCACAATGAGGTCTGGATCTTACATATTGTGCCCACATGTCCCTCAGAACCAATATAATATCCCCTTTCCACAGTGGTCTGGGCCTCTATCTCAAATGCACGACTATTTTTCCTCGATCAACATAAAAAATCCTCCTTCGGTTGTCACATCTTATGCTCTTTGAGCCATGGTGTTGGTTTTCCAAATCCCCCTCCTATAGTATGGGGAATTTCTCCATTCTACGTTCCTATCCACAGATCCCTTTTCTGAACCACTAACCACTATGATCTGTGGTGGGCCCTGAGCATCCCCACCATGCCTTTGCTACCTCCAACCAGGTGTTCTCGCTTTTCGTATCCTACTGGGTCAAAGTTTTGGTACCCTAATATCTGCTCCCGTAGCATTTCTGGCATGAAAATGCTGGTATGGTGGCAATGGTGGTATCATCGTTGGCACTGGTCACCCAAAGTGTGTTAAGACCCTACTCATTATGTGGGTCTCTACTAAATAGATGTGATGTCTTGTCACCTCTATCATGGTATCTAATAAATCTACTCTGGACCAGCTAGGACACTAATCTACATTTCCTACATAGGGCTACCATACCACATCACCTGGATTCACCTATGTTAGGGGCATTTATACCCGAAGTGCTCTCATTATCGGCCCATGCGCCCACTGAAGTAATCTTGGGGCATATACTACTAATACCTGTGGTGTCCCTACCAGCCTATATGTTAGGAACCTCTCATAAATCTAGGGTTTAAATAATATGATAGGTGTCATGACCCTCTAACATCTGCATCGCAACCTATAGAGATCGTGCACTAACTGCACCCATATGGTGGTGCCCTAGCTGAACAAAACCCCATGATCAATAACATCTCTACACACTACAACCAAGAATAATAAGATGACTCCATCTTCCTTGTGGCACACTATACGTGCCACCACAATCCCCGTAACCACCTTCTAGATATGTGAAATCTTTGTTGTCTACATTGTGTTGTCAAACCCAAAACATGTGCCTGCCATATGTACTAATCCATGTAGCCCATATGGTCAATGTTATCTACTTTGTAGCATCAAGTGTCAGATAAAAATACATACGGGTGTTGATAACCTAAAATGACATGTACATCCTCCAATATCAAGGCCATCTCCATCATCTCTTTTCTTGTGCACCACCAAATTATTTTGGACATTGTATCCCATGTGGTAAAAAACATCCATAATAATCCATATCCAAGGGTATCTTGGGCATTTGAATGATGCCCCCAAATCCCTGACCCCATAACTGGGTAACCTCTGCCTATGATAATTTGGAAATCATCCCACTAATCCATGCCACATATATGCTCTACCATAGGCAGATCTTGTGCTCTACCTACATCCACAAAGTGATAACAAGCAAACATTTGAACCATGAAAAATCAAATTTGGAGTGAAAAATCAAGGCATAAAATTTATTATTATCAAATCCCTAAGTCATCGGCCCCTAGAAAAATTTCCCTCTATGACATCTACCCTCTGGAAGATGCCATTGATCCCCTCTAGCTCCCTCTTTCCCATCTTGATGCCATCGGCTCTCCTGTTACACATGGGCTAATGGTGTCTGGCCAAAACATGATAGAGAATTTAAAATTTTGACTTTCAAAAATCTTCAAAATGAAAAAACAAAATTTAAATACCTCCCAAACTCACTTGTATTTCATCCTAACCTACCCATGATGCAAGTTTTACCAAAAATGACGCACTAACACCTCCAAAACTTGAAATAAATAAATTGTACCTTATCTACTCAACGGAATTAAATGTAAGGACTTACATGTGGTTACTACATGCCACGTGTTCCACCTCATCATCCTCCATCACCACCTCGTACATGTGCCATGAATTTGAAATGTGCCTCAAATTTGGAATTCCAGATCTCAGTTCTCTCAATTCCAAAAATAGTTATAACAAAAATAAAAACCAAAATCATTATATAAAACATAATTTTTTATTAAAATTTGGTCGCGATCAACCTCATTCTTAAAATGATCATCATTTTCATTCCTAAACTCCACATCACATGTCATTTATTGTTGTATGACCACAATCTCATGCCATTTATTTCTTCCTATTACACAACTATTTTTTGATGATCTTTAATTTTCAGCCATTTTTATGACACTATACCACCACAACATCTCAATATCTACAATACCATGACATCTCCACATCACGAAATCATGAAATCCATCCCATGGGCCCCTAGCTAGGTGATTTATGTCTTTTTTACTAGTGTTTCCTTTCAGTTTTACTTCCTTAGGGTTCTTGCAAAATTGATTATGACCGCAGATGACAGGATGGGTGACATTGTTACGTATGCATTGGTGGGTATATTTCATCTCATCTAGTCCTTTCAACATTTATTTTAGTAGTGATCGGTGTTACAAGATATCTTTATCCATTGACCACCCCACATTTTGTTATTGTGACATGTGGTGGTCAATGGTTGGGGCATATGGTGATCACTTCTCTTCTTTCTTACTTGTTACTAACAATTTCCTTTGTGTAGATAAGGGTTACCGATGCATCTATTTCTAGAGCAGGTGCTTAAAGGGGCCTGTTAGGAATGGGGAATGGTTATTCATGTAACCATTATGGGTTAGAGATAGTACATGGAGAGAGTGTCTCTATTTAGTCTTGGCCTTAGCCTTCCTTGCACTAGTTATCCTTGTCCTCATAGGTCTCATGCATATCATATTCACAACTTATTGCTTGCATCTCATCACTTTTCACCTTATTTATCCACATCCATGATCTATGACACATTGTATTTACTTTTCATGACACGTTACCTCTTTTCACTACCTTTGGCTTACACCTTTTCCTATGGGAAATGGTTTCAGTGTTACATTTTCCATGGCCGATGTCATCGCCTGCGATGATGAAATCATATATATACCCTCACCTCAACCAGAATCATTCAAACTACCATTTTCTCTTCTCTTGTATGACATCTTTGCATATGCTCACCTAGCTCTTGGTTCATATTACATATTTCTTTGATTGGATTGGATACTCTTCTTCTCATATGGTTGTTTGTACTATTAGGTCACCTATCAGGTCACAAAATTCTCAAGCCCTTCGCTTGAGTGCAATTGAAATTTGCATGTCAATTTTCATCCATACAATGTTCCATGTAGCTTTTAAGTTGTATCCATAAAAGATATGGCAATTTTACTCACTATAAATGGATGTGGAAAAGAAAAAAATGATCATACTTGGTGATTCTATCCACAACCACCATAATTACACTTTTACCTTTTGACTTTGGAAATCTTGTGATGAAAACCATGGAAACCTCTTCCCACCACTCACTAGAAATGGACAGTGGCTACAAAATTCCTGGAGACTTAATAGTTTCACCCTTGTTACACTGACATGCCAAGCATTTGATCAAAAATTTATGTATATATACTTTCAATCCTTATAAGAAGAAATATTTCTTTAATCTATGATAAGTTTTTAGGAATCCATAATGGCCACCCACTAGAGAAGCGTGGAGCTTTGAGAGAACCTAATTTTAAGGATAGAGTTTTTGCATAAGTATAACCGGTCTTTATACACCAATGCATCCATGTTCTATCGACACTAAAATTTTCCTCTGTAATTTCTATTTCATTAATGTATGTATTAGGAATAGGATGTTGTTAAGTATAATTAGTAGTAGCATCCGATAGAAGATAACGGCACTACCAGTACAACGCCGCCAATAATGTGGAGTACGGTAACAGTCAAAGTACAATAGGAATGTTGTAAAAAGTAAATATTTGTCGTAAGTGGTCCGGTAATGTTAAAATGTCAAAGTTTGGGTAATTAGAGAAGTAGGTTCTACATGATTAGGAATTAGAAATATTATATTGGTAATAAGGACAAGGAGTGAGGTCATAAATATTTTGTGTATTTTATTTGTAAAAAGTCTAAAAATGTGGAACCCATGTAAAATGATAAGGTTTATCTTATCTTAAAAGATAAGCTTACATGTACAGATAAGAGTTAAGGTATGGAATATGATTCGTCAGAGTGGATTTCTTATCCTATCTTAGAGATAAGATGGATAAACCTGGAATTTCTATAAATAGAGAGGCCACCGCCCTCATTTAGCATAGAAGAAAGTAGTGAGAAATATTGTATGAAGTGTGTAAAGAAAGCCATTAGTTTAAAGGTGTGTTGAAGAAGCCATTTAGAGGTGTAATTGTAAAGTTTCTCCCATAGTATTGGTGGAAGGCAAGTGAAGTCAATAACACTTGAAGTACATCATGGGTGAGATTGTAACAATTTCATGTTAATATTATAATTTACTTTGATATTTCAGATTTGTCATCATTCCTTCTTCACATAGTCGATGGTATTCTTATGTTATGTTTTTTTGTTGTGTTTCCAGATTACATCCACCAAACTAAAGGCTGTGCATTAGTAAATATTCATAGCACGAGGAGTTCCTGGTGAAGAATTATCATAGTGCCGGATCGGTGATGACAGTTCCACACAAAATATTTTGAAGTTCTTGGGTCCTATTGGATATCTTGAATGATATTTTGGGTCTTTTTGTCATTATTCCATTCATATATTTTCTGATCCACCCAATCTTCCTATAGTATGGCCATTGCATTTAATAATGCCTCAATGGACTCATCTCTCCTAGATAGTGCATTGACTACTAAATTTTCTTTTATTTTTTTGTAAACAATCTCAAATTCATATGACAATATCATAGTGACCTATTTTTTTGTTCTTCATATGAGTCTTTTCTCTAAGAATTATTTCAAGTTGTCATGATCTCTCTTTATCTTGAAGTGATGACCCATGAGATACGGTCTCAATTGTTTTAATGCATGAAGAATATCCATCGTTTCCTTATCATAAGTTAGTTTTGAGATGTTCTTACCTTTAAGTTTACGACTCTCAAATGCAATTGGATGTCCCTCTTACATAATTATTTCTCCTATGCCACACCCTAAAGTATCACATTTAACAATGAAGGTTTTGAAATTTTTTGGGGTAGCCAAAACTAGAGTGGTACACGTGGCCTTCTTTAGTGATTCAAATGTTTGGGTTTCTACCTCATTCTAGTGAAAAGAGTATTTCTTCAATAAGGATGTGAGTGGTGTTATAACTATAACATAATTATTCACAAACCCACGATAATAAACCACAAGCCCTAATAATCCCTTTAGGTTTTTGAGGGTTTCAGGAATGGACCAAACCACCATAGCTTGGATATTATGAGGAGCCACTTTTACACCTTCATAAGACATGATATGACCCAAGTATTCTACCTCTCTTTCCCCAAAAGGAAATTTGGATGGCTTGGTATAATGGTGGTGTTCTTCAAGAGTGTCCAATACTTTATTGATATGCTGTAAATGTTCCTCCCAAGTCTTGTTCTAGATTAATATATCATCAAATAATACCAAGAAAAACTTTCACAAAAATGTCTAGGAGATTGAATTTATCAAATTTTCGAAAGTAGATGGTGCATTTGTAAGACCAAATGGAATTACAAGAAGTTCATAGTGGTCCATGGATGCCCTAAATGTTGTTTTATGAATATCTTCATCGGAAATTATTATTTTATGGTATTTTGATCAAAGATCTAATTTTGTAAAATAAATAGCACTATGTAATTCATCTAACAAATGTTCAATGACATGAAGAATATACTTATCATTTAATGTGTATATTTTATATCCTTGTAGTATGGACACATGTGCCAATCTTCATCCTTCTTTCTTACTATCACCACTAGAGAAGAGTAAGCACTTTGACTATGGTGAATAATACCTCCTTCCAACATCTTGTGTACCATCTTATAAATCTCACTCTTTTGGAGATACGGATTCCTATAAGGTCAAATGTTGGGTGGTTGGTTTCCTAATACAGCTTGAATAACATGATCATTGTCTCTTTTATGTGGAACCCCATTTGGCATATCCCCAATCATGAATGAATGTTCATTAATAATAACATGTAGATCTAATGGTATAGGAAATTTTGATGGTTAATCTTCCATTGATAATATATGTGCCATGAATCCATCTACACCCTTTTTAAGCATTTTCTGCATCTTATGAGAACCTACCAACTATGGAGCTTTATCCTTCATTCCATGTAGCTCATAAGTCCTTTCTTCATAATGGAACCACATGAACAAATCATGGAAGTTCATCTCCACCGTTCCCAAAGTAGTAAGCCATTGGACCCCCAACACGATGTCTACTCCTCTCATTGAAATAGCATACATGGGTCCCTCTATAAGGTAATATCTCGTAGATAAATTAATATTATGGCATTTTCATGAATAAATAACTTTACCTCCATTTTCAGCCATGAGCTGAAATTCTGGTGTTGGATAAATGACACAATTTAAGCATATGGAAAACTTATGATTGATGAAGTTATGAGTACTTCCTAAGTCAATTAATAATGTCACCCTTTGCTTCTTCATGAACCCAACAACCTTGAGTATTTTTGGGGTGTCGATTCCTAAAATTTCATGGCAAGAGATAGTTGGTTGAGATTCCTTAACCTCGATTGCAGGAACCCCTTCCTCTACATCAATTGTTTCCACCTCATCTTGTTCCTCGTTAGAACCATTAATGTAGAATAAATTCTTCTCAAGACATTTACGTTCTTTTCTCCACTTGGTGTCACAGTTGTAACATAGGCCTTTTACTTATTTCTCTTCGATTTTTTGAGGAGCCAATCATGTCATTTGGGGGAAAGATGGTGCTATATTTGTGTGTTCTTTTTTATTAGATAATATCCTTTTCTTTACCATCTCTTTCATCCACACATTGATTAATGATCCTATATTTTGACATTGGCCCTGGATTAAGAAGGAGAACATCATGTTAGATGGTATCCTTGATTTCACCCAAGAAGAGATCATTTAGATTATCCTCTAAAATTGAATTCACTTGTAAGGATAAATTTTGGAATTACTGGATATAATCCCTGACCAAAATTTTCTATCGTAGTTTAATTATATTAATAAAACAATTCTATATAACACTATTACTATACTGTGTTTAGAGCCCATCATTGAACATAGACCAAGTAAAATAGAGACCCTTCTTTTTATTTTGCTCATGCATCCATCTATACCAAATTGATTATTCTGGTTCCAAGTAAAAGGATGTCATTACCACCTTCTATCCATTTGGTACTTGATGAAAATCAAATAAATTATCCATTTGGTTGATCCATGTGATTGGATCATTTCCATTGAACTTGTACATCTCCACTTTTAAAATAATGTTACGTCATCGGTTATAAAATCCACAAATGTGTGCAGAGGATTCTCCTTGGTGGTTATGATTTAGACCCGTGTATGAATTGCTAGAGCAACCCATATGATTAGAATGGGAATTCATGCTAGGATTCATGCTTAAAAGAGAAAACATCATCTACTTCCTCATTGATTCAGACCCCATCATAATTTCACCCTTAAGGCTACCTTCCAATAGAAGAAGCTCATTATTAAGGTCAACCTTACTCACCATATTATTAACCCTTTCATGAATTTTATTGACTACCTTTGATACTCTAGAACCTGAAGATTCCAAATCCATATCTTCCTTATTTGGGGTCATTACGAGAGTTGTTTGACCCTTCCATTAGCCTCTAGTTGATCTTCCAGTCATGACATAGGGTTTGGATCATGAGATACAAGGATTAGGGTAGAAATTTATGGTTTAGGGTTTTGTAAATTTATTGGTCAAATAGAGGGAAACATAGAAAATAAACCCTATCTAATTTTTGGAAAGCTTTCTGAAGATATATGAAACTTAAAAAATTCCCAAAATTGCAGTCTAGGTAGAAAATTTATGAAAAATACTGAAATTGATACAAATTTTATGAAAATAGTAAAAAATATTGAAATTTGGAGAGTATATTACTTGACTAATTTTTCAACACTGAGAAAATAATTGGATAAACATTTTCTACCTTTTTTGAGATATAGATGAATCTTCACAATTAGGGTTTTGACACAGTATGGCCAATATCAAGCTCCGATACTACTTGTAATGAAATTAATTAGATAGATCTAATGTTAACTGTAATAGAACACTAAAATATAGAGAAATGATCATAATATGCAAGTAGAATGACTTAGCCACTTTGAGGGGGAAACCTCCATGATTTAATGAAATTTAAATCATTATTAGAGGATTGAGATCAAATGAATACATCAATAATAAGAAATATCTATCATGCAAAAGATAGGAAAGTGTGTACGATAGGGAAATAAGAATTACTTATCTTGTATCTGGATATATGCCCTGATTCTGGGATGGGAAATAGGCTAAGAATGTTAAATCTAAACTATGTATGCTCTCTCTAGAAAATTGGGATCTAGAACTTCTTCATATAAGAATGGCTAGATGAGGATGGGACTGCTCAAGTTTTGGTGTCTGATATAGGTGCTAGTGTCCTAGCAGGTGCTCTACTTTTGCTCTTTTTAGGGTCTAAAATTAACTTATTCCTCTCATTGTTTGTCACTTTAAATCTATTGTAAAGTTCTTGGGCCGCACCTATTCCTATAAAAAAACCCTATTTTCCTACACAATTCTCAACAAAACATTAGATGGAATAAATAATGCATATTCTTGAGTCATAATGGCCTCTAAATTCAACCCAATGTGATTTTCACTAAGCGTTGCACTACATTTCAGAATCTATGTAGTTCTTGTGTGTGTATGTGTGTGATTGAATTATATCCCTTGAAGATATGTTTCCCTTGTGCAAGTCACACTAATATAGTGGCATACAACTACTTTTCCCAAAAGATGAATATATGAAATGGAATTCATAAATAACCCCTCTTATGTAGTGAATAATGTAGCCCAAATAGAATCCTTGAATATTGGTCTTTTCCCAAGTAGTAAATATTGAGTATTAGACCAAAGTTTTCAAACCCCTAATAATAGTGAGTAATTTGTGTATATATATGACTTCCTGGTTTGAATTTTGAAACTTAGTGACACTAAAGGATGACTTAAATAATTAGAAAAACCCAAATTTAAATGACAAGCGGTAAATTTAGAAAAATAAATACAATGGACAAAATTCCCAGAAGGGACACTAGTGCCTAGGCGTTAGTGTCTGTAATGGGTGGTACTATCCCAAATCTAAGAAACATAAAACAAGGACATGGATCCCTGTGGCTCGACTAAAAGATATAAATACAATAAATGTATGACAATTTCATAATCAAAATCAATTAAAAACAATAGAAGGACTAGAAAAAGGTGTCACCAGTGTCTACTCTTTGTACTTGGAAATCATGTATACAAAAAAACACTAGAGGCATGATGTAATAATAATAAGTGCATAATTTTATGTCTACATTTTCCCCCCTTTAGGCTATTTGGATGAAATTTAATAAGATAAAGGATATAATAAAAACATAATTGTAGAGGGTTAAAGGATTTGTAGCTGAGGCATGTCGATAGTAAACATCTCAGGTAAACCATGGATCACCATTTTAATCCATGTGCGGTGAGTGTTTTGTCGCAAGAGTTGTTAGATAGAAATGCACTATGGAGATATATGAGACTTTGAAACTTGGAGATTAAAGAAGGGGTCAGGAGTGATCCATTCCCGTATATATATATATATATAATCATCTTGAAGCTATAGAAAGTGTGTTGGGAGAGAAATAATCTTTTCTCTTTGTCATGACACTTCCTCAAAATAGGTTCTACCACTATAGATAGAAATGAAAATTTGTTACTTGCCCACTAGTCACGGGAAAACCCCCGCGAAAGTGGACAAAGATAGGAAATGATGTATCATTGCCCCCACTTCATGATGTAAGGGTGTAAACCAAGACAAACGGAAAATTTCTCGAATTTTATTGGCTACCAAGTTAGGTCATTTGGGAGGGATATTGATACTAGTGGAATTAGAATTTGGAAACAACATATATCAATTAAAACATAGTATTTGATCAAACTTTATTGATTTGAAACTCCTTTTGAGTGTTGAATTGACCCCATATTAGGTCATTTGAGGGGGAAATTATGAGAAGCTGAGAATTATGAGAATATGAGATAGTTTTACACTTGAAATAAATTAATCATTGTGATTGTGAGTTAATTGTATTGTTTGAATATTGCTTCATGATCAATTAAAAATAGATTGGAAGTGCATAGTGTGGTTATATGTCCCACGTTGGAAATTTTCTTAATTCATTGCATGAGATGTAATAGGATAACCTCGACTAATTTCCCCCTTTCAGAGAAGAGTGAGACTCGAGGAAGTGAACCATAAGCCGAAAGAAAAGTAGAGATATTGTTTTTAGAGGATTTAGAGTCGTATAGAATAGAATAGGTAGTGATGAGTGAAAATATAAGTGTAACATGTCACAAATTATAGAAAGTGTGGTATTAAATTGTAAATGTAGTGGACATTGAATATATGGTTCTAAGGCCACTAATGACACTGAAAAGAGATAAATAGAGCTTGAGATATGACAAAAATAGTGTCATTGAATTCGTTGTTGTGAGAAGAACTATAGTAACTACAGTAGTTATAGTAGAAATAAAATGCTACTATGAATAATAAGGTTTTAAAATTTAATAGTTAATTCATTTACGACTTAACTCAGTGTGATTTTGAGATTTGGACTGCGATGTTTTCATGTGCATAAGAGTCGATTCTAATGAGGTTTGAGATGGTTATAGAGACCACATCCACCTAGATGATACATCAACTAGTAAGTATTGTGTTTTTTAAGTAGGCTAGGCATTATTGTAGCAGTTTGTAGTTGTTTTGGAAGTTTTCATTTTTTGAGAATTTAGGCGTTTATGTCTAAGGCAAATCTGGTCAGGCCAATTTTTTCCTTTGGATGGTGCCATCTAGTTCTAGGTGTTACTCTCTATGTATTAGATAGTAGTGTTTGGAATACTAAACATTTTTTCTAGATGTTTGTATGAGATTTATATCATGTGTTTGCATGACTAAATCACTGACATGGGGTTTTTCATGTGTTTGTTTATGTTGTGTAGAGATATATACATTTGTGGGAGTTATGTGTAGGCATGCATTTGTCTACCTTGTTGGAATTAGGTCTAGAAGAGGATGAATCAGACATATTAGACCATTTTGGGCTATGGCATATCATGAGATTAGGGGAGGTACCACATAATATGCACCTAATGACTCCACTCTACGAAAGATGGTGGGAAGACACTTTTACCTTTTAGTTTCCTACTGGAGAGATGAAGGTGACCCTTGAGGATGTATATAGGATACTATGATTTTTGGTAGTAGGAGAGAGGGTACAAGTGATTCCCCCATGTGATACATGATGAAAACAGAGAGCTATGAGGAAGTAATTTATAAGGTCACAGACACATGCAAATTCATCTATTATAATGGATGACATAGTGATATCAAGTGTTCCACATTTACATAAGTTTATTATGGTTTTATTTTCTTCTTATGTCACTATTAACAAAGGAGGTAGATATATCTTATAGGATGTATGAAATATGTGTGAGTATTGAGTAGCATAGGACTTGGTATGCTTGGAGTCATTACGTGTTGGCTCATTTGTATAGATATTTGTATAGGTTCACTTATGAGGATCATGGTGGAGGGATTGGTGTTGCTACACTATTGCATGTGTGGGAATATGAGCACGTAGCCATAATGAGACTGTTGAGTGGTCTATGAGTATATTGGGCTTGACCTGATATTTTTGTAGCTAGATGTGTTGGCCAAAGGAGTCGTATAATAGACACTATGATATATAAGATTATTATGGATAGGATGAGGCCTAGTGTAATGATTTGGAGGACATATAAGGATTATGGGGATGGGTCAAGGATCATGTGGAGCTACGATACATTCATTGTACTATGTGTCTAGAGGATAGGTTTTTAGGGCTGGCCGAGATCTTTCAATGTGAATGAGTGTCACAAAATTTTGACATGGTGTAGGATGTGCCTCCATATCCATATGTATGATATAGATCTATACAAATGAATAGGAAGAACAGGGGTGAGTCAAGGTCCTACAAGGGCCCAATTATGCACCTGTCAAGTATAGATTAGACATATCCAGAGATGGTGCCTTTGCAAGTAAACGATATAAGATATACCCCGACTTATACATAATGGTGGGTTGAGCATCAATGAGTTCTATTGTTTCAATAGTGGCGGTAGATGCAGCAAGAGATCTATCATGTGGTCATACAGGATGAGGAGAGGTTCTAGGTAGGACATGAACCTATCCCTCAAGGAGGATGCAGAGTAACGACAATAGTTGTCACGACGTAAGTTAGAAGTGATTATATTATTTGTAATTGATACATGCATTTTTGTAATTATGATTATGATGTACTAATATAGGTCATGTGTTGCAGGTGATGAGTATTGGAGGTTGATTTTTGATACATTGATATGCACATTAACTCGTAATGTGCTCACTAGATGTCCTCATAGGGGGAAGAATGACATTAGAGAGAGTAGACCACATTGTGGGGGAACATGTGTATTTTTTTTATCTTCTGGTGGTGGTAGCATCCACGTGTACAATGTTGCAGTCGGATGAAAGATGAGACTAGGACAGAGCTAGCATGGGTGATAAGGAGGCAGTTAGAGGAGGTGGCCTAGCTCAAAGCATGTTTGAGAGGTACACGGAGCTCCAAGGCTGATATGCAGATGTGGTAGCCAAGAAAACGTCACTATGGACCCGAGTTAGAGGAGCAGTCGGTCTTGAGCACAGAGGTAGATATCTAGTGGATGAGGTTTCGAGTTTGAGAGCTCCATGATAGTAGCCTCCAGTAGTAGTGAGGAGGATGTATGATAAATGTTGTAGTGGACATTTCCCCTTGATTTTTTATGATGAAACTGTTGAGAGATGTATATATATATATATATATATATATATATATATATATATATATATATATATATGATGAGATCAATTTTCAATATGACGACGTGTACTTGTGTTGATATATGATTTTTTGATTATCTGATTTAATTTGATATGATATGTTTGTTGACATGGTGATGATATAATTGTAGATATTTATGTTGTAGAGTGTATGTGTTGATAGCGTATATAATATCATGATGGTAGTAGAATAAATAGTAGAATGGAGATAGGCATGAATAGTAAGATGATCATTGAATAGGGCCTGTAGTAAAAATGCCAATGATGGTAAAGAGAACAAAATGAAGAATAATAGACTCTCCAAGTAAGTGAGAGAAATAGTGGTATACATTTAGAGAATAAGTGTGAAATCATTGTAGCACTACAGAAACATATAACATCTAGCTGAGAAATAAGGTGACGACTATGCATAAACAACTCAAATGATGCAGTGTCATGAGCATATGTATTGAATGATAGGCCCGAAGTGATCATATCAACACTAAGAGGATGTGAATCATATAATGGTGATTGGTGCTCCTTCAGGACCCGGCTTAGGTCTAGGGTATATGATAAAGTGGAGGAAGAAGATCACGAATAGTCAAATTCAAGGGAGGAGGAGACAAAATGACCTTAGGAGGATGAGAGGTAGTCAAATTAATATATGTTAATATCGGTGTCTGACATCACAACATAAGAGATTGTGATCTATCAGTATGGCATGCATGAAAAGTAAATCACACCCTTGTTCCTTGAGTGATCTGAAGCCTATCATGGAGTGCATAACAATAATTATCTCTATGACCATTGATCCTATACAAATGATAGAATGGTTGGTTATGATGATGTTGCAAAACGAATGAGGAGTATTATGCTCATTATAGGGTAGACTATTCAACCTGAATCATCAATCCAATTGTGCAAAATATCATGAGGCCTAACAATAATGTGATAAGATACAATGGCTTCCCATTTAGGAAGGGGGTGTGGAACATGGTATTTGTCTATGAAAAAATATGGTGGATGATCATGAGTATGCCTAGTAGGAGATGGAGAACGTGAAGGTGGGGATAATAGGAGGAAGAGAAGATACGTAGGAGGTGGAGGAGTGGTAGAATGAACTAGTAGCATGTGCAACAAAGTATGTTCATTAAGCATCTCTTATTCTAAATACTATAAACTTAAAACAAATAAGTGTGACAAGATTCACATGTATCATATAATAATTTTTCTTTCAAAGGGATAATCAAGCCATGACAAAAGATATTATTGCATTTCTAGATTAATAGACTAATAAAGTAAATGATGTATGCATAGCTTTGAAATGTAAGATATAATCATTAACAAGGTTCATTCCTTTCCTTGATGTAAAGAAGGACAAACTCTCAAATGTAACTTTAGGACCATTGTTATAAATAAAACATCTAAGAAATGCTTCTTCCTTATCAAAATAATTACTAATAGATCCACTAGGAAAATTATGAAACTAATGAGAAGCAATATCAGTAATGACTAACAGGAAATTCTTTAAGAAGTAATCTATCATTAGAATGTGAAGCCATAGTTAATCTAAAAGACTTAAGATGAATATAAGGATTACTTGTTCCATCAAAAAGTGTAAAAGTAGGCAAAGTAAAATTCCTAGGAAAAGTTGAATTGTAAATCTTTTTAGGAATAGGATTGTCAGTGAAGTGAATTATTATCATTGCTAGACATAATATGCCCTACTCTCAAGGGTAAGGGTGTGGATATTATTTAGTAAATCACCTACAACATACATAAGAGAAAGGATCTTCTTGTGTAGGAATGACATAAACATTAAGGGGTTCATTAAGGGGTTGAATCTTGCCATTATAAGTAGTCATAGGGACACTATTCAGTTGAAAGTCAACTTTTAGATCAATAAATGGAAAGCTAGGAATAGGAACATGGGAAGAAGAATTAATAAGAAAATAATTTTGTACACTTTTATCAAAAAGTTCAATATAAGAAGACATATAAGCAATATGCATAATATCCTTATGATCATCATCATGTATATTATCTTTGGAAACATCAAGAGTAGAAGAACATGCATCATGAACTTTTTCAGATTTTAACACATTACGAGAAGAAGAATGAGTACTAACATTATTAGGAAGTACTCAAGAGGTGGAGGAAGAAATCTTTTACTTTTGAGGCACAATATTCAATGAATAAGCACTTAGTTGATAAGAAGAAGGGGGGATCAAAACATCATTATCAATGACAATAGGATTAGCTCTAATTGTTTGTGCATATGTAAGTGGGGGAGAAAAAGGAGTAGGGTGAGGACCATTTATGATAGCACCTATAATATCAAAATAAGTACATGTATCACAAGCATCATTAACAAAGCCTTCCTCATATGAAAAATTAACCAAATCTTCAACACATGTATCATGTGTAGCAATGGAAACAACATCAATATCAGATTCACAAGAACTAGTGGCCTCAATAGGGGGTAGGAGTACAACATCAGGACTGGGGTTGAAAAGATTTGTAAAGACATGACGAATTTTAGGATGACATGTAATAGTAATATGTGACTTGTGATAGAAGTTCATTTCCTTTTGGGCATTTACAAAAATAGGCTAAAGAATAGTCATGAGAATAGGCTTAAGATGATGGTCTTGCAACAACTTTTGATAATCCATGAGGAATATACAAGATGATAGATTGATCAAAAAATTCAAGTTATAATTTTCAAACTTTAATCCGTTCACAATGAACTTGGAACTCAACATCAATTTTATGGATTTTAAAACTCTAAAATTGATTAATTCCCTGATTTAATTATGCACCTCAAACTGATTTTTACTCACAAATTTGAAATGTGCACACACTTATTCCATTGTGGATTATGGGTACTGAAAAGAAATATTCAATCCAATTTCCCATTTTAATTGATGAAATGCTTAACCAAATTAATAAAAAGCCATTATTGATTTTATCTGATCAAAAGATTCATCAAAAATAGAAATAAATCATCCAAAAACAATATTGACAATGGAGTTCACCTGAAGGTTACGTCTCCAGATTCACAGAAATTGAATCAATATATTAAATTCTAAAGAAGTACAATTACCCTTCCATAATGATAATAGACCTTTTTAATTTGCAAATGACCTGATACCAAACACTCGGGGGGAATCTTTGTAATTAACTAGAAATCGTTTCGAAGTCCATCTGTGGCCCCTACAATGTCTTTCACAATGCGATACACATCCCTATAAATGTGCTAGAATCATTACACCAATGACAACTCTCGTGATATTGGTTCAAGCATTGAAATTGAGGGAATACTATACACATGAACCTCATATTTGAATTCCTACTCAACTTATTTCTGAGCAAATATTGGTCAACTTTTAACCACCATAGTTGTGAAACATGATTTCTAGAAGGGCACATTCAATAAACTTTAGATCTCTGCAATACTGGTCCTTACCTCTGCTTATGCATCAAAACTGCAACCAACTCTTTTTAAAATACCTACAAGCTCATTGTTCAACCTAGTAAGCCACCTAAGTGAGTTGGTTGGGTGGATGTGCTTTGCACCGAGGAGGTCACGGGTTTGAGTCTCCCTTTCCTTTTGAGCCACCAACAGTTTTGTTTAATGGTGGGGATAAAATCCCACATGTCATGTGTGGGAGGCAAGATTGTTGTTTAAAATAGCAAGGCCCAAATATTGTTTACGTGGCACGTAGCCACATCCACCATTTTGTTGGTCCTCATAACTCTATCGAGTCGGGTCTATTGGTTGTCGAGCTATGTATTCCAATGTGTTGGGTTGTGCATTATTTAAGGCATCACGTGGGTCGTTGTTGCATTGTGTGGACCACCCAATACATAGGGCCAATCTATGTGTCATTTGTTTGATTGCACCGAGGCACCAAGTCATTGGGCTCCTGTGCAATGTTTATCTTCTGAATTGTTGGCAGAGTATGTGGGATTGGCCAAAGTTGGCCCTGACAGTTACGAGGATGACTCGCCGATAAGACCAAGTTGTATGAAATCCTCCAATGCACTATCGTTGGGTATATAGAAGTTAGCCCAAACAATGTAGTAAATAATGTGATCAACTCGATGGGGAGTTGATCACCCCACCGAGCTAATAAAATAGCTCACCCGAGCTCTACATAATCCAAGATAGTAAACCTACAATACAAAATTTAATCTTTGCAACATATATAATCCCACATTGGAAATGTTAAAGAGATGTGTGGCATATATAATCAAAATTGTGATAATAGCAATATGAATTAAAGGCGGAAAAGACACCCCTCCTATAAAAGAGTGTTCCAAACCTGGCTAAAGGTCCCCGTCTAGAAAATAGTAGGGCCCGCCAATTATTAATGTATCTAAGACTGGAGGTGCTCAAAACACAAATTTTAACCTTTTTCACCTTTTTCCAAATACCGCGTGTCAATGCGTACCTCGTTAGTTGACCATCTTGGACCATTTTCAAACAAAATATTTGACTTGCGATAACTTATGCATCTGGACTCTGTTCATGGAGTTCTACATACCGTTAGAAAGGTCTCAGAATGCTCTATAGTGTGGCCATGGTTTACAAATGTTTAGGAAACTTCCAACACCTGGAAAAATCCTCTGGATCATGGATCCTAGGGAAATATAGGGTTTAATTAATAAACATATTCACCAAATGATTTAAAGAATTCAATCTTAATCAGAGGATTGAGATCAAATAAATATAATAGTAATAACTAAGTTCTAGCATGCAAAATACAAGAAAGTGTTCAAGATAGGAGATAAAAGTGATTTATCTTGTATCAAGAGATCTGGACTAATTCTAGGGTGGAAAATAGGCTAGAAAGGCTAGAACTGGGTTGTGTAAGCTCTGTCTAAGAAACTAGAATTTGGAATCTCTTCGGACAGAGTTGTCCAAATAGGGATAGGATTGCCCTGGGCGCTAGTGTCCTAGAAGGTGGTCTACTTTTACTCTTTTCATGGTCTTAACTTAGTTTCTTCTTTTCATTTTTTATCGCATCTAATTTGTTATAGGTTTCATACGTCACACCTGAACTTGCAAAGCAGACCATAGATACCTACACAAGGCTCAAGCAAACATTAGATGGAATAAATAATGCATATGTTTGATTTAATCTGACCTTAGTAGCCACCCCAATATGATTGTCACAAAGCGTTGCACTACATTTCAAAGTCTATGTAGTTATTGTGTGTGTGATTGAATTGTGTCCCCTAAAGTTAGGTTTCCCTTGTGCCAGTAACACCAAGATAATAGGCTACAACTATTTTCCCCCAAGATGAATGTGTGAGATGGAATTTAGGTTAGAAATAGCCCCACCTGTGTAGTGAATAATGCAACCCAAATGCAATCCTTGGGTGTTGCTCTTGTAGATGGTATATAGACAAGTGATATCCCGATTTCCCCCTTAGAGTAGTTAGTAGGTTATGTATATATATGAATTCCTTGTTTGAATTTCAATTCTTAGTGACACCAAAAGCTGACCCAAGTCATGAAATGGAGATAAGAAAAGACCCAAAGTGAAGAAGAAACCAAAAAGTTATAAAATAAAGTAGATTGGACGGTATTTTCCTAAATCTAAGAAATAGAAATAGTACAAAGAACAAGGGCAATGATCTCTTTGACATGACCAAAAGATGTAAATGCAAGTAGTAAAAGGAAAAGTCACAAGCAAAATCAATCAAAACTAGTAAAAGGAATAAGAAAAGGTGTCACCAATTTCAAATCTTTGCACTTGGAAATCATGTTTATAACAACATACTAGAGGCGTATTGTAATAGTAATAAGTGAATATTTTTGTGTCTACGCTATACAAGTCACTCCCTAATTCATGTACACATCTTTCAAGTTACACCCTTTTCCCATAAGCAGTTTACAATATGACATCTCTATCTCCATAATAAAATAAAGTGGGAAAACTATAGACATAAAATAATTCACTTAGTATTATTACATCATACCTCTAGTATGTCATTATATGCATGATTCCGAAGCAAGAAAACTAGACATTGGTAACACTTGTTTTGCTTCACATTGACATTGTTTTATTTTTCCATGCTTTCATCCTCTACTTTTATGGAATTATTCTTTTATTGTTCGGCATCACACAATGCTTTATGCATCCAAGCACTTCATGATTTGTCTTCGTAAATTTATAGGCGTAAATGCTTCCTAAGGGATATGAGTGGTCAGCACTACTATCCCCTTGTGGGTGCTTATGTCCCTTCACTCAGTTCTTATATTTTTAAAATGATCCGTCACTTGTTTATCTTTAATAAGTTTTTATTTATCACTTTGGATCGGCTTATAGTGTTGTTAATGTCAAAATTCAAGCAAAGGAATTAAATAAACATAAAGTTATGTGATCATAATAAGGGACCAAACATTAAGCATTAGCTATCACCACCTAAGGTTGCATCCAAAGGCATCTAAAAATAATTCAAGCATCCACCTAGCATCCATTCAAGGGAATGGGACTGTATTCTTCTGCATACACTTCATAAGAGGAGAAGTTCATTCTTTCATGTACACATCTATCTATATTTTCTATATCTAGCTATTGATTGTTATTCAAGTGTGACCCACACAAGAGCCACCTAGGGCACAATATCTTCTCACACACACATATAACTACATTGAGTTTGAAATGTAGTGCAACTATCAGTCATAATATCACTTATTTGACAGGTGGGGATAGTCTGACCCCTCATATGTATTATTTTATTTTTGGGATTTGATGCACTTTTAAGGGTTTTGCAGGTCATTTCTTTGTTTCATGTTATCAATGACATTAGTGATCATTGTGTGACATACTAGTGAGAAGAAATGAAGGATAGTGAACATATCGTGACCCTATAAAGGAGGTTTCTTGAGGGTTTGAGCAGTCACAGGTGCCCAGGGAAATTCTGTGGCATCCGTAGGTGCCCCTAACCCATTCTAGGTGCCTCAGTCCAGGAAGATCTTGTGATCGTATAATTTTCTAAGGCTCTATGTGAAAATTCTCCCTTTCTGCTCATTAGTTGGTCACTTTGACACATTCCATATTTGATTGCAAATCAACTAATTATTCTTATCTCCTCTTTCAAACTAGGGTTTCATACTTTCTAGCTTAATTTCCTTAGGTCAATTATGTACTTCATTGCATATTTAATTTACAACACTGTTACATATTTAGATTAGGCATTTTATTCATTTGTCAATATTTTTCTTAATCAACAAGAGGTGGAGGAAGAAAGATAGTAATTTTGAGGCACAATATTTGATGAAGAAGTACTTGGTTGAGAAGAAAGGGGGACCAGAATATCGTAGCAACAATAATAGGATCAACTTTAATGATTTGTGCATATGTTAGTGGATGAGAAGGAGGAGTAGGGTGAGGGCCATTTATGATAGCATCTAGAATATCAAAATAAGTATGGGTATCACAAACATCATTAACATGACCTTCCTCATCTAAAAAATTAACCAAATATTCAGCACATGTATCATTTGTAGCAATAGAAGAAACATCACCATTAGATTCGCAAGAGCTAGTGGCCTCAATAGGGATAGGAGTAAAACCTCAGGATCATGGTTGAAGATCTTTGTAAAGACACAAGGAATTTTGGGATGAAATGTAGCATTAATATGTGACTTGTGATAGAAGGATGTTTATTATTGGATAAATTTTGCAAAGATAGGCTGAATATCAGTTATAAGAGTAGGTTCATACTTGGGAGAAATAGTCTTGGGATGATGGTTTTGCAACACCTTTTGATAAGCCATGAGGAATATACAAGATGATGGATCATAGTGAAAGCTAGGGTTCAATCAATAAACATGTTCAACAAATGATTTAATGAAATTTAAATACTTTATCAGAGGACTGAGATTAAATGAATATAATAGTAATAAGCAAGATATATCATACAAAAGAAAAGAAATTGTGTGTAATAGTGAAATAAGAATGACTTATCTTGTATCTGAATATTTGGGTTGATTATGTGATGGGAACAAGATGAGAAGGTTATTTATAAAATGTCTACACTTTGTCTAGACAATTGGGATATAGAACTTATTCAGACAGGACCACTTGGGCATTAGTGTCTGATCTGGGAATTAGTGTCTTAACAGGTGCTCTAGTTTTTCTCTTTTCAAGGTCTAAACTTAAATTATTCCTTTTTTTGTTTGTCACTTTAGATCTGTCATAGGGTTATTGGGTCACACATGTTCTTGCAAAACAAACCCTATCTACCTATACAAGGCTCAAGAAAATATTAGATAGAATAAATAATTCATATGTTTGAGTTGGATGACCTTTGTGCTCACCCTAATGTGATTTTCATCGAGTGTTATAATATATTTTAGAATTTATGT
Source organism: Taxus chinensis (assembly GCA_019776745.2). NCBI lineage: Eukaryota > Viridiplantae > Streptophyta > Pinopsida > Cupressales > Taxaceae > Taxus > Taxus chinensis. The sequence continues at coordinate 222,495,668 of CM034155.1, read as the reverse complement.
AGTTCTTGTGTGTGTATGTGTGTGTGATTGAATTATTTCCCTTGAAGCTAGATTTCCCTTATGCCATTCACACCAAGATAGTGGGATACAACTAATTTTCCCCAAGATAAGTGTGTGATATGGAATTCAGAAATAGCCCCTTCTATGTAGTGAATAATGTATCCCAAATGAAGTCCTTGAATATTTCTTTTTTCCCAAGTAGTATATAGTAGGTGTTAGCCTAAATTTATCCAACCCACAGTAATAGTGAGTAATTTGTGTCTATATATGACTTAGTTATTTGAATTTCAATACTTAGTGACACCAAATTCTGACCCAAATAATTAGAAAATACCTAAAGTTAAGTTCCAAGAGGTAATTTAGAAAACCAAAGAGAATGAACAAAAACACCCAGAAGGGACACTAGTACTCGGGCGTTAGTGTCCTTAATGGGTGGTATTGTCCCAAATATAAGAAATAGAAACAAGACCAAGAATGAAGACATGGATCCTTGTGACTTGAAAACAAAATATAAATCCACAAAGTGTAAGAAATTTCACAATCAAAAGCAATAGGACTAGGAAAAGGTGTCACTAATGTCTACTCTTTGTACTTGGAAATCATGTATATAACAACACACTAGAGGCGTGATGTAATACTAATAAGTGAATAATTTTGGATATACACACAAAACCTTACAAAAAGACTCAAGTTCTTAATATGATGATAATATCCTACTCTCTAACTCATATATATATATATATATATATTGTTTTTGTGTAAAAAATTTAACCCAAGAATGAAAAATTCAAAACATGAGAACTTAGCCACAACGCAAATTTTGCCTTCCAATCCTCCCAAGTCTTCATTTTGGCCAATTTTCCTCTTGCAACATCATCACCTTGAACTTGGAAATTGTCCTGAAGCATTTGGTATACATTTATCAGTTTTCAAAGAAGTGTAATGAGGTTCATCATTCCATTCGGTAAAGTTTAGTAGAAGACTAGTTCTCTTGGAAGCCTAGAAAGGATGATTTTGTCCATTTTAGAGTATGTGTACAATCCCTAGAAGATATTTGAAAAAAATATTAAGTATATGAAGGTGGTATTGGAGAGCCTTGAAGTTCCCTAGAAGATATTTGAAAAATTATTAAGTATATGAAGGTGGTATTGGAGAGCCTTGAAGTTGGAAGAATTTTAGGAAGATTCATGGATGTTTTGATCTCTCAGGACCAACTTTTTCAATAACAGGTTTTTCAGGTGTAAGGAATGAGCAGTTTAAAAGTAAACTTGTAATTATTTCATTGATTATAGGAGCTCTATAAGGAGTTAGGAGGAAAATAAGTAGACCCCATAAATATTGAATAAATCTCTACATGGTGGGAACATTCATTTTGGTCTGAGGATTGATGGTTTCTTGAAACATTCCAAATAGTGCACTTACATTCCTTCATTCTGAACAAAAAGGGGCCTTTTGAGTTTCAGGAAGATTTAATTTCTGATACTTGTCCCATTAGTGTGATAATGTTTTTTGGAGTCAAATTCATATAAAATTTGGCACCAAAACACCATCCTAAGCCTCTGGGGTGAAAGAAGTGTGTTTTCAGGATATTTTTGGAAAACTAGTGTAAATTTTGGATTTCCATAGTGCAATTTTGATCTCCTCTTGTCCCCATTGTACCCTTGGGGAAATGGGGGACATGAAGGACAAAAATTTGTGCCCTCATACTCCTCCCATAAGCACACTGTATAACACATGTTGTCCTTATTTTCCTTGTTGTCCATGTTGTCCCTAATGTCCCTTTTATCCCCATTATCCCATATTTCCAAGGGGATAATATGGATGATAAAATGTGCCCAATTCCATTTTCTAACTCTCAAATCATCTCCATGTAGTTAAGTTAACCCAGGGTGAGCCTAAGTTAAGTTAAGGTGGGTGTAAGTGAGACAAAAGTTGCAAATCCATACTTAGCCAATTTTCCTCCATACCACATACCAACACCTTGCTCTAACGAACAATTTTGTGTCCCTGGTGTTACCCATGTCCCCAAGGGGATAGAGGGGAAAAAAAATTACACCTCCTGATCAAACATATCCCCAAACTCTCATATGACCTACTTGTGCTCCGTAAGTGATTTTCCCAACCCCTCCATCTCATCCTCACTTGCTCCTGTGCTGCCACTTGTCTCAATCTTTCTCCAAGATGTAATTTTTCCCCTTGCTATCCCTTGTGTCACCATTACACCATTAAAACTTATTTTCTAACCTCACATTAACTCTCACTTAACCCATGTTTGATCTATGGTCAGCAGGGAAGTATAAAAGTGTTTTAAAACATAGTTTTGGATTATTTTCTCTACACGAGTCAACCTCCCTCCATTGCTACTATTGTAAAATATTGAAAAACATCAATTTTTACTAGAAATGTTGGGAATTTTTTTCATAATAACCAGAATCTAGATCACAGTGAAACTTTTTCAGATTCATCTTCTCCAAAATGACTTTGGGAAGATTGCAACTGCATTTCATATGATTCCCTAGATTTTTTGATATAGAAATTTAAAAAACCAAACCCTAGGACATAATTTTTTGATTTCCAATAGATTCAACAAATGAAAAAATGGTGAAAATTAGATCACAAGATCCCAATGCAAAACAAAATACAATGACGGTGGTTTTGTTGCAATCTTACACCGGTAAGTACACTTAATAAAAAATAACATATTCTGTGAACAATGAGATTTTTAATATATCAAGTTTTCCAAATCAATAAAATTTCAACATTTGAAACATCTTGAAACATTAAAGAACACCAAAACAAGGTCAACTAGGTAACTTTCTAAAAATAACAGGTTGGGAAAAAGTAGATGTCTAAAAATATAAATTTTCAAAAATCCTCATCAGTGGAAATAACCTAAGTGGAATTAGGAGATTCTAAGAACAAGTATTGTGCAAAATTTCCACTAATTCCAAAAATAATAGCTTCCGACCCCACTTGCTAAAAATAGAAAGTTTCAGAGTTTGGTGCAGAAAGTTGTTGGTAGCTCTATTTTCACTCATCTTGTTATTTTTTGAAAACATGAATTTAAAATTCTTAGTTATTGAGCCTATTTCAATGTTGGTTACCGAGTATCTAGGTATGGGTGACAATGATGTCACTCACATAGATCTAGAAGACCTTTAAAATAGGATGCTCAAAAGACAAAGAAAGCCTATGGAAGAGAAAAATTTCATAAGTAGACTATTCGCAGCAAGAGATCATCCAATATTAGTGAAAAATAAATATTTGGTATCAGCATGTGCTCATCATTATGATCCTGACTCCATAATAATAAGGGTATATGATAAATCCATTCTCGCAGTTCTTACACATAAGGGCATCTCGTAATGTATGCAAATTCTAATTAGTAACAGTATGGTCATAATCTCCAAAGAGTTTGCATCTCTTGAATGGTAAAAGGCCGAAACATACCTCTAAGGCCTTATATTTAGGTCATGGCTAAGACAAAGTAGGAATGCCTATCATATTCCAAAAAACTTATCAAGAGGTGAGTTCCACGAGGGATACTTAGATGTTATCATCTTGTTAAGCAAGGTACTGGGTGAAGAGATGACGATGGATTTTAAGGACTAGATGTCTAAATTCATCCTCATTGCCACTGAGGGAAACCAAGTCATAGATTGGGGAAAGATCATAAGCAACAACATTCATCATCAGTTAATCCATTTACCTTCTACAATAAAGTTCACAATGACCTCGTATTTGGTGTATGCTCTTGCAAGCACAAGGAAATTCAAAGGCATAACTATCATTCCGAATGTTTCTCAGAAAGCATCGGCCTTTGAAAGGTATCCTAAGCTCACTCTTAAGGAAATTAATCACCATTTTTCTCATGTGAATGATGCATTCACCATGTTAATGATCTAAATTTTGGAAGGAAACCCATAGTTAAGGTTATCTTTTTAAGCCGTAACATTGATAGAGAGGTATGGATGTTTCTTCACTCAGTTTGTAACTTTCTCCTATATTAGGGTTTCATGATTTGATTTCACTCCTCACAAAATCCCCATGTATCTTAGTGATAAGATAATGATGTTTGATTTGTGTAGGCATCTTGCTCAAGTCCATAACAAGTGTAAGAATTGTAGGAAAAAAGGTGTCTTTCCCCATTTCTCTTGGAATATTTTCTTGCAAAAGTGTTGCAGATGCCTCAAATATTGAAGCTTCCTTTTCTTCCTTTAGCCTCTACTCATATACCTCCAAGTCTTATTTTGATATTCAAAACACTCCTGAAACATTAAATATCCCTGAATTGCACCATATTCCCTAGATTGAAGATTATTGGGTCAATTCCCTAGATGATCTTGAGTTAAGGAAAATATATCATATGAGAATGAATGTTGATCAAGTAAGGAGCTTCATTTTTTATTGATTCATTAAAGGTGTGGAAGATGACATATCCGATTTATTCAATCCAAAATATCAAGCATTAAATTCTTCATCTCTCCCACCTATCTTGTAGAGTATTCAAGAATCAGGTGATATCAACAAGAGAACTGCAGCAGTGATTCAAAGGTCTAAGGAATGGTTTAAGAGAAAGAGGGTTGTTTTCTGTTGGATGGATATTTTTTCAAGGGAAAAATATGAGGTTCAACCATAAAATGTGGGACAAATTTCCTCCTTAGATAAAGGGGAGACATCCTATTTATTACTATTCTAATAAAACTATAGAATATATATAATATTTACATTAATCTAACCATTAGGGTTGGGATCTCATCCCAGTAGATTTATTTCTTATAGAATGGAAGGAAAGTAAAGATTGAAATAAATCTTTAAGAAGTGAAATTGAAAGGAAGAGTGAGAGGGGAAAGGAAGTAGAAACATTCTTTTATCTCTAAAAAATGTAGATTTGGAGATACTAACATGTAGTAAAATAATAATAAACTCATCAAGATTTAATGAATACAAAATTTGAAAACAAGGAAAATTATAATCTATTGAACATAAGAACACCACAATAAATAAAGAAAACACACACAACACCCAGTTTGTAATGCACATATTTGATTCCTTCTTGTAAAAGATGAAAACACAAAAATTATCTCCTTTTGCAATACGAACTTATTTATTCTATATTAAAAAGCCTCCCTTTGAAATTCCTTAGCATTTTATATTTATAGAGAAAATGGGGAAATGGTTGGATTGTTGTTAAAAAAATAGAAAATTTTCACTAAGATCATTTTGAATGGGTCTCACACAAATTGACCAAGTCAAACTGAAAATCCAAATGATGTCTCGACATCTTGAAAATTTACATGTTTGATGAAAAAGTGGAAAAACATGACAGATATTTAGTTAGATTTATCTTCTTCAGTTTCCTTCTCTACTTTCTTGCTCCGATACTTATGGAATTTATGGATCGTTTCTTATGTTTCCTTCTCATCAAGTTTGCATGAGTATTGATTAAGCATGACACATGTGTCAAGAGTGTCAACTAATTTCCCATGTAACTTCTGGAGTCTTCTTATCACTTTGTCCAAAATGCTCAAAACACTTTGGCACAAAATCGTTCTGTCAATAGAATTCAAGTCAAAATTACTTTCTATGGAAGAATCCATATCAATTAGATCCTTGAATTCTCTGTAGAGATCCTCCCCAAGTAGCAAGTTTGAATCATTATCACAAATATGTTTGAGTACTCGATCCAATTCATCAGTAATGTCACTGGTGGCCTCTATCCCTTCACCTTTCACATCTCTAAGCTTGTCACATGATTCTTGCAGAATTTTGACTTGAAATTCAATATCATTACATAACTCAAAATTCCTTCCTTTGTCATTGATTATCCCTTCTTATAAAAGGGTATAAAAATTGACCTGTTTGAACTCATTTAAAGCTTCAAAAGTCCGCTCCAAATTGCCACATTCTTCCTCAAGCTCTTTATACATTTTTACAATGGCTGATTTCTCATCCTCAATATCATTATGGACTTTGACACCATCCTTAATAATCCTTTTTACCTGAATTAGGATTCTTTGGATCCAGTCATCTACCACTCTATCTTTATGCTTGATCTTCTCCATCTCTAATATAGATGAAGTGTCAAAACTAATTGAATCTTGAAAAGAGATCAGGGTAGGTTGGGAAATCTCTTTAAGGATAGTTATCAATTATTTATACTTTCTCTTTTATCTCATCTTTGGTGTCTTTTGTTTCTTTTATATTTTTGAACATGACATCTATGGTTACCTACACATCCTGTTGTGCACCCTCGGCAGAAAACTTCTCAAGAGCCACCTTAATTATCTAATAATCAAAAGTTGTATTATCTTCTTTACTCTTATCTTCATTAGGTATAGAAATTTCTATGAACTTCTCTTCAGATGGGTCAACAGTGATGTGATAGATGGTTTTGGGATTCTTATATAACCATGAGTGAGTAGGAGTTAACATACTAAAGTTAAAAGCCTCTGGAGCAAAAAAAAATTTCCTTTTCTTTAGTGTTTGGCTAGTTATCCAAGATGGGATAGGAAAGTAAGGTGCCTACAGAGGGGCAGTGAGTGTGAGCATAGAACTGGGATGAGCCAGTAGTGTAGACACCAAAGGAGGAGTGGAGAAAATGCCCAAGAAAATGGTAGAATATGGAGGGGAAGAAGGCATGGAGGAAAAATTGGTAGAAGGAGAAGGGGGTTAAGGGGAGATGATGGTAGATGAGAGGAAATAACAATGGAAGATGGGGTGACTGACAAGGTCTCAAGTGAGGAAGAATGAGGAGGAGAAAATGACGGAGGAGGCAATGCAAGAAGAAGTGAAATAATGGGGGATGATACAAAAGGGGCCACAATCATGAGGAGAACCGTATGAGTGATTAGGGGAAGTTAATATGGAAGAGGTTGCACGGCCATGGCACTGGTTTAATTCTCTTGTGCGTGTTGTGAGGAAGGAGAATCAACTATAAAAAAATTTAAATATGAAGGAGGAACCTTTACTCCACTACTTAAAAAAATGAATTTCAATTTCTTCCCTGACACCTTTATTTTTGGGCTCCTGGGAGGGACCCTCCTATGATGCAGTGGTCACTTTCACGTTCAGGAAATTGAGATCCTTGGGCCGAATATTTGATGAATATAGCCAATATTTGGTTTGAAGAAGAAACTGAGAAGCTCTCTCCTTGAGATATGTAGACTCCTTAACTGACCAATCACTAGGAGTAAACCCCATACTCTCAATATTCATTGATACATACATGGGATCTAAGATTTCCCCATCATCAAATGCATCTTTAGGGATATCACTGAGATTAAAAGTTTCTTCCTCATCCAAACTCAAACAATTGTTGTCCCTTATCCCAATTTTTATCTCATCCCTACAATCAACTCATATATCTTCAATTTCAATGACATGAAACTATAGTTCTCCAAAATGCCTCAATAATCAAAACTAGGCCTCAGAGGAAGAGTATTCTTGATATCTTCTTTCATCTCAATGCCAACATTCTTGGTCTAGTTTTGATTGATGTGCAATTGTATAATCCAATGGAGATGGGGAAGTGGATCCCTGCCTTACGTTTTATTGTTAGAACTTATGAAGATCCAATAATTGTCTAACCAATTCCATAAGGACCCATTTATCACTCAGAAATCTAGGAAACAGAAATGAGGAACCTTGGAATGCCCCTACTTGAAGGTAGGTGAATGTGATGAATTACAGGAAGATACGCCCCTAATAAGAAAATGCATTCCAGGAATCATTAGTGACCCTTCGCGTGGAAACCAATATGCAGATGATGTTGCAGAAGAAAGCGTCATTTACTCTTTAGAAATGGGTTCACATTTTCTTCAGAGATAGTTGAGGATAGAAATTGTAAACATAATCGGAGGTTCTAGAACCCGTCATGGTTAGTCCAGGATATATTCTAATTCTAGTTTCTATATAAGTGACATATGTATTCATTTAGAATTTAATTAGTGTTGGAAGCTCTCTCAACTGACTATCTATGGTGTCATTGATATATTCAACCCATCTGAAAATATTTTCATTCTTTCAAATGATGGTGAGGAATTGATACATCTGGCTTTGAAATTTCATTTACATTTGAAAGGCTGAAAACCATGTTTAATAATGTGATGATATCATTGATTTCAAGGATCAAATCACTTCGAGGTAAGGTCTTTGCGAAATGGCTCACCACTAGTTTGGGATTTACAAGGTATTTCTTGTTGACATGTTTAATGCAATCTGGTGCATTCACATTCCAACCTTGTTGAGCCCTCTTGAGATCGGTATCAATGTATGTGGTGATATCAGGGAATTTCATAATATCTTCAAAGTACTTTATGTCCAAGTGGATTATTGTCTCTCCATTTTGATTCTTGATGGTCCTAGATTCAGGATCATAATGATTTGTCACAACAAGAATGAATTCAGGACATTGGGAAGAAATGGGGAAGCCTACGATGAGTGGAGTTTGCTACTGCAAATGCATTGCATCCATTGCATTTGTGAATTCCCTTGAACCTTTTCTATAAATCCTCCATGTCGATATGTCCCAGCTTCGTATCTATGATATCGACATTGGAATCGATGTTGGAAGAGGCAATGACCCCTTGATGCTTATATTTCATTTCCTTATAAGATCTTGCCTTACCTTTTCCTTTACTTGAATAAGGCATGAGGAAAGGAGAAATAAAATTTCCTTAGAATCCGTATGCATACTTTGGAGTGAATTTAAGAATAACTTCCTTGATAAACACCTCTGAAAACTTGAAAAACCCTTTGTCAGGTTTTCCCATCTGTAAACACCTCAAGAAGTCTTATAAAACCTTCAGGAAAATTCCCTTTCTTAACACTTAGGAAATCCTGTTAAGATCATTGGGATTTGAGGCCTATCAAACATCACGTGGAACCCAATAGACTACCGAAAATGTGGTCTTGTTTTGTAACTTGTAAATCTAGATAAGCTATCAGGAACTTGGCCCTACTTTTCATCTTCGAACTCTTGAAAAAATTCTGGAACATTACATCTGCTTTTCACTAAAAAAATCTGAAGCATGATATGTTACAGTATTTTCCTTGTTAATTTGGAATTTTTCCATGATGAACAGGTCGAAAATCCCGAAAAAATCATGTCAGGGTTTTTGACATGCTCATCATTTGAAAAATAAAGGAAATAGGGAGATTGATTAAGTTTTATCATCAAATGAAAAAAAAAAGGAAAAACAAACAAGGGAGGAAGGAAGAAAAATAGAAAAATAAGTACAACCTCCTCCGTTGTGTTGTATAAGAAATGATGAAGAGAACCTAATCAAAAACCTCAAGGAATGAAAAAGAACCAACAAGATAATAAGCACTTACTAGAAGAAGAGGCTTAGAAGTTGAAAAATGGAAAAAAAATTGACAATCTAAACGTCATGAATTGCAAGTCATATTTTGGAGTGCGAGATTAGGAGCAAAAAAAAATCAAATTTGAAATCGTGCATAGTATAAATGACATGAAAATGTGATTATTTATAAAATCTCAAACATTAATTACATGTAATATGAAACATGTGCAATAAATACGTTGATCGGGGGCGGAAGATTGACCACATGAAACACGCCTTGAAAATGTGATTTCTAGTTCTGAAAACCTGACACAAAGGAATATACAATTTTTGGGAATCAGGGTTCGGTTGACATAAAACATGTTCTCTTGAGCCAATATGTTTTGATGTCTCCGTCCCCCAAAAACCTGATCTAAATAGTGTATTGGGTTTCGGGTTTGTAATACACTGACCATATAACATGCAGTTACCCTCACATGCCCTGATGTATCTAACCCCTGAAAATCTGATCCAATTTAATGTTTCGGGTTTCGAGTTCAAAAATCATTAGACATGGAGCATATGCTTTTCAACTTTTATGCCCCGATGTTTGCAAAACATGAAACCCAAAACATTATAGTGTGTCGGGTTTTCAAGGTCGGGAAACACATGACATAAAACATGTGCAAAATAAAAAAGGAACCTAAAAACCCAAAAATTGCTGCAAACATACCTTTGAGGCTAGAAACTTCAAATTTTTGGAAAACTTGAAAATTTTCTAAGGCCCCAAAGATGAAATATTTAGTGGGTTATCTCAAATTTATCATAAAATTAAAATTCCGGATAACACTTTCATAGAATTTGGTGGTCTTCTAACTCTCTCGAGACAAACATCTCATCTCTCATCCTTGAAGGACTATGAGAGGATAATGAGCCCTTCTTACTTAGGGGAGCCCACAAAGAGGAAAATAATGGTCATAGAAGGTTCTCACTACATGAGACTTCACAAGAAGTATAAAGTCACCAAAGATCTCATCGAAGATCTTGAGCAAGGGGAAATTGATCCTTCGTAACCCCTAGTTCCACACAAATCTCCAAGTATATCTTCTTTTGCTTCTAAGTCAACTCATCAAGTTCAGGATGTGGTTCCTCATCATGAACCTGAAAGTGCAAGCATGCCTAGTGTTGAACTGGCAAGATCAGTGCAATAGGCAGCAATACTAGACTTTGAATCCATCTCAAATATTGTGAAGTCCAAATGAGGTAAGTGAGCATGTGAAACTTTTCACTTTTATAATGGTGTTTCTGGTAATTAATATGTATATTTTTCTTGTCCTAAAGTGTTAAAAACCATAGAGGAGATGACTCATGAAGACTATAAAATGACAAAAATCCCTTTGGGGCTAGTAACACATGAAGGAGATGCACATTTGTTCAAAAATTTTGCTACCCATTTGATTTCAAGGAACGAAGAGTACAAACAAAAAATTGAGCAGTTCCATCTCTCCCCACTGAAGATGTTACTCCTATTAGTATCCTCAACCCTGTAGTAATAAAAAAGGCTCAAGGTCATTCCATGTAAGGAATATCTAATGATCGACGAGTTGAAAATATTCTCGATAAATGTAAAATGCTATTTCGTGAAATTCTTTCATTGTTTGAGTTTGTTCTTGCTACCGCTACGAAGGTAAAGATGACCAAAGATGAAATTGAAAAATAAGAGGCTCATTAAAACCAAGTTTTTCTATTGGTAATAGAAATGGGTAACCTTGACTTTTTCGTATTGGTGGGAAAAAATGTGTTCAATTCTATAATTGAGAATATGTCCCCAATTTGTTCTCAAACATTAGTTTCTCGATATGAAATGATTAACAATGCTCTCAAGGAGTTGGATTCTTATGAAGAGCTCACTTTACAAATTATGGAAAACATAAACAATGGAGTGTAGAAACTTGGATCACCTCCAGTAAGTGAGAATTCATCGACAAAAGACATTCTGAAGCCATTTAAGGAATTGGTCAGGAAAGAAGCAGGGTATCCCTTCTCATTCAATGAGGACACTTTGGAATCACTTGTAGAAATCAAGTGTGCAATTTGTAATACTACTAAGGATCATCAAACTTGGTTCGAATAATGCAAAAACATCAATATCACTTCTGAAACTTGAATCAAGGCTTTGAGCTTCGTGTATACCTCTCAAGCAGAGAATGTGACACATGTAGTAGCATGCTTCAGTAAGGAGCTCATAAATGAAGAAATTGTTCGAAGTACACTCCCACTAAGTTCATCAGTAGGCGGATGTTCATCAGCAGGTGGATATTCATCAGTAGATGCTTCATCTCCTTCGACATGATTTTCTCCCCCTCTTCTTATCTCCTCTTTCCTTTCTATCTCATGTTCTAATTCTCTGTTGGGAAGGTACTTTTTGTCTTATTCGTATAAATGTGACTTATAGTTCAACATTGTAATGAGTTCTCTTTAATTAATGAAAAGGGGCTCACTTTTATTTCCTAGGGATATGAAAGGTCAAAAGTGAAAAAGGTATTTGAAAATTCATATGGGAGGTATATGAAAGGTCTCTTTGTAATGTTATATATTTGGAATACTTCCTCATTCTAAGGGGTTGTCAATTGCGAGTCTAAAAGTAGATAGTTATTGCACTACTAAGGTATAAGCAAGAGATAACATTCTTCTATTTCCTTTCTCTATGTTTCCTCTATTTCTTTGCATGATCATTTTTGTAGACATGACAATCTTGTAAAACCAAGGAAGGTGTTAATGCCTTTGATCAATGAATCAATAGAAATATTTGTTTGTGATTTGTTTGTCTTGTCTTATTCTTGAAGTTGAATTCATCTAATTGAGTGTAGAACTATTCTAGTTAATGTTTTTGAAATCCGTAAGTTCATATCCACTAACTTAACCCTCCTTCCCCACATTCTTACTCCCCTTTACCTTTTCTCTCTCCAAGAAAATTCCTCCCTTGCACTAGGTGCAAGCAAATTACCAAAGGTCTAGGGGAGTATTCATGTGCAATCATCGGCTTCACAGCCACTTGATATTTTGTTTTCTCCATTCAATAAATGGGAGTCTCCCCATTACAAAGAGGATGGACTTAGTCCCGGAGTGTTGGTGAAAATCCACTAATTTTTCCTTGCAACAAATTATTTTGCCAACATATACCCTATTACACTATCCAAAGCCCTAAGGCCGACCAACTAAGCATATGAAAGCATAAATAATTATGACATAACATGATAAGAGATTATGTTATGCACAAGTCGGTTATCCATATCCTTATATATGAACTAGGGTTAAAGGCATAGAAGTTGTACAATATAGTCCCAAGTCATACGGTCAGGTCCCTTTTTAGTTTTGGGTATTTTCTACTTGTCGGACCCATTTGGTACTCTTCTACTTTCATACCTTATGTTTTAGGTTGGCCTTGAGCACCATTAGGTTCAAATTTTAAGATAAAGGACTCATATATACAAGTTACCTTTTAAAATTTATCATCTAACAAACATATATATATCTCTCCCATTTATGAGATAGGAAAAAGTAAGGAATTGTACAACATACTACATAACATAGCACAAGGGGGCAAAGTTATGATTTTTACATCTTCATACAAGGGTTTCAATTGGGACAAGTAGTTAGCCTGTTATCGGTGTGGAATCATAAGGGTAAAGGTGGGATAAGGGTTTAGTGGCATATGCATTGCCAAATGCACTAGAAGAGCTATATAGATTTTTAAATGTAGTGCAGTGCTTGATGAATCACTAATAGGGTGACTATTGAGGTCAATCCAACTCAAGTACTTCATGTTTATTTTTTTCGTCTGATGTGTACTTGAATTTCTTTGTAGGAAGATAGGGTTTTTGACATGTACATGTGCAGATGTGAAGGCAAATAATTTGAAGGTATCAAAGTGCAACATAGGCGAAGATGAAGCAACACAAAGAGATACATAATCCCACCAATCACTAGTCTAGAACCATGTAGAATAAGGCCATAACGTAGTACAGTCCTATACATATATATGGTTTTGCTCTTTTTCATCAAGTCATGTAAGAAGCAAGGGTCTATATTTGGGCTATGTGAATATTCTAGATTCAGCTAAAGACATATCCTGAAGTCAACTCGATCTAGATAATTCATCTCTCAAACCCTAATTACACTTTTAATTACTTTATCAATCTATCGTGTTTGCAATACCCTAGTTTCCATTATACAAATATGATCTATGTAATCTAAATTTATTTATTTCTTGTGGCATTCTTAGACCTTGTTTAAACTAATTAGATAAGTCGTATTTAGTTAATTTTAGGGTTGAAACAAATTCTTAGTTCACCAAGTAATTCTTTTGGTTAAGTCTAACTTGTTGAAATTTTATGTTTACATATCACTTTGTGGGACTGTGCAACTTCATTGGACTTCGCAACTGTGTTGGGCTTCACGAGATGTTGCAATTCACAACACTTCATATAGACTCATAGGGTACAAAGTCTTTTAGTAGTGCTTTGTACCATTTTGGTCTTTTTACAACACTTTGCATAACACCTAGGTGTTTCATATTTCAAGGTTTATGAGTTTTTTAGGTTTATGGCTTTTGAGATCTAGGTTTGAGGGTTTTAGGGCTTTTAGGGTCAGGGATTTCTACTTTTAGATTTGTGTGTTTATTGGGTTTCAGGTATTAGTTATTAAGGATACAGTTTCTAATGTCGATTTTCTAGTTTCAAAGACGTTTTATATCAATCAATTTGTTTATTTTTCAAGTTTTCTTATTTGGGATTTATTAGATTTGGGTTTCTGGTTTTGGGTTATGGGTTTCAGCTTTTAGGGATTTTGATGTTTTCAAATATGGATCTTTCTGGATTTGGGTTTAGAGGTTTTCATGTCTAGTTTTTGGGTTTCTAGTTTCGAGTTTCTATTCTATTTTTTGGGTGAAAATGTTTGCGGGTTACAAACTTCATTTTTTTGGGCTACAATTTTCAGTATTTGAATAGGTTAGTCATGTTCCATATTGATCTATTTTTTGTGTTTCCAAGGTTTTCGAGTTTGGGGGTTGTGCTATTGGGACCAATTATGTTTATTTCACTTTCATCTTTAACATTAAAATAGTTACATACATTAACTTTATTTATTAGAAGGTACAATGTTATATTAAAAGTATTAAGAACATTTGCAGGTTTTTTGGTATGAGCTTTCAGGTTTTAAGTTTCATACATAATAGTCACGTTTTATATCAAACTACTTTGTTTGTTCTCAAAGTTTTCAACTTTCATATTTCAAGATTGTCGAGTTTATATTTTTATATTTTAAATAAAATAGTTTTGTAACATGTTTTATTATAGTATACTTTTGGTTAAAATTATCTATATGTAATAATAATAATAATAATAATAAAATACCAAAAAATAAAAATAAAAAATTACGTGGGTATGTCTTACTCCAACATTAGCCACACATAGGTAGTTATGATGGTAAGTTGGTACAACCTTAAAAATCATTAATTACATGGATACATCCATCAACTTCAACAGCTCAACCCGAAAAGGACATTTCGCAAAATCATCGGGTGACACGTGGAGGCGTTTACACCTTTGGATAACCATTGCTCGCAAACATAAATATAAAAAATAAAAAATAAAAAACACGTAAATCTCAAACTTTTTTTACATTGGGCAAACGAATTTCTCGTAAGCATTATTTTAATATTAGCTAATTTTTCGACTGACGCGGAATATTCGCGCACGAGTTTGAATTAAAAAATCCTTTTCAAAACTCTTTACGTGCAAATTTAATTCTCGTCGTACTAAGCATGACTAATGTTAGATGGAGCAATTATTAAATAAAATATTATGCATACGCCTCCCACCAACTTAAAGCCTACCCACCCCCATTATACCTAACTTTTTATTTATTTTTTATTTTTTAAATCCAACCCATCATTTATCTTCCACTTTGTCAACTACCCACCATATATACTTTTGTTTGGTGAGCAAAATGCATCTATCTTCTTAGACCACCACCACCAACGACAACCACCTACCAACCATAGAAAAGAACCATTCAACATTTTGTTTTAGGGTATTCTAAGTGGATAGTCAAGAAATGGACTACCTTGGAATTTAGTTGATTTTAGGGCATCCTTGGCTTTTCTAGTTTAGGGTCTTCATGTGTTATTATTGGTGGGGTATATAGTGTGTATCTTCATATGTTGGTGGGATATATAGATTGTGTATATGACCCCTTGTTTGCCCACAGGGGAATGAACACATAAGTATATGAGCATGGGTAGGTAGTGTAGTCATGAATTGACTTTAAGGCACAGCGGGTCTCCATTTAACTTCTTGACATTTCAAGCCTCCTCCCCACTATGGACATATGTTGGGTTTGTTAGGGTTGTCGTGCCTTTATTAGGTCATACAAATCTTTGAAGTGTTCACCTTGGTTTGTAGAACTAAGTATGTTCTGAGAGCACATAGATTCCAAAGTAAATTTCAAGTGGAGACACAAAGATGTAGAAATGGTTGGTAGGGTTTTATAGGCACAAGTTATTTGTCTTTTGTTTTTTTTTCAAATATATTTGTAATATTATTTTTTTTCCAATTTTTTTTTTACAAAGATTATACAATTATAGCTTTAGCTTCTTTTTTAATTATATATGTACTATTTTGGTCTTATAATTGTATATATATATGGTTATGAGAATTTTTTTTCTTAAAATTTTTTTTGACTTTTTTTGGGAGTTTTTTTTTAAGAGACCTTTTGGCTTTTTTTTGGATTTCTAAAGTTTTTGGCCTTCTTTACTAGTTTTCCTACCTATATATTGGCTAAGTGTCAAAAGCACCTTTATTTGAATTTAAGAAGACTATGAATACATGGGACATTAGTACATTTAGGATGATCAACATAAATCAAATCAAGAGAGTTATTGTTATTTCATATCATTTAAAGCAAGAGAAAATTTGAAATATTTATTTCTTGAACAAGCATTCATTCTAGTGAAAATTCATATAGAGTAGACATTACAATAGAGTGGATTGCGGTTAAATCAAATTATATTAGGTGTTTTGTTTCGATATTGCACATTATTGTGGAACCTAATAAGTAGGCAATGCCATTAAATAATCTACAGACACGGAATAGAAACCATCAAAAATATTCTTTATTTTGTAGATCTAGTTACCTATTAAGGTTTGGGGTAAGAAGAGTAATTACTCAAAGATCTGTAAAAAAATTCATAAATGTGCAGGAGGTTTTTGTTGTCCTAGACATGACGAATATAGTCATCAAATCGCATGGACCTATCTATAAGGACATCTTATTTGTATCCCTATGTGACACTATGTTACTAAATGACATCGAGTCCTCATATTTTTCGTCCATTGTTGACACATTGAGATGGAGTGAGGATAACAACTCCTTTAAAAAAGAAGACCTACCTCTTAAGCATATCATTAACCAACACCTACCCTTATACATCTAAACATGAATCTTAAACAAAGGGATTAAGCGTGTACAAGTTGAGAATGGTTCCAAATTAAACATTTGCAATATCACATTTAGGTAAACACTCATACTAACATTCCTTAGATTATTCATATATGGACATTAGAGGTTTTGGTAATATACCTCACCAAGCTTTAGGGAAAACATATATGCTACATTTCAAGTAGTGTCAAACCATGTTAATTACAATTGTTTACTTGATCATCTACAGAGTTCGTCCCATCCATATTGCATAAATGTGTCAAATTTGCACACGGTGGATATATACATCTTCAAATATTGCAAGATAATGGAGCCATCATATGGGTTCATGTTGGATACACCTCAATCATCTATATTACTTCCTTTACAAGCCATACCCTTGAAACATATACACACATATGATATAAGAGAAAGTAGCAAGGCTAATGAAAAGAATCCACCATCCATCTTGATCGAACCCCTAAAATAGGTTGAGCCCACAAAACAAGATGATACATGTACATAAAAATAGTGGAAATAACCAATGTCTAATTGTTGGAAATGTGTTGTATATTTTTCATGAGTTACCCCCTTTTAAACTGTTAAGCTAGACACGACGTACAACCTAATACAATTAGTGAGGTCCAAGGAAATTAACCTATGTTATTATATGGGTGGTTGGATAACTCATGTTTTATCGGGAACCATTATGGGTTGTATTCTTAGCCCATGGTTTCTCTACCCAATGTATTGTAATATTGTTGTGATGGTTACTTATTGGTGTGCTTACATATCGTTGGACATGCAATAGGATACAGCAAAATTGAGAAGTACATTATTTTATTGTAAATGGTTGAGTTAATACAATAAGGAAGAGGTGTTATTGCACTACATTTTTTCCCGAAAGGTTTTCCCAAGATAAATCTCAGAACTGGGAAGTAAATTATTGTATTGTAAATGATTTAGTTAATACAATAAGGAAGATGAGTTATTGCACTAGGTTTTTCCCCGAAAGGGGTATCTAAGGATAAATCTTGTATATTGAGTTATATTGTGTGTCATTCTCTATTTTGTTTTATCTAAAAGATTTTTTTAAGTATTCTTCTTTCACATATGTTTATCGGATCAAATTCTCTTCGCTAAGTATTTATTCTTAGTCCCAAATTTTGGAAAACATTAATAATTATGATTATGTACCAGATAAAGTAGACAAATACTTGTCTAAATATAACTTTACTTATATATTGATAGGGGACTACTATGAGGATTCAAATATGGTAGGAAATTATTAATTACAAGACCTCCTTCACAATCAACCATGATAAGAGAACAAAAAGGAAAATTGTTAAGTAAAATACTCATGAAGACACTAGCGACGTATACACATCTTCTAATATTTGTTCACAAAGTAAATTTTCAAATAGCGGCCACCCCATGATACACTGTATCTTATAGAAAATTGATCATGATCATAACTGTAAGGAAAATACAACCCAAAATGACAATCATGAATAAGATAATTGTATGTGACTTTAAAAATAGACAATCACAAGCATATACTAGCGGGAAAACATTCAAAACCACTTAAAGGTAATCCATAAAACTAATATTTCAAAAAATGAATATAAGTCCAGAAAAACAAGAAATACATATAGCACAATGTACGGTTAATGAATTTTCATCATCTATACAACATTTGGTTAATAATATAGAGCCTACAACACCTAGTCAATGATACTTAAGTTGGACTTGTGACAACAATCACCCATGAGAATCCAATTTAGAGCACCCTAATGATCTTGTGTTTTACAACACATCTACCATAAGCCACATTACACACGGTCTCTATAACTATTAGATCCAAACAACTCATTTGTACCATATCAGTGATATTATGGATTCAAGTTATCTTATTGTTTAAGACCATTATTTGGACTCTATTAGAGACAAACATATATCCTCACCCACATATTTTACAATTTTCAATGTTTTTCCTAGGTCTTCACTTGAGCATCCCTTTGATGGAATCATAAGTTATCACTCTTCAACTATCTTCATATGATATCTTTACGAGGTAATTTTTTGTGCATATTTTCTTACTATTTTTTAACTTTTGCTTGGGCACCCTCTCTTTTGTGATTTGTTTGATGCTTCAACTATTATATTTACACATGTTTACATTAAACATTCTTCTATCCTCTTAGCCTTGATTTATTTTATATAGCTTGTTTTATTTCTTATCTCGCTCTAGTCAATTATGCTAACTATCCTATAATGACACACATATACACATTATTATAATAATTTGACCTTAGTACACATACTTGAGGCATGATAAACCTCAATGTGCATATTATTTATGTACCCCTTCATATTTACTATCTCTCCTTACCTTTTTATGGCACACATTGAGCTTAGATGACCACATATTTTTTATAACTACATTTTGCATGGAATTTTCTTATACACGTACTATTTCACATTGGGGGCATGTGCCTACTATGAGCCTTTCATATAATCCTTTGAGACATAATTTATTTTTTCATAATTAGATTTTTGTTTGGTAATTTTACTTTCCCTTATCTATTTGAGACTACATTTATTTTACACCTTGTGCACAATATGAATTGAAAAAAGCCACTAAATGTTCGTAACCCTCCACTTTCTTCAATTTTCATAGCATGCACCTATTTGCTTTGTTTACTCAATTCTCTATTGGATGTGTTTCCTCAATTACCTCTTAGCTTTTATTTGGTGCTTGTTTCTTAGCTTTCTTTACTTAACTACCTATTGGCCCTTGATTACTTGATTTGCATCTTGACTTTGACTTCATTGATTACATCTTGGTTTTATTTACAATTTTTTCCTCTTGGTTTTGTTTACTTGATTGCATTTTTTCTTTTAGGTGGTCGATTTTTGCTTGTTACTACAATATTCCAAAATAAAACCTAGTACATATACACTACTTGCTTTGTTGATACACATGGGACTCCACATCCTCTATTATTGATCTTGTGTTCTCAAATATTTTGTCTTGTATATCATTTCTTTGTTATTATGGTGATTTTTGGCATAAAAATATCATCATTCAACTAACTTATACATGGTAGAAGTTTTGTTTTCTTTGGTTGTGTTTGTCGTTCCCGGTAGAGCTTCTACACAGACCACCCAAAGCCTATCTACATTCCTCACCTATCCCATTTCTTGTCCCATCCCAACCCAATTTCCACAAACTACTTAACTCACTAATCCTACCTATCCTGAGATTATAAAATGTAGAGTTCTGTTGTAGAGGGAAACCAATTGAGAAAATACTTTTATTTCCTATTAAGCAATGTCTTTTGTTTCATATTCTACACAGGCATAATACTTGGGTCATTTTGTTCCTTTCTTTCTCGGAATATATAAGTCAATCATAGTTCTACCTTAATCATAATTTCACTACCACTCAAATCTTCATTGTCACAACCCATCTTGACTTGTGTGTTCAAAATATTTTTCCTTCTTCTAAATTCCTCATATGGCTTGCAATTTCATTGACCCCTTCTCTGTTAAACCATCCACGGCCTCACATTTGTTAACCCTGCAACGAGTCATTTGCAAAGCCGCACTCAACTGCAAATATCATGGAAATTCAAGAAGCTAACAGTTTTCCCTTATGTTTATTTTAAACATTAGTTCGTTTGATTCAATGCCAACACTACACTGATTTCCTTTCACATAACCTACCAACACTACATCTTTGCCCATCTCCCAAACTTTCGATCTTGATCCGTTGTCACCGATCTACAATCATTTAGCTCACGGCCATAGGATTCTTCTTGTTATAACCTTCACCTTCCCTGACATCTTATCCACTCCCAATTGAAATATGAACCATCATGAGTACTCCCATATCACGGTGACAACACATTTTTTCCCGTGCTCCCTTCTGTTTACGTTGTTTTCCTCATCCAAGCCACCATTCACACAACCCAATGAACTCTTTCCTGCACCCTCAGAATTCATAATAGTTTTATTTATTTTTTATGGTTCATAGATACTTTGGTGTCCACAAAACAAACTTTCATCCTACTATACTTGTACATCAACACTTCACATCCTACTCGGAATTATTATTATCCAACAATATATATTTAATCACCACAACATTTTTTTTGAATTATATATATATATATATATATATATATATATATATATATATATATATATCTTGCTTTTTGGTTTCTAGTTGGCTCTGCCACCATAGTTTTTTGGTTTTAAGTCGTCTCTGCCGCCACAGTTTTAAAATAGTTAAATAATTTAAATTATATTTTGTTTTTGGCTAGCACTTTAATTTAAAATAGTTTTTTTGGTTTTTGGTTGGCTCTGCCGCCAAAACTTTAGATAAATTATAATTCGATTTTGGTTAGAATTGTAATTTAAAAAAAAAAAATTTAAAAAAATGTGTAATTATATTTGGTTTTTGGTCGGCTTCGCCACCACAATTTTTGAATAGTTAAATAATTATTTATTAAAAAAATCATATTTTTGGCATATCTTTTTCTGTTTCATCTTTATGGATCCTCAATTTTCTTTGGCACACTTATAAATCCATTTCACACAATTCCTTCCTCAGTACCTCTTGACCCCATTTCACCCCCATTAGCCTAAATCACAATTGTCCCTTTTTTACAACTTGTAATAACTTCCTTCTTTTCCATCACACTGATCCAAAATTTTCACACAGTGTTCCTTTCATTCTACCCCTTTGACCCTCTATGTTCAATTTCCCTTTTTCACCATTTTGATCCCCAAAATTTCCTTTCCTCTTCATCCTACTCCTCCAAAGATCCTCCCAAAACCCATAATTGTGCCTTTTCACCCTTCATTCTGACCCAAATCACCATTGCTAAACTTGTGTTAGAACACGTTTCTCTATCCATTGCAAAAAAAACAATAATTTCATGGTCCTGACCCATGTTGATATCTTGTGCTAGCTAATCAGTCTATTAATCACTGCATTTTATTATATTCGACTTCATTTTCAATAATCATGATTAATTGTTAGATTTATCTGTATTTTTAAATAGATTTTCCGGTCGTGTCTGTGTATGCTCTTCTCTTGAGCTTTTGGGTGATCTTGATAATAAAAAACAACCACGATCATTTATTATCCATTTATCTAATCTTCTGTCTACAAGGTAAACTACTAACCTATTTTATGCAGGACCATATCATTTGAAATATTATCATGTAAAAATGCTAACATCTTCTACAAGATCCTCATACAAATAACAGTTTATGTTGTTTGCTCGCTTGTATTATAGATTACATGGATTGGATTTTTCTTATGCACTTCTTTTCAAAATTAGATAAAAAGGAAAAGCAAAAACTAGGTATTCCCCGTTTTGTCTTAGTTTCTCCTTTTGCATCGTATTTTCCATTTCTTGTGTGGTTGTTCTCATCAAATCTCCATCTTTGCTTTTGGATTTAAAATTAACCTCTTTCATTCTTGCTTGTAAATCTAGTGTAAGTAGGGGCTTAATTGGTTGCATTTCACACTTCTTCACACACATCAAAACACACAAACAAACCAATTTACATATCTCAACAATCCCTAACGAGATAGACCTAATTGGGATTTCATCACCCAATAGGAAATTCATTGCGGTGTTCTAGCCACATTATTAATCTTGTACAGACTTGGGCCTAATGTACCTTCAATTATATTGAGGACTCCACATCCAAAACTACCTAAAACCAACCTTGGACTGTCATTTCTTATGTACAATTGTTATCCACTTTTCTCTTTCTTTTTCACACTTTCTAATTAATCAAGATAAACAAGACATTGTTCTTTGACTTGTTTGCTTTAATTTGAAATCAACATAGTCATTTTTTTCTTGTTTTGTTTCATGCCCGTTATCACAGACTATTTAGCTAGGAAAATGGAACAAAACCTTGCATTAAACAATCCCATTTCCATCATTTCATCCCAATAACCTGCCACTTTGGCCATTTTCTCATCCATGCCTTTGGTCACCTCTTCTACGTTCATTGAACCTTTGATCATCAATCCACCTCTTCAAGAACCTCTTGTCCCAACTACCACCCATGATGGGAGCAATCCTTTTATTCCATCTAGGTCAGCCACGCCTCAATCTACCACATCAATTGAAGCTTTTGGCCCACCCATTCTCCCTCGTGAATTTGTGGAGTTCCAAGAGCTCCTCGATGCTAATCCCATGGCCTCCATGATTACCTTCTTCGCAAATAAACCCAACTTCCTATCGATGGGCCACATATCCAACAAATATATGCTTATCATTCTAATCCCAAAATGACCCAAGTCCTCTCTTCGTAACTTATCATGTTTTTTCGTAGAGCCATGACTGAGTTTACTAGGGCCCAACATGAATTTGACCCTAATCAACCATCTTCTTCCGATATAAATAACCACCAAACTACTCAATTGGTGGTTCCTATTCCACCCAATCTACCTCACGTCAACACTACCATCCCTTCTTCCCTCCTCGTCACTTCACTCTCAACAACAATCACTTCTCATCTTATTCAACCATCTCAAGAGTCATCTTTGCTTCCTCCTATATCCAAATAGCATCACCCTACCTTACCTTTTATTTCTACCTCGACATACATGCCAATGTAATCACCTCGTAGACTTAACCATCTGAATCAATGTAAACTTATCAACCATCCCCTCACAATGCTTATCAATACATATTCCCCTCTCAGCTAACTCAAATCTCCCAACCACCTACTAATTACATCTCAACCAACCCCCTATAAAATAGAACAAAAGTTCCTATTTCACGACAACCACCCCAATCAAACCAATTTTACCATATCCCCATATTTCAACATCAAGCTTTATCCTAACTTGTTCAATCACAACCACTTAACTATATTCCCATTTATCAACCACCTCCACTAACACCAACACATCCCCAAACTTACCAAAAATACCGACAACCTAACCCATTCACCTAGTAGTTGGCATAGGTGTTGAGGATGATGATGTGGTTGTAGTTGTCATAAATGAAGAAAGGGGTTCAATAGAGAAAAGACAAGAAAAGATAAAATTTATAACAATGTTAGATCAATATTATAGAAAAATGAAGGAAAGAGAAAAGAAAAGATAAAATTTATAACAATGTTAGATCAATATTATAGAAAATTATATGAAGAATGAACTACTCTAATTCCAAAACCATACTAAAGTACTTATATATCAATCACTTCTTGATCTCAATCAAGTTGCTCTTTATTGTACATATGTTCTCGATTACATTAATATTTATGATCACAATTTTTTCTTTTGCATTCGCTTAATACTTCTCAAAATTTTATCATAATACTTATTTATAGAATCAAATGGATTTGTTTCAATTACATCCTATTGTATTATACTTGACATTGGGAATGATCATCCATGACTCAAGGTGTGTATGAGCTTAATTCTTTATTTTTTATATATCCACTCCCCCCATGGAGGAATGCCATTATGAAATGATGTAAATGCATCTTAATCAGATTGGAGTTCATTTGGACTATTCGATCATGCATTTAGAATGTTGGATAACCACTTCTTAGAAATATAATCTAGAATTGTCATTTGATTTTTGGTATAGAAATGACTAGTGATATATACTTTTGTGATAATAAATTTTCTTTTTTAATATCATAATTTTTTTGGATATTTATATATGAGGCTTTTCATAGTAGAAGAAAAAATGATTAATGATGAAAGTTGAGTTTTTCTCATTCAATTATGTAAGTTTAAAATGAGAGCAAAATATTATTAGAAAATCTTTTCAACTTAATAATATGATTTCTACATTACCAGGATACTATTGCCAAGATAGGCAATGCCAGTGACACTATGTGCCCCATCCCCTCTGGGCAGAACAATAATACTCTGATACTTAGTCAAGCATCTATTGAGCCCTAGATTGAGCTAGGGCGTTGGGCATCTTAATTTTTGGATCCAAGTCCAGCATTCATAGTGATCACATAATTCTTTAACGAATCCTATCAACCATCTGGAAATCATATAAACCTCATGAAATTTATGTGATCATAATAAAGGATAAAGAACTAAACATTTTATCACTCAATAGTAAGGTTGCATCCAAAGGCAACATTACAAGAGCATTCAATATGCATTAGTATCTAGCAAGTTCACACATGGGATCAAGGGACTACATTATTTTGCATATGTTTCCCATGGAATATGGCCATGAATACCTCATTTGGTATCCATTGCACACATCCCATCTACATTATTATTGCACGCTTCAAGTCAACTCGCAAAAGAGCCACCTATTCAACCATTCTAACACTTTTCAATAAATCTACATGGAATTATAAATGTAGTATATTTCCATCCAGATCAATTATATGTTCATCTCAAGCTTATGATGACCAATAACTAAGGTTTCATTACCTACCGAAGTTGAACGTACATTTAATCAACTCTCATTCCTCAACAGTACATACTGAGCTGATTTGATGTCATTTTCACGGTCACTTGTGTGAAAAACATTCTTCAAAACAGGTTTAAGGTGAGCTCAAATCATACAATGATATAAACCTTGGACAAAGGCATTGACCAGTACACACGTATTATTGAATTATAGTGCACCCTTTTTCAAGATCATCCTTACTTTCTGAGCCAATTTACTAGTAGTCACAAAATCATATACAAATAGGTCTACAAATCCTAGGCACCACCGTGTAACACCATGTGTGTGTCATAGTCATCATCTGCATCCTCACTTTGATGTGTGTGTGCTCTTCCGTGTGTGTGTACAGACCCGTGCATGCCTTTCCTCCCATCTACATCCCATGTTGGTGAATCATGTCAGTGTCAATGTGTGTGTCCACCGCTCCAATGTGTGTCCCTCTCTGTGTTGATTTGCACCCATGCGTGACGCATTGCGCGAATGCCACGTGTCCTGTGTGTGTGACCTGTGTGTGTGTGATGTGTGTGATGCCAAATTATGTGTGTGTGATCTACCTTTGGTAAGTTATTGGGGACCATTATGAACTATACATGTGAGCTTGTTCCTTTAAATTATATTCATTCAAGCAAACTCATAAGAATTATGTGACCCATAAAATTGGCCAACCTTTTTTGTGACACCTAATCATGATCTTGTAAATGTATTCAAAAACCTTGTCACAATCCTAAATCCTACCTAATAGCATCAAAATTTGCAACAACTTTTGCATTCCAAGAACATTATGCAAAAATCCTAGGATTTTCAATGTTAAACTACCTAAAATTCCTTGACATGCATCATCGTATATGACACCAAAACTATATTCTAGTTAAGAACCTAGTGTGGTAGTACCATCTTGGTATACAAGACTTGTCACAACTTTAGAGGTTGGAATTGATTGTGCCAACATAATTTCTTCAACATGAATAACTTCTTCTTTGAACCCCTTTGGATTCGATTTATAGACAACTGTCAACCACATCATGAAGTTCTCAAATAACTATGTCAACCATTTTACACTCAAGCATTTGAAACTCCTACATCAAATGTACTTGAAGATTACAGTAATGAGTCTTCATTACCTAGTTCTGTTTGTCCTTTGGTTAATACTAGCCTTAGTGAAAATCCAATCATATTCCAATTTACAAACAAGTTAGTACCCATCATTGGCTACTCAAATTTTTAAGGAACCACCTTCACTATTAAGACTTTCTATTAAATCACATGGTGGCTAAGAATCTAGGTATTCAGACATCAAATGATTACAACCATTGTCTACTAGAAAGATGGTAAAATCACTCATGGTATTGATTAGGGAACCAAATATTCCATATGTCTTTCATGGAAAAATATCCCACCTTAATCTCCAAACTCAATGCCTAGGTGTCCTTACAATTATCCTTAGACTCACAGATACATCATCAAATGAATATACAAATTTCTTCTATTGATACTCAATCACCTCACTAAAATCACACCATCTTCATTAAATTTTGTGAATACAGATTCATCGTCTTATAATACATCTAGATTCAACCCCCAACTCATTCGAATAAGCCTCTTGCTAAACACAAAGAGGTTTTCAGACTACCAAGGAAATGTACCTTCTTCTAACTACATTATATAGTCCTAAACAATCGGAATACTAGGTATCCTAAATCCATATAAGGCATGACTTCAACATTTCAATCCAAATAAATTTCAACCGTCTTAGAGTCCTCTTCATTTATACCTATAAATTGTAAATTTTCACATCAAAGTTTCATCACATCTTGAAACCATTCGCATGAAATTAATCACAAATCTCCTTCGCCTATATTTTCTCAAATTATTATTTATTCCCTTGGGGTATTAAGTAATATTGAAAATATATATAATCTACTTCAAGCCTTTTAGTTGGTAAATCATTTACGACCAATCAAAAATATTATGTGTTTAATCTACAGTGCACTAAATTAACACCAAAGACTGTAAGGCCTACAAACCATCATCAATTTTCATAGCAATAAAATTACCTCCTGTGGATAAGGTTGAACCTTACTAACTTCCAAGTCATATGCCATCATCAACTTGCATCAGTTCTAAATTGCTTCACACACTTGTTGGACCTCATTCATCTAAAAAACTTATCATCGACCAATTAGTGAACCATACTTGGTTTCACACTAACATTGAATGAAGAATCCAATCCTATCATGATCATTCATGGGGCTATATAAGGGTCATGTCACCCATCTATCGAGTATGACCTCACACGAACAGGATTCAACATTGGTTATCAGGATGCGTACATGTTTTCTTGCCTCATAAAGAGTCTACCTAACTCATCCTTTGTGTCATCAAAAGAGGAAATCCTAAGATCATCAAATTACTTGTAATACATCCTCTACTATAGTTCTTCCATCTGCTCTTAAGTATCATGGAGTAGTTTCTACGATGGGGTAAAAATCCTTGATTCCCCTAGTTAAGATTCTCATCACCCATTAGATTATCCTTAAATGATCATCGGTAGATCATATAAAGCCCTCAATATATCATGCATCCTTACCTCCTAATATGAGGTTCAACACAATGGATATTTCTCTGGGTCGGTTACTAACTTCTGAATAGACCATATCTTTTCATAACTATGAGTATGTCTGGATATCACACTGCATAATATCCTATAACCTTCCTCCTTTATGGGCCACCTTAGTATCAATGGCACTCTTCATTACCTATAATACATGCATTAGACCCAACTCGGGTGATTAACTAAAATGGAATGATCTAAAGTATGGCCTAAGAAGGGGATAGCCACTAGTTAATCTAATTAGGAGGACTAAAATGTTGTATAAATGGACTAAAACGTTGTATGAGAATAATTGTAATTAATTATACTAAGTGAAATAAAACCCTAAATATGCAAGAGAAGGGAGAAATGACTTAGATGATTATGGAAGTGACTATCGCAGGTTGTCGCAGATCTGGAAATGAAATCAGGAGCAGTGAATGAACACTCAGAAGACCAAAAAGGTCTAAATCTGGAGGATCTGAGTAGATTAAGAGGCACCTGGGAAGGTACTGGGGGTGCCCTGGTCTAGGGGCACCCTGGTCTTCAATCTGGGTGCTCTGAATCTAGTAAATGCTATAGGGTTGGAAGGTATCCCACAAGGTGTGTTCAAATGATTTCTATGTCACATCAGATCATGTGGATTTTCGGTGAATGTACTGAATAATGAAATGACGACTTGTAAGAAAGAAGGAAGTATTAAAACCATAAGAAAAATAAAATATACAAAATGAATGGGTCAGACTGACCTCAACTGGAAAACTAGTGGTCTTATCACTGAGCGTTGCACTACATTTCAGACCCAGATGTAGTTCTGGTGCGTGTGTGCATGTCGTGCCCTAGGTTCTCTTGTGTCAGTCACACTTTGTGAAGTAGCAAGCAATAATAACTATAGAAAATGTAATAACATGTGTGCATGGAATATAATAGAATCCTCCCCCTATGTTGTGTGTGTGATGCAGATCTCCTAGCCTTGATGCATGACACTATATGGATGTAAGTGATGCAATGGATGTAACTCTAGATGGAGTGATAGTAGTATGTGACGCTAGGACCCTTATTATGGTCTTATAACTTTATATTTATAGGGTTCTCTTTCTCTAATTTTGTAATTAATCCTGACAATGCCGACTAGGAAAAAGATAAGGATGAAAAATGGCTAGAAAGACCCCAAAAAGAAGTGGGAAAGTGGAACATGGATCAGGGTGCCCCAAGTGGGACTGGGGCACCCCGGGGTGCCCCAGTATAGGCTGGGCACCTTAGGTTTAGGCTAAAATGACGGGGACAGTTGTAAAATAAGTGGATATGTGCATAGGAAAATATGTGGGAATGACAAAATAAAATATAAAATAAAGGTGGCCAAAAGGTGGGATTAATTAGTACTTTATTCACTTGAGAACCCTCTAAATAGTAGTATAAGACCAGGCTAAATAATGCCTAAAGTGCATGATTTTGTGTCTACATTTTTCCCCCACTTTATGTTGGTGAGTGGAAAGCTCAGTAACATAAAGTAGATAAATATGCGTACCTGATATCCATGTAGAGTGTAGAAGAAGACGTGTCGATGGACTAGACTCAAGCATGGAATGAAAAAAGGAAAAAATGTGGAGGAGCGTGGATTCTAAAGATGAAAAATGCACATAAAAAGTGATGAGAGTGAACCTAGGGCAGAATGTGTGTGTAGTTACTATTGTGTGTAGTGTACCTGCATGGTTAGTAAAGGAAAGTGCCTGTAGCGGTGTGTTGTCGTTGTTGTTGTTGTTGTTGTTGCCCCCAATTTGACTTCTTGTTTCTCATACGGTCGGACCTGCAAGGAGAAAATGATCAAGTAGTCAAATATGTATGTATGTAAAAAACGTTGTGTAAAATACACATGTATATAGAAATGTGTAAAGTATGCAAATGTAAAATACGCTGAAATAAAAGTGTAAATGGAACATGTGCACCTGATCCATGTCAAGAAAAAGGGTGTAGAAGGATATCATGTACTATCATGAGTTTTTTGGGTGATCTCATGCCACCATGGCTGAAGAAGTATAGGGAGGAAATGCTTTGTGTCCTCCAACCTTTAACCACTTCTACTGAAATGTGTGAAGAGATCTCTATACTGTCCTGGTTTTTTGGGCAATCCGATGCCACTGGATGGAGTAGTGTAGAGAGGCACACCCACTGTAATCTCTAAGCCAATAACTGCTCTGCAGAATTTCTGAAGGACACCATGTCTTGTAGAGGCCGTTGTGTATGGATTTTGTAGACTGGTATGAACTCACTCATTGTATGTAAACCCACAATTCCAAGGGCGGAAAGTGCACTATAATGAACCAGTGTAAATATGTTGTGTTAGTAGAAACCCTCAATGATGCCCCCCCTCTTTGGGGGTGCATGTGACGTCGCTGAAAGGAGAATGCAGCCCCAAAAGAGGACCAACCGCACTCTGACCTGTAGAACTCTTCCCTACAGGGGGAAAGGGAAAGTGCTTGGTAGATACCAAGGTGCACACAAAAGGGGATGGCTAGCCAAAACAAGTGTTAGTCTGAAAACACATGCATGTAATAAGACAAGTGTAAAATGCACAGACAATGTAGAAACTACCAAACAAAGTAGTGTAAACACGCAATAAAATAAGTAGACCACACAAAGTTGGTTGTAAACATGGGACATCACTCACAATGTCGCAAGACCGCAAGGTTTTCATGGCCGCAAACAATAAACAAGTGTGCTCACAAGCAAAGGGAAAATCCTGCATACAATGGAAAACAAAGTAGACAAGTAGAAACAAACAAGTAGTCATGGAAACATGTAATCCTGCAAAACAAGTGTTGCACATGGAACACTTGTTAGCATGTTAGAGTGATAACCAATATGTCAAAGTGTGTATGAGAAAGTAATATAAGATGTTAAGTACAAAATGAAACAATAACACCTAGATAAGATGAATTTGGATGCCCCCAGCGACCGGTATAGGAAGGGTAGAAGGTGAGCATCCATGTCATGTGTAGAGTCATATATCTGCGATCACACTAAACAAAGGACATGAACGTGCATGTGTGTATGATAATGACATATAAGAAAGTAGTCTAACATGTGTAGTAAAGTGATCATGCAAAACACTAGCAAGCAAGAGTAAATGCCCCCAAGACAATGCAGTATGTTGTGGATGGATGGAATGGAATGCAAGATGGAATGATAGGAGAAACGTGCCCCCCGAGTGGATGGAAATGTATGAAGTGAGGTTCATTTTTTTTCCCCCTCATCATTCAAGAATGAATCGTAAACGAGATATCGTCATCAGGAAATGGTCCAGTAGTGTTGGTTGTTTCTAACCTGTTGTGATGAGTGTGTATATGTAATGGTGATGAAATGCAACATGTGGGGAGATGTGCGTGAACCCTATAGCCGAAGCATATATCATGACTTGTTGAATAGAGGAGTGATGATTTATCCCTAAGCATATATCACTATATGATGAAATGATGGGTGATGATTTAGCACTAAGCATATATCACTATAAAATGGGTAAATGTAGATGGGTGATGATTTAGCCTAAATCGTATGTCACTAGAAGATGAAGGAATGGGGTGGTGATGTAACCTAAGGTGTATACCACTACAAAATGATAGTATGGGTGAAAATTTAACCTAAGGTGTGTGTCACTAATGTTGGAAATGTCGCATGGTGAATGTAAGGTCCATTTGATTGGTAAACCCTCGACAGTCAAGTATGGACCGAGGAACTAAAGTGCATCATAGGGTAGTGAGGAAAATGCGTAGAAAATAACTTAGTATAAATGACCAAGTGATGAGTAAGGTATGTAAATATGCGGTGTGGGAAATGCAATGTAGGATGTGTAATGTGTATAGGATATGTAATGTGTGAAGTTCAATAATAGGTGCATATAGAAATGGAATGTGTAAATGGTGATAGGTAGAACTAGACCCAAATGTAATGGAATCTAGCATAGTATGTTGAATGTATATGATGGATAAATGCGCCATGTGAACTATGAAATTTAGTATGGGTAGGGTGTGTAGAATAGGAAATATGTAAAATGCAGTGATAAGTGTAGATAGGAAATAGAATGTGTAGTGATAAAATGTAAAGCTAGGCCCATATATATAATGTAACCTAGCATACATGTAAAATGTATGGAGGAGATGTAAAACTAGACTCATATATAATGATGACTAGTGTAGTATGTATGATATGAGAAATGTGGTATGTGTAATGTGACTAAATGTGTAGATAGGGTAGTGAATATAAGGCGTAGATAAGGATTAGTATAATGTCGAAATAAGTGTAGGATGTATGATGCACAATGTAGGATGAAATGGAAGATTTAGTACCTATGGTGCAGTGTGATGGGGTTTATGTGTAATGGTAATCCCTAAATAAGTCGTCAGTGTGAACCAAAGCATAAGAGTGCATCATCAAGTAATGAGGGTGTTAGGATGCATAGGTCCCTAATACTAGATAGTATAGGAAGCATGAAAGGTGTAGGACCATAAAGCTATGCAGAGTAGTGGTGATGAGTAGTAATATGTAATATTTAAATTGAAAAAGTGTGATATTCGATATGTAATGCGATGGATGCCATCCAAGCAGATGAA
Source organism: Taxus chinensis (assembly GCA_019776745.2). Taxonomy (NCBI): domain Eukaryota; kingdom Viridiplantae; phylum Streptophyta; class Pinopsida; order Cupressales; family Taxaceae; genus Taxus; species Taxus chinensis. Next base: position 222,463,240 of record CM034155.1, on the reverse strand, counting down.
TCATTGTCATGATCAACCGATAACCAGTCGTGGAGTCGCAGAGTCCCTCAAGGGAAGCCTGTGGTTTGCTATAAAATGAGGAGGATCCATGTGGACCCATCTAAGTGAGGCGAGTGATAGGTAGTCAGAATAAAATTGGTCTTAGTGAATAGGCCTATATCGGTGTGCGTGGACGAATGGATGAGAGTGATCAACATTAAATGAGGAACATTTGAGCTAGGGAATAAGGATTAGAATGTATGTTGGTGCCAAAGGGCATGAGGGAGAGGGTGAAGATTTATGAAGAGTATTTCTACCACTGAGGTAATTGAGCAACGACTAGTGGTAGCTCGATAATGGAGAAGTTCAACGAGGGATGCGGGTAAACGTAAATAACTGGAGGTTGTTGTAAAAAATAGTGAGGCCAGCTATGGAGTTCTATGGAAATAATAGTATTATGGATTGAGATGAATCGAATTAAGACCAAGTAGGATGTCACATTGAGTGCTCGACCAATGATGCAAGTGGAAAGAACAATAGAGGGTGACATGATAGTGATCATGTAGCTTGAGATAGGATAAGGAATATTGACAATTAGACTTTATAACCAATTTTTATGGATTATAACCGAGATGACCGTAAAATAGGGATCTGGGAGCATGAACTAATGAGTGAAAGATGGAAGACCTTAGTGTTATTAATAGAGGTTGATCACTAGATTTCCCATGTGATATGACCATAAATTAGTGGATGTGAGACAGTGTAATGAATCACTATGTAGGAAAATGAGTATACACTGCGATGTTGAAGTAGGCATCCGTTAAAGTAAGAATTATCTATGCCAAGAGGAGTGAAATCAAGTTGTCATAATGACTTATCTGTGAGTTCTATGACATCAACCTCATCATCAAAATCGGTGGAAATGTTAATATGTGCATCATCAATTTGTGTAGCGTTATCTAGGACATTAGTAGGTGATGAGGAAGTGGGAGGGGTAGCAGAAGTAGAGGATGGAGGAGGTTGAGTACTGGTAGGGGAAAATACTGTGGGTGAAATGACAACCGAAGTGTGAGTAGATATAGTGGGAGGAGTACTAGCAAGGAAAAATATTTTGGTTGAAATGATAGTTAAAGTGTGAGTAGATATAGTGGGAGGAGTACTAGCAAGGACAAATAATGTGGGTGAAATGATAGCCAAAGTGTGAGTAGATATAGTGGGAGGAGTACTAACAAGAGGAGAGGAGGCATATGCACTAAATTGAGCGATATCATATTTATCAAGATTAGCGTACAAAATTTGCTATGGGGGTGGAATAGGCATAGAGGTGACACGATCAATGCGACAATATTTGAATGGTTCCAGATCAACGGTGATAGTGTGTTCATAGCCGTTATGAAGGAATTTGATGCATTAATGTACAATGGATGACACGACTTGCATGGCGTGAATCCAAGGTCTACCCAATATGATATTGAATTGAAAAGAAGCATTGAGAATGTAGAATTTGGTGAGAATAATTTTAGGTCCAATACGAATATGAGAAGTGTGGGTAAAGCCTGTGGGAAGTACTAGGCTAGAGTCATGATGCGGCAATGAGGGTGAAATGACGATATGGACTATAGAGGGCAAATGTGTGATGGCACAAGCATAGCTAGATAGTGTAAGTCAGAGAGCGAATGGGCATGTCGGTTATGTGAAACTATTACGCAATCGCATAATCTTGCATGCTAAGTAATAACTAAGCAAGGATGGTAGTGAGGAATGGGTGATCAAGACATGAGTGACATTGTGAAGTAGGCATGGTAGTATTGTATCCTCAGTGTGGGTAGCAATAGGAGATAAAATGGAAAATTTGGAAGAGACTGAATTAGATGTGTAGAATGTGTGCAGTTAGAGTGGTATGGACGCTTCACGAGGTTGAATAGTCAGTAAGGAGGGCAGTCAAGAGATATAGGTCCTCGATAATCTAGAGAATTTCAATTGGAATCATCTATGAAGGCAGGAGATCACTAGTATAATGATGTGAAATCTTGAGTATGGTCCAAGCAGTATATGGTTCACTAGTTCCATGGTGGGAAGGGATGGGACTATAGGATCATAGGAGGAGTGGAACCATAAACGGGTGGTGTGTGTTAGGTGGCATAAAGATCAATGTGCAACAGAGAAGCACAAACGATCATTCTTAGATAGCGATTAGAGTGAAGACATGAGGAAGATTGGAAGATCGTGTAAAGCTGACAAAGTGCAAGGTAATAACATCAGTTATTCCTAGTCAACATTAGTATCCACATAATAAGACTTATCATTGGTCCAGGTGGCTATCAATTTCATGAAGGGGAACTCATTGGAGTTTTCTAAAGGGGTTTTAACTTAGAGGTAGGTATGTCAGATGGATTTTCTATGACGTTACCAATGGAGGAGAGGCGGAAGTATCAAATGTGAATGCAAAACCCTAGAAGGTGCATATGAAGAGAAACCTATTTGCAAGTTAGGTTCACCAAAATGATTAACTAAAATTAAACTAAACTATGAGAAGTATAGCCACTAGTTAATCTAATATGGGAGGACTAAAACATTGTATAATGGTACTAAAGCAGTATGGAATAATTGCAAATAATTATACTAAGTGAAATAAGACCCTAATATGCAAGAGATGTAAGGAAAAATGACTTGGCTGATTGCAGAAGATTATCGCAGGTTGTTGCAGGTCTGACAGTAAAATCTAGAAGTAGAAACAATCACCTAGAAGTCCTAAAAGGCTCATATCTAGAGGATCTGAGCAGACTGAGGCATCTGGGAAGGTATTGGGGCACCCTAGGGCACCCTAGTCTGCAAATTAGGCACCTTAGTCTCTGTAAAATCTATGGAATCTAGTTTTTACAAGGTCGCAAGGTATCCTGAAGTGTTCTCTATCTGTCGCATCAGATCTATCGAGCTGTGCTGAATGTGTTGAATAATGAAATGCCGACCTACAAGAAAGAAGAAAGTATCAAAACCCTAATAAAAATAAAATATGCAGAATGAATGAGTCAGATTGACCTCGGCTACCAAACTATTGGTCTTATCACTGAGCAATGCACAACATTTTAGACCCAAATGTAGTTCTAGTGTATGTGTGCATGTCATGTCATGCCCTAGGTGCTCTTGTGCTAGTCGCACTTTGTGAAGTAGCAAGCAATAATAACTATAGAAAAATGTAATAACATGTGTGCATGGAAAAGAATAGAATACTCCCCCTATGTTGTGTGTGTTGATGCAGATCTCCTAGCCTTGATGCATGGCACTATGTGGATGCAAGTGATGCAATGGATGCAACTCTTGATGGAGTGATAGTAGTATGTGATGTTAGGACCCTTATTATGGTCTCATAACTTTATATTTATAGGGTTCTCTTGCTCTAATTTCATAATTAACCTTGACATGGCCAACTAGGAAAAAGATAAGGATGAAAAATGGCTAGAAAGACCCCAAAAAGAAGCAGAAAAGTGGAGAATGGATTGCGGCACCCCAGGTGGGACCAAGACACCCTAGTACAAACCTGGGCACCTAGGTTTAGGATAAAATGCTCAGACAATTTCGAAACAAGTGGACATGTATAGGAAAATATGTAGGAATGATGAAGTAAAATATAAAATAAAGGTGGTCAAAAGGTGGGATTAATTAGTACCTTATTCACTTGAGAACCCTCTAAATAGTAGTATAAGATTGCACTAAATAATGCCTAAAGTGCATGATTTTTTGTCTACAAAATGGAGCTAGCATCAACAACATATCATCCCATACTTTAGACTAACTCAAGCTCCCTAAATCCATTATCACCCAATCACCCATGGTCTTGCGTGCTTTCAATGATGCTATCACCCCTGCCTTGGGTACTATTATTCTTCCCATCTGTGTTGGTGAAAAACTCCTGCATGAAATATTATATATCATAGAAGGGCAGTTTCAATATAATGTCTTATTGAGGCAAACTTGGATCTGGGCTAAGCATTGTGGCCCTTCCACCATTTATCGATGTATCAAATATGAGCACGAGGGGAAGATTCTAACTCTCCCCGTAGACACCCCACCATTCAAAGCATGTAATATGACTTATCACCCATATGATGTGCTCGTCCCCACAAAAAAATCATCTCAACCATTCACTAGCTCATCCATTCCCATGTCTAAGCTTCCTCATGACGATTCTATGGACAAAATAATGGATAAGCTTTCACTGGGAGAGTATTGCCTTCTTACACTAAATGCTCTTCTCATGCCTAATAGACTTGGTAGACCTAATAAATCACATATGTACCAAAAAATTCAAGGATATCATTCCTTTTGGTCCACCTCATCTTCACACCAATCTCATCGGTGGCAGTATCGATCACCCTTCATCTCACATTGTTCCTAAACCCCATACTAAACCATACGCCAACAACTTTGGTTGTCTTTAAAATCAACCATTTTCCCACACCTATATTCATCATTGTTCCTAGAAGGGATTTGGAATGGGGCATTTCAAACCAAGTATGCATGACCTTGTTATTGATCAATCTCTCAAGCCTTATGGAAAATTTGGAATAGGTTATAAAGAGAAATCTATCGATCCTCTTCCACCATATATGATGCTCATGGGCATTGATCCTCCATCTTCTTCATCCCATGAGGCTATGGATACATATGACACTATGTCTATCCCCTTTGGATTTTTTAGTCTCCACCATCACCTTAGGACCGGTCACTTATCAGTGTGAAAATCTAACTAGGTCCCTCCCTCTTCGACATCCAGAGATGATAGAAGGATACTCTTCTACCATCAACGTTCTCCATTACACTAATGATGATGCCATTCTTTCCCTCATGGGGGCAGAGGATTCTTATCTTCATAAGACCTTACCACTAGACACATCCACCCTTCTTAATGAATTCACCAACATCAACATAAGGACTTCACAAGAGCCCCACATTCTCAAAGTGGGTCAATCCCTTGATCCACATCCTTCACCACTTTCCTCTTTCGTGATTTTCAAGCCTTTGAATGGTCATATGCGGACATGTCGGGCCTTTATCCATCCATTATTGTCCATAACATTTTCACCTTTCCCAATTCTAAGTTGGTTAAGTAGAAGCTTTGCCACATGCATCCTCAAATTTCCCTCCTTGTCAAAGAGGAGTTGCAACATCTCCTTTCTGCCAACTTTATCATCTCTATCGACTATCCACAATGGGTTTCAAACATCATCCCCATTACTAAAGATTCAAGAAAGCTTGGCATATGCACTCACTTTTGAGATTTAAAACTTAATTTCCCAAAAGATGATTTCCCCTTCCTAACATCGATCAACTTGTAGACCTTATGACAGGCCATGAGATGTTGTCTCTTATGGATGGTTTTATTGGATACAATCAGATTCTTATTGCACCAGAAGACCAACATAAGAATTTTTTCATCACTCCTTGGGGAACCTTTTGTTATCGCATCATGCCCTTTGGCTTGAAAAATGTCAGAGCCACCTATCAACGAGCCATGACCTATATCTTTCACAATCTCATCCTAGTGTAGTCCACCATCAACAATAACCTTCCAAAATAACTAACTCGAGGCTTAAACCACCAAAAGCCACCTTACTCTGTATATGAAAGATCATACAAGGTTCATATTATAGTTATCCTAACTTGTATTTGCAATAATTGAGCTAATTACCTATTAAAAGGTTCTATATGCTTCTTCATACTCCAATTCCTCTAAAAAATGACACCATTCCATCAACTGAGATACTCTAAATCATGTATTTCTTCATCTGTTCACCTTTCCAACCTTATATCCATCATTCCTATTCATTGATTCACCCTATAAGTAATTCACTTTATCTCTTTATTGGATTCTCCTTACTTCTAGTACCCTATAATTTGTTCAACCACATTAGAAAACACTAATGCATCCATAACTTTAATGGAAAGGAAACAAGAATTCAACCTTTTACTACTTGCTCAAAATTACCATGTAGTCTCTTAATGCCATGCATTTCTTAATGATGGTAAAATAAAATACTATCATTGATCACTCTTCAACATACCCTAGGTGTATACTAAATTTAGTGACTTAAATCCCCACCATTATCTATCTAGCTCAATTTTCACTTTTGGGCTTGCTTTTGCTCAAGTAACTTAGAATAATCTTGTAACTAGTACGAGTCTGAATAAAAATCATCTTAAGACACAAATTCACTCTTTTTATCCCCTCATTAGGGAATTCTACAAGTGTATGAAGTTCCAATATTAGACTCCAATTAGAAATATAGTTTCCTTTGCTACCACTCTTTCAAGTTAGCTCTTGATTATGCATACTATCCTCTATAGGTCATTATCATGAACTCACTTCACTTATACCCAATGAAAACTAAATTTTATTTCTCTAAAACTTAATGCATGTGTCCACCATTGACACTACAAATTTTCAGAGCAATATTTCACTTTTAAGGGTTTTAAATTCTTGTTTTTCTTTCAAACCCTAGTCACAGGTCTGAGAAAGCCCGAGAACCAATAACCATCTACAAATTTCACAAAAATTTGTTTCAAGGCATGGAATTTACATTAGAACTCTGTTATGACATTCTTCACATAAAATCTTTACCAATAGCTTCCATAGTTTCACCTATCCACAATTTTTGCTAAGAAATTTCACTGCACGGTTTTGAGAAAACAAGAAAAGCCTCTTCTTTCAAGTACTAAATGATTTACAAATCCTTTTCTTGGTAACATAGATTGAATTAAAGTTCATATATGTTCCACAAATCCTTTTTATTACATGCAACACCTCTTCCCAAAGCTCTTCTATATTTCAACTTATAATTTGCATTTTCCTCTCAAATGGCCTGCTACATGTTTAGATAATGGTTTTTATGACTAGTTATGGCTCTCAAACGAAGATGTCTCACTAAGGATCACATATCAAAGTTTATGAAACCTTTACCTTTGTGGATATAATGTCAAAGAGGAATAGAAGAATTCAAAATTTCAAGAAACCACACTAATTCGCAACACTCTATATCAGAACAGAGCATTTCCAAACCTATCACAGTCAACACAAATCATATCCTTCTCCTTTTCTCAATAATTCGAAACACAATTCTGTTAATAAGTTGTTCTTCCAACAATATAATAGCACTCAACACCTTAGGATTCAATAAAATAGTTGTATTCATGAGTTTATGTTATTTTTATGAGAGTCCATGGCCTTCAATAAGCATGCACAGTGACCACTAATTCAAAGCACTAGTTCTCTTCACTGTTATTATCACATAGGAACTCAAACATACAAATTACTTTCTTGTTTCTTATTCTTCTATAATTAAGGTGACTTTTTAATGCTCTTTACTTAAGCCACAACAAACAATTCACAATTTGTTATATTAATGGATCTCATAGTTTACACAGATCCTCACAATTTATTCTAGCATGTATTTGTCCACGTATATGATGAAAATCACACCAAACTTGTTACCAAATCCCTGCACAATCTATTTTATTGCTTTCTAATAAACATGCATTAGTTCTTCAGAGACAATCACCCATACAAAGGCCTTCACACACCTTCTTGAATCATTGGTCATATAGATGACCTTAGCGTAATATCATGTTGCTTAGCTCAAATACCTAGTCTTAGGCTTATTTGAATCATATTATGAATGTTATGTCATACAAGGGCCTAAGACACCTTCTTACACCTTATTTCACCTTATTATATGCTTATAAGCTTCAATATTCCATTACAACACTCCTAAAAAGCCAAAATAGCCTCCAAGTCTCCAAATTGCACTTTTGGAGTGAAACCCAATTATTCAAATTTTAACAAACTTAGACTCAAGATATCACCTCTAAATGCTTGTTGATAACCTATAAGACCTATTAACTCACTCATAAAACCAAAATATGATGAATCATGACCTATTTACATAGTTGAATGATGATCCTCCATCATAATCCATGGGTAAGAAGAACTTGAGCTTACTGGTTGTGTTTCTTCTTCTTTTTCTAGTTCTTTTGCATCTACACTTCATGCCTCTTTTCCTCAGCCTTTTCTATTTATTTTTTCTTCTCCAAGAGTCTCATAGACTGATTTTTGGTTTCCTCTTTCTTTGTTTGTTCCTTTATAGGATTGTTTGGATTCATCTTCTTCATTATGAGCCTTGGAAATGACTCATTGTTCTCATTCTTTATCATACCTGAACATTCATAGATAGGAACATAATTAGTCTTAAAAACATAAGGCTTCATTGCCTCTTTCACCATTTCTAGAAAAAATTTCTTCTCTTCTCTGTTTGGGGCTTCTTCAAATGCCCTCTTAATTTTCTCTATAGGTTATATTTTGCCAAAATTAACCTCCATTTTTCCTTGTTGGTTTTGGATTCCTAATGACTATGATGTAACTTGTATTCCTTTATCCTCATATATCCTATCATCTTATTCTTTATCTTGAAACTAAAATTCTTCAATGTGGAAATTCATATTCCCTTGAGCATCTTCTTCTTCTTGTTCATCCTGATTTTCTTCAGCTTCTTTGACCTCTATTTATTCATGAAAAAGTTTCATGAAATTATCCTCTTATTTCTTGTAGGCTTATTCATCTTCAAAGGAATCTAATACCTCTTTTTCTTGCATGATTTCTAGCCACAATAAATCGTCGTTAGTTGTATATTCACCTTCTTCTTCAAATTTGAGTTATTATTCATTCTTTGGGACTTATAGGTCCTTCTTCAAGACACCTTCCATAGATTTCATATCTTTACTCTTTTCACCTGCATTCACACATAAATATGACATGTTCGAATGAATATATTGAGGCCATATTGCACCTTCAGTAGCTCCTTGAATAAACTCTTCTTCCTCTTGACTCAAACTTTCCTCTTCTTTATTCTCTTTAAGAGATGCCAAAAAATCTCTCTATAATCTCTTCTTCATCATTTACTTTATTCTCTTCCATGATGAATATTTTGAATTATTCTTCTCTTCTCATTCCTTTTATCCTTATCTCTTCCTCTTTTATCCACCTTCTCAGTTATATCCTTTTTCTTCTCTCCATAAGTATCCTAATGGGCCACTTTACTCTTTGTCATCACAATCCCTCTTTATTTGCTTTGGGATTCCATCCACTCTTTCATCAACATAAACACTTGCTCCACATATTTCTTAAGTGAATTTATTTCTTCTTCCATCCAATTCTATCTTTTCCTCTCTATCTCTCTTCTTTTCTGGTCATCTCTTTCGTCTCTTTATTTCTTTCTTTGACTAATCATAGCCAACACATCCTTCAATAGCTCATCATTACCTTATTCCATATCTTCATTCAATATGTCTTATTTATTTATCTTAGCCTTTTTTTTTAGTTTCCCTTCATTTTCCTTATTAAGTTAATTGGGCACCATATAACCATGTTCCCTAGCTAATTCATTAATCTCACCTTGGCTCTCCATGATCTTGTCATGTATATCCTTCATCAACACTTGTAAACAAACTTGTTAGATTTAATGAACTCTTTCATTCAAAATCAACACCCAATCTCTGATACCAAAATGATGTAGTCACTTAACAACAAAACCCATTCCATCATCTATCACCAAGCAAACATTATCAAAATTCACCTTACTCTACATATGAATAATCATAAAAGGGTTATAGGGTACTAAAATTGTCTTGTAAATGCAATAATTAGGCTATACCTATTGAATTTTTATGTGATTCTTCATATCCTATTTCCTCTAAAATTGGCATCATCCCATCAGCTGAGATACTCTAGGTCATGTATTTCATCTTTTACTTACCTTTCTAGCCTCATATACATAATGGTTCACCATGGAAGTAATCCACATTAGATATTTCTAGGATTATCCTTCCTTATAGCTCCTTACACTATTTTCAACCACCTTTTATAATAATAATTTATCTATAAATTTGATGGAATAGTAATCAAGAATTCAACTTTTACTTCTTGCTCATAATTACAATCTAGCCCCTTAAGACAATGTGTTTTGAACCAACTATGGTTGAGGTATTCCAAAGCACCCATAATCAAATAATATATTTTTTAGTTACTAATTATAATAGCTAAGGTGTATGAAAAAACTCAGGATTACACTCTTTGAGTTGTTCTCTAAACATCTCCTTTTGTTTTCTTACTCAAAACCCTTCTCTAGGTCTTTAAACTCTACTATCAAGCATAAAATACTTTCTAGAGAGTTTCCATACCATGTGATTAGCTTTTGACGAACCCTTTATTGAGTTCTAGGTGTCCCTAAGTTTTCAAATTCTAACTCCTCTCCTAGCATGCACTTCCTTTGTAATTCCCCTTTCTTCTTCTAGCCTTAACTGTATTTTGCATTCTCTTTCTCCAACTGTTATGAAAAATCATGAAATTCACCTGTAAAAATATAAAATTCTTTCAAAATATATTACTTTATATCCTTTCCATCATATTTTTAAATTTTTAAATCAAAAGGAGGAGTTTTGGTGGTCTAAGATCCAAACCCTAGCTATGACTATTATAGAACCTACTAATGAGCCCAAGAAGGTGTTTTCCTTATAATATTTGCAATTCTTCAAATCTAATCTGAAATTTTTTGCATGAGGTCTAATTCTAGGTTACTTAATTATTGTATTTACTATAAGCTATTTCAAATTCATTTCAATCATTTCCCTTGCAAATTTATCATCTACTCTATTGTAGATGCATATTGTAACAGTTCTCTGATTCTCTTTACTAATTACTAATCAACATGAACTCATAACTTGTAAGGGGTTAATCTCCCAAAAATCCAAATATGTTATAAACCTTTAGAGATCAATAAAAATATCACAATCACAAATTTATATTCCTTTCATGAAATTCCATAGTTTATACTAATCACGCACAGTTACACCAATTCAAGGTACTAGTTCTTGTCACTATTGTTATCATAAAAGAATTCAATAATGCAAGTTACTTTGTTATTTCTTATTATTCTAGTCCGAAGGAAACCCTAAATTCTCTTCACATATGCTACAAAAAGCAACTCACCTTTCATACTTTGCAAGGATAGTCACATTCAATTCTTAAGTCCCAGTCTTGCATAGTTATGAAAATATACAATGGTTTTGTCTAAAGGCTTGAGATTACATCTTCCAAAACATTAATAGCCAACTAAAGAATCCATAAAAATGTATCAACACTCTTCACAATTTTTAATACCTCTGAACCCCCAGTTACATCAATTCCACAATGCACAGTTTATTGATTACTTAATTACTTTAACTCATACATTCCCAATGATATTCACACAAAGTTAGTCATAAATTATTTACACAGATATATTTTAACTCTCTATCAGTCATGTATAATTTTTTTTTGAACATTCAACAATTACCAAAGGTATACAAAAAATTACTAAATTACAAAATCTTACACAAAACACTGGTTTTCTCCTTTCTTGAAGCCTTCCCGATTTCCATTCAAATATGAATGAGATGAAGTAGTTACATTTTCATATGTATATGACCTTAACTTGTTTCTAACCAAATACACCTTCCTGAATCATTGGTCATATCGATGATCTTAGCCTAATATCATGTTGTTTAGCTCAAATGCCTAGTTTTAGGCTTATTTGACTCATATTGTGAATGTTATGTCCTACAAGGGCCTAAGACACCTTATTACACCTCATTTAACTTTCTTATATGCTTATAAGCTTTAATATTCCATTACAACACTCCTAGCAAGCCAAAATGACCTCCAAGTCTCTAAATTGCAAGTTTGGAGGGAAAACCAATTATTCAAATTTTAACAAACTTATACTTAAGGTATTGTCGGAAACCTATAGGACCTAATGAATCACTTATCAAACAAAAATATGATTACTCATGACCTATTTACATAGTGGCAGTATGTCCACCACTTCATCTCACAAATTTTGGACAGTTGCCAACCATTTCATCATCTTCTTCGTAAAGACGTCGACTTCCACTGGGAAGATAACTACCAAAAATCCTTTAAGGATCTTAAGCAGTATCTCCTATCTCCACCTGTGCTTACACCTTCACGTGATGGGAGAGCCCTTTTATCTATATGTCTTTGCCATTGATCATGTCCTAGGGGATATGTTGGTGCATCGTGATGACCGAGGCCATGAGAAGGTCATTTATTACATTTGTCACACCCTTCACGATTATGAGACTTGCTACATTGAATCTGAAAAGATGTGTTGTGCCCTCTTCTTCTCCACTTATAAGATTATACATTATCTTCTCAATCGCAAGACTTATGTCATCACTAGCTCTCACTATCTAAAAACAAAGCATTCTAAGCCTTATCATAATGATCACATCACTCGTTGGCTCATACTCATGACTAAGTTTAACCTAGAGTTCACCTCTCAAAAGTTTATGAAGGGCCAAACTATCAATGACCAATCAGCTGAAGCCCCACTTCTTGATGCTCATCCTCCTCATGATCAGTTTTCAGATGAATCCATCAACAATTTCCACTATGAGGATTCTCCTCTTAGGATGACTCTATTTTTTAACGGCTCTAAGTGCCAACAAGGGGGAGGTGTTGGCATCATTATCATTCCTCCTAAAGATACTCCTATCCCCATCACTCAAAAGATTGAATTTGAGTGCACTAACAATATGGCAAAGTATGAAGCTCTCATTTTGGGCCTTGACACTGCCATCCTTTTTGGTGTCTAAATCCTTAATATCTATGGGGATTCTGAGTTCTTCATCAAACAAGTTACATGCGATTATAAATGTAAAAGTGATATTCTTCATAAATATAAGGACATTGTCATCTTTCTCCTTAAGGCTTTCGATTCTTACACTATCCAAGCCATCCCACGATCATCCAATCATTTCGTTGACACAATGACATCTCTTGCATCTCTCATCCTATGGACAACAAATGAATCCAAAGTTTCTATTGTTATTCATCGTTGTGATCAACCATCTCACATTCACGAGTTACCTCACATCAATCTTGTTGAATCCAGTGCATCATATCTTCAGTACTCTCAAATATTTAATTATCTATCCAAATCCATCATTCCATTTGACCTATCTAATAATGGTAGGAGGTCATTTATTCAACGTGTTAACCATTATGTCATTCTTGGCAGCATCCTCTATAAACGTGGGTTCGACGGTATTCTCCTTTGATGCCTTAAATCCTATGAATCTACTTGTGTTATCCAAGAATTCCACAATGGCATTTGTGGTGGATATTTTAGTGGCTTATTTGTTGCTAAGCACATTCTTCACCTTGGCTATTATTGTTCTTCTCTCAATCAGGACTACTCTGTATACGTTAAGAAATGTGTCAAGTGTAATTAGCATTCTGATCTTGTCTGCATTCCTAGCCAGGTCTTATATCCAGCGTAGGACCTTTGGCCCTTCTTGCAATGGGGCCTTGATCTCATTGGTACCATCAATCCTTATTCTTCACAGCGTCATCATTTTATCATCACCACGATTGAGTATTTCACCAAGTGGGTGGAATAAATTCCACTCACCTCAACCAAAGCTAATCAAATCATTAACTTCATCTATCAACATATCATTTTTCGCTTTGGCGTCCCTCATTAAATCATCACAGACAACTGAAATTCATTTAAAAACAAAGATGTCAAGAAGCTCTGTGACTCATTCAATATCAAGCTTAGCTTCTCCTCTCCTTATTATCCTCAAGCTAGCGGCCAAGCCAATAAAACTCTTCGCAACATCCTTGCCAAGAATGTTGATAAATCAGGTTGTGATTGGCATCTTCATATTTCATTCGATCTTTGGGCTTATAAGAATAACATCCCCACCTCTACATGTGTTACTTCCTTCTCTCTTGTTTATGGCTCCAAATCCATTCTTCCTCTTAAAGTCTAAATTCCTTCCTTACGTTTTTATCTTCACAAATTCATCTTTAATGAATATTATCACTAAGAACATCTAGCACAGCTTGAGTTGTTATACGAACATCGCCTTCTTTCTCTTGAACATCATCAAGTCTATCAAGAGTGCATCAAACGTGCATTACAAAAAACATCTCAAGGAATTTGCAAATTTAACATCAGTGACGTTGTCCTTTACAGAAAATAAAAAATGTCACTACTCTAGAAATGAGCCAACGTCAAAAGTCTGCTCCCAACTGGATTGGACCTTACATCATCACACACAAATAAGGGTCTGGGGCCTATCGTTTTGCTTCCCTTGATGGTAAACTGGAAACATAACCTCTTAATACATTATACTTGTAGACCATTCTACTATTAATACATTTACTAATGAGAACATAGTTATCTCCATGATCATCTATTCATCATTTACCATTTCCATCTCTCCTTGTAATGATATTTGGAATTATGTGGTCTACTGTTACTTTCTTAGTTGTGACCTTAAATATGAGCACCACAACTCTACTCATAGCATATTCCTTATAGATATATTAATTCATTTTGGCAAGGACTTTGTGATCATTACATCCATCACTCTCTTATTTACCTAGTGGAAACATGATAAGGGTCCATAGGTGTCACTTGTACATTCATTGTCCCCTCTTAAGTGGCCTACCTGACTATCTCCAGCTCTTCCCCATGTCAAAATTCTATGGATGCTCATTATCAAAATTCAAAAGTAAACATATTGATCCCTTGAAGGACAACTATCATGCATGTATCATCCCTGCCATTTGTAAAAAAACAAAAAAAAAGCACAAAGCAGACCACTCCATTGAAGGATGGCTAATCCCTATATATCATGAAATTGAAGGCTTCCCAAATGTATCAACGTTCTATCTCATAAAGCAAAAGCATAAAAATCCAAAGTAAGCATCCAAAGAAAGCTTCTCGAATCGATCAAATTTCTCATCCATAGCAAACTTCCCACATTTATCAATTTACATTTCTCTTCACCTAGATCTAGGGCATAGACCTAGGGAAGCCTACCTATAGAGAACTTATTTTTTCGTGTACAAGTCACATTTACACTCCTTTTTCCGTTCCTACGTTAGGTTTATGAGTCCACTCTCCATCCTCTCTACATGGTCCTTGAAATAACTAACTATCATCGGTTATGTGTTAACACCTTCTATTGGTTACAAGTGCATTTCCTTAAGTGGCTCCCTTTCTTGTTTACCTCTAATCCAGTTCAAAGCATTATTTCCTCGTACACTCCTTACTCCGATTATGTGTTGTTTACCTCATTACGGTCACCTTTTATCGAAGTTTCATCCTTGCATATCTAATTTCAAACCATGTCATCTATATCCATTTGTTTTGTTTTAAGTATAACATCTATTAATAATTCCACGATTCTATCAATTAACATCATCCATAATACACCTTCCAGTTTGGGAATCCTACTTGATCACCATTGTAGTTTGTGAATCCTACTTGATGATCTTTCTCAGGAATAATTTGCTATAATGTGACTCCTCATCCCCCACCATGCTCAACATGTCCTATCTCCATTCATCCTCCATCATCACTTTAATCCACCCGTCACTTATCCCCATATCACCCTTCTCACCATAATTGTCCCCATCCACCAATCCGTCTCTTTTCCTTCCATTCTTCTACTTTCAGCTTGACAATCTTACTTAATCACCTATACAATGTAGGATTCTTAGTGGCGGTATACTCCATTCCTAAGATCCTCCCGGTGTAGAAAATTCTCCACCATTTCCTCTTCCATTAGACGACAATCACCACCACAAACATATTGTCACTCTACCTCTTCCACCTGTCATTAATGCCTCATCACTCCCACTGCGTGGGCATCCCAATTAAGGATTCCTCTTGTAATATGCATTCTACACTATATATCTCCCTTCACCTATTCATCTTACACTCCTTTGTTTCTTTCCTTCCTTGGTGTCACCACCTCTCTCTCTTTGTTCCATTCTCACATACACCATTTCCCCTTTTCTCATTCTTTCTAATATCCATTTTTTGTTGGGTAATCTTACTTACACATTCTACCAGTATGATAAATTAACTTGAGGGTTCCCCTTCAGTCCACATTTTCATACAATCTTCCCTCACCACCATCAACCACTTAACAGATCTTCTTCCCATCATTCCTCTTGCTTTAGCTTGGTGATCCTACTTAACCATTTGTGCAACATGACAATATTACTTAAGGATTCCCCTTAAGGAGGATTTATCATCTTGCATTTTCCCATCCATATAGTTTCCCTCCAAACTATTTCACCTTCCATTCTCATCACTGTCGGTTTGGTGATCTCACTTAACCACTCCAATGGCATGGCAATCTTACTTAAGAGTTCCTCTTAAGGAAGATTTGTCAGTTTGTATTCCCCCATCATCATACATCTTCACCCTTCCTTTTTTATCAACATTCCCCATCATCACATCCTCTCACCCCCTCTTTCATTCTCACCAACTTCACATCCAATTTTCCCACTCTTCATCTCCATCATCCCTTGCTTAGCAATCTTACTGAATCACTTCCACCACTTGACTGACTTTAGGGTTTCCCTTTAAAGAATTTGTCACTTCGCCCTCTGCTCAACTTCGTCATTCCTTCCATTGACTGTTCCTTCCTCCTAGTCTCCCCTACCAACCAAAATTTCCTCCTACCATTATCCTTTCTCAGCCTATCATATCACAGAGTGTGTCCACCATCTTCAGTTTATCACCACGTTCCTTTCCCATATTTTCCCCTCCTTATTATCGCATTCTTCATACTATTTTCTGTCATTCTTTTCATGTCTTGTTTCTTCATCTTCACCTCGTTCATCCTCATCCTCTGCATCCTCTCCTCGCCTTCATCTTGTCACAAATCATCATTCATCCTTTCTTTACTCTTTCCACTCCATCTTCTCAAATTCTCCCACATATCCACTCTCATGTCTAACTGCCATTATTGTTGGTCTCCCCCTAACATTGTTTCATCATCATCTCTCATTTCCACACTAATAATTATTGTTGGTCGACCCCTAAAAATCACTCCTCATTGTTTTCTACCGCCTTCCTCACTCTCTTTGTCCTTCTCCATTTTTCTTCCATTCCTTCCCCCATCTTGCACCAATGATAATTATTGTTGGTCTTCCTGTAATGTCCCTTCACTAACATTGCCTCTTCTATTCCCCATTCCCTTTTTAACTTTCTTCACTTTTCCTCTCATCCTTCACCAACAATAATTATTGTTGGTCTTCCCCTAACATTCTTTGATTGACATTTCCTCCTCCATCATCCATTCTCTCTTCTTTCCCATTCCTTGTCTCCACCTCCACCCTTTCTTGTCACTTCTTCGCCACCTCTCCATCTTCCCTTCTCCCTTTTCAATATCTTTGTTGTCTTCCTCATACAACCTTTGTCTATTTTCTCATAATCCTCTTATCCCCATCTCGTGCATTTTTATAGATTTTCCACTTTGTGTCATTCCTTTGTTGTTTCTTCTCACTACATTCCCAATACTACCCACTCTCCACATAATATCGCCATTCTTCATTCCCCTCCTTCTGCATCATTTTCTTAGTTATCCTCTTCTCCTTCCCAATCTTCATTATTGTATCTCTCTTTCTTTTCATCTTCTTCTTCTTTTTTCCTCATGCCTCCTTCTTACTTCCCAGTTGTTACACTGTCTCTTCCTCACCATCCCATATTTTTTATTCTCCCACCTTCCACATGTATTTCCATGTGGTCTGTACCATATTCCTTACCTTTCTTCCCGTGATAACATGGTTCCTTCAATCTTCTCCATGTATACACTTTTATTTCTTTTTCTTTGTCCCCTATCATCTCTTTCACTTTCTTACAATTCTTCATCTTCTCATCTTTTCATGTTTCCATCATTTCTCTCCCTTCCTTTTTCTTTTCTCCTCATCCCCTCCATTTTTCCATCATTTCTCTCTTCATATTCTTCAACTCCTTCACTTTATCTTTTCTATTCCACTACCTTCACTTTTCACTTCTCTCTCCCTTTTTCCTGATTTCATCCTCTACTCTATCATCTTTTATCATCTCGTCTTCTCCTTCTTGTTTGCTCTTCCCCATTCGCTTCCCCTATCATCCTTTCTCCTATCATCCTTCTATATTATTCTCCTTCCTATTATTATCTTTCTTTCTCCTCCTTTGTCCCATCCATTCTATTCCATACCCTTGTCTTCTTCACCTCCTACTTTTATAGTTTATTTATTTTCTCCATTCTATCATCTCTTTCATCTCCTTTAAATTCTTCATCTTCCTCATCTACTCCATTTTTCCATCATTTCTCTCTCTTCATCTTCATCATCTCCTCAATTCTTCCATAATTACTATCCCTTCTTCTTCCTCATCTCCTCCATTCTTCCATTATTTCTCTCCCTTAATCTCATCCATATTTCTTCATTATGTCTTTTATATTCCACTACCTTCATATTGCACATCCCTCTCCGTTTTTTATGCTTTCACCATCGTCTCTGTCATCTTTTCTCTTCTCATCTCATCTTCTTCTTGTTCATCCTTCCTCAATCCTTTCTTCCCCTATCATGCTTCTCTACTATTCTCTTCCACCTCTTTCATTCCTTTTTCTCCTCCACCATAACCACTCTATTCCATACCCTTGTCTTCTTCACCTCCAACTTTTCTTTCCTCATTTTTCACCTTCCCATAGTCAACCACCACTCTTATTTATTCCTTTTTATGTCCTTTAACATAACTTCACACCTAACATTCAAGGCCAATTAAAACCTCTCCCCATTTTCAAACCACAACTTCTCCATTCTCTTACACCTCCTTCTCGTCCTCTTCTCTGCATATGTTGACCTCTCCTCTTTTCAAGAGATCTGTTATTTCTTCCATTCTCATTAGCCCTCTCGAGGGGGTATCATCACATCTATCCCTAATCACATCTTCCTAGGGAATTTTTTTCTTGGAGGATACCATAACAATCATCACCTACCACCTTCTACTCTCCCTAACAAACTTCTACTCTACTTTTTGCTTAGCAAAAATAGATTGAATTCTTCCCCCATTCACATGAGCAAAAACAATGCTTTCTCTTTTCTTCCTTTAATAATTTATTATCGAAGGAATACTTTCCTTAAGAAATATATATTCACAACCATAAATCCCTTTGCTTGTGGAATATCCACACATTCCATCTACTTTCTTTGAAAGGACACAACTTTCATAGTACTCAGACGCATATTTTCTCAATTCCTCATGTATGAAGGATATCACATCCTCTTTTTCCCATGCAACTTGTCAGACCCTTGTCTAGAACATCCATTCACATTTGTTTGCACATATTTTTGATGTCTGCCTTTGACTCATCGGTCCCATGGCTTGCACATCCATATTGTAGTGATTTTTGACCACTCACAGATCCGTAGGACATTTCTTTCGTCTCCATTGAGATTGTCCTTTGTTCCCTACCGACATTATATCGTAATCACTGCCATATTTTCCTTTTTGTTTATCCTTGTCTGGGATATCTTATCCCTTCATCTTATTTTCTCATACTTTCCACCCTTCTCCATATTTCTCTTTCAAACTTGTGTCTCACTTCCTTTGAGTCATCAATCCCAAGTTTGAGGGGGAGCACCCAATCAATCATCTTTTCATCACTTTCTCATTTTTTCTCATGACTTGCCCAACGCAAACCACTCATCAAATAGGGGAAAATGTAGAAACCAATTTTTGGTATCATTCCTCCCCTTCACCCCGCATTTGCTCACTTTCATTAGGCTTTCCCATTCAATTAATTCCATTTCCCACCAAAAATACATATCCAATTAATCAATGTTAATTGATTAATTGATCCCTTTTAAATCCCTAATCCTCATTACATGCTAATATGCTCCATGTCAATCCACTTGTGAATTTAATATTCAAATTTAATCCATGTCACTCCACTTGTGAATTTAATATTCAAATTTAATCCATGTCACTCCACTTATGAATTTAATATTCGAATTTAATCCATATTCATCCACTTATGAATTTAATATTTGAATTTAATCCATATTCATCCACTTATGAATTTAATATTCAAATTTAATCCATATTCATCCACTTGTGAATTTAATATTCAAATTTAATCCATATGCAATCCACTTATGAATTTAATATTCAAATTTAATCCATATTCAATCCACTCATGAATTTAATATTCAAATCATTTCCCCCCACTCACCTAATCAGGTTTACTTTTCTAAATCTTGATTACCCAAAAACCCCAAATTAATCTCACCCTTAGGCTATGAATAAGAGCCTTCCCCCCTCTTTCAAACATGCTAGCAATCATATTAAAACTCTATCATTATTATTTCACTAAGAATTTACTAATAACATCATAGTGTCCTTGTGATTCCCCTTAGTCATCTAATTTTCTTACATCCTTTCTGCTTCTCCTTGTCCTAGATCTTCTGCAGGTCTCTCAGCATTCTACCATTTGTCTTGACACTGCACATTTTGGATCAATTCTTATTTGGTCACCATCGACCGTACTATCTACTCTTGGATCGTCGTTGACCTTCTCAGGTTTGGATTTTATCATCAATATTTCTAGTATCAATTATCAATTCATCTTATTTTATCTTATCAGATATACATCAGATTCTTTTATCTGTATACTTCCATTTCATCATCGGTCATCTATCTTTACTAAACACGTGGGTTGACATCCTTTCTAGGAATATTTTTCTTCCTGGAACCAACTTCATCAGTCAACCCACCATATCCATTTGTAATCCTTTTTGTGTTTAGTCTTTGTTGTTGTGCAAGTTGAAGACTTGTAGGGAGGAGGATCATTTCTTGTGTGCTCTTACCATTCTATCACTATCTATAGAAGGAGGTTACCTAAACCCTCTCATACTTTGAGGTTCCTTGATTTCTCATTTGGTTTTCACTAATCTAAAATAGTAGGCGTGAAAATCTTGGTCAAAAAATCCTTTGAGCTAAACACTTATCATTTGGGGTTGAAATGTATTTTCACTTAAGCGAACCTAAATGCTAGGAAGTAAAGATGGATGGAATTCCTTGTTGAATACATTTTTGATATTGGTTATATCAAATGAAAAGATACCAAGGTGGTTGATGTCCTTAGTTTCCATAGGTATCTTACCACTTTGATCGCTCTTAGATCAAATTTAAAGGAAGTAATTCTCAAGAAGTTGTCAGCGGATAAGTTTTATCTACAAGTCGAGGAGACACTAGAAGCAAATCCTCTAGATCATAAGTATGATGGCTACACTTTTGAGGAGGATGGGATGCTTCGTTATTCAGGAAAAATTTTATGTGCCGAAGGAAGGGAAATTGAGAGATAAAGTTCTTGAGGAGTTTCATATTGCTCCATATTTTGGACATCTGGAAGTGACTAAGATACATGCTGATTTAAAAGCTCTCTAATTTTGGAATGGTCAGAAAAGGGATATAATAGATTTTATATTATAATGTTTGGAAGGCCAATAGGTCAAGGCCGAACATGTGTATCTGGAAGGATTGTTATATCTGCATGATATAGTACTATGGAAGTGGCAAGTGATTAGAATGGAATTTTTGTAGGGATTTCCTATGCTCAAGAATACACATGATATGATTTTAGTCATGGTGGATAAGTTCAAAAAGGTAGCCCACTTTATACCTAGTAATCTGAAGGACGATTCACCTACTCTCACAATGATATTTGTACACAAAATATTCATATTACATGTGATACTAGAGTGGATAACCTTAGATAGAGATACCCACATGACATCTAGATTTTGGTAGATGTTTTATGAAACATTATGAACAAATTTGAACTTCAGCTCCACTTACCACCTGGAGACCGATAGACAAGCTTAGAGGGTAAATCAGGTCCTTGAGGACATGCTTAGGATGTATTGCATGGATCAACAATACAAGTGGAAGATTATTTTCCTTTGGTATAAATTACATATAATAATGTGTACCACTCTACTTTGAAAATGACACCTTTTGAGGATTTTTATTGTAGAAGGTGCAGGACACCAATCAATTGGGATAAGGTAGAGGATAGAGAGGTAGTAGGACCCAATATGTTATTAGAAATGAAAAATCAGGTTAAGCTAATCAAGTAGAAGATAAAGGAAGACATTGATAGAAAAAAGAGTTATGCTAACAAAAAGTGAATCGAAAATAAATTTTCCATTAGGGACAAGGTTTTTCTCTGAGTTAAATCAAATAAGAATTCCATTAAATTTGGAAAATCTGCTAAGTTAACACCCAATTATGTTAGACCTTTTGATTTTTTAGAGGAAATAAACCCAGTGGCTTATAGGTTGGCCTTACCTCCAACATTGTCTCAGTTACATAATGTATTTCATATATCATTTCTTAAGAAATATGTAGGCGATTTGACTCATGTCCTAGATTAGAAATCCCTCCAGGTTTAAGACCTAGGAATGGTGATCATAGAATAAATTAGAATATTGACAAACATGAACACTTAACTTTCAGAAGCATGAAGTAGCACAGTGCAAGGTCCAATGGGACTAATATAATGAAGAAAGTGCCACTTGCGAAAACTAGGAGGAAATTAGTATTATTATTCTGCATTTACTTGAGTGAAAAACTAAGCAAATCTAGGATTTTATGAATATAATAAATGGCCATTTGAAATCCATATAGTAATTGTTGATTTGAGATAGAAATATTGATTCTGATTTGTTGTTTTCATACATTACAGTAGTATGTTTAGAATAAAAACAATTTAATTTTGTTAAGTTTTTACTTAAAACTAAAATTTCTATGTTAGTTATGATAAATATGAAAGGATTTGAGTTTCTATTTAGCCAAATATTGTTATAAAACAATTTTATTATTGTTGTTATTTGGAAATTGCATGAAAATTAGTAGTTGCTGTAAATTTTATCATGCATTAATAGAATTTTGAAATATGAAAAATATGAAAACGGGAAAAGAATGTAAGTTTTTACAATTAGTTATAGTTGTATTGTATTTGGATGTATTCATCGAGAGGATGAATTTTTTGGGGAAGGGAAGGATATCACATCCCTCCTTTCTAGATTTAAAAATCCAATACTTGTTTAGTCATGATGATTAAAATGACTTGCTTAAATCAGATAATTAATTTTTATGATCATTTTCAAATGTGGAAATTAACATGCTTATTATCATTATGCTAAATTTTAATGATTTGGACTAACTACCTTCTTGGTGATATGAGGTGGATGCAGGAGCAGGTACAACCTCATTGAAACGGCAAGGGAGGGAAGCATCGAAGAGGGGTTGTTAGATCAAGATATTGAACTTAAAACAGTGAAGGTAATATGAAAACTAGAACACACCATGGGATTGGGTAGCATTTAGTTTACTTGTGTGATGTGTGGCTTCTTTATGTTTTTCTTTTTCTTCATCTATTCAGTTGATATCGATAAACAATGAACGGATTACACCGATATGGTTAAACACCATCGACATAACCTGAAATCGTACATCACTATTAATATGATGTTGCGATTGAAGATTCATTCCTTTTATAAGCATTTTATTAGACTTATGGATATAAATCAGGAAACTTAACAAGGCAAATGGACCATGTTTGCATGTTATAATCACTTGTGTGTGTATGATAGTTGATTGACATTATAAAATATTCGTTATGAATCTCATTGAATTTATTGTTATCATGGAATGGTCTATGTATAAGTTGACCATGGCATGTTTGTTGAAATAATATAATATAATATAATATTTATTATATTGTTGATTGTGGTTTTCATGAATTTAGACTTGGCCAATTTGCTTAGAGCTTTAACTTAGTTATTAGATAGTAAGGGGGAAATAAGTGTTATTTTTGAATTTTAATTATTTTAAATAAAGCATGCACCAAGTGCAAAATGTGTTTTGAAGTGGGAATGAATGAGAATTTGTTTGGTTTTAATTGAGAGTAATTTGGACTTTGTGGGCATATGTGTGGTTTTTGGGAGAAAGAAACATGGGGAAGAGGAATTCAAACTGGGGTTTCCATGAGAAAATAGAGGAGAGATGGTTGGAAGCATGTTTATTTCATTTTGTTTTTGGTTCATTTTGAATACGATGGTTTTTGCTTGGACTTGGAGTTTAGATCTTTTTATATTTGGAAGGAAGATCAAGCTAGAATTTGGTAGAAAGAAGTTGGATTTTTTTTAACATGCATGGGTTTTTCTTCTTATTCTATTTCGTTTGAAAATAAGTTGGAAGGGAAAAAATTGTTGTTAAAATGGAATTTATTTGAAGTCAATTTTCACCAATTTATGTGATCCATAGGGGTCTAAGGATACACCACTTCATCAGAACAACCAAAACTAGAAGAAAAACCAATAAAAAAGAAGAGCAGATTGTCAAGTTACAGAACTGTCACTCTGTGTAGAGTAGAGTTTGCATAATTGCCTCTGTGGTTGCGTAGCCACCCCTCTGCACAAACTGGTGGTTACGTAACCGCTAATCTATGTTAACTAGTAATCTTGTCACTAATGAAACAAAAATAAATAAATCCATGAACGGTCGCTGACTTTAAACGTTTTGGTTGTGTCTCTTCCTTGGATGGCTCTTTCTAATCTCCAGTGCACTGGAGGACATTGGGAACAAGCTATTTAAGCAAGAAAACAAGTGGAATTGAGCACCGATTCAAGGGAGAAGTGAGCAAGAAGACTTTGGTGTTGGAATTGAATTGTAAAAGAAAGGTGAAAGTGTAGAGAAAACAAGTATAGAGGGTCGAAGTAACATTGTTGTCTTCCTTTAGCTTCTTGTATTTTGTAATTGATTAAATTGGCTAATATATATAAGTGGGAAGAAAGAGAAATTTCCCTTCCCGACTGGTTTTCCCTCAAATTGGGGGTTTCCAGGATAAAAATCTTGTGTTTGTATTGAGTCGATCATTCTAATTTGTTACAAGTAGTTCTAAGCACTAAAATTCATTCATTAGATTTCAATTTCTCTGTTATTTTCAATAATTGGAACTAGAAAAAGTATTGTGTGGTCTTGTAGATTTCCACAGTAGAGGTTTATAGATCATTATGGTATCAAAACAGATTATTATCTAGGAATCTGGTATTCATTCTTGTGTGATTTGTATGACAGTGACAAGGTCTAAAGGCGAAGAAGTTTTACCTTGCGGTCTAGATATATCTATGAAGAAGTAGAGATCAAATGGAGGAAGTGGACTTAGTCCATAGAATTGAGATGTTGGAATGCACGATGTATAGGTTATATAGACACCAACAAGAACTCTCATATCTACAAAAGATGACATTAGTTAAGCAAGATTCCATGGACTCGGTGGTTTGATCTTCGGCTGAAAAGTTTGGCATAGGAAAGAACCACAATGAGGAAGAAAATGTGGAATAACGTGAAGAAGAAACTCCAGTTGGAAGAGAGAAGGTGAAATGTAATCATGTTCCTTTTATAGTTGAAACTAAAGTTGAGATAAAAATATTTGAAGGACAAGTAGATGCAAAATTGCTTGATAAATGGTTAAAATAATTGGAGGTTTATTTTAGTGTACATGATGTCATTGAGGCACAAAGGATCACCTTTGCACGTCTCAAAATAGAAAGACATGCTTTGGTTTAGTGGGAACCCCATCTAGTCACTTGTGAGAATAAGAAACGTCCTATTGTAAGATCTTGGGAGGGTTTTAAAGAATCGATTAGGTCTAATTTTTATCCTATTGGCCATAAGACTGACCAAATGATTAAATGGAAGTATTTTAGACAAAGTAATGGTCAAAGTGTGTAGGATTACACTATAGAGTTTTGGAGACAATCTATGTTGCTTAATATGGACTTGGAGGATGAGGATATTCTAACCAAGTATTTGGGAGGACTTCACACTCACCTTCAAAGGAAGGTCATCTCCATGAAGCCCAAGGATCTCAATGAAGCATGTGTGCAAGAATATTACATTAATGATTAGAAGAAGCAAGGAGAAATGGATTCAAGGACAAAGCAATCAACAAATCAACCAAAGAAAGAGCAAGGATAAACAAGTAACAAAGGTAAATGGAAAGATAAAGGTAAAAAGACCGCTACCACTTTTAATGTTTGTAAACATCCTAAGAATTTTTGTAAGAATTGTGATATCAATGGTCATACTGATGTTACATGTCGGAAGTTACATCTAGAATTACACCCAAAGAACCGAACCAAGGAATCAAAGAAATCCATGAAAATTGTAAAGACAGACGGGGGAGGTAGAGATAGAACATGATTCTTATATATATATATATATATATATATATATATATATATATATATATATATATATATGAGAGTCTAGGATGCACGACCACCAACATGGATAACCATGAACAAGAGGAATAGATGAGTAATCTATTTCAGATCAAAATCCAAATCAAGAGAACTAAGGTAAATGCTTTGGTTGATGTTGGTTCTAATTAAATTTTATTTTTTATGTGGTTGTAAAGAAGCTTGGTCTTGAAACTTATGAGCATCTACACCCTTATTCTTTGGGATGGGTGAAGAAGGGTGTAGAAATTTAGGTAACAATAAGATGTAAGTTCAAGTTTGGGATAAATTCTCAGTATATAGATGTATTGGAAGTTGATGTAATTCCACTTCATTCTTTTGATGTTGTTTTCAAGAGTCCTTACTTGTATATCAGGGATTTTGTATTTATGAGAAGAGAGAACCAATATAGATGGGTCAAGAATGGAGTCAATTACAACATCCGAGCACACCAACGTAAGTCAAAATTTTCCATTGTAAGTGCTAATCAAGGAAAGAGACTAAATCAGGCAAATCATAATCAATTTTGTTTACTTTTATTGAAGAATAAACAAGATGGGATAGAAATTTCAGATATTTCTAACAAAGGGGTGAAAGATTTAGATAGCATTATTCAGTATTTTCAAGAAGTATTCCATACTCCCATCGAATTACCATCAAAACAAGAAGTAGAGCATGAGATTCAACTATTGCTAGAGTCCCCTCTACTAAATATCAAGTTGTATAGGCAATTCTTGTTGGAGAGTACAAAGGTAAAGAAACAACTCTAGGAGCTATTAGAGAAAGGGGTGATACGTCCAAGCACCTCATCATGTGGTTTTCCTATTGTGATGGTGCCAAAGAAGATGGTTCTTGGAAAATGTGCATCAACTACCGTGCTTTAAACAAGATTACCATAAAGAAAAAATATCCAATCCCATGCATAGATGAACTCTTGGACCAAATTCATCATGTGAAGTTCTTCATGAAGTTGGATCTTAAGAAAGTTTATCACTGAGTCAGGATGAAGGAGGAGGATATATGGAAGAGTGCCTTCAAAACAAAAAAAGGTTTGTATGAGTGGTTAATACTTCCATTTGGTTTATGCAATGCACCCGCTGCATTTATGAGATTGATAAATGATGTATTATGGGAATTCATAGATTCATGTGTCATTATTTATCTAGACAATATTCTGATTTTTAGTGCCACATGGGAGGAACATCTAACACATTTGCAGTAAGTCTTGCAAGTTCTCAAAGAGAAACAATTGCTATGCAATATGAAGAAGTGTGAATTTTCGAAATAGTCACTTGTCTATCTTGGGCACATGGTTGGAGGAGGAGAGTTATGAGTGGATCTGAAGAAGGTGGAAGCCATCACTAACTGGCCAACACCAATGCGAGCCATAGAGACTAGAATTTTTATGGGAGTAGTATAGTACATGAGGAAGTTCATTTTGGGTTTCTCTTCTATAGTAGCACCTCTACACATAGTGGCCACAAAGATTAAGGGTTTTGACTGGGGTAAGGAACAAGACAAGGCTTTTGAATTATTAAAATATAAAATTAGTCATGCTCTAGTACTTGCTCTTCCTAATTTGCAGCAACCATTTGAAGTAGAGACATATGTCATTGATTACACTATGAGAGAAGTGTTGCTATAGGGAGATAAGTCGATATGTTATCATTCTAAAACTTTCACTTCAACAGTCAAGGGATATTCAGTATATGATAAAGAAATGTATGCACTAGCTCAAGCAATAAAGAAATGGAAACATTATTTGTTGGGTAAAGAAACTATTGTGAACACTGACCACAAACCTTTCTAGTATTTGTAAGCACAATCAAAGTTGCAGCAGGTAGGGCACTACAAATGGATGGGATTCCTTCAGTAGTTCCATTTGGTGATCAAGTATAAGAAGGGAAATATAAATTTGGTGGCAGACATGTTGTCTAAGCTGCTCACATAGGAGAAAATATCCAGTTTGGCCATTATCTCTCATTTTGAGCCCTTCGCAAAGGAAGCTTACGGAGAGGCATATGCTCAAGACAAGGATTTTGGGGTAACATATCAGTAGTTACAGTCCAAAGGGGCTAAAAAGATGGGTATTGAAAATTTTTATCTCAAAAATGGGTTGTTCTACCAATGGGGGAAGCTTTGTGTGTCGAAATAAGAAAGGCTTCTATTGATGAGGGAAACACATACCTTGAAAGTAGCATGACATTTTGGTGTTGGCAAGACCATGGCCCACTTGCAAAGGTACATGTATTGGCCCAATATGCAAGAAAAAGTATCTAAATTCATAAAAGGATGTAAAGTTTTTTGTATAAGCAAGCCTAGAATTAGGAAGGAAGGTTTATATATGCCATTATCGATCCCTACTCATTTGTGTCAAGATATCTCTATGGATTATGTAGGAGGAATACCTATGTCTAAACATGGCCACGATTATCTATATGTTGTTGTAGATAGATTTAGTAAAATGTGTGTTCTTATGGCATGTAAAAAGACAATAAAAGTAAGTGAGGCAGCCAAAATTTTCTTTGCCAATGTATGGGTGCATTTTGGTTTGCTAAAGCTTATTGTTTCTTACAGAGATTATAACTTCTTGGGGAATTTTTGGACTAATTTGTGGGACAAGATGGACACCAGGTTACAGAGGAGCATGGCCTTCCATTGCCAAACAATGGACAGATGGAGGTGGTGAACAAGAATTTGGTGTACTTGGTTAGAGGATACAATAATAGCCATGGACTTGGGATGATTCCTTAGCCTACATTCAACATTACTATAACTGGGTGGTACACACATCCACTTTGTAGTCATTGTTAAAGCATTCTTAGGATATCTACCTACAAATCCACTAGACATTGCAGTTGGGCAGCAGGAGGAAGAGGAGATACATGATTTAGAGGTGACTAGAGCAGCGAAGTTCGTTGAAAGGATCTGACAAATCCATCTCAAGGTGAAAGTACAATTAGAGAAATATCAAGCCAAGTATAAGGCAAGACACGACCAAAATATTAGAAAACACAAACTTCATGTTGGATACAAGGTTTGGCTTTACTTGAGCAAGGAGAGACTACAAGGTCAAGCAAGGAAACTCAAGCCACTACGGCATGGACCCTTCACCGTACTGGAACAGGTTGGAGAGAACGCTTTCAGACTTGATTTTCCACACTTCATGTGGATGTAATCAGTAGTAAATTGTGAAAAATTACACCTATATGAGCCATAAATGCTTGACGTAGAAGAAGAATGTCAGTTACTAACTTCCATAGAGGACTACATTTAGAATCGTGAGGAAAATTGGAGGAGGACGTAGTGATGCAACAGAAGATCAGAGAGACAAGGAGAGGTCCACAAGAGTCTTGGAAGGTTGGACTCAATAGGAAGACACCAAAGCAAGTCTGGTGGTACTCGAAGGAAAAAGTGAGGGAATTATTTCCTCGGCTACTCCCCCACTGAGCTTTTGTGGGACCAAAAACCTCATGAGAAGGGGAAGTGTGATCTATAGGGATATAAGGAAACACCACTTCATCAGAGCAACCAAAACCAAAAGAAAAATCAATCAAAAATAAGAGCATATTTTCAAGTTACAAAACCGCCACTCTGTGCAGAGTAGCAGTTGTGTAATCGCTTCGGCAGTTGCATAACTGCCCCTCTCCATAAACCAGTGATTAC
This sequence comes from Taxus chinensis, assembly GCA_019776745.2. NCBI lineage: Eukaryota > Viridiplantae > Streptophyta > Pinopsida > Cupressales > Taxaceae > Taxus > Taxus chinensis. Next base: position 222,433,377 of record CM034155.1, on the reverse strand, counting down.
ATTACCACCACTCTCCACAGACCGAAGGTTACGTAACCACCAGTTTTCTTTAATCGATGGTCCTGTCACTAATGAAACAAAAATAAATAAATCCATGAACATTCACGGACTTCAAACTTTTATCTGTGTCTCTTCCTATTCTCAAGTGGATGGAAGGACATGGGCAGCAATTTATTTAAGCAAGAGAACAAGTGGAATTGAGCATCGATTCATGGGAGAAGTGAACAAGAAGACTTTGGTGTTGGAATTGAATTGTAGAAGCAAATTGAAAGTGCAAAGAAAACAAGTATAGAGTGTGGAAGTAACATTTTTGTCTTCCTTCAACTTCTTATATTTTGTAATTGATTAAATAGGCCAATATATATAAGTGGGAGGAAAGAGCAATTGCCCTTCCCGACTGGTTTTCCCTCAAATTGGGGGTTTCATGGATAAAAATCTTGTGTTAGCATTGAGTTGTTCATTCTAATTTGTTGTAAGTAGTTCTAAGCACTACAATAGTTTCACTAGCTTTCAATTTCTCTATCATTTTCAATAATTGGAAGTAGAAATAATAATTGTGTGGTCTTGTGGATTTTAAGAGTAGAGGTTTACAAATCATTATGGGTTTGCATTTTTGAGGAAAATTTGTTGCAAAAAAATAGAAATGTTTTCTGAAATTTCACCCATTTCCAGTTTTGTATTTTTTAGGAAAATTTGATGCAAAAAAATGGAAATATTTGTTGAAATTTCACCCAATTCTGGGTCTTCGTTTTGAAAATAAATATATGGAAAAATACCCATTTCTAGGACTACGTTTTTAACATTTATTTTGAATGTGAGAATGTTTTCTAGAGTTTGATTAATACCCATTGTAGAGAAAATAATGGTGTTAGTGTGTAAACTAGGAAATAAATTGATTTAAATCCTAAACTTACACTACTATTTGCTACCTTAGATGAAGCAAGGATGGAAAGAGGGAGAATTATACATGCACTTACCATTTAGCATGTAATTCTCCTTCTTTGATGGTGGATTTGCTTATGGATTAGAAGATTTCTTCAGATTTGGATTTCGGAAGACTTGGAAAACACCTCCCCTTTGATGATTGATCCTTGGATGCTTGGATGAAGGCTATTGATAAATTGATTAAGGCTTGAAGTATTTATATGGATGATTGATGATCAAGAGATGAAATAGCAAGATGATGACTTCCCAAAAACTCTCAACTAGCTTCCATGGAGTCATGGAGCCAAATTTATAGTTTGTGAGTGGAAAATTAGAGGGTAAGGATCAATCTATGTTGGATTGAATCCAAGGGCTATAAATTGATGAGAGGATTGGAGGATTCTAGAATGGAGAATTCTATATTTTTTGAGCACTCTCCATTGAATTTAAAATTCAATGGAATGATGTAGATTCATTTGAATATTTGAAAACAATAGGGAAAGATAGAGAAGCTTCAAGATTTAGAGGTGTGAGCATGTGCATATGATTAGTTTATTGTAAATGATGTGGTTAGGATAATTAATGATGAGTGATTACATGGAATAGCTAATGGTAGCTGTAGGCGTAGACTAGGGTAGGTGAGGCATAGGAATATTGAATTCCTATAAATGTTAATTGGGATTATAATAGGATAATAAGATATAGTAATGAAATAAAAGGGATTAATAATAAAATGGGATAAAAGGATATGATATATAATAAAAGGGATTTTTAATGGAATATTTAGATAAATGATGAAATATCAGAATAAATGGATTAATGATGAAATGAGATATTAGATGAACAATAAAATCTTGTGAAAATAAATTAAAATGGATTGGTGCTAGATAAATGGTGATGAGGCTAAAATGCGGGACATGATTAATGTTAATTAGTCATGTAGACATTTTAGGTGTCTACATTTTTCCCCTCTTTGAAGTGTTATTGCGAAGAAATGACAGTTCAAAGAAAAAAGAAGATGTTAGGATGGTGATATGATGCCCCCTCGAGGGGTTAGGTGGGGAGGAACAAGGTAGATAACCACTTGAAAAGAGGAGATGCCCAAGCTGAGTAGATGAAGGGATGATTGAGGATGAGAAGATGCAGAGGATTAGGATTAGAGGATCAAGAGGATCCAAAGAAGTAGAATGAAAGGATTAGAAGATTAAGGATTATTGAGATATATTGGATTTTGGATTTTTTATGCCCTAGTAAAGAGGACAAGGTTGAAGATTTATGATTTATTAGAGGATGTTGGATTTGATGATGTTGTATATTGGATAGTTGTTGGATGCCCCAGTCAAGGGGTTGATATTTTAGATGTATGATGCGCTAGTGAAGGGGTAGAGTTTTTTGGATTCTTGTTGGATATTAAATGCTTTTGAGGATGTTTTGTTGTCCCTAACCAGGGGGTAGAATTGGATAGGATTATGTTGTTGATGTTGGATGTTAGATGTTGAATTTTGATGATTTGGATTTTAGATGCCCTAGTCAAGGGGTTAGGATTTGGATTTTGGATGTTGGATGTAAAGATGTTTGGATGATAGGATTGATTAAAATTTTTGGATATATTGATTAGATGAAATTGATGCAAGGTTGGTTGGATAAAGTGATGATGATTAGGATAAGTGATGATGTAAAGGGGTGGTGTTATCGTAAAGTTCCCATAATGATCATCATTAGATAGTTTATTAACATGTGGCATAGAGAAAGATGCACCAATGGTATAAGGACCATGATGTTTTAAGTGCTAGATGCCCTTATCCTCATATCATTGGACATATTAATATAAAAAATATGGTCCTCATACCATTGGACTGTGCACAAAAAACAAAACAAAAGTGGCCTCATATCATTGGCCATGTAAAAGAAAATAAAAATAGGCCTCATATCATCAGCCATGTAAAAATAACAATAAACAAGTGAATCAAGAACACACAAATGGATGCAAAAGTGTTTTAGATTGTATATGCGTTGTTGATTTTTATGGATTTTTAAGATTTTGTTAGATTTTTAAGATAGTTTAGATGTGGTGGGATGGAGATGTGATAGGGATGGGCAGGGGTTGAAAGGAGGTGACTTTATCCTATAAGTCCCAAGGTTGATGTGGATAGGGATTAGGGATTTTAGGAGAGGATAAGGGATGTGGGATAAAGGGATGATTTTGGATAGGATAAAGGATGTGGGATAAAGGGATGATTTTGGATAGGATAAAGGATGTGGGATAAAAGGATTGGTTGGATAAGATAAAGGAGGTTTGATAGGATGAGGGTTGTGATAAGGTAGGGTAAAGGATGTGGGATAGAGGTATGATTTTGATAAGAAAGGAGATTTTATGGGATAATGTAGGAAGTAAGATGATTGAATAATATAGGCCCCCAAGTAAAGGGTGCGCTAATGGATGTTAGTGTATTTTATTGCACCCCCAAGTGTAAGGAAGAATAAAAAGTAAGGGATGGTTCCCCTAGTGGATTATAAATTTTTCCCCTAGTCATAATGATGATGGTTAAAGGAAGCAAAAGGGTGGATAGGATAAAGCAATAGGATCATAGATTGCCCATGGATGATGGATGCAAAAGGATGTGGATGCAAAGGATGGATGGTTTGGAATGGATGATGAACAAAAGATGAGCTTAAAAACACATGTTGTAAAATAAAAGTAAGCCTAGAACAAAAGTGTGACCAAGGTCTAAGTGATACTTGGCAACATACAAGCGTGATGTCTCTTCGAGATCAAAGTGTGTGAAAAAGTGATAGTTAATTACCACTTGAAGTGAAGACTCAATGGGTAGTATGTAAAAACAAACTAGCCAATGTATAGGGAGTGATTAAGTCAAGTAGGTTGATGGAAGGTGAATGGAAGGTTAAGTTGTGCATTGCTCCACTGCCAGCCAGGCATCCATAGCCCTGACAGAGATACATCTAATTCTTGTCACAACATTTCTCTACTACCAACCAAGCATCCATAGCCCTGGTAGAGTTGCTGGAAACACCCCTAGAGAGAGTCTTGAGGTGGATTTTATTTGATATTTTTAATTTTGATATGATTTTTTTTTTTCTTTTTGATATATAAATTTTTTGGCATTAAGAGCTTCCACTCTCTTGAAAACACTCAAGGGGTTAAGAATCACTAGTGGCTTGATGGGGGGATGGAAATGAATGTGGTGATGACATTGGCTAGAGTGTCAAAAGATGCACCCAAGGGTCTTCACCACAAGTTAATTAAGATGTGTGATTAAGTGATTGGATCTCTAAGATACAATCGTTCTTGGATGTTGATAGTAAGGATAGACCAAGGTCACACAAGTGTAATAGGTACTAATGACTTACATCATGTGTGATTAAGTCAATTAAGTACTTGTGAAGATGGATTGGATTGGAATGAGGATGAAGGGATGAGGAAAGAACATCCGTGTGCAAAGGACAACCTAAATGCTCAATCTAATTTTAGGTGTTTGGGATGTGTAGGGGAATTAGAGGATTGGGGATTGGTAGATGGATTGATGGGATGATCAAGAGAATTGGTAGGATTGGGTTGTGATTGGGTATTGTTAGTGTGAGGTTTATAGCCCAAGCCTGATTATCTGAGTTGGGAGGATGGGTGATGGGAGTAAGGATGCCTTGTTCATGATGTTTTGTGTTGGAAAACATCTTTTCAGCTATATAGTGGGAAGTGGATGTGGAAGATGATGAAGTGATGTTGTCACCATTAGGTTGGGGGATGTTTTTTTTCTCATCCGCTAAGAGGCCAAACTTAGATTTGGATTTGGTTGGATGTTTAGGTGGGGAGAGTTTTGGATTTGTTGGATTTGTTTGGATTTGTGGATGGTTGGGATGGATGGAATTTGGATTGTTTATGATGATGGGGTTTAAGAGAGGATGGGGATTTGGATAGGGGATGGTTAGGTATAGGATGAGGATAAAAGGATGATGGATAAAGAGGTACAAGGACAAGAAGCTCTTTGGTTAAAGAGGTTTTGGACGTAAGATTGGAATTGTAGACATCGATTAAGTGAATGTCCATGGGTGTGGTGGAAGTCACAATAATAATGGTCCCTATACCAAGATGGTTTGGGAAGGTTAGGATCATGAGGTTTTGATGGGTGGGTGAATGATCATGTTAAAGGTTTTAAGATGATGGAAGATGGTAGTCAAGGATTCACCTAAGGAGGTGAAGGAATTTGGGGCTTGGTAGGAGAGATGGTGTGGGTAATAAGGGTGGGTTAGGTAGGATATGTGTAGGAGTGGGTAGGATAGGAGAGGATTGATTGAATTTGGATGTAGGTTTAAGATGTGGATTAGATGGTTGGGATTTGGATGGAGGATTAGCCTTGGGGGCTTTAGGAGGTTGGTTTGGTTTTGGATTGGTAGTGGATTTTGGCTTGGGATTGGATTTGGTTGATTTGGGAGAGGTGGATGGTGTAGGGTTCGTTTGTGTAGGATTAGATGGTTTGATTTGGGATGGAACAGATAAGGTAGATGTAGATGAAGAGGATATGTTATATTTGGATGAAGTGGATATGCTATATTGGTTGGATTTGGGGGAGGTAGATTGTGTGGATTTAAAGGATGGAGTAGATGTTGATGAGGGAGATGGGTTGAATTTAGGTGGTTGGTCTGAGTTGAGGTAGAGGGGGGGATGGTGTGGAAACCACATTGGATTTGGGAGATTGAGGTGAGATTAGGAGTCATGCTTGGATGGGTTAGATATGATTTGGTTGATTGGTAGGGAAATTAGGAAACTAGATGTGGATGGGAGATGATAAGGGTGACTTAGGAGTCACATTGGATGGTTTGGGATTGGATTGGTGATTGGTATATTTATTAGATGTGGATGGAGAGGATAAAGGTGGCATGGGGGCCACGTTGAATGAAGTAGGATTAGGGGATGAAGGGGATGTGGGCGACTTAGAAGTCACACTTGATTGGATGGGGTTGGATATATCTGATGGAGGCTTAGGAGCCAAAGTAGATGTTAGAGGAGGGGACTTAGGACTATCTAGGAGAAATTCCATGGGATGAGATTAGGATGATGAGGATTTAGGACTAAAGTGTGATGTACGGGATAAGGATTGTGGTTTGGTTTGATATTGATTAGATGATGGATGGGTATGTATAAGGTACATTATGATATGTTTTGATGGGAGTGGGGGTCTTAGTTGGGGATTAGATTGGTTGATGGGGGATTGGGAGGGGTGGATAGTGGTGATGAAGGATTAGGCTCGGATAATAGGTTGGAATATTGTAAAAGAAGGTCACTAGGTGGTGGTGGTGATTTGGGATATTTGAATTTGGATTTTGGTTTATATTTTGATTTTGATGTAGATTTTGATTTGGATTAATTGGAAGTGGATGTGGTGGACAAATCATAGTTGGTTAAAGTTTGGTAAAGTTTGAAAAGGAGATCTTTATTGGTGGAAGGGGATGATTGGAGTTGATCAAAATTGATGTAATTACTTGTGTGTGAAGAAGGAAGATGGTTAGGGATGTTGGATGATGTGGATTTATGATTAGGTGTGATTGGTTGTGTAGATGGGGGATCATCTTGGTCGATGTCAATAAGGTCCTCACTATCATAAGTGGATGTGAGGGAGGATGGTTGAGAAGATGTTTGGCTAAGGTGTGATTGGAGGTCAAGAATTTGTTGGTTAATATTTTGGATGGTTGTGAGGATGGTGGGATCAACTTGGGATGGGTTAGGATATTGTTGGATAGAGGATGTGAGTGTCATAATTTGGTTTTTTAAAGATTGGATAGTAATATGGATGTTTTGATCAAAGTGGGAAATTAAAGGTTGATGGGTGGGGTTTTTGACTTTGATCAGAGCCATGATGAGGATAGGGGTTTAGATAAGATTTAGGAATAGGATTAGGTATGGATATGGTGTAGGTAAGATAGGATTAAGATGGAGGGATTAGATGTGGATGGGATGGATTAGGAAAGGGGATAAGATTGGGGTAATTAGATGGATGGATTGGGTTTGATTATGTTTGGATGGGGGGTTGATTGATTGTTTGATTAATGTTTGATTGGTTGATTAATGTGTGGTCAAAATGATATGTAAGAAATAAACACACATGTAACACACAACCTAGCTAGTCAAGTGGGTGTGCAACACAAGCTATAGCCCTCTTTCAATACCACACATGACAGTGGTGCTCACTAAGCTGGCCCACCTTTATGTCGACGTGTGATCAGATAGCGAGTAATCTTCAGTGGTTCCTTCCCCTGCGTAATAGCTTGATTATGGCCGAAGGATACCTATGCTAGGATAAAATAGGCTTGCTCATGGTGTCCCCTATATACCTTACGGTACATGTGGCCCAAATTCGTGTTGCAAGGATGTTGTCTAAGGCATGGGTTTTGGGATGTGGAAGCCCCTCACTTCATGTCACACTTAAAACACGTAGACACTTAACCAATAACGACAATTTTCCTTGAATTTGTATACCCCACCAGAACACAGGGTGTGTCTACGTGCATGGAGATGAAGCCCATGGTCATGAGACCCCTAGGACTATGACAAGTGTGTGGTGATGAAATCCATGTCATGTTGCCCCTAAAAATGAAAAAGGGAAGAAGGTGGACCGATTTTGATCCTCAAGATCATCCAAGGACGCGAGAGGAGAGCATACACGAAATCCAACCTTCGAGTTTAACAAGAAAACATGCAAGGATACAAAATATGAAAGATGCAAGATATATTCAAGATAAAGCTTTATGATTTTTGATATTTTTAAATGATACAAATATAATTAAAATTACAAAGGGGGTCTTCAAGAGGAGGCCCTACAAGAAAAAGTGGATTAGTATTTTGGAAGAATAACCCCAATGTCTTGGACTAAAAGAGCTACAAAACAAAAAGGATTAGTAGTTTTAGATTGATTTTTTAATCTTTGGTAAGCGTAGGAAGCTGCACACAAAGTGTTAGTAGTTTGGAACAAGAAAAGATAACTTAATGTGTAGTTAAAATAACAAGATTTAGGAAAATGAAAACCATGAATAAATTATCTTTCAAAATACTAAATTAACACTTTCATTGCATAGATCTTTTCAATACCTTTGTGGGAAAAAACGGAGTCGTTTAGAGTTCAGGGTCAAAAGTTATGGTTCTCAAAAGTTAGACAACAAAAGAGCAAAACAAAAGCATTGATTCAGGACATAAGTGCCATTTCAGGTCATACACGCCATTTCAAGTCACAAACACGTAGCTTCAGGTCACAAACGTGTAGATTCATGTCACAAACATGTTATTTTGTCAAAAATTCAATTTTAGGGTTTTATAGGTGGGACAAAAGCATTGTTTTATGATAAACACATTGTTTTATGATAAATGCATTGTTCTGTGCACAAATGTGCTACTTTTCAAAAAGTCAATTTTGGGGTTTTTAAGGAAGGACAAAAGCATTGTTTTATTATATACACATTGTTTTAGGTCACAAACGTGCTAAAATTTCCGAAATTTGAAGGGGTTAAATCACAAAAAATTTTTTTTGAAATTTTGACAGTTTAGTGTATAGATAATGAATAGAGTTAAAAACAACAAAAATCAGGGGGGATAAGCCCCACGGTGGGTGCCAAAATGTAATGCAAGAAAATGATTAGTAAGTGCAAAAGTTAGGAAATCAAAAACAAAGCATATTATTTCCTAATTCTAATATATTCAAACAAAACCTCAGATAGAGCAATGGATGGAAATAGAAGGAGAGATTAAATTCCTGCACTTACCATCCTAGCAAGATTACAAAGTCCTCCTTTGATGAGTTGGATTTTCTCTTGGATTGTTGATGATTGCTTGGATTGCTTTATATTTGTGTGGAGTCACATGGACAGCACCTCCCCTTTGATTTGATCCTTTGATTTCTTGATGAAGGATGAAGGATTGATTGTAGATGAATGGATTGATATGGAGTGATTGATGAATGGATGATTGAAATGGATGATTGATAAAATATTAGCCAGAACTTTGTTATGGATTTTCAAGTTGGCTTCTCATGGAGGATGAGAGCTAAATTTATAGCTGAGGAGTGGAGGGAAGTTAATGGCTAAGATCTTTCCATGGTGGATTTGAATCCAAGGGCTAAAAATTGATGAGAGGATTGGAGGATTCTAGAATGGAGAATTTTGATTTTGTGAGGACTCTCCATTGAATTAAAAATTCAATGGAATGGTGTAGATGCACGTGAAGATATTTGAAAATAAGAGGGGGAAGATAAAGAAGGTTCTAGATTTAGAAGCCTCTAGATTTAGAGGTGTGTGCACATAAGTAGGATTAAATGAGGATGATAAATATGATTAAGAATGTGATTAATATGATGAAGGTAAGGTGTAGGGATGTGAATAGAGTAGGTGGTAGGTGAGGTAGGTGAATATTAAATTATTAAGTATGATTAAAATAGGATACATATGGATATGATGAAATAAAATAGATCCTAAGGATGGAAATGGGATATTAGATGAAATAAAAGGATTAATTATAGATGATAAATGATGAATGATGGGAATATAATAAAATGGATTAAGGATGTGTACGCAATGGAAAGTTACAAAAGCTATGGAATGAGGCTAAAGAACCTCAAAGCTTTTCTAACTCATCCATGCACCATGAGATAAGAGCTAAACAAGAGTTAATCCTATACATGCATCATAACTTTGACAAAAACATCAAAACCTAGCATATATACCACTCTCTATTCTTGAGATTACTTAATTAAGAAATTGAACCTAATAAGATCAACAAAGCAATCAAAGGGGTGATTAGTTGTTTATGGTTTTCAAGCTTTCAAGAATGGATTCTCACCATTAATGGATTCAAGGCCAATGGTTCTCTCCATATTACTCAAAACTTGGTTTAAGGATGTAAATGGAGGTGTTAGTTCAACAATGGAGGAAGTAAGCTTAAAATCAAATGTCTAATTAGCTTAAAGCTAATACAAATGAGATCTCAAAGCTTTCTTAGGCTTGGTTTGGCTTTGTTTTATGTAATGTTGTAAGTTTGAATGGATAGGCTTAGCCTTGTATTTATAGTTTTCCAAATGGAAGAGTTTGGAATTTGGGTGCATGTGGGACTAAAGCTCAAAAAGCACTTTTAGATTAGATTAGGATAAACATGTTTTAGGCTTAGATAAGCTTGGTTTAGGCTAGTTAACTAGGGTTTAGGCTAGTTAAACTTGATTAGCAAGTGATTAAAGACTCATTGAGATTTAGGAGGGGTCTGGATAACTAATTTTGACTGATAGATAGCCTACGAAGCCAATAGAAGTGGTATAGATAGAACTAGGGAGGTTCTGAATGGTCAAAAGGAGGAATGTTTAGCTAATAAGAGAGATATTAGCCAAATAAGCTTATTATAGGAGGAATACGACTGAGAAGGTGTTGTAAATGGGCATCTGAGAGTGGAGTGAAGAAGGGGGAATTAACGAAGTGTCGTTAATTGGTTGAATTGGATGAAATGCTAAGTGTATGCATATTTTAGGTCTCTATAGGATGAAATGGGATAAAAGGATTAATGATATAAAAAGGGATTTTTAATGGAATATTTAGATAAATGATGAAATATTAGAATAAATGGATTAATGATGAAATGAGACATTAGATGAATGATAAAAGAGAAAATGAATTAAAATGGATTGGTGGTAGATAAATGGTGATGAGGCTAAAATGCAGGATATGATTAATGCTAATTAGTCATGTAGACATTTTAGGTGTGTACAGCCATTTCTAGGACTGCATTTTTATTATTTATTCTGATTGTAAAAAAATGTTTTGTAAGAGGTTGATTTCACCCATTTTTGGGTCTGCGTTTTTGGAAATGAATGTATAATTTTTTCCCATTTCTACGCATGCACGTTTTGTGCACTATTTAGGTGTGAAACATTATTTATTGGGTTGATTTGGAAACCCATTGTTGGGTCTAGATGTTTGTTTATTTATATAAATATTGATACATTTTTATTGGTTCAATTTGGGAACCCATTGTTGCGTCTACATATTTGTTTATTTTGATACATTCTTTATTGGGTTGATATCACCCATTTCTAGGTCTTCATTTTTTGTGTAAAATATATGTCTGAGATGTTTCCTTTGGATTTATATTTGATACCCATTACCGATTAAGCTAAAATGTAAATAAAAGCCTAATCTGTATGCAAGATTATAGTAAATGAATGATAAATTAAGTACAACAATACACTAAAGTAGACTAAGTAATGAAATGTTACAACCCTAAGTGCAAAGAACGAATAAGATGCCTTAGTTGATTTTCAGAGTTCTGAAGAGTGCACAGAGTTATAAAACTGAAAAATATGAAGCACTGACAGTCGCACCAAAGCTCAAAAAAATGTAGAATTGGAGGAACGGGCTGGATTGGGGCACCTGGAGAGGAACATGGGCACCTGTGGGTTCCCTAGGCCTATCTCTTGGCACATGGGTTTACAAAAATGCTCATAAAACCTCCTCTGAGGTGTCACACGATGTTCTCCTTTGGTCACTCTGAGGTCGCACAAAGATCACTGAGGTCACTAGAAACCTGCAATAAAGAATGAACCCACAAAACCCTCAAATAGACATCAAATCCTAAAAATAAAAGATGCAAAATGAGGGGTCAGACTATCCTCATCTGTCACAATGGTGAACTTACGAATGAGCATTGCACTACATCTCAGACCCAATGTAGTTTTGTGTGTGTGTGTGTGGAATTGTGCCCTAGGTGGCTCTCATGATAGTCACACTTGATAGCGAGCAAATAGCTAAATGTAAAGAAATGTAATAGGTTTGTGCATGGAATAGAATGAACTTCCCTCCCATGAAGTGTATGCAAAATAACCAACCCTTGTGTCCCTTGTGATGGTAATAGATGGATGCAATGTAGCTCTTAGATGCCTTGATGGATGCAACCTTAAGTGGTGATAGCTAATGCTTAGTGCTTGGTCCCTTTTTATGATCACATAATTTTATATTGATATGATTCCCTTGCCTAAATTTCGTAATTAGCCTCGAAAAGGTCGACGACCAAAAAGATAAGATGCTCAAATGGCTAGAAAGGACCCAAAAAGTGTTATTAAAGTACAAAGGGGACAGGGGCATCTAGAGGGGATGAGGGCACCTTGCGCTAGCATCCTAGTTGGGTGCTAGTATCTAGGATGATAAAAGTTGGATTATAAAAAGACAAACTGAGCAAGTAAGGGTGTAAGACTACAAGGAGAAACAAAAGAAAAAGAAAGGTGGCCAAGGACATGGGTTAATTAATACTTTTCTTACTTAGGAATCATATGAATAGTAGTATGTAATCAGGACTAGATAATTACCCAAAGTGTGTGATTTTGTGTCTACATTTGCCCCCACTTTATGTTGGTGAGTGGAAAGGTCCGTAATATAAAGTAGATAGAGACGTGTACCTGATAACCATGTAGATTGATGATGAATGCATGTCGAGGGACTAGACAAAGCGTGGAGTGATAAAAATATGAAGTGTGGATGTTAAGGAGGAGAAAGTGCAAAAAGTGATGATGAAAATAAACCTAGGAAAAAAATGCATGTGTAGATGTCGCGATGTACCTATTGTTGATGTTGACGTTTTTGTTGATGTGAATGATGTGGATGATATTGACTACCGCTTCCCATATGGATAGACCTGAAAAAGAGAAGAAAGATCAAGTAGTCAAATATGCATGTATATGTGCAAAAAGTATGTAAAAATGCTGAAAATGTGAAAAAGAGAACATGTGCACCTAATCCTTGATGAGAAAAGAGTGTAGAAAGGATCATGAAGATGTCAATGAAGGGTGAGTTTTTTGGGAAATCTCACGCCATGAAAAAATAAGTACATGGAGAAACGTATAGTTTCAGCCTCCAACCTTTAACTTCTTCCCAAAGTTGTAGATCGCTCTAGAATGTTGGTTTTTTGGGCGATCCTATGCCATGTTAGAAGTAGTGTAGAGAGGAAAGTCTAGTGTCATCCTCTAACCTGTAATTGCTCCCTAGAATATGGAACACCACTACAGATGTTGTGTACCTACCCCAAATGTAAATTTCCATTGCTAAAGGACTCTTTGCCCTGTTAAAATCCTTTGTAACATGTCAAAGCATTGTGTAATTGCCCTCTGGTTATAGGAATCCAGGAAGGACATCGTTATGCTAAGGACCCAAGTCTAATTCTAAGCCCTATCTGAAACCGACAACTTGTTGTACCAATACTATCTTGTGTTGTGTATAATGGTGTATCTGGTGACTAATTCACCCATATGATGCCCCCCCTCGTTTGGTTACATGCAATGTTGTTGAAGGAGAATACGGCCCAAAAGAGGATCAACTGTTGTGTCGAAATTGGGCCCTACAAGGGGAAGGGAATGTGCTTGGTAGAAAACAAGGCACACACAAACAAGGTGGCTAGGATATAAGTGTTAGTAAAAACAAAAACAAACATGCATGTATAAAATGAAATGTAAGCTAAGAAGACAATGTGTAAGCTAAAATGAAAGTAAACATGCAATAAGACAATGTAGACTGTGAAAATCAGGTTGCAAACATGGGACATCACTCATGATGTCACAAGACAATCAAGGTTGTAGTGGCCACAAGTAGACAAGTGTGCACACAATACATAAGGAAAATTCTGCAAACAAGAACATACAACAAGCAAGCAATGGTAAATAATGTAATAGACAGCCATGGAAGTAGATAGCCTTGCATAACAAATGTTACACATGAAGCGCCCATTAACATGTTAGAAAGATAAAATGTATATCAAAGTGTGTATAATTTGATAATGTAATGTGCTATGAAAAAAATGAAACAATAACACATGTAATGTACGAAAGTGGATGCCCCAGGATCCGTTGTGGGACTGGTAGTAGGTACTACACCAAGTATCCCTTCTACGTGTAATAGATTTGTATAATCTGAGACCACAACTAGAAAGCAAGTGAACATGCATGTGTATATGATAAAGGATAATGACATACAAGATATCTATCTAGCATGTGTAATAAGATATATATATATATATATATATATATATATATATATATATATATATATATATATAGTGTGTGTGTGTGTGTGTGTGTGTGTGTGTGTGTGTGTGTGTGTGTGTGTGTGTGTGTGTGTGTGTGTGTGTGTAAAATCATAAGTAAGCATGAGTAAATGCAACCAAGATATGTAGTATGATGTGGATGGTATGGAATGGAATGTAGTGTGAATGATAGGAGAAATGTGCCCCCCAATTGAATGTGTATGTATGCAATGAGGTTCATTTATTTATGCTCCCTCAGTAGTCAAGAATGAACCATAAATGATAGTGTGGATTTGGGAAATGGTTTGAAATGCATGTACAAGAAAGATGTGATCATCGAAGCACAAAGTGTAGAGTGTGTGAGTGAATGAGTGAGTGATTAAACGCGTGAATGTGTTGACATCCATTTGAGATTATATACCCTCATTAGTCATGTATAAGTAAGAGAGATGTAGCGTGAATGTGTATAGTAAGTAATGTACATAGTGTGTGATAAAAGATGTGAGAAGGAGATGTCGTGCATGTATAACATGTGTTGTGTGAAATGTGTAATATGTAGTGTGACTAAGTAATGTTAGAGATATGTGTGGTGAATGTGTCTAGTGTAAAATGTGTTATATGGTCAAGTGTGTGAGAATGCATGGTGTGTACAATGTGCAATTTGTGAGGTTCATGTGTATAGTATGCCCTCAACAGTCAAGTGTGAACCATATAACACAAGTGTGTCATCGGGGAATGATGATGAAAATGTATCGAGATGTGTATAGTGAATGTAAAAGACTAAAATGTGATGTGTGTAATATGTATGACAATTGATAAGGTTGAAAGGTGCGGGGGAAGTAAGTGTGATATCTCCTAAGTGGATGATGATGAGTGTGTTATTCGACAAATGTTGTTTGGAATAGACAAATAGGTGAGGTGTGAAGATGATGAAGTGTAATTGATAATGTATAGTTGATGAAAGATTGTGTTGTATGCAAGACTAGCAATAGATAATAATAAATCTATGTATGTATGAGTGATTATATAATAGATAGAGATGTCGATGAAGCATGTAATGTGAAGATGAAACAAGGTTTTTATTGTAAGAGATCCTTCAACAATCCTATAAGAACCGTACGATCACAAGTGTGCCATCAACGAATGGTGATACGAGCATGTGTCAAGGTGTACGTCATATGTGAAAGTTTAGATGTGAAGTGATGAGACGATTAGAAGCTTGTTAAATGTTAGGGGGGAAATATGTGTGATGCCCCCCTAAGTGTATGAGAAGGAAGAATTTATCTGAGAAAAGTGAAGGGCAAGGGTCCTCCACCCGCTATCTGAGGTGATAAAAATGTGTGACCATCATCAGAATCAGAGTCAACCACATTGCTAGGATTGAAATCAAATGTTTCGTTGAAATCATAAGCTTCATCTGGGCCCCAATCATTGACATAGGCATTGTCTGGAGCACAAGGCAGAATTATAAGTTTAATTATAGAAGTTGGTTGCTGAGCTTGACTTGGTAATGTCGCAGATGCCTTTAATGGAGGAGGAGTTAGACCAACCTTAAGAGGAGGTTTCTTAGTTTGATTAGGTTGAATTGATAGTGCCATAAATGCCTTGAGAGGAGGGGGAGTGAGACTAATTTTGAGAGGCAGTTTCTTAGGCAATTCTTGCCTCCTCGTAGAAGGAACTTTAGAAACGATGGGACAATGGGAATAGGTTAAAATGTAAATAAGAGCTTAATCTGAATGCAAGATTATAGTAAATGAATGATAAACTAAGTACAAAAATACACTCAAGCAAACTAAGCAATGAAATGTTACAACCCTAAGTGCAAAGAAGGAATAAGATGACTTAGCTTATTCATAGAGTTATGGAGAGTACACATAGTTGTAAAACTAGAAAAGATGAAGCACTGGCCATCATACCAAAGCTCAGAAAAATGAAGAATTAGAGGAACATGATGGATTGGAGTGCCTAGATAGGGACAAGGGTGCCCACAGGTGTCCTAGGCCAATTTTTAGACACCTGGGTATGCGAAAATGCTTAGAAAAACTCCTCTAAGGTGGCATAAGTTGTTCGCCTTTAGTTTCCTTTGGTCACTATGAGGTTGCACCAATATTTTCGAGGTCGCTAGAAACCTACAATAAAGAATGAACCTACAAAACCCTCAAATAGACATCAAATCATAAAAAATAAAGATGCAAAATGAGTGGTCAAACTGCGCTCAACTGTCACAATGGTGAACTTACGACTAAGCACTACACTACATCTCATACCCAATGTAGTTTTGTGTGTGTGTGTGTGCTGAATTGTGTCCTAGGTGGCTCTCGTGTCAATCACACTTGATAGCAAGAAAATAGCTAAATATAAAGAAATATAATAGATGTGTGCATGGAATATAATGAACTTCCCTCATATGAAGTGTATGCAAAATAATCAACCCTTGTGTCCCTTGTGATGGTGCTAGATGGATGCAATGTAGCTCTTAGATGCCTTGATGGTTGCAACCTTAGGTGGTAATAGCTAATGTTTAGTGCTTGGTCCCTTATTATGATCACATAACTTTATATTTATGTGATTCCCTTGCATGAATTTTGTAATTAACCCCAAAAAATCCAAATACCAAAAAGATAAGATAATCAAACAACTAGAAAGGACCCAAAAATTGTGATTAAAGTACAAAGGGGTTAGAGGCGCCTAGAGGGGACGAGGGTGCCTGGTGTTGACGTCCTAGCTAGGTGCTGGTGTTCAGGATGATAAAAGTCGGAGTATAAAAAGATAGACTGAGAAAGTAAGGGTGTAAGAATGAAAGGAGCAACATAAGACAAATAAAGGTGGCCAAGAACATGGGTTAATTAATACCTTTCGTACTTAAGAATTATATGAATAGTAGTATGTAATCAGGACTCGATAATTACCCAAAGTGCATGATTTTGTGTCTATAATTATAGGTTTGTACAATGTATAAACTATACATGCATGTGTGATGTTTTTCATGAAGCCAATTTTCATCCATTTTTGGCTCTGCATGATTTGTTATACTTGTATGATTGTGATACGTTTTTCAGAGGTTGTTTTATACTCAATTCCACCCATTGTTAGGTTTTCATAATTGTATATTTATAAAATTCTTATGGGTCGGTTTCACTTATTTGGGTCTATGAAAACTTGTTATTTTGATAAAAAAAAACAAACAAACCCATATTGGGATTACATATTGGAAAAAAAAATAAAAATTGAACATCTAGTTGTTAGGCCAAATAAACCTATTTTGGGTTGTGCCATATTATATTGTTTTAAAATCAGAAAAAATAGATTGAATGTGTAAATTAGGCGATTACGCCAATGTCTTGTCATGTGAACACAACTTCTTGATTATAAATAAACTTTAGTTTACGTTAATTGATTTGTGATACTATTTTTCGTATTGGTGTTTGCTACTTGGGCAAGAGAATGTAGTTGTTATTATGTCCCAAATATGATATGATCATATTTAGAATGCGACTGACGTTATCACGCTTGTGGTGAAGCCACAAGTGTGATAACATAAGTCTCCTCATTAAATCACATTAAAGGCATTGGAAATTTAGTGAAAAATGAAACAACATATGAAGTTTTTTTTGGAAAATAGTAGATAAGTGTTGGTTGTTTAGTGCATCGGTAAATATGAAAAAGGAAGTTTATTTTTACTTAATGTTAAACTAGTTACATGATTATCATATCATAAGCCTATGAATGCATACTAGTACAAAATTATGGAATCCACATGAGCATACATACATATGCTCATGGGGGATGTTCTTATTTATAAATATTAAATCTAGAAATATGGATTTAAATTTGGAATAGATGGTTTTTTTCCTCTTTGATTATGAAAACAAAACATTATTTTAAATGTTGGAATGGATTGCCTCTTGATGATGATTGTTGATTATGGAAGTAGTGTATGAGATAGTTGTGTTGTGAAGGATGAAAAATATTATTTGTTTCTCTAGGGTCTATCTCTATGTTCATTATGGATTCTAGAAATTAGAAGCTTTGTGTCTCTAATGTTTATATTTATGCTCATATTATTTTGATCATGCCTATGTAATGGAATATAAGTGCTTTCTTATGCATATCTTATCTCTCTCTAGTTGAAGGAAATGAAAAGGATTAGTATCATTATGGTTTAGATTTCTTAACCCCCCAATAAGATCAGATCTGAATACATAGAAAAACTCAATATAGGCTTAAAACTGATGTAGTTATCCCACATATTAAATGTGTACAATTTTCCAATAGTAATGTGTTTAGAAAAGAGAACTCTAATAAGTCCTTCGAAAACTTATAAATGATTTTTGGTGTGAGTTATAACATGTGATAGTAATCTATGGTAGAAATATAAAATACATCCACACAAGATAATTTACTTATTTTCAAGAATTTATAATGAAATAATAGTCCTTTTTTAGTGTGAAATCTCCTAAAAATTCAAATATTATAAAGGGTGATGTCCCCTATTTAGTAGAGTACATGTGATTTTAGAAATGTAATTTTGCAAATGGTTTTCCTACTCAGTTGACCCTAAGAAATATTGAGTATCTTTGGCATTATAAAAATTGGCGATTTGAAGTACTTAGGACAAAAATATCAGCCAAGATCAAAACCGTAAGTCAATTCTACCCTTATCAAGATATTATTCCCATGCTTAGATCAAGTCCTAATCTAAAAATGGAGATATATGGACAATGGTCCAAAGATGTGCTCTATATATATCATGCAGGTTCTTGATGAATAAAAGTTAAGTACAAAGTGCAACCTATTGCTTATGGATATGGGATTGTAAAAGATGCATGTATATTAAGTCAAGTTCAAGTCCTTGAACCTTTTGTGTGGTTTATATCCTTCATTTCCACCTTTTGGACCTTACTCTTGCATTGTTTTCCGACCATGCTTTCTTCTAGGAAACACATCTTGAGGATGTGCATGTATTTTATTTCACTCTTTTGGGGTACCTACTCTTCCTCCTCCAGGATGGATGTATCTCATACACATGCCATATTCCTTATCTAGTTTGGTCTAACCACCATTTCTATCCTCCCCCACATCATCTTTGGTAAAAACACTATAACAATGGATTTCGAGGGTTTTCATTGTTTGAAATTGAGCTTCCCTATTCATTATGGTGGAAAATTTATCTCTAAATGATTTTTTTGGTTTCCTACAACCTCTTCTGCTCCATATTCATTATAGCTATGTTTTATTTACTTCTCTCTCCATGATTTGTGTTTTTTTCCATAACCAATGGTGTGGTATATGCACTCATTTTAATGGTATTTGTAATATTTTTAACACATGCCCTAACACCTTCTCTCCTTTTACTTTCTTCAATTTTTAGATCCATTCCTACAAAAATGAATGCATCTACTTGTTACAGGGGTTTATATTGTTTTCACTTGGCATATCTCACCATGACGTTAATATTCCACATCTGAAAAAATAACATGGGATCCATGCCAAACCCTTTTAACACTAGAGGCATTTTTTAATTTCTTACCTCTCTCTCCTCCATAGGTGATGTCAACATCCACATCCTCATCTAGGCATGAATTTCAACTTCTCTATAATTCATAGGTTTTGACACAACCTTCCTTGTACACATCCCTCCTTAACACCTTTCCATGTATCCAATATTCAATTTTGGTGTCATCCCTATTTTTTCCTCTTTTGCCCCAATTTTACATACATGGTCCTCTATCAAATGATTAATTTCCAAACAAGTCTATTTATTTCCTTTTATATGCATGTTATGATATTCTTTGTCCAATTTACATGAGCCATCTTTATTTACCTCCATTTATGCACATAGTTGTGCATGCATTATGTGTTTCATATATGGATATTTCTATACATTCTTTGTGCATGTTGGTGCATTTAAATGACTGTGTGTATGATCCATAGGGATCCAAAATAACTCTACTTGATCAGAAATAGTCAGCACAAAGAAGGAAAACAATGAAACGAAGGTTATGTCTTTTAAGTAACATGACCGCCACCCTGCCCAGGGCGGCGGTTATAGAACCGCCGCCCAGCCAGGGCGGTGGTCCCAAGATCGCCAGTTTGCACACGACGGCGGTCCTGGCCATTACAGATAGAAAACTAAAATCGAAACGAATAACCTCTAAATTTGAAAGGATGTTTGTTTCTCTTCTCCTTCATGACCTTTCCCATCCTCCAATGCACGGGAGGACATGAGAAAGGCTATAAATACATGATTTTAGAAGTGTAGAAGATCATCGAAGCATGGGAACAAGTGAACAAGAAGTCTTGGTGCTGGAAATTGTATTTGTAGAAGAAAGGAGTGTTAAGACAGAGCAAGCAAGTAACTGAAAGGAAGTGTTGAGATATTATCTACTTCTCTTTCTTACTTATTGTAAATTCTGTACCTGTTGATTTTAATTGGCCAATAGAAGTGGGAAGAAAGATCAATTGCCCTTCCCGACTGGTTTTTCCTTCATTAGAGGTTTTCCAAGATAAGCTTTTTGGTGTTATGAGCTTATATTCTTTCCTTTACTACAATTGTTGATTCTAAGCACAATAGTAATTCATTCACTAGCTATCTCTGTTATTTTCTAATAGAAAGTAAACATCAACAATTAATTTGTGATTTGTGAATAATTCCAAAGCTGGAGAGTTTACAGATCATTTTGGTATCAGAGCTAAAAAGTGTCTAGGACTGTGGTATTTCATTCTTGAATTTGTATGACAGTGACAAGATCTAAAGTCAAAGAAGCTTTACCTTGTGATCCGGAGATTTCTACAAATAAGTGGAAACAGAGAATTCGGGGAGAAATGGAGGAAGAGAACTTGGTTCGTAGAATTGAGATGCTAGAGACCATGATGGATAGGATGTTTATAAGGCAAGAGGAACTTGTAGATTTGCAAAAGATAGCTTCCGTCAAGTAAGACTCCATGGACTCGATGGTTCGAGGCTTAGCTGAAAATTTTGGTATAGGCAAAAGCCTCCATGAGGAAGATTATGGGGAAGAGCATGAAGAAAAGACTTCTAACACAAGAGAAAAGGTAAAATCTGAAGATACTCCTTTTACAGTTGAGACTAAAGTCGAAATCAAAAGCTTTGAAGGAAAATTCGATGCAAAATTACTGGATAAATGCTTGAAACAGTTAGAAGTCTATTTTAGTGTCCATAATGTTACTGAGGCACAAAGGATCACCTTTGCACATCTCAAAATGGAGGGACATGCTCTAGTTTGGTAAGAAACTCATCTAACTACTTGTGAAAAGAAGAAACGTCCTATTGTGAAATCTTGGCAAGAATTTAAGGAATTACTTAGAGCTAACTTCTATTCTATTGGCCATAAAACTGACCAAATGATTAAATGGCAGTATTTTAGACAAGGCAATGGTCAAAGTGTGCAGAACTATACTACAGAGTTTCAGAGGCAAGCCATGTTGCTAAACATGGATTTAGAGGATGAGGATATTTTGACCAAATACTTGGGAGGACTTCACACTCACCTTCGAAGGAAAGTCATCTCCACAAAGCCCAAGGATCTCAATGAAGCATGTGTATAGGCATAATACATAGATGATGAGAAAAAGCAAGGAGAAGCAGAGCCGAGGGTGAAGCAGTCAACAAATCAGCAAAAAAAGGATTATGAGCAAACAAGTAACAAGAGTAAGTGGAAAGGGAAAGGTAAACAAGATGCTACTACTTTAAATACTTGTAAAGATCCCAAGAATTTTTGTAAGAATTGTGATATCAATGGTCATACTGACGCTACATGTTGGAAGTTGCATTTGGAGTTACATCCGAAGAACCGAACCAAGGACTCCAAGAAGTCCATGACAGCTGTAAAGACAAAAGGGGAAGTGGAAATTGAAGATGACTCTGATGTAGATGAAAGGCTTGGATGCATTACAACCAACATGGACAGGGAAGCAGAGATGAGTAGACTATTCCAGATCAAAATCCAGATCAAGTGGACTAAGGTAAATGCTTTGGTTGATACTGGTTCTCAATCTAACTTGATTTCTGAGGTAGTTGTAAAGAAGCTTGGTCTTGAGACTTACGAGCATCCGCACCCTTATCCTTTGGATTGGGTGAAGAAAGGTGTTGAAATTTAGGTAACAAGAAGATGTAAGGTCAAGTTTGGGATAAATTCCCAATATATAGATGTTTTTGAAGCTAACGTTATTCCACTTGATGCTTTTGATGTGGTATTCAGGAGTCCTTACTTGTATGTTAGGGATGTTATCTTTATGAGAAGGGAAAACTGGTACAGATGGGTCAAGGATGTGATTAGCTACAACATCCGAGCACACCAGTGTAAGACATGGGTTACTATGGTAAGTGCTAACCAAGCAAAACATCTTATTCGGTCAAATCATAATCAATTTTGTTTACTTTTGTTAAAGGATAAAAAAGATGGGGTAGAAGTTTCAAAGATTTCTAACAAGGAAAACAAGATTTGGATAGTATTATTCAGTCTTTTTAGGAAGTATTTCAAGCTCCTAGTGGATTACCACCAAAATAGGAAGTAGAGCATGAGATTCAGCTATTGCCAGAGTCACCTCTACCAAACATCGGGTTGTATAGGCAATCCTTACTGGAGAGTACTGAGGTAAAGAAACAACTCCAGGAACTAATAGACCAAGGGGTGATACGTACAAGCACCTCACCATGCGGTTCACCTATTGTGATGGTGCCAAAGAAGGATGGTTCTTGGAGAATGTGCATCGACTACCACACTTTGAACAAGATCACCATAAAGAACCGATATCCACTTCCCCGCATAGATGATATCTTGGACCAGCTTTAGCATGCCAAATTTTTCACGAAGTTGGATCTCAAGTCAGGTTATCACCAAGTTAGGATGAAGGAGGAGGATATATGGAAGACTGCCTTCAAAACAAAACAGGGTTTGTATGAATGGTTAGTACTTCCTTTTGGATTATGCAATGCACCCGCTACATTTATGAGATTGATGAATGATGTATTGCGGTATTTCATAGATTCATGTGTCATTGTACATCTAGATGATATATTGATTTTTAGTGCCACATGGGAAGAACATCTAACACATTTGTAACAAGTCTTGCAAGTTCTCAGGGAGAAATAACTACTTTGTAATATGAAGAAATGTGAATTTTCGAAACAGTCACTTGTCTATCTTGGGCACATGGTTTGAGGAGGAGAGTTATGAGTGGATACAAAGAAGGTGGAAGCCATCACAAATTGGCCAAAACCAACATAAGCCACAAAGACTAGAAGTTTTGTGGGAGTAGTACAATACATGAGGAAGTTCATTCCGGGTTTCTCGGCAATTGCAACACCTCTACACACAGTGGCCGCAAAGAGTAAGGGTTTTGACTGGGGTAAGGAATAAGATGGGGATCCTTTGAGTTATTAAAATACAAGATTAGTCATGCTCCAATACTTGCTCTTCCTAGTTTGCAGCAACCTTTTGAAGTAGAGACAAATGTCAGTGATTATGCAATGAGCGCAGTGTTGCTTCAAGGAGGTAAACCCGTATGTTATCATTCTGAAACCTTCACTTCAACAGTTAAAGGATATTCAGTATATGATAAAGAAATGTATGCACTAGTTCAGGCAATAAAAAAATGGAAACATTATTTGTTGGGTAAAGAAACTATTACGCACACTGACCACAAACCTCTCCAGTATTTGCAAGCACAATCTAAATTGTAGCAAGCAAGGCACTACAAATGGATGGGGTTTCTTCAACAATTCCATCTAGTGATCAAATACAAGAAGGGTAGTACAAATTTAGTGGCAGACATGTTGTCTAGGCCACCCACACAGGAAAACATCTCATGTTTGGCCACTATCTCTCATCTCGAGCCCTTCACGAAGGAAGCTTATGGAGATATGCATATGCCCAAGACAAAGATATTTGGGGTGACATTTCAACAGTTGTAGTCCCAAGGGGATGAAAAGACGGGGATTGAAGATTGTTATCTCAAGGATGGGCTGCTCTACCGATGGGGGAAACTTTGTGTGCCTAAATAAGAAAGGACTTTTATTGATGAGGGAAGCACATACCTCGAAAGTAGCGGGACATTTTGGTGTTGGTAAGACCATAGCCCACTTGATAAAGGTATGTATATTGGCCCAACATGCAAGAAGAAGTATCAAAATTTATTCGTGGATGTAAACTTTGTTGTACTGGCAAGCCTAAATCTAGGAAGGAAGGTTTGTATATGCCTTTACCAGTACCTACTTGTCCTTGGGAGGACATCTTCTATGGATTTTGTAGGAGGATTACCTATGTCTAAACATGGCCATGACTATCTCTATGTTGTTGTAGATAGATTTAGTAAAATGTGTATTCTTATGGCATGTAAAAAGATAGTAAAAGCACATGAGAGGCAGATTAAATTTTCTTTCCTAATGTATGGGTGCATTTTGGTTTTCCAAATTCTATTGTCTCTGATAGGGATTCCAAGTTCTTGGGGAAGTTTTGGACTACGTTGTGGGACAAGATGGATACCAAGGTTACATAGGAGCACAACTTTCCATCCATGGATAGATGGAAAAACATAGGTGGTGAATAGGACTTTGGTACAACTGATCATAAGGTATAATAGCAAATACCCAAGGACTTGGTATGAGTCCTTAGCCTACATTCATCATTCATATAACCGGGTAGTACACACATCCACTATGAAGTCACCATTTGAAGCATGCTTGGAATATTTACCTACAAATCCATTAGACATAGCAATTGGAAAGTAGGATGAGGAGGAGATACGAGACACAGAGGTGACTAGAGCCAAAAACGTTCATTGAGAGGATCCAAAAAATCCATCTCAAGGTCAAAGAACAACTAGATAAATCTCAAGCCAAGTACAAAGCTAGGCATGATCAGCATAGGAGGGAGTAAAAGCTTCATGTTGGAGACAAATTTTGGCTTTACTTGAGCAAAGGAGAGACTACAAGGTCAAGCACGAAAGCTCAAGCCACTACGATATGGACCCTTCACCATATTGGAGCAGGTTGGAGGAAATGCTTTTTGACTTGATTTGCCATCATTCATGAGGATGTACTTTGTAGTAAACTGCAAGATCTTGCACCTATATGAGCCATACATGCTAGATGAAGATGAAGAACTGCAGTTGCTACCTTTCATTGATGATTGTGTCTTGGACTCACGAGGTGAATTGCAAAGGAAATGTGGTGCTACAGTAGAAGGTTAGAGAAACTAGAAGAGGTCCGCAGGAGTCTTGCTTAGATTGGACTGAAAGGAAAAACATCTAAGGCCAGGCAAGGTGGTACTCGAAGGAGCAAGTAAGGGAATTATTTCCTCATCTACTCCTCCACTAAGCTTTTGTGGGACCAAAAGCCTCCTAAGAAGGGGAGGTTTGATCCATAGGGATCCAAAATAACTATACTTCATTAGAAACGATCTCCTAATATCACAAAGAAGAAAACAATGAAAGTGGAGGTTAAATACTTTAAGTAACATGACCAGTCACCTAGGTGTAGGGTGGCTAAGGTACTGAACCTACTCTAACCAGCTAGGGCGACAGTCCTAGGATCGTCCAGTCATGCTTCAGGGCGGCGGTCCTACCATTATGGATAGAAAATTAAAATTGAAATGAACAATCCTCTGAATTTGAAATAATGTTCAGTTTCTACCTCCTTCATGACCTTTCCCATTCTCCAATGCACATGAGGACATGAGAAAGGATATAAATACATGATTGTAGAAGTGTAGAAGATCATCGAAGCATGGGAGCAAGTAAGCAAGAAGTCTTAGTGCTGGAAATTGTATTTGTAGAAGATAGGAGTGTTGAGACAGAGCAAGCAAGTAACTGAAAGGAAGTGTTGAGATATTATCTACTTCATCTAATCTTACTTATTGTAAATTCTATACCAGTTGATTTGAATTGGCCAATAGAAGTGGGAAGAAAGAGCAATTTCCCTTCCAAGACTGGTTTTTCCTCCATTGGAGGTTTTCCAGGATAAAATTGTTGGTGTTATAGAGCTTATATTCTTTCCTTTACTACAATTCTATTGATTCTAAGCACAATAGTAATTCATTCATAGTAGCTATCTCTATTATTTTCACTAATGAGAAAGTAAACAAAACAGTCACGATTAATTATAGTGATTTTTCAATAATTCCAAAGTTGAAGAGTTTACAGATCTCTAGTACATGGAAGGACATGAGCTCTAACAAGCTATTTCATTAGCAAGAGGAGGGTGTATGAACCATGGGGAAAAATCATCTTAAGACTTTATGGAGATAAGTGCAGCACATCACACCATTGATACTAGAATTGTTTTGTTGAAGCAAGGTGTAGAGAACAAATAATACAGGAAAGTTAGAGAAGGGTGGAAGTGACATTGTTCACCTTCCTTCAATGGTCTAGTAGATCCTGTATTAAATCTTTACAAACTTGGTTAATACTAATCTTGGGAATGAAAGAGATTCAATTTCCCTTCCATGGCTAGTTTCCCCATCAACATTAGGGGTATTCCAAGCATGTGTAGTATTGCATGTTGTACTGTTGAAATATGTTTATCGTTGGCATTGCTGAGTCCATCCAGTTCTAATGTTTCATATTTCATTCAGTTCTTAGCATATCAAGAACTATCATTTTCAGGAGTAAATGTGGACCCTCCAGGAACAATATTTTATTGATGTGATTATCATGTAAACTCTTCTAAAGTAGCAGGTTTACAGATAAAAGGCTGGATCTGGAAGAAGCAATAGTCTAACACCTATAACTTCATTGGATGCCTGGATCCACTATTTAAAATTACCCATGTTCTAAATCTATATCAAGATATTGGGAGAGTGCTAATGGAGGTTCCATGTTTCTCTACCTCATGATTCTAAACCTAGAAGTGCTCCCCTAATTAGATCACAAGAATGGAATGAATATTCCTAGATTTTGTTACAAGTGGAAAATGAGAGAAAGGTGAATATATTGCATACAAAACTCGTCTGAAATAATTTCCCATGGAGTTGTATTTGGTATTGAAATAAGTTCATAACTGGAGAACAATAAAAAGAGGTAAAGATAAGATGACCCAATGAGAGTGGATGGTTGCAAATGGTCAAAAGAATTTTTTTTCTTGGTGATTAAAAGTTGGATCTATTGAATATGTTGTAACCATTCTGTGATAAAATGAATATGCCACTGACGTTTTTTTCACCATGGATTTTTTACTTTGATCATAATTAGATCTATTTATGATAAAACAACTATGCATGAAAAGAAGGTCAAATGCGTTACATCAATGGACTACATGGGGTGCACTACCAAGATGATACCAACATATGGAAGATGAACCCTAGGTTGGAAGAGGTATAACATTATGCATTGATAATGCGTCAGAAGTTGGTGTGTAGCATGGGATGTTATAAGGGAAACAAGGAATATATAACATGGTAGTTCCACGCAACTATTGGAGAACACCAGATAAGACTGTCAAGAGTTCCCGCGAGCGATGATAGGCATGGGAAAGTGTGATGCATTTTGACAACAAGTCTCAGAGGAAAATGTTCACTTCTAGTCAAGAGGGAGAGGTCAAGATGCGAAGATTCATTGGTACATACTTTTGATGTAGAGAAGTTAGACATTAGGAACACAAGTTTCATCATGCTCATGGTGACGGTGAGAATAGAAGCACAACAATGTAAATGTGTAAGTTGTTCAAGTATCGAGTAAAAACTAATGAAAGCCAATGTTGACGTTCGTGTTAGAGAGGACTAGAGGACTTGAATTATTAGGAGATAAGGGAGATCGTGTATCTTCTTGTGGAAATCAAAGGAGAAACTATCTTTCATAAATGAGGTGTAAGACAAGATATAAATTAGGGCTATAGATTAGTGGTTGACAAAGGAAAACATAGACAAATTTTATGTCTTTATAAATGATGTAGAAGTTGGGATTGGAACGTATATACCATATCTTTAGATCCTCTCTCATGGTCATCTTGTATGATTGGAAACATAGAATCTCTACACATGTCCATAGTTTTTATTGTTTGAGAAATGAAAAACGAAAATTGAAGATTGGATGGTTTATGGGAGATAGTACATTCTATGTGAGTAGCTTATCAATGGATTGCATAAATATGTGATTTTCCTGTGTACCCATAAGGTAATTGGTCAGAATTAGAGATGTCATCGATGGAAAAACGACAATACACTTGAGAGTTGTAAACAAGGATGGTCAGAGTACATATTTTGACCTCCACACGAGGAGACCTAGAATAGGATTATTTAATGATGTTTAGCAAAAATCATCTAATTGTGTGTAGGAGGGATGTATCTGCATATGAGATGACAGAATTGTCCTCCAATGTTGGTGCACATATCACTTGAAAGAAGCATTGTCACCATTCAATATTGTTTGTAGAGTGAAATATGTGTAGTAATGTAAGAGGAATTGACATCTAAGAAATGATGACAAATTAAAAATCCATAACCAAACAATTCTATCTATATGGAGAGTCAATGTTGAATTCAAGCTCATGCTTTCTCACCATGTTGTACTAAATCACATGTGAAGGAAATATATCCCCTGTGAAAGATAGAGGAGGTTATGTCTCAAGAGAACATACCACCATATGGTTGCAAATTCACATAATGTGTTTCATCGAGATGTAGACCTTGAATTTCCATCACATATTGTCATTCGTAACAATGCTTACAGAGAGTGTTGTTGAGAATGACATTAGTACATAGGAAACATGCCACATGCTTCAAAAACTACCACTTGTTTTTATGTAGTCACTCTTTCGTTTCATTGAATGTAGGGAGGAAATTACTGCGACGAGTTGTCGAAACTACCCCTCTTGCACATGAAACAACCCTCTTCTTGGATGCATATAAGGTTTTCCCTCCAAATATGGAATCACTTCCTCTTATCCAAGTTTCTCTAGATTGGAGTTACAAAAAATACGGCACTGCTAATAAATGGAATTTTTGTTCCCATCTAGGAATTGTTCATTCCTATCCAAAATTTTCTCACATTCCAGCCCACAAATCACCAAGTTTTAAACTTTTTTGGTTGTTTAAGCTCCTTCTCTACAATCATTTTAGCAATATTCTTTCAGATATTGGGTCTACCCCTAATCATATCATTTCTAATTGGTACTTGTTCAAAAATAATTCCTTGCCTTGGTATGTCACCCGCTCCATACCAGCTCCTGGGAAAACTTTTGAAAGTGAATTTGACTCTGATAATGAGAACATGTGTACTCTTGAACAATTAAAGGAATGGAAACTTTTGGCTCAACTTCATCCACGAAACACAACAAGTCTTGACTTCTTAGATATGTTGGGTAACCAAGAATTTGATACAAATATCAATTGGAGCCTTCATAATGTTCCCCTTGCTTTACAAGTTTTTGGTCCATATTTCATCGAATATAATAAGGTCAACTACATTATTAACAACATGCATGTGCCCTGCACATCTTCTACATCTCTTTTCTCTCCAAAACAATAATTGGATTTTGACATTATTATCCACCATTTCTTGCATAGAAACCACATGCATCCATTAAAGTTGATTATTCAAGGCACTAAAGGGACAAAGACGTCATATCTTATTAATATTATAAAAGCTTCAATCATATCTGGATTACCCACAACTATTTCACCACTACTTCTACTTGCCCCTAGACTGGGGTTGCAACATTCAACATCTTAGCATCCACAATACATGGCGGCCTCTAGATTCCCATAAAAGAACTCGAGCCCTTAGAAGGTCAAACAATGTCATCTTTTGAAGATTCCCTTAAGCATGTTGAATACATTCTAATCGATGAAATGAGTATCATCAGACCAAAGTTACTATCCAAAATTGGCTACCAACTCTGTGAAGCTGAAATATCCTTTGTGGGATACCACTTAAATATGTGCACAAAAAATATAAAAATGGGCAGCCAAACACAAATTTTGATTTTTGCAGATTTTTAACAGGTAGGGCAGCGAACTGAAGAAAATTGATATCTCTCAAAATATCTCACTCAAATCACTTGATTTTTTTTGGAGAGCTTGCTAAATATTATAAAAGAACATAAGAAAATTATTTTTGGAATTTTTCAGAATAATATAATGCAGCCAAAAAATTACAGAAAGCCCTAAACAGTTGGTAAAACTTCAAAAATTCGTAACTTCTCCAAATAAGCAAGATGCGAAAATTATGAAACTTCTGGAAATTACATATATTAATATGGAGAAGATGAAACCCCAACCGCTCAGATCTGAAAATGGCCAACCCGGAAACCCTCCAAATAAGGGCTGCAATCTCTAAAACAAGTCGCCCCCCTTTGGAAGAGTGATCAAAACACCTTTGAAAAGTCCTCTAGAAATGATGCCAAACCCTACTCTTATCACTGTTGCAGTAAATCTAATCTAAAAACCCTTTGATTTTCTTCGCAAAATGTCTCAAAAACCCTCAAAACCCTATCCTCTGAAAAACTCTGAAAATATCTCTGTAAAATCAGCCTTGAAAACAATTCCAAAATGACAAGTTAGGGTATATCTCTTCATTACCGAAGAATGCCCTGCTAGCTAGGGATGGATCTCTCACCACTGAAACTAGGGTTTCTTGTGGAATTTCACTCCACAAGCTGTAAACTTGCAAGCAACAGTTGCACATGAAAGTAAAATAATTATGTATGCAAGAATGACCTTTCCTTTTTCCTCCCAACTCATTATATAATTTTCCCCAAGGCAAAAGAGCCCAAATAAAGCCCTAAGTTGCATTTTTCCTTAGGAAAGACCATTAAAATAAAAGTCACTTAAGTTACTTTTCCCTTTTTAAGTCGCCATGGTCCAAAAGTGACCCCCCAACGCAAAAATTAGAACATTAAGTGTCATGTGGCCCCCTTCCTAACGACAAACACGTAATATCTAGTCCCTCCAAAACACCTTTATGCTTATGTCAACGAAGAATTATAACAAAATAGACTAGATATTCATACCCAATAGCTCCCAGCGTCCATAGCCCCTTGGGGTATGACAAAGGCTTGGACTCGAATTGGCCCTTAGGCCTTTGGCATAGGAAAGGGGACATTACAGAAGCGTTTCCCCATTTAAGAGATCTGAATTCGACAACAGATCTACAATCCTCAGGTAGCAAAAGCCTTAAGTACAACTGTCACTATTCAAATAACATCTCCAAGGTTATGATTTCAATAACTCTTATGGAGTTATCCTTTTGGCTAAACTATCTCAAACAAATATCCATTCATCACTAGTCAATGACCATCTCTCAACCAACACTAAGGTGGACAACCTGCTATATCGGGTATGTCCATTTCAACCGGATCTGTGTTTCAGCACATTCACGACAGGTGTTTTCTCTAAGTTTGATCTACAATGAAGCTCCTACATGTCTCGCAGCAAACTCTAACATTTCTGAGGATGACAACTTTCAGCTAGTAAAAATGCCCCACATCTAAGGGGCAAAGAAATGACTAGAGTTAATAACTACAACTTCTTCAATTATTGTATTTGAATAAACAATCTTCGTTGACATGGTCCATTGTTGAAAACACAAGTTTAGTCCTCAATAAGGAGGGTATCTGAAATGATGATTAGTTGCAACGCATTAGTTTAAGTACTTAATGGAATTATTAGATATTCATGCTAACCGCTAATGCTGTGGGTTGTATCCTAGCCTCAACTATATGGTGCTAACAATAATCATCCAGCATAATAAAATGACACTTCACATTACTCGATCAGGACTGCATTCTTTTTTTATCTGTCATTCTTTCTCTGTTCACATCTTTTAACAGTACAAAGAGGATACATGGATAACCCACTTCATATTCCCATGACCTACGGATTTGACAATCATTGTGTTGATATTTGAGATATTTGTCTTCATTCAGCGATTTGGACTTGGATGGTATCCATTGAAAAGTCTCAAGGCCTTGACTTTGCATAAAAGCTAATCCAACTGTTAGATGGGGTTCAGGCTGAAAGGCATAGATCTAACGTTCAGACAGCTCCTTCTAAAGCCCCACATCAGTCTCAGTCTTCGCAATAAAACTATGCTCCCACCAATGATTTCAACTCTATGTCATGGCAAAGATTACATGCCAAGAGATTCAGTGGTCGTAAATTTTGGGAGGAATTGGTGCCCGCCTTCGAATCACTCAGCTGTTATGCCCCACCCTTGAAATTTGTGGTCTTGGAGTTCTTTCCCCCATATATGAAATATTGAATATGGAGATATTCTCTCCATTCTTTCATAAATGGCATAGTACTTCCCATTGTAAATGTCATCCATCCTCTCTGTATATAGGTTTGCTACAAGCAAGATGTCTGCTAGTTTAGATACATTACTGCATAAACTCTTTGCATAATACACGTGTTTCATGAATTCATATTCTGCAACGTTTATCCTGTGTACATTATTGTTTCACTAGATATTGAAACCACCAATCTTTATTCTCGATGATCTAGTTCCATTTGATTGAATTCACAAGTACAAATACGTCACATGGAAATCACTATTTGTCATTCCTGCTTGGTTTTGCAGCTTCACTGTGCCCTGAAAGAAAATTCTACATGCCATCTTGGGCTATATGCATCTTTACAGGTTTTGATGGACCTCCATGAGCATGTTACCATGGCTTTAACATACAGGCTTCTTCCACCGGCTAACTCTTTACTCTTCCCCCTTTCCTAACTACGAAACATGGAATTCCTTAGATGAAGAGTACCTTTCATCATAATACATCACACACTAATTCACATTTGCTATGCTCGATTTAGAGGTCAGGAGCTGTTGCCTTGGCAATAGTTTGATAGTTGGATGTTTCTTTTTTGTAATGCGATCTCAAATTTGAAATATATGGGGCATAAAGGTAACTGGATAAAATTTGGCTATAAGTGCCTTTCACATTGTTTTTTTAGGGGCAGGGAAACTGTTCCATCCCCTAGTTTTACTTATGAAAAGAATACTAAAGAAATATATTAATACCTCTTTATTTTACAAGTTGGAAGAATTTAGAGAAATATATTTATGGACTAGAATCCATAAGTCATAGATATAAGTCTTATAATGCAAAATATACAACATTTTATACAAGGATTCTTACAAGTCTGATTTAGCCATATCAAGTAGGTGTCGTGAACTCTATTATGAAATAAACACCATTTCTTTGCAAAGAAACAAAAATGTTTATGTAGCTCCCATGGTTTTGTGAAGAGTTGTACTTGGACTAGGTTTACGGGTTCCTCCAGAATAAAATAATAGAAAATTTCCCCCAAAAACTAAGAATAGAAAATCAAATACTTTTTTCCTTTAATTATACTCACCTCTACTAAATACACTAGCAACATTATAAAAAATAGATTAACCTTTTTCTAGAACAAATTACACACCTACATAATCTGGAACTACATCAGAGAATGGGTAACAATACTAAAAAAATCAAATGTGCTTATAAATATGTGATCTTTTCTTTTACTTGCAAAAATATTACAAAACGTATTTGTGTATGCATGAAATTTATGTTACTATACAATAATATCTATAAATGGGGTGATCAATATTAAGTCTTTAGATAAATTATTTTAATGTTTAAGTTCTAAAATTAATTGACAAAAAGGAAATTTTTAGATTCAGGGGCCCCTTGATTACTGGCGCCCTAGGCAAACTGCCTAGTTTACCTAAGGCTTAATCCCCCTCTACTCACATGCAATTACTAGTAAATAAATACATACAAACAATAATCATCTACATTAATCGAACTACAACCCTTTCACATATATTAATAAATATTGATTAATCTATATAAAACGAAAGACAAAAAAATCACTATCTAAATGCGAATCTTCATAGGTCATCTCCTCATAAATATTGTAAGATTTAAATAAATTACTTTATGAAATAAATTTGAACTACTAGTTAAGAAAGACACGGAAAAACGATCTCAACAACTCACGTCTACCAAAATCATTGGTTGGTGATATACTCGCCATTTGAAGGGGTTTGACGGAGTATTCAGGGTTAGGTCAACAAGAGGGTAGGTGGACATGCTCACAAGAATTAGTCGGTACTTTCCTAAGATTCAATTTGGACTCTTAAGTGTAGATCTTCTCATTAATTTAAAATTAATAATATGTTTTGTTTTTATATATATCACTTTATTATGTGTAATTATATGGAGGGATAGTATATGAGGAAACACCTTAATATCATGAAATATTAATAAATAAAAATGATTCTATTCTGTTTGGAAAAGATATTTAAAATTTATGATATTTTAAGTGTGAGGTGGAGTTCAAATTTTTTAATAGATCTAGATTTGAGATTATTTGTCATGTAGCATGTAATAAACTTAAGACAAATTACACTTTTTAATTAGCAAATATAACATTTTTATACTTATATTTAGTAGGTTATTATAAATTGTGAAAATCTTATAATTTAAAGCGTGTGAAATACTGATAAATTTGATATTCATTCGTTACATTCTTTTACTCGGAACGTTTTTTTTAATATTAACTTAGTTACAAAAATGTGAATAATCAATCATTCACAATTCGAGTAAATATCTCCGTAAAAATCGTGGGAAATAAGCAAACTTAAAAAGACACGTTCGTTTCCTGAGATGTGTGAACGCAAGAGTCCCACGCAAAAATCATTTGGGAAAAACACGGTGGAAGTTTTAACATGGTTTCTCACCAACCACCACACTTGATTTGACCGTTGACTCCGTCATTATTATGTCATGCTTGCACGGGTGTCCACGTGTAGAAATTGAGGCCGTCCAATTGAGTGAAAATGTGGACGGACAAGATCGGATCCCAACTAAACCCATTCAACCGACGGGAAAAAAAATTATGGGCGTTCATGAATGGCTTACCTATATAAGTGCTTCCCAGCTGCACTAAACAGTCGGGCTGACATTGCAGAAGCAAGAGTTAAAAAAAAGGCTTCTTGTTGGCTCATAACAATAATTTCCCAAAGATTTTTTTTGTGTGGCTGTGGCTGTGGGTATTACAGTGCTATATAGGTGAAGGATTACAACAGCATTGAAGGTGGTGTTGTTTACTGGTGTGTGTTTTTTTTTGGGCTTTGTGGAGATTTCACACCTGCATTACAACAACAGCAGCAGCATTTTTCTTTCTGTGGTGCTATACCATTGAAGGTGTTGTTGCAGTCTAACCCGGCGTACAATCGAATTGAAGGTTTATACCAAACAATTGAAGTTGCTGTTGGGTTCCTAGTATTACAATAGAATTGAACGTGTTGTGTATCAAAAACTACAACAACATTGAAGGTGCTGCTGTTACCGGGTTGGGCTTACCCATTTACTACTTACTGAAGGTGCTGTTGGGTTCTTGGTGTTACAATAGCATTGAAGGTGGCGTTGTCGTTGTTAGTGTATCCTAATCATTAAAGGTGCTGCTGTTACTAGTTTACTGGTTTATTACTAAAAGTGTTGTGAAGGTGCTGTTGGGTTCTTGGTGTTACAATAGTATTGAAGGTAATTATTGCATTCTGGTAGTTCCTTGCGTTGATCTATTTTTATCAGTTGTGAATGTTAGGATGATTGTCATGGTATTAGTGTTTCTGCTCTGTATTATTATTTAGTATCGTTTCATTGGATCTAGCTGTGCTAATTCGAATTTCGGAGTGAATATGAATGAGAGATCTGAGGCTTAGAAAGAAAAAAGGTTTTTGGATAAAACAGTGTGAGAACTTTTATTAAAGCTATGAAGAAAAATAGATTCACGACATTTACAGTCCATAATACCCAGAATAATAAATTTCTGCAAAAAAAAAATGCAGAGAAATTATAATATGGGTTAATTCATTCACAACCAATGATCCACCATCAAGAAAAATCTCCTTACAATTGATGTTTTTTTGTTTTTTCCACATTGTGTTGTGGTGTAATATTATTTTGGAGGAGTCAACTGCATTAATTTGATGTGAATCTTCACTACCCAAATGTCAGAAATAGAGGTCATGCAGATTGACTTGCAATTGATCTCCCCCTCAATTTGTACTGAATATTCACTTGTAGTTGATCTCCCTTGACATTGCATTGAATTAAGTTCTTTCTTTTATGTGCCTATATGTGTTTTCTTACAAGGTTCTCCTTGTCTACTACAGGAATTTGGCTGCAGACATTGCAATAGCTGTTTTGTACAAGGTCCATTTCAATAGCAGGGTGCTGTTGTCTTTCAATCACATTGGCATTTAAGGTGTTGTCTTTCAATCCTATTGACATTGAAAGTGTTGTGATAGAGTTCTCTATCAAATTTTGGTTATCCAACAAGAGTATAAGAGCATTGCAGGTGTGTGATCCCTATCAAAGTTCGGTCATCTACCAAAGTTCCAATAACATTGAAAGTTTAGTGGGGTTGCTTTGTTTGGTCATCTACTTCCATTGAAGGTGTTGGAGTTCGGTGTTATCTACCAAAATTTGCTTACCTACCAGCATTGAAAGTGTTGCATTTGTCTACCTTACAAGAAATCTCTTTTCCCCATCAGCGCTGCCATAGCATTTGTTCTCATCTACAAGGCACTCCTTCGCATTTACACATGGCATCAGAAGACTTTCTCTGCGTGGAGAACACAACCTCCAACGGCGGGTTTCCCCACGACCCGTCGAACTGGGTGATGGCAGCCGAGTCAATGAAGGGCTCCCATTTGGATGACGTGAAGCAAATGGTAAAAGAATACACCCGCCCGGTGGTAAAACTCCAAGGCGCAGGGCTAACCGTCGCCCAAGTAGCAGCGGTTGCCCGGCGACCCGTCCGGGTGGAGCTCGAACCGACAGCCCGGCCACGGGTCGACGAGAGCAGCAAATGGGTGACGGACAGCATGGAGAACGGAACGGACAGCTACGGGGTCACAACCGGGTTCGGTGCAACCTCCCACAGACGGACCCGCAACGGAAAAGCCCTGCAAAAGGAACTCATCCGGTTCTTGAACGCCGGCATGTTCGGGTCGGGCGAAGGAAACGTTCTACCCGTCGAGACCTCCCGGGCGGCGGTTCTGGTCCGGGCGAATACACTCCTGCAGGGATTTTCCGGCATCCGGTGGGACATCATAGACGCGATGGGAAAACTTCTGAACGCGGGAGTGACCCCGCGGTTACCGCTCCGGGGAACGATAACCGCGTCGGGTGATCTGGTCCCGTTGAGTTACATCGCGGGTGTGTTGACCGGGCGGGCCAACGCCCGGGCCGTCGGTCCGGACGGGTCGGTGATGTCTTCCGTCGAAGCGCTGAAGGCCGCGGGTGTTTTGGACGGGCCGTTCGAGCTGCAGCCAAAGGAAGGTCTGGCGCTGGTTAACGGAACAGCAGTCGGGTCGGGCCTGGCGTCCACGGTTCTGTACGATGCAAACATTCTGCTTCTGTTGGCGGAGGTGTCCTCTGCTGTTTTCTGTGAAGTGATGAACGGGAAACCGGAGTTCACGGACCATCTGACGCACCGGTTGAAGCACCACCCGGGTCAGATCGAGGCGGCGGCCATTATGGAACATGTGTTGGAGGGGAGTTCTTACATGAAAGCTGCTGCCAAGTTGCACGAGATGGACCCGTTGAAGAAGCCCAAGCAGGACAGGTTAGTAACTTATTGCTTTGCTTTTCATTCTTTCCGGATTGATGTTTGTCGGTTTCTAAAGTTGTCAGTGCTTTTTTTGGCTTTTTGGGAACTTTACAAAAGACATTGCTTAACCAGGAGACGACCTATTATTCTGTAAGTACTGTGGGTAGGATTATCTTTTTTTTTTTTTCTTTTTTTTCCCTCTGACTGGGTGTTACTTACATTTGAGGAACATAGGGAGATTTCCGTTTCTGGGTATGGTTTCTTGTGCTTTCGGTTTTGGGTTTACATTTAATATGCTTATGGTTACAGGAAGAATTCTCTGCTTCAGCTATTCCATTGTAGGAATGTCTGAGGTTTAAAAAAAAAATGGTAAACAATTCATGTTTCCTCTAATAATTGTATATTTGAGTTGGTCTAATGGTGAAGAATATGTGCAGGGGGTAGGGTATTCATGTCTCGTTTGTAGCATAGGTGTGGGTGCCTCCCGTAAGGTAGTCCCATATGTTATAAGCTACTTGTAGACCCAAAAATGTAGCATAGGTGTGGGTGCCTCCCGTAAGGTAGTCCCATATGTTATAAGCTACTTGTAGACCCAAAAATAGGCCGCCGACATCATGGATTATAAAATCCAATTATTATTATTTTTATTTATTTTTAGAATGCCTCACAACATAATTAATTATTATTTGACCTGTCAACTACTTTTTAATTCATATAATCATTTGAAAACATACAAATATTAAACTCAAATTTACTTTCTTAATTAAAATATAAAATTTCTTTTAAGATAGAGAAATTAACATATACCCAACCTCCGAAAACTAAGAATTTTATTTAATAAATAATTTCATTTATATTGGAAGATAAACATCTAGTCATTATCTTCAAGAATCCATTATTTCTAATTTTTCCCTGATTTCTAATACATTTAATTCTTACCAAATTGATACAAACCCAACCAATAACCATTTTTTTAATAAAATAATATTGTTTCTTTTCCTTTTTAAACACGTCAATGTGAGTCCAAACCTAAGGTATATTCCGATGATTTCTAAGTAAGTGCCCTTGTGTTTTTTCATTCTGCTTATGGGAGTATGTCTCACCAAACCTTTAAACTTCAATTATGATATATAATCAGCCTTACCGAACCACCTACCTTTAATTTTATTTAATTCACACGATTCTTAATAATTAAGATTCTTTCATTATTATAAAGTAAGTTGGATTATTTCATTATTAATTTAGATTTTTACATTTAAATTAAATTTAAAACCAGATTTTTTATTTTTAAATTTAATTTTAAGATTTTTAATGTTTAAATTTAATTTAAAATAAGATTGTAATTAGGTAGGGTTGATTGATTTTATATGCTTAGTCTTATCAAACCACTTACTTTCAATTTTATTTTAAAGATATGAATTTTAGGGATTCTTTCTCTCTGTAAAAATAGATTATTATATTTAAAGTTAATTAAAAATGAGATTTTAAATAGATAGTGTTGATTAGTTTTATACATATTTAAATTTAGGATTGTAAATATTGATATAATTTTGTTTAATTTTAATAAATTGTTTGGGATCTTGTAGATATGCGTTGAGGACTTCTCCACAATGGCTTGGTCCTTTGGTTGAAGTGATTCGTGTAGCCACTCGGATGATTCAACGTGAAATAAATTCTGTGAATGACAATCCCTTGATAGATGTGGCCCGAAACAAGGCCCTCCATGGTGGTAATTTCCAAGGCACTCCTATTGGTGTTTCTATGGACAACACTCGACTTGCCCTCGCTGCCATCGGTAAGCTTTGGTTTATTTTAAATCTTTGAGATTGTTTATCAAATAAAGACAAGATAAATATTTGAATTTCTTTATCTTGATTTTTTTTTCTTATTTAAGTAAAGGGCCACATTAAATTCTAGTATAATGTTGATACACTCCATTTATATTGTTTATCATCTTAATCTTTATAATTCTCTTTAAAATAAAGAGAAAACTAAAAATAAATAAAGCCAAGTTGATTAATATTTTAAATATTGTGTATCGACATAACACTAGTATCAAAGTTGATTTTATTAGTAAGTAATTTATTGCTAATTCATTTTTTATTGTCATTTCTAGGTAAGCTCATGTTTGCTCAATTTAGCGAGCTCGTAAATGATTTCTACAACAATGGTCTTCCTTCCAACCTCAGTGGCGGCCCTAACCCAAGCCTTGATTATGGATTCAAAGGCGCGGAAATAGCCATGGCATCCTACACCTCTGAGCTACAATTTTTAGCTAACCCTGTCACAAACCATGTCCAGAGTGCAGAGCAACACAACCAAGATGTCAACTCCCTTGGCCTCATCTCATCACGTAAGACCGCAGAAGCTGTGGAGATACTAAAACTGATGTCATCAACATACCTTGTGGCTCTTTGTCAGGCCGTTGACCTTCGACACCTTGAGGAAAACATGTACTCAGCGGTAAAACAAACTGTGGCACAAGCATGCAAGAAGGCGTTGACCATGAACCTCCAGGGCGAGCTCTTACCTTCACGTTTTTGTGAAAAGGACCTCCTCAAGGTTGTTGAAAGAGAGCCAATTTTCTCCTATATCGACGACCCATGCAGTGGCTCATACCCTCTCTTCCAAAAACTTCGACAAGTCCTAGTCGAACATGCCTTACAGAATGCTGAAAAGGAAAAAGACCTCAACACCTCAATTTTCCATAGGATCAATGCATTTGAAGAGGAATTGAAAGGAAGTCTTGCAGATGTGGTTGAAAAAACCCGACAGGACTTTGACAAAGGTGTTGCGCTAGTGCCCAACAGAATTAAGGAGTGTCGATCATACCCACTTTATGAATTCGTAAGGCTCAAACTCCAGACCTCAATATTATCAGGAACAGAAAGTCAATCCCCTGGAGAAGACTTTGATAAAGTATTGGTTGCCATCAATGAAGGCAAGCTAGTGGCACCCTTGCTCAAATGTGTGGAAGAATGGAATGGTGCTCCAATTCCAATTTAAAATCTTCAATTATAAAATAAATAAATGCACCCTAGGCATATACTAATAGTCATGGTGTATGAAGTGTATATATACACAGTGATTCTGGGATTTATGAAAATTATTTCTATTAGGGAGGTGCAAACTATTTTGTATTGTTGGAATAATATGATTATATTGTAGTTAAAGCAATTAGCTCAAAAATGCTGTATGCCGTATCGAA
This sequence comes from Taxus chinensis, assembly GCA_019776745.2. NCBI lineage: Eukaryota > Viridiplantae > Streptophyta > Pinopsida > Cupressales > Taxaceae > Taxus > Taxus chinensis. The sequence goes on along the minus strand of CM034155.1, from coordinate 222,392,624 downwards.
AGGATATAGAAGACTTTGTATGGTGTATAACTGTAAATGTGCAGAGGCACTGAGTGCATTGGAATACCATAAATTGACATGAACATGCTTTTTGAAAATGGCACTTGTTAAATTCTTTAGCCATAAACAAACATGGACATGGTTGTCGAAAGTGACTTATTTTATTCTTTTCCCTTTGTTGGTATTGATTTGGAAAATGATTGAATGGCCCACCTGGGAGCCAAGACAATAATGAAAAAATAAATGATTGTACAGAATGTTACTTAAATATGGTTTCATATTATATAAGACAATGCTTTTGTAAATGACAAAAGCAATCTTTCAAATGTTAAAGAGTATATAAAAACAAATGAGTATTTGAGGCACTTTACTTTTTGAATGCTTGTTAAATTTTGGGTAGTTGCTGCACCAATTTCTGATTTTTTTTAACACCAACACTCCCCATCCATATATATGTGGAAGTGAGGATTGTAGTAATCATATGGTTTATTTAATTGCACCTCTTGGTGCCATTATAAGGCTGAGAGGAATAATTATTTTCCTTTGGTAATAAGATTTTTTTTGTTTTTAATGGAAAAGGCTAACATTTAAGGGACACATTTCCATATTCTCTTTTATCTCTGCAAAATGCACCTCTTTGTGTTATTGGAAGGCATTTATGGTTAATGATAATTTTCATTTCTGTTGTACAGCTGTCTTGTGTTGGGTTTTTCCCTCTCTTCACTGCTGTATTTTTTTTGTTGTATGGTTGCATAATGAGTCATTCGATCTTTAAAATGAACATACATTTATAATAATATTTTTGATATATCCGTTTTTAATATAGTGTAATGTTTCTCAAAGGGCAGCAAACAGTAGTTACAAAAAAAGACTTTAGTGGTGCCATATGCATTCTATTTATAGTATGTTATGATGTGAAATTTAATATAAGTTAAAAAGGAGAATTGGTTATAGACAGATAGGTAATATATGAATTATAGAATTTTACTGTATGAACATTAAGCTCTTTAAAATAATTATTATAGTTGCAACATGGTGATTATCTTATCTATCTTTGATTTGAACGATACTTTATTCATTAGATGGATCTGAGCTTATTTTTTATTTAAATGATATTCTATTTATTAAGTAATTTTTTTTTATTGGACAATAGCTTAAATGGGCACTGCATTACATAGTTTAATGACATCTCTGTCTAAGTTCCAAAGGGAACATATAGATTCAGCAATATAAAATATGCGAAGAAACTAAACCAGTGAGCACCTTTAGCTAAGTAGCTACGGGTAAGGGGCATCCACACTGTCAAAGTCACCTAGGTCCGTCAATATAAATATTTTTAAAGAACAATCACTTATATTATTATATAATTATTATTCCAAAAACATCTTTTTTATATAATCATAAATTTAATCAAACAATATTCCAATTTTGAAATAAGATAATTTAATCACCACTTTAATAACTATAAAAAATTATAAATTCAAAAAAACAAAAAGATAAAATTCCAAATCAAAAAATAATAACTATATTAAATTTCTCAAACTATAATGATATAACTCAACTTAAAAAATAAATATCCACGTCTAAATGGAGAGGAATAATTTCCTAACCATATGTTGAATGTTTTTGTAAAATCAAAAACATTTATAATATCATATAATTACTATTTAAAAATGAACAAACATGCACAATTTTACAATTTTGAAACATGATAATCTAACTATAATATTAGTGGCTAGTTTAAAACGTTTGAAGTGGAGGAAACAAAGGATACAAAAGAAGATTCAGAAACAGTGATATCCACTAATTGCATGTTGTCATGCTCTTATATTGGTGTGTATATTCATCATTTGCATGTTGGTGTTTATATCCACTATTTGCATATTTCCACTATGTCATGTTGGTGTATTAAAGATGAACATTATTAATATAATGATATTGTTTCTTTAAATGTTCTTAGCAATAATTATAAAGGGAATTTATTTAGTGTGTATGTGTTATATGTATTTGTTGGTAGGAGGAGAAATAATGAATGTAATCTATTGATTTAATGTTTTCATCTTTTAACTTATTTTTTGATTGTAGAATTTTTAGAAAGTGTCTACTGCTTTATAGATTACACTTATCTCACAATTATTACCAATGTGTGATTAATCCAATTATAACATAATCTTGTATTTATATTAATATGAAAATCTCACAAAAATTAATAATCTAGTTATAACATAAATATATGATTTAGTTGTAATTGCGTTAATCAAACAATGGTAAAATTGTGAGACAAAGGAGGCACTACACTCTCCAAAATATTTGTCAATGGGGAAATAGGCTAAAGAGTGACTATCCAAAATTGGTGGTTTGTGTAGACACTAAATCATGCACTTTGGGTATCTATTTAGTTCTAATCGCATACTACTATTCATATAATTCTTAAGTAAGAATAGTACTAATTAATACATGGCTTTGGCCATCTTTGCTTGCTTTCTAATGCCACTTTTGATCACACACTCTTTCTAGCCCAGTCTGTCTTTTTATACTTCGGCATTTCTCATCCTGAACATTAGCGCCCAATCAGGACCCCAGCACCAGATGCCCTCATCCCCTCTGGGCACCTCTGACCTCTTTGTACTTTGTTCACATCTTTTGGGTCCTTTCTAACCATTTGGGCATCTTATCTTTTTCGTAGTCGGCTTTTTTGGGATTAACTACAAAATCCTAGCAAGGTAATCATATAAATATAAAATTATGTGATCATAATAAAGGACTAAGCACTAAGCATTAGCTATCACCACATAAGATTGCATTCAAAGGCCATTATCAAGAGCATTCAAACATCCATCTAGCATCCACACACAAGGGCAAGGGACTGATACTTTTGCATAGATGCATAGGAGGGAAAGTTTATTCATTCATGCACACATCTATTTAGATTTCTTACATCTAGCTACTTGCTCGCTATCAAGTGCAACACGCACAAGAACCACTTAAGACACAATTCCGCACACACGCACATAGAACTACATTGAGTCTGAGATGTAGTGCAGCGAACACACGCACATAGAATTCGCTGGTGAACAGAACCTCCATCAGGTCGGGTTTCACGTCTACAGTTCTGTATGATGCAAACATTTTGGTTATGATGGCAGAGGTGTCCTCTGCAGTTTTCTGCGAGGTAATGAATGGGAAACCGGAGTTCACAGACCATCTGACGCATCGGTTGAAGCATCACCTGGGACAGATCGAGGCGGCGACCATAATGGAACATGTGTTGGAGGGCAACTCGTACATGAAATTTGCTGCCAAGTTGCACGAGATGGACCCGTTGAAGAAGCCCAAGCAGGACAAGTTACTAGTGCTTTGCTGTCTCTTCCTTATCGGTTGGGTGCGTTGCTTTTCATTCTTTCGAGAAAAGTGTGGGTCGGTTTCAAAAGTTTTCAGTGGTGTTTTTGGCTTTTTGGAAACTTTACAAAAGACATTTCTTAACCAGGTAGCTACTTTTTTTTTATCATTATTATTATAGGACAAGTATTTTGTTCTGCGGATAGGATTATCTGTTTTTTTCTGACTCGGTGTTACTTAGATTTGAGGAACACCGGGAGATTTCTGTTTCTGGGTACGGTTTCTTCTGCTTTCCGTTTTGAATGTACATACAATATGTTTATGGATACAGGAAGAAGTCTCTGTTTCAGTTGCTGTCATTATAGGAATGTCTCAGGCGGTAAAAACAAAATTGGTGAACAACTCATGTTTCCCCTAATGACTGTCATTGTATGAATGCCTCACAACATAATTATTATTATTATTTGACGTGTCAATTACTTTCTCATTCATATAATCATCCAAAAACATATAAATATTAAACTCGAATTCTTGATTTAAATAGAGTATCAAATTTCTTCATAATAAAGAAATTAACAAATGCCCAAAAACTTGGAACTGAAAAATTTATTTAATTTTCCGGTAACCGTCTATTTTGAAGATGTCCGTGCTGGAAAGTGTCATATTCTGGTGGCTCCAATATTTACTGTCTTGCCAGATTTTAGATATTTTAAAGGTTGCCGGATTTTAGATAATTTTCTACAGTCCTAAATATTTACTATCCTAGATATTTGATTTTGATTTTATTCTTTATACAGTAAATTCTATAGTTTACTATTTGGAAAATAATATTGGTCATATATTTTGTTCAAATTTTTTGAGATTCAAAAGTTTTTTTATTTTGATTTTATTCTTCATAAAGTAAATTCTATAATTTACTTTTTGGAAAATAATATTGGTCATATATCTTGTTCAAAATTTTTGAGATTCGAAAGTTTTAATAGATAAATATCCGGTGTTTAACCAAATGATGAAACGTGATTTAGTTTGGCGACTATTATAATTGTCTCTTACAAAAATATGGACAATAGCAAAATAAGGGCTTTGCAACAACATATAGACATCTAGGCAATATCAATGCGAAATACAATTCAAATAAACTAAATATTACTACTATCTCTGGCGTAATTTGGAACTCATTTACAATTAGTAGTAAATAATTTCATTTATATTGGAAGATAAACATGTCTAGTCATAATCTTCAAGAATCCATTATTTTTATTTCTTTTCCAATTTCTAATACATTTAAGTCTTACCAAATCGATAGAAATCCAACCAATAACCATTTTTTAATAAAATAATATTGTTTTTTTTAATTTTTAAGCACGTCAATGTGAGCCCAAAGCTTAATGTGAGCCCAAAGCTTAAGGTATATTCCGATGACTTCTAAGTGTCCTTGTGTTGGAGGATGTCTCACCAACCTTCAAACTTTAATTATGATATATGGTCAGCCTTACCGAACCAACTACCTTCAATTTTATTAAGAAACATAAATCTTAATAATTAGGATTCTTTCATTATTATATAGTAAGTTGTTTTTTTAAAGTATTATATAGTAAATTTAAATATAATTTAGATTTTTATATTTTAATTTAATTTAAAATGAGATTTTAAATAGATGGTGTTAATTGATTTTATATGTTTAGTTTTATCGAACCACTTATTTTTAATTTTATTTTAAAAACTCTAAAAATAGATTATTATATTTAAATTTAATTAAAAATGAGATTTTAAATACGTGTTGGTTGATTTTATACAAGTTTAAAATTAGGATTGTAAATATTGATATAATTTTGTTTAATTTTAATGAATTGTTTGGGATCTTGTAGATATGTATTGAGGACTTCTTCACAATATATTGGTCCTTTGGTTGAAGTGATTCATGTAGCCACTCGGATGATCCAGCGTGAAATAAATTCCGTGAATGACAATCCTTTGATAGATGTGGCCCGAAACAAGGCCCTGTATGGTGGTAATTTTCAAGGCACTCTTATTGGTATTTCTATGGACAACACTCGACTTGCCCTTGCTGTCATTAGTAAGCTTTGGTTTATTACGCCGGAGGCGTTACCCCTATGGGAAAAGGCTTTGCAGACATTCATGGAGCTGTGTCAAATTTGACTAAATGATGGTTTTGCTATTTTTAACAATTTTGTTTTTTATTTTTCTAACAATTTTACTTTTATTTTTAAATTTTAGTTTATAGCTTTTACACGCATTAACCTTTGCTTTTGCTATTTTTAACAATTTTGTTTTTTACTTTTCTAACAATTTTACTTTTCTGATTTTGCATGTTGCTTTGACTTTACTTTTAATGTGAAGGTTTTGACGTTTTTATTTTTTTAATTTTTTAAAAGATATTTTTAGCTTTTCGGTTTTTAACAATTGCATGAGAAGTAAGAAGTACCCATTCCCCTTTATTCTTACAATTTGTTTCAATCTTGCATAATATTATTACCATGAGCTGCCAAGTATATCAATTCGAACATTATTCTTACATTCTAAAGAAAACACACCCATTTGGAGCTGAGCAATCAAAATCATACCTAGAAAAGTCTTTGTATTGCATTACAACCGAAGACAACGACATTGGAGCCTACATAGCCAACGCTACATTCCAAAACACCACTACTCCTCAGCAGTTCGTTATATTGATGCTCACCAAATTCGATCAATGCATAGCAGTAAGTTTCACATATTACTTGTCATTTGTAGCATAAAAATATGTTTTTTAATCTGTAGTCAAATACTCAACCTAAACATTATATATGTTTACAACACTGACTCGTCAACCAACCTATGATAATCATTACCACCTAACTGCACAGAGACTTTACCGTGCTGAAGCGAGGAAATTCTTTGTATTGGACATTCCAACTATGGGATGTACTCCCTATACCAAATTAATTGCATAAAAATGCTTATGAACAAGCTATGAATTATTACAGTCCATGAAACACAATTGACTAAGGTATTTTGTCAAACATCAACAAGCACCATAAGAATATAGGTTATGTTTGAAATAATGGAAATGTTTTCATGTTTCATAACAATTTCTCTAGCAAATATCGAAATTCTACAACGCTCCACTTTCCATTTTCTGAAAACTGCAACACTCTCACATACCTACCTTGCTTCGGTTCCTTGTACATGTACAACTAGTTCTTCCTCTCCCTCTAACTGCTTTCCACCTCGCAGTCCACCATCCACTCCAATAGAACACCTCACATGTATTCATGTATTCATGTATTCATGTTTAGTTCAAATAAAATAGTCCGCAAAAGGTTGCCACTAATGATATAAGATTTGCAAATGTATATCTACGAATTTGTAACAAATTTGAAATGTATAGATAGAACCTTTAAATGTAATGTTTCATCTATATTCCTACACTTACAAAAGCAATCATGCCCCTTATCAACATCAACTACAAAAGTAATAATTATCCCTCTAAGTCAAATAAGATATATTGTTCGGCGTTCACATTGCATAGTGCACATGCGATTGCTAGTTTTAAATCTTTCAATTTTTTTATAAATAAAGACAAGATTAAATTTTGATTTTCTTTATCTTGAATTATTTTTTTGTCTTATTTAAGTAAAGTAAAGGGCCACCTTAAATATTGTGTATCAACATAATACTAGTATCAAAGTTGATTTTATCAGTAAGTAATTTATTGCTTATTCGCTTTTGATCATGTCATTTCTAGGAGCGCTCATGTTTGCTCAATTCAGCGAGCTCGTAAATGATTTCTACAACAATGGTCTCCCTTCTAACCTATGTGGTGGCCCTAACCCAAGCCTTAACTACGGATTCAAAGGTGCGGAAATAACCATGCCATCTTACACCTATGAGCTACAATTTTTAGCCAACCCTGTCACAAACCATGTCTAGAGTGCAGAGCAACACAATCTGGATGTCAACTCCCTTGGCCTCGTCTCAGCACACAAGATCGCAGAGGTTGTCGAGATACTGAAGTTGATGTCATCAACATACCTTGTGGCTCTCTTTCATGTCGTTGTCCTTCAACACCTTAAGGAAAACATGTACTCAACGGTAAAACAAACTGTGGCACAAGCATGCAAGAAGGTGTTAACCATGAACCTTACTCATATACATATATTTATTTATTTTGTTGTCTTGTTTGTAACTCTAGACCTCTGCGGTTGTCTATGAAATTAAATTAAATTTAAGTTAAAAAGAAGAATTGGTTATAGACAGATAGGTAATATATATGAATTATATAATTTGATTGAACATTACTCTTTTAAATAATTATTGTAGTTGCAATATGTTGATTGTCTTATCCATCCTTGATTTGAATGATACTCCATTCACTAGGTGGATCTGAATCTATTTTTTATTTAAATGATACTTTATTTATTAAGTAAATATTTTTGAAGAACACTTTTTTATATTATAATATAATTATTATTCCAAAAACATCTTTTTTATATCATCATAAACTTAATGAAACAATATTCCAATTTTGAAATAAGACAATTTAATCACCGTGTTAATAACTATAAAAAAAATTATAGAACTCAAAAAAAAAAATCAAATAAAAAAATAAAAACAATATCAAATTTCTCAAGTCATAATGATATAACTCAACTTTAAAAATAAAATAAAAAATAAATATCCTAGGGAGAGGAATAATCTCCCAACCATATGTTGGATGTTTTTGTATTTCAAAAACATTTATAACATCATATAATTAACATTTGAAAAATGAACAAACGTAACACAATTTTGAAACATGATAATCTAATCATAATGCTAATGGCTAGATTAAAAACATTAGAACTCGAGGAAATAAAGAAAACAAAAGAAGATTCATAAAGCCATATTCCATGGATCACAAGTGTACAAAAACGAATAATCTCCCAACCATACACTACTTGCATGTTGTCGTCCTCTTATATTGGTGTGTATATTCATCGCTTGCATGTTGTTGATGTTTATATCCATTGTCTGCATATTTCCATTGTGTTATGTTGGTGTATGCAAGTAATTTAAAGATGAACATTATTAGTAATTATTAATATAATGATATTGTTTCTTTATATATATATAGTAATAATTATGAAGTCAGAGAATCTATTTAGTGTATATGTATTATAAGTATTTGTTGGTAGGAGGAAAAACAATGAATGTAATATATTGATTTGATGTTTTCATCTGTTAGCCTTTTTTTCGATTGTTAGAGCTTTTGGAAAGTGTCTAGTGCCTTACAGATTACGCTTGACTCGCAATTGTTACTAGTGTGTGATTAACCCAATTAAAACTTAATGATGTATTTATATTAAGATGAAAATCCCTCAAAAATTAACAATCTAGTTATAACATAAATATATGATTGAGTTGTAATTGGGTTAATCCAACAATGGTAAAATTGTGAAACAAAGGAGGCACTACACTCTCCAAAATATTTTCCAATAGGGAAAGAGGCTAAAGGGTGACTATCTAAAATTGGTGGTTTGCATTTACCATTCCTTCCCCCTACTAACAAATGCTTATGGTGCTTGTGTGCTAATGAGACAAGGGTGATCTATAAAGCACTAAACCCTCCAAAATCTTTGTAATGGGTAAAGAGGTTAGAAAGTGAGAAGTAGAAGAACAAATCAGCTGATTGCATTCACTGTTCCTTCCCCTACAAATTATTAGAGGGCGAGAATATCAAATCGATGGATTGCATTTATTGTTCCTCCCCCTATTAAAATTTTTTTATGGTGCATGTTTGTCAAGTGGGTTCTCTGTCATTGTAGTTATTACCAAAAAATACATGAGGAAACAATGTCATTATGTTAGTGACTACTCATGGTGGTCAAATTTAGATGACTTAAACACACACGAGTAAAAATACCACAAAAAGCTAATAAGGTAGCTAAATTTCTCAAGAAATACTTGAACTTAACACTAATATGTATGATTACGTTCTTAGATCAATGCATTTATAAATGTTAGTCCACACAAAAACACCAAACCTAGGTGTTCAACTAGGAACTTAGAGTTTTTTGATGTATTATAGCCTCTCAAGTAAAGGTGTATGCATGTTAAACATAGACATGCCATTTCCCAGTGGGATTTGATCTCGACTTAATTAACTTGTAAATGCACTTTTCCACACTAAAACACCAAATTAGGGGCTTGGGAAGGAAATTACATTTTTTTTGTCTTATTATAGCCTCTCTCAAACAGAGGTTTAAGCTTTCTCAGCATAAACCCATTATTTCTTAGTATGATTGGATCTAAAGTCAATTCATTTTCAAATGTAACTCCACACGAATACAAAAAATTGTTGGGTTAATCCCAAATTCATTATAATTTTGATATAAGGGTGAGATATATAAGATACTACACTCTCCAAAAGCTTTACCAATGAGGGAAGAGGCTAGAGGGTGATCCCCTACTAACAAATGTCTTTTGTGCTTGTGCGCTAAGTGGGCCCCTTGCCTTGTTGCTATTAGTGAAAATATACAAGGAAACAATGCCACTATATTTTTTTTTGTTGATAAACGCTTTTGACCAGAGCTATGAACCGATGGGGTATGGGCCTCATCCCAACTACAAGAAGAAATGAGAGGAGACGATGAATAGAAGAGGAAGAGACAAGCGAAGAGAATGAGGAGGAAGAGGGAACAAAGAGAGGAAAAGGAATGCCGAACCAGAGTAGGGTTGCATCTGAACCTGAAGAATAGCAGAAACCCCAACCGATCAACCCAATGAGAACAATGCCACTATATTAATAACTACTAATGGTGGTCATTTTGAGATGACCTAAACACATAAGTAAAAATCCCACAAAAAATAATAATCTAAAATCTACTCATAAATAACATGACGCATATTGTTGATTTATGCCCATATATGAATTCCTAATATTGCCACTTTAAGGTTAATCATCTTAGCATTAATGTGATTTCTATCACAATTCTCTTTCACCTTGATCAAATGATGTGATTTCTATCATGATTCTCTTTCATTGTGATCAAATGAGTTGTAACCCTCTTTTTTCACTTCCTCCAACAATGTGTAGACACATGAAATTGGCAATTTATCATTTGACAAGGATAACTTTGGCTTTATCCTCAAATCATGACTTGTGCACACATTCCAAACATAGGTGACCTATCCTTATCTATCTTGCATGACTTGCTTCTCTATCCACACTGCTCATTCACTCACATAACTAATTGCATTGGTCCACAAAGTATATTCCTCTAATTTATTGTTCTCATAACCTTGCATAATCCCACAAACTACTTGCATGGGATCGTTTATTTGAGATCTAAATGTCCAATGGTTTGATCCAAAGCTGACAATTTCATTCCCAACCACCCAATAGTTACTTTTTCAATTTGATATATATTTATGGGTTGATTCATATATTAAATAGGTCAAATTTAATGTGAAAATAAACCTACGAAAGCATATATAAGCAAGTCTAACTCACCTATTTACCTCATCTGGCACTTTTAAAAGAATACTTGAAAAATACATTCTAAAAGCACTCCAAGATCTCCTAAATACCTCCAAAGTAGTAGCACAATATATGAGAATCCCCCACATAGGTTTGAAAAACTCCTAACTAGGTTCAAGAGCCACATTTCTCAATCAAGAGAACTTCACGGGAAAGTCAAGCTAAGTACGACAAGATTTTGTTCCTCATTTCCAAGTAATCAAGTTTTGAAACTAATTATTATCATATATATCACCAAATTTTTGCAGGGTTTCCTACCTATGGTTTGGGTGTGAAGTTATTTCACATCATACAGATGGTTTCAAAAATGTACGATACCTAAGGTTTCAAAGAAAATAACATCATAGATACTGATGATTCTAAAGCTGAAAATTTACTCATAATAATTATCCCAATGTTGAAAATTTACCCATACAAGATTTCATTAATTCACATTCGATATAGAGCATGTTGGTTGAGAATTAATCAAGTGAGAATGTTTGAACAATGACAAGATATAGTTTCAAGTTATTTTGCATCATATTGAGGGTTTCATAAATGTGTGACACCTAGGGTTTCAAAGTGAAGCACATCATAGATTCAGATGATTCTATTGTTGAAACTTCACTCGCACTGATTATCCTAATTTTGAAACTTTACTCATACAAGATTTCATTTATTCACATTCAATATAGATCATGATGGTTGATTATTAATCAAGTGAGAGTGTTTTATAAATGACATGTCTATCTAACCTTGGGTGTATTGTTAAGAACATATTCAGTACATTGGTGATAATCAAAGGATTCAATGGAAAACGTCATAACTAACTCAAGGCTATTGTCGTACCATTATAACTAGGACCTAATAGAGTAACTATATGGTTTCTATTAACCAAAATCAGCCTCTTGTGAATTTTGATCAACTTTGCACTTTGAGAGTTGCAATCCCCAAGAGAATTTCTCTTTTCACGAAGTTGGCACAATTTCTTTAGTCCATAGGCTAAAAAACACTAGTTTCCTTACTTTGTGGGCCGCAAACTGTTGTGTACACACCACGACTCGATGTTTCAAGTAGTGTTCTATTATATAGTCCAAAAACTTTTTCTTTTTATAAATTATACTAATTTATCATTATCATATACTTCCTCTATCATTTCATCTCGTTCCTACTAAGTTATTTCTTTCTGCCTTCACCTTATTTTTTTTCATTGTGCCTTCAAGCCGTGAATGTTGCAAAGTTGTTCCAAATCCTTTAATAGTTGTTTTAGGCCGCGAAGTACTTCACATTATGTACTTTGTATAGCTTCACAATACTTCGTAACTCCCCACACTTTGCATCCACTTCATAACATTTTGTGCAAGTTGCACAACACTATTCCAAGTCATAATACACTACATTTCGTAGCACATAGCCTTTTGAGGCCACAAATATTTTATGAACCATCTTATGACCCTATGAAGAGTTATTTTTTCTCGAGAAACATTTAATCTAGATGCACCACCTTTTCTTTCTTATGACATATTCCTCTCATGTTTTGAAACACATGTTTATTGTGGAGGTCCTCTCTCTATTTCTCTGATAATTTGGTGAGTTGCGTCCAACTTATTTGGTTTTATTTTAGGGAAATCATGATTCTTTCATGTTCTTCTAGTTGTGCAATGGAATTAAAAATATGATCTTCAATTCATGCCTTTCCCCAAAGCCACCATGCACTTAGACCTATTCATCTACTTCTATCAATCCATAGAGCATTGTCACTTAACACTACTAATTAATTAATGCACGAAGCTACTCTGGCACTATGATAACTTGGTGATAGCCTTGGGACTTGATGACCCGATTTAAGTGGTTATAAAATTTAATGTTTTCTAAGCAATTCCAGTCATGTGGATGGCAATAGAACATCCACAGACCAAAAGGAACAATTGTTACTTAGTCATAAGTAGATGTTTGATCCAAGATCCCATATTTTCAGCAATCAAGGGATGATTTATCATTTCTATTTGAATGGTCTTGAATTTCTTCTCAATTTTATTTCCCTAAATTTCTCATGTATTTCGCCTATAATTAATAGAGTTTATTTATCATCAAGACTCTTAGCCATTTTGGAAATTTTGGGCCATATTTTGTGCTCTTTATTTGCTAGCTTTCAATCATTTTTCTTCTCTTTGTTGTCTTAGCCACTATTTTGGAAATTGTAATGTGTACAGGGCCTCTTTCGCAGTTTACTATAGTTGTGCATATTTTAAGCATTAGTTGAGTTTGTGTGGCATATATCTACCCCACATCTTTATATTTTGTCTTTCATATTGTTTAATTTTTGATAAATGTGTGGGTGGATTTGTTATACCCTTAATATTAGGCCATACATCATGATATGTATAGCCAAACTACAAAAGAATAACATCTTATCATATCACATTTATTTATGCATGCATATGCTTCATAGGTTGGCCTATGCGAATTAAATAACATAAGTAGGGTATATATATTAGGTAACTTAATTAGTACTTTATCATCATATTGAGCATTTGAGTCTTATTGTAGGGTGTGAATGTTTCCCCCCTCAAAGTGGCTAAGTCATTTCTACTTGCATATTCTAATATTATCTCTCTATTTTGTCATTCTTTGGTTTTCTATTGTTGTTTATATTATGATCTGTCTAGGCCAACATTGTGAATGAAACCCTAATTTTTAAGATTCACCTATATCTCAAAACCATTGTGAATTTTTCTTCAATTGTTTTACTAGAGTTGTGCAATAATTAGAGGAAGTTACCCTCCAAATTTTAGCTAATTATGATATATTTTTTTCAAAGTTATAATCATTTTAGGTATTTTCATAAATCCACTCCTTAGGCCACAATTGTGGACTTTCTCTTATTTATTTACATTATTGGGAAGCTCTATGAATCAGAATTCAGATTTATTCTTTTTATTTTGTATATATGGTTGAAATCATTAAAAAAGCTAAATCATAATCATCATGGCAAGGAGATCGACTAGAGGCCAATGAAAAGGTTTCGCCACTCCAGGGGAAATTCCTAATAAGGAGGAGGTTGAATTGAATTTAGAAGGGGGTATAACTTCTAATTCAGTGATCATTAGAGATATGCGCAATGATTCTATATTGGGAGAGGGAAAGGTAGACCACCAGACCTGGTTGTACACCTTTTCCCACTTTTCTCCCGATTCTTCTCTAACCGCCTTATTGACTCGCGTTGATGATGATAGTAAGTTATAGCATGAATGGTTTGGCCATTTAAACTACCATTACCTTGACCAATTGAGCTAACATGAGATGGTGAATGGATTGTATCACGTCAGGTTTTCGAAGGGTCTTTATGAGAGTTGTGCCCTTAGGAAACACCCCAAAGAGAAAATTTGCAAGGGAAAATCGTCACGAAATTTTCATACCCTTGAGCTTGTCCATAGTGACATTTATGACCCTTTTCTGTTTCTTTTGTTCACTAGAGCTCAATACCTACTTATCTTCATTGATAACTTTTCACATTATACGTGGATTTACTTTCTCAAACATAAATATGAAGTTTTTGATAACTTTTAGAACTTCAAGGATCTCACTATGGAACAAGCCAAAAGGTGAGTATGTGAGAAATAGGTTTGATGAATTTTACACCTCTGAAGGAATTTCTTATAACTAATAATGGAGGTGAGTATGTGAGAAATAGGTTTGATGAATTTTACACCTCTGAAGGAATTTCTTTATAGTGTATAGTTTCTTACAATCCTTTACAAAATGGAGTTGTAGAAAGGAAGATCAGAATGCTTAAAGAGATGGCCACCTTCATGATTCAATCCAAATCCCTTCCTCCGTAGTATTGGGTTGAAAACGTGAAACGTGCTTGCTACATTTAAAACCACATTCTGCATAAAGAAATAAAAGGGATGACACCCTTTTAGGTCTCGTATGGACACAAACATGATGTTGAGCACTTTTGTGTCTTCAAATCAACTGTTATGGGTCAAATACCCAAGAAGAAATGAAAGGCCTTGGAACCATAACCAAAGCCTTGTATCTTCGTTGGGTATCTCAAAGGAGTGAAGGGTTATATACTTTTGAACCCCACCACTCATCAACTCTATATCAAGCGAAGTGTGAAATTTCAAGAGACATTTACTACTTCCATTTCTCCACCCGCAAAGGTCACTCTACCCTTCTCTGACCATGATTTGAACTCTTTTGATGATCTTGTTGAGCCTCCCACTCCTGATCCTCCCTCTCCTCTCACTCTTCCAAAACTTCCATCTAGCGATTATGAAAATAGTGATGATGAGGACTATGTTCTCTCTCAGTCAAGTGATGATTCGACATATTCTGATCTTGAATCTCTTCCTAGTCCTTGTCATACTAGGAAGACCTTGCAGAGTGTTGGTGATTGGATAGGGGACCCTTCAGATGAGATAGAAACTCATTCATAGTTTGTTAGGCCCCATGCCTTCTTCACCTCTGCTTCCGACCCGTAGTATTTTTGGGAGACTAATGGAATTCTTGAGTGGGATTCTACTATGGAAGAGGAATATTACTCTCTCATGAAGAATCATACTTGGGATCTCACCCCTCTTCCTAAGGGAATAAAAATGGTTCTACGTATGTGGATATATCGAACCAAGTATGGTGCCTATGGGAACATCGAAAATTACAAGGCACAACTCATAGCTAAGAGTTTCTCCTAGGTTTCAGGGGTTAACTATTTAGAGACCTTTGATCCCGTCTACAAGATGACTTCTATTTGAATGACCATAGCAATTATTATCATTAAAAAATTGTATGTCCACCAAATGGGTGTTAAGAGTCTTTTCCTTCATGGTGACCTAGAGGAAGAAGTCTATATGGAACAACCGCCAGGTTATGTATAATATTCCTCCCTTGTTTGCATACTTACGAAGTCTATCTACAGCCTCAAACAAGCCCCTCGGGCTTGGTATGCCAAGATGGACTCCTTTCTTCTCACTTCCAAGTTCACTAGATGTCACTCTAATCCAAATATTTACATCGTGTGGAAAGATGATTCTATGTTTATCTTATTTATGTACATCGATGACTTGTTGATTACCGGAAACTCTTCCTCAATCATTGATTCTTTCAATACTTCCTTAGCCAAAAATTTCTCCATGATCGACTTGGGGTTGCTTCATTACTTCATTGGGATTCATATCACTCAGCATGACTCAAGGATCACCATTTCTCAACCCAAGTATGCCCTTGATTTTCTTGCTAGGTTTAACATGGTTTATTGTAAGCCATTTCCCACTCCCTTCCTTTCTTGAGTCAAGTTAGTATCCGATTGCTCCACTCCTTTATTCGATGGCACCCTTTATTCCCAGTTGGTTGGGAGCTTGATCTACTTAACCCATACTAGACTAGACATATCACTTTTTTGGAATTGAGTCTAGATTTATACAAAATCCTCATGAGTTGCATTGGAAATCAACTAAGTGGATTCTTCATTATGTTAGAGGCACTTAACCAATGAAATTCACTACTTGGGAGGGACAAAGATTGATTTGGTTGGATACACAGATTCTGATTGGGCTGATGATCTTGATCATTGGAAATATACCTCCGGATACAAATTCTCTCTTGGTTCTAGTCCTTTGAGTTGGTCAAGAAAGAAGTATAATGTGGTTTCTATATCTTCTACAGAGGCAGAATACAGGAGAGCAGTCAATGTTGCCACCGAAGCCATTTTATTACAGGGGATTCTAACTGAGTTCGATATTCAGTTCAAACAACCTATCATCATTTATTATGAAAACCTTAACACTATCTCCATATGTAGAAATCTGGATCAACATCAATGAATGAAGCACATTGAGATACACATGCACTTTATCATAGAGTTCATTCATGGACACATAATTGATTTTTAGTACTATTAAACTTCATATCAGGTTGTAGACATCTTTACCAAACACTTCACTAAAGCCAAGTTTCTTCTCTTTTGCTCTCTTCTTTGGGTGCGGTCTACTGCTACAACACATCAACTTCAGGCTTTCTAGTTCTCTTCTCCTCTTCTTCTTATAGAAAGATTTCAGTTTGTACATGGGTACCTCATCAGGCATTGTTTCCAGGATAGGTTATTTACACCTCACACATGGTGAGTCATCTCACTTAGGTGATTGCATAGGTATCCTTAGGGAGTTATATGACATATGAAATATTTTTTCATAGAATATGTCATACACGTCATATGTGGCATTGTCATATGGCAGTTACATGTTATTCTAGCATTGCAACTCCTCACTCCATTTTGGAGTATGACAAGTCCAGGCATGGGAGTTACACAACACTCCCCATATGTATTTTCATTTTTTATCTATGAGGATGAGTACACCATTTTTTCTAATGCACAAGTTCCTTGAGATTATTTTTGTCTTAATAATTACTTGGAGAAATTACACATGTGTTTTCGTTTAGAGTGAAACTCTATCGATGTGCACACAATTTTGGGAGATATTTGTGCCCTCTTTCATGGTATCAAAGATTATATCTCGGTAAACATGTCACTCACTTCATTGTTTTTTATTACTCTTGGTTTCTTGTTTGTTATTATCTCTTAGTGCAAGTTTTTTATCCATGTATTGGTATTTGTACAATATTCGCATTATTTTGGTTAACTTAGTTTTGTGGGAGTTTTTTATGCTTGGTGGTGTTTTTTCGATGTTTGTGAAGGTCTAGGTGATTTGTGGCTACAAATATTAGAAAAGGTTCCAAGTTTGGATTTGTTTTTGGTCCTTTAGGCCATCTCACCCTCGGCTCGCGAGCTTCTCCTAGCTCCCAACTCAGCCCATCGAGTTTCAATTCTTGTCTACCAAGTTGGTTCCTGCACAACACAAGACCTGAGGACTAAGCTTTGTCCATCGATCTCTTGGGATCCAATCTCTTCTTGTAGAATTTTACCTCCATGAACTCAATCCATATCTTTGTCAAGCTTACCCGCTCAAAGGGTTTTGAGCTCATAGTTGATCTCTCATCTAGTGCCCTATTGACCTTTGCACTTGTTCATAGTTGCTTGGATGACTCACCACCAAGCTCCTGATCTTGATATCCCAAACCCTACTTCGTTCCCTCTAAATGTACTCTTCCTTATTGTGTTGTTCACTTCCATAAGACCCTGTCTCTTTAAAACCGTGATCAAGCTTGAACTCATCTCTCTTGCCATCCAACCTCATCTTAGCTCCCCAGATATTCTCCTACATTCTCGAACCACCTCAACTCAACCTTCAACCATGACTGCCATCCACTTCAAGACTTCTCAATTTGGTCATCGACCGATCCCCCTCACATAAACCCTAAAAACCAAATTCCAACTTGGCTCCACGAGTCGAAGTCTGACCCATAGTCCAACTCTGCCTTCATGGAACTTGTCACCACAACTTGACTCCTGACTCTACTCTATGAGTTGTTTGACTCAACTCTGTTGTATCCTATTGTCTTGACTCACTGTTTCACATCATCTCACCAGGAGCATCAGCTTAGTGTCATTTCGGATCTCTCGACTGAGACTCCATGGAGTTCAAATCATCCCAAACCAACTGTCATGTTACATCTGCACCGACCACCCTAAATCAGAACCCATCTCCGAGCCAACTTGGGAGCTGAGACTTAAATAAGTGATCTTTTCTCCATTTTTAACACTTAAATCTCTTTTACTTTAATTAAACCTTAATTAATCTAAGTATTAATAAAATTAAGGAGAATTTATCTTTTTTAAGTCATTTTATCTAGGGTTATTGTCCCATTTTTTAGGAGCCTTTTCAGAGGTCTTATTGTAACTTCATTCACTCTTATTATTGCTTTTGCAGTTAGTGTGCGTCGTTTGCCACAACCCTGCGGCAAGGGAGCCTAATCATGACGTGAGACGCTTTTTTCTCACATCGAACCTTGTTTTTTCCCTTCTCCACTTATTTTATTGACTTTATTTATGCTTGTTACAGTGTTGTTTCTCTTACACACGATTGAAACTTATTATGGTCTCCACACTTATGTGGATTCCACCAATTGCAAAATGAGTGGCTAACTATTTCACATTGCACAAACACATCATATTGTAATCAACACACTAATTATAAAGTGCTACAAATAGGGGGTAAAATATTGTTCTGGGGATGTGTGTCCTTTTATTTTATGTATTTGCTTTCTCTTTCCTTGCAATGGATGTTAATGTTCCTTTTCAATTCATTTAACTTTCATGAATGGAAATCCAAGATGATAATAACACAATGGGGTAAAGGGTTGTACCAAATCACTATGGGAGTGGAGAAAGAACCAACCGCTAAACCAGAGAAATATAAACAGTTCAACCGATGTGATGAATCCTTAGGTATTCTTTGTATGTCCATTTCTCCCAACCTTCTCTTTCACATTGAGTCTTCCACAACACCTTACGGAGCCTAGAAAACTCTAGATGATATGTTTGGAAAATAAGATGGCATGAGATCTCATGAGTTGGAGAATGAATTCCTAGGTCTGACTCCTAGTAACTTTGATAACCTACATGCCTTCTTCTCCAAATTTTCCACATGACGACAGATTGTTTTAAAAAGCATGTGGAGTTGATAAGAAGGATTCCCAACTGATATTATCCATTCTTTCTAATCTTGGAACCAAATACTTTGTCTTCGTTTCTACCTTTCATGCCACGAAAGAAGATTTAGGGACTTCTTGGAAGATGCCCTCATTCCACAACTTTTCTTCCCAACTCATTCGAGAACAAGACAAGTTGATCCAAATGGATGCAATCAAGTCCAAGTCACATGCCCTAATAGCAAGTAATGGTAAAGGAAAGGAGAAGAAACATGAGAAGAAATAAGAGAAAAAGGACCAACCTAAGAAAGAAGCTATGTCCACCCAATCCAAATCCAACAAGAGTACTTCTTCCTCTACTTCTGAGTCTAAACCAAAGAAGGAAAAGTGTAAGTGTTCCTATTGCAAGAAGTCAGGACATGAAGAGCATCAATGCATGAGAAAACAAATTGACCACCTTACTCATTTACTTGAGAAGAATAATATAGGTGTTCCTGAATCTATCAAGAAAAATGCTCCAAAACTTGAATCTTCTAAGGAAAAGGAAAACAAGTTTGAGAAGAAGAAAGGAAAATCCCTTGTAGCTAGAGTAGCTCCTTCATCAACATGGGTTATAGATTCTTGTGCCTCACACCACATGGGTTCTTCACGTGTTAAGTTTTTTTGACTTAGAACATTGTTGCATGTCCCAAATCACCTTGGGTGACGATACATTTGTCGCAGTAGTTAGTAGTGGATAAGTGGAAGTTGATATTTGAACCTTCAATGATGTCCTTAGTGTTACCCAACTTTCTACCAATCTCTTATCATTTTACCACATCACTAATATTGGCCACGGGATGTGTGTGGAATTCAACCCTAATTTGGTCATAATTATAGAGATGCACAATGAGTCTACAGTGGCAAAAGGAAAGGAAGAACACCATTAGCCCATGGTTGTACATATTTTCTAACTTTTCTCCCATGACTCTTCTCCCACCAAATTACTGAGCTCACCCTAGATGATGTTAGTATGTCTATGACACAAACATGGTTTGGCCCTTTGAACTATTGTTACGTTGAGAAATTTATACGAACATGAGATGGTCAATGGATTGCCTCCCATCATTTTTTCGAAGGGTCTTTGGGAGGGTTGTGCCCATGGGAAACACCCAAAAGAGAAATTTTGAAGGGAAAAATATTGGAGAGCTTCTCATACCCTTGAGCTTGTTCATAGTGACATTTCTTTCCCTTTTCTGTCTCCTCCATTCACTAGAGATCAATACCTACTTACCTTCATTGATGAATTTTCACGTTATATGTGGGTTTAATTTTTTAAATATAAATATGAAGTTTTCGATCACTTTCAGAACTTCAAGGCTCTCACTAAGAAATAACCTGAAAGGTATATCAAGGTTATTAGAATTTACAATCGAGGAGAGTATGTGAGTAATAGGTTTGATGATTTTTATACCTTTGAAGGAATTTCTCTGTAGTGTATAGTTGCTTACAGTCCTTCATAAAATGGAGTTCTAGAAATGAAGAAAAAATGCTTAAGGAGATGGCCACCTGCATTATTCAATCAAAATACCTTCCTCTGTAATATTGGGTCAAATCCGCGAACTATGCTTGCTACATTCGGAACCGTATTATGCACAAAGAAGTAAAAGGGATGACACCCTTTGAAGCTTGGTATGGATGCAAACCTGATGTAGATCACTTTCGTGTCTTTGGATCAAATTTCATGGCTCAAATACTGATGCAGAGCTTCTAATATTCTCAATACATTCAACAAGACAAATTACCTCCATTCGTACCTACACCCTATTTTGAGGCTTGTTCTTTTCATATACAAGATGCAAATAGCAAAATATTGATCTCTAAGGGATAATCACACCCCATCCCCAAATATCCCATCGCATACATCACATATAATGTCCTATTAACCTTTAACAGAGATCAAGATTCAAGAAATCAAGAACTTCTTACTTTTTAACAATTTTCCTTCATGGTTCTTACTGGTCTTAGCCTTAGATCAACCCAATTTAGGCTTTTAGGATATCATTAACCTTTCCACACCTCTCACCCTGTTACAAAATCTCTAACCAACATAGCATCAATCATCAAATTGATTAGAATCAAGGAATTCATCATTGTTCTCAATTTTACTCCAAAACAACCTTAAAGATCTCTCAAGAACAATATGCTTGAAACTTTCATGGTTAAAATGAACTAGAAAACCAACCAAAGGGATGAAATTCCTCTTCACATAATTCTAGCCACACAACAATTTGAACAATGGGGGATATATTTCATTGGTCCAATTCATCCACCATCAAAAAGGTCTAGAGCTAGATATATCATTACAACCATGGACTATTTCTTAAAATGGGTGGAAGCCATAGCTACACCAAATTTTGCAGCAAGAGACACAACAAAATTCCTATATGAAAACATCATAACTGGATACGGGTGCCCACAAAATCTAGCCAGTGAGAGGAGAACACACTTCTTGAATAATACCATCAAAATCCTCATAGAAGAATTTATGATTTTGCACCACAAAAGTACAACATATCATTTTAGGGGAAAATGAAAAAGCAGATGCCATGAACATGGTGTTGGAAAGAATTACCAACAAAATTCAATGTGCAAAGAGATGACTGAGAAGATCAAATATCTACAGTACTTTGGGCGTACAAAATAAACTATAAGAAAAGTACAAGGAAAGCAATATTCCAACCAGTTTATGGAATTGAAGCAATTATGTCAATGGAATATATTTTACTAAGTCTTTGTGTTGCAATAGTTACATGGTTTTAGAGATAAGGAATCCATAGAAAACAAGTTACTGGATTGGAAAAATATGGAGGGATACAAGGCAACTACACAATAGAACCAAGAGGCCCATAAGCAAATTCAGAAAACATAGCACAATCACAATTTGGGCAGTAAGGAATTCCAAATAGAACAAATGGTTTTGGTATGTGAAAGCAGGTTTAAAGTTCATCCAAGTAAATTGTGCATAAGGTGGAAAGGCCCATACATTATTCATCACATCACCAAGTAGAAAATTGTTGTATTGTGGGACTTTCAATATTACCAGGAAGGATCAATGGGTATAGGCTAAAATCCTATAATGAATTATTGTGTAACACCAAGAAAGTGATAATAAGTTCCTTTGGCACATCAATTAGAACATGAAGTTTCAAAGTGTTTGTAGTATGATAGTTAGAAGTTTTGTATAATTAATCAATTTGTGTTCGAGTGTGTGGAGAATAGATAAGGTTCAAAATATTAGGCACAATTATTTGTAAAAGGAAAATGCAGGGAACCAAAATAAAATACACAGGGAGGAAATTAAATTAAATAAGTCCGAGAAATATACATAGGAAATAAGAAAGTAAGTTAGACAAAAGTAAAATTGAAAGTTTTGAGATGATGAAAGAGTTGTCACTTTATATATTGGTACGAATGGCGTAGTAAACTACTGGATCACACAACAAGCGAAGGAAACAGAAATTTGACACTACATAAAACAAATTCCACAATGGATGAAAGCAATTAAGGGAGTAGATCAAGAGGTAAATGACTTAATAATGGATACTTTGCGTTCGGAAACAAATATAAACACCATATCAAATTTACAAAAAATCTTACAAAAGGTGAGAAGAAAAAAGAGAGAATAGACACAAATAAAGATAGAGAGAAATAAAAAGTGTGACACAATTCAAACCCAGAGTGAAAAATTGTGACGGGATAAAAATGGTTGATCCATTAAACCAACCCATAAAACCTATGGTTCAAGGCATGTTGGAGGAATATGACATCACATTCCTCTCGCTCATTGACTTGAAGAAGGAGGTCATGGGTATTTTCACATTTTTTAGACAAACAAAGTAGATTTGCCTGCCACCTCGTGAGATGACAGAAAGATCCGAACATATTTGGGGTGTGGAGAGGCCACCAATTTAGCCTATAAACATGTAAGGGAAAATAATCAAAAAATACACATTGTGAGAAAAAATGGTACACCAATTTGGGAGATTTCCTACATGGGACACAACCCTGAACTCATGTAGAATATCATGAGTCAATATAATAAAGATGCGATCTAGTTTTTGTATCAAGATCCAGCCCCCATAAATGAAACCACTGTCGATCGAGCCACTAGACTACCAAATCAATGGTTTTCAATACTCCTATACACAAGCATGAGACCATCTGAAAAACCAACAACTACAGTTCTTTTTGGTCCCTTGTGAAAAGGAAGGGGAATACCATTCTAGACACTAAATCACACACTTTGGGTATCATTTAATCCCGGTCTTATACTACTATTCATATGGTTTTTGAGTGAAGAAAGTACTAATTAACCCCCATCTCTTGGTCATTTTTATTTACTTTCTGTCATAATTCCTGACCTTCACTGCATACATGCCCAGTTAGTTTTCACTACTTTGCGTCATTTTAGCCTTGACTAGGGCACCTAGACTAGTACTGGGGCACTCGTCGACGCCTTGGTCCCAATCAGGGCACCCTGATCTTTTTTACACTTTCCCACCACTTTTTTGGGCACTTTCTAGCTATTTTTTGGGCACTTTCTAGCTTCGTATCTTTTTGGTGGTCATCCTTTTCATGGTTAATTAAGAAATTAGAACAAGATAACCATATAAATATGCAGTTATGAAACCATAATGAGGGACCAAGCACTAGTCACTACTATCATCCACCTAGATTTGCATCCATCTAGCTCATCATAACGGAAAAGGATGGTTCATCTACATCACACAAGCATAGGAGGGAAGTTTATTTTATTCCATCCACCATTATATTACATTTTTCTACACATAGTTATTGCTCGCTACTTTCACCAAGTGTGACTGACACAAAAGCACCTAGGGCATGATTCACACACACACACACATAGAAGTGAATTGGGTCTAAGATGTAGTGTGGCACTAAGTAAGTCCACCATTGTGGCCATTGAAGACATTCTGACCCTTCCATTTGCATTCTTCTTTTTTAGGGTTTGATGCTTGTTTTGGGGTCTTCTAGGTCTATTCTTTATCATTGTTCATTGACAAAATTCGACACAAAGTTGTAAATTACATGTGACAAGCAGTGAGGGCTTCACATCATTATCTGACCCTGCAAGTTTGGTTTTTGGACATCCTACACAGACCATAGTGCCCAGAACATCAGACTAGGGCGCCCATAGGTGTCCTGATCCTCTCCCAGATGCCCTAGTCTAGTAAAACAACTTAGTTATGTGCCTTCTGGAGCTCCTATGTGGTCACATCTATATTTTGTTTATGCAATCCATCATGTGACATAGTTCCAATCAACCTCCGAATTAGCTAAGCTCCTTCCAACCCTACTTGTCAATTAAGGTTTCATATTCTCATTAGTTTAGTTGCTTGGGTCACTTTCTACATTTATTTGTTGCATTTATTTATTGTTGTTCCTAGTTAGATTAAGTTAACAAAATCCACATTTTAGTTAATCATTTTGGTGAACCTGATCTTCGAATACACTTGCTCCTTAAGCTTCTCCCTCATATGCCCGTCACTCGTAGTGGTCATTTTGGGACTTTTCAATATGTGAGTTGCCCTCATTCACCCGTAGGGTTTCCAAACCAATGGCCGATATCCCTACTTCTGTAGCTCCCACTAACAATCCTTTGGATAACTCAAATAATGTCCCTCTTCACGAAATAGAGGCATCTGATAGTGAGAAGTCCTATGATGAAGACACCAATGTTGATCAAGATCAACTCAACACCATTACTTACTTTTAACAAGCTTAGCATGAAAATCCTACTCATCTTCCTCATGTCTTGCATGCTTTAATCACTACTAATAAAACTCGCGAAGCTTCCACCTATATGCTTACTCAATCTTCGGCTCCCCTGGTCTCTACTGCACCCACTTATGTTTATACTCCTATTATTACAACCACCTCTCCCATCACTCACCTTGGCACCCCTAATATGCAGCTTGGCTCTTCCTCAAACACTCTTGATTTAACATCTTTATATCAGGATTTGCAAAATCAAATTCACCAGCTCCAATTCGCTACTTCTCGAGGATCACCATCGCTAGATTTTGCTTAATTACTTCATAACCCTTTCACTCCACCTATATCTGCTTATCCATTGCCACCTGACTTCATCTCTCCTAAATTACCTATTTTTAAAGGTCATGGTGACCCACAAGAACATCTCTACACTTTTCATGTAGCATGCCTTGACTATACGGACGATCACACTATATTAGCAAATATTTTCCCTTGTAGTTTGCAAGATTATACGATGCGTTCGTTTTATGACATGCCTATTCATTCGGTAGTCTCTCTCATGCATATAGCCTATGATTTTCTCATGCACTTCTCTATTAACATTGGCTCTAAGATCTCTTATGCACAATTTTCACAATTTAAAAAAGGATCTAACAAACACTTGTTGAACTATGTCTTGCACTATAAAAACAACTTAGCTAATATGTCTAATGTACTTTTGGATGTCAAACTCCAAGATCTATTCATTCAAGGCCTCTTTCCACCTCTCCAGGAGAGTGTTCTTTTTTAGAATTCTCCTTCGTTTGATCATCTTTTTCATCCTCTTAAACTTCATGAAACTAAGCTTTTAACTATAGGCAAACTTAAGTATAAGGAGAAAACATCGTCCTCTACACAATTTTACGCAATGTCAACATTCAAGCCATCTACGAAAAAATCCTTCGATACAAAGGTCACCGCCAACGCAATGTCGACTACCAAGGAGCTTTAATCGCAACCATTAAGGCCTAGCTTTTCTAGGTTCAACATCCCTCCGCAAATTTTTTTACCACAACTACTCAATAATAACCATATTACATTGCCTTATCCTCTACAAGTTGATCTATCTCGACCAAAAGGGAAATTTTTTTATGAAAACTACCATTGTGATTATCATCGATGTGTAAGACACTCTACCAATTGTTGTTTTCGACTACGAATTCTCATTCAAGGTTTGATTGAAAATGGTCGAATTGAGCTTCCATAATCTACCACATCTCCACATATCAATGAAAATTATAAGCTCAAAATATTTAATAACCCTTTACCTAAACATGATAAGAAAACAACTGACTCATAGGCTAATCATGTATATCACGCAGTGCCTTCTCCTGCATTAGGGGCTCTGGAATTTTTAGTTGCATATACTGACACTTCACCACCCATCATCTCTTTCTCTAATCACGATTATCATGCAAATTTCACATCTAATCACTTGCACATTAATGCATCTATCGGTTCGGTTAACATCAACAGTACTAAGGTTGACCCTTCGTGGCCCATTAGTGCATGCTCTATTTCACTTCTTAAAGCTATTAGCTACCCTCAATCACAAATTGAATACCCTTTTGAAAAACCATTTGGTGTTGTAAAATTGCACGTTACAGTTGACCCTCTTACTATGTGTGTGCCTTTCCTCATTGGAAACATAGTGGACGGATGCGACATGCTTCTCGGTCTCAATTGGATTTGTTGGTCTCAATATATCATCTCTATGAATCATTTGTGACTTAAATGCATTCACAACAATCAGGTTATTTCTATTGACAGTGCCCCTCCATCAACTCCATAGTCACAATCTCCTTGCATGATTGTTAGCACACTACCTACTTCATCTAGCACATCGCATTCTATGCTACTCAAAGTGCAATCTACTCCTAGTTCACCTACTCATGCAATGCATACACGACCTCACCACTCCGCTAGTCCTCCACATAGGTATATACCCATTCCTAGGACAGTTACTGAATCTCAACATCCATCACCACCTCGGTTTATTCCACGTGGGTGTCCATATCCTGCACACTCCAACTCACGTAGATCTCCATCACTGACACATTTTTCTACACCACAGAATTCATCATATATCCATCCATCGCATGCATATAGACTTCATTCACCAACACAACGTTTATCTGTTATACCACAACTATTAGATCACAGTCATACACTTTCGTCATCACATGCATCAGATGAAGGACCTTCTTCCTTCAATTTCATTAGATAGTTCGTTCCTATGTACACACTTAGGAGGCATATCATCTAACACATCCCCCCTATCATATTCGCATTAACTTGTCTCCCATATTTGTGTACATCAATCTCCTCGCATAAGCATACTCACTGGACATGTTTAGCGTCGTCATTACCCGATGACACACTCTTGTGCTTCGGTTCACACTTGACTATTGAGGGTTTACTACACATGAACCCCACTCACTGCACAATAGGTACTGCACACTGCGTCTATTCACACATCGTGCATCTTACATCAAACATTCTATACTTAGTTTACATCATGTTTAAATTTACACATTTGCACGTCATACATCTTACTAGTCCTCATCATACATGTGTCACACTTACATCTAGCATTGCATATTACTCATCATACACATCACATAGTGCGCATTTCACACTATTAATCTATCTATATATTTTTGCATTGCATCCCATATATCACATTTCATACGCCTCATATGGTCGTCTACTCATCATACATACTATATAACACACACCTTACATCTTGCATTGTATCTTATACATTATACATCACATATCATACACTATGGTCGTCTACTCATCACACATACTACATAACACGCACCTTACACTTTTAGTCTACATACACATATTACATTGCATCTTATACATCATACATTACATATCCTACACATCACATGGTCGTCTATTATCATCACACATACTATGTTGTCTCCTACGCACTACACTCACTACCCTATGACGTAATTTAGTTCCTTAGTCCATACTCGACTATCGAGGGCTTAAAAATCCAATGGATCTTATCTTCATGACACGTTCCTCATTCGACCTTTCTTCATGCGACATTCCTAGGTTAGTGACATACGCTATAGGATAAATGGTCACTTATTCCTTCATATTGTAGTGGTATATGCTTTTAGGCTACATCACCACTCCTTCCATCCATCATGTAGTGAAATATGCTTTAGGATACATCATCACTCATTCCATCATCTTTTTGTGATATACAGTTTGGATATAAGTATCAGGCACACATCCTCTCTAGGTCACATCTCATCACTACACATAAACAATCATCACAATGTGTTAGACACAGCACACACTTTGACCATTTCCTGATGACACACTCTCATTTACGGTTCATTCTTGACTGCTTAGGTGGAAAACTAAATGAACCTCATTACATACACTTCCATTCACTTGGGGGGCACGTGGCTCCTACCATACATCTTGCATTCCATTCCATCCATCCACAACATGCTGCATATCATGGTTGTTTTTATTATTGCTTACTTTTGTTTGTATATGGTCACTTATTACACATGCTAGTTAGATCTCTTTTATTTCGTTTATCTATACATTACACACATGCATGTTCATTCCTTTGTTTAGTTGTGATCACAAATACAGGTCTCTTACGTGCAACATGGATGCTCTCCTTCTACCCTTACTACACTAGTAGTTGAGGGCATCCACATTCCTCTCTTTTAGGTGCTATTGTTTCATTTTGTAATTAGCACTTTACATTACTTGGTTATACATGCTTTTGACATACTGGTTATCTTTCTAACATGCTAACGGGCGCTTCATATTCAACATTTTTTATGTAGGGATATTTTCTTCCATACTTATTTGTTACATTGTTTTTTATTGTTTTATCTTGTCTGCGGGCTTTGCCCTATATTTGGTGTGCACACTTTTTGTTGTATGCGGCCATGATGGCCTTGCGTGTCTTGTGAAATTGTGAGTTTTGTCCCATGTTTGCAACTCGCTTTGGTGGTCTACTTGTCTTCTTGTGTGTTTACATTACTTTATTGCTTAGTAGATTACACATTGCTTTCTACATGCATGCTTGTTCGTACTAACACATGTTTTGGCTAGCCTTCTTGTTTATGCATGTCTTCATTTCTTGTTAGGTTATGGAGCTTGTTTTCATGTGAGAAAGTGTTAAAGACTATACACTAAGAGTACTGTACGTGCCTGATATGCCAGGAAATGTGTTTTTCTCATATGGGTGATATTTTAACCCATAGGTTTATGGGATGGTTTTGGCCCATTATTTTTTATACCCACGGTTTTGTAAAACTGCTTAAGTAGTTGTCTACTTATATGGTTTTGTGCATATGGTAGGCATTATGTAACATTGCAGATGTGTTTTGAATTCGGATGTGAATTCTATAGAGTTTGTTGAGCATAGCTCTAAATAGATCTGGGTATTGTATTGAGAGAGTGGTGGCTTGTAATAAAATTTGAGCAAGTGATTCTTGTTAGAAGTAGCCCAAATTGGGTGAACCACGTTAAATATTGTTTGTGTTGTGTTATTTTATTCTACACTTTATTTGAGATCTGTAATATTTTCTACATATTAGTTTCTACTATTGCAATTTTGTGAGCGATTGTTCCACATGTTTTATCCCTTATTTCCTAACAATTGGTATCATAGCCTGGTTTGGTTTGCTAAAGTGTTGAATCACAGGGAAATTTTTAGCTTGAGTGGGAGCTATGGTAGATGATGGAAAATCGAGGGTTAATAAATTGAATGGGAAAAATTTCAATCTTTGGAAGATGTAGATGGAAGATTACCTTTATCAGAAGGATCTTTATATTCCGCTATCTGAGAAGGTGAACAAACCCTCGAGTATGACGAATGCTGAATGAGATATTCTGGATAGGAAGGCACTTGGGACAATTCGAGCATGTCTTACATCTTTGGTATTATTTAATGTTTTAAAGGAAAATACTGCAAAAGAACTGATGGATGCATTAGGGAAGTTGTATGAAAAACCCTCTGCCTCTAATAAGATATTTTTTATGAAACAATTGTTTAATATGAAGATGTCTAAGAATGGTTCAGTAGCAGATCATTTAAATGATTTTAATACGGTTGCAAATATGCTAACTTTGGTTACAATAGAATTTGATGAAGAAGTTAGGGATTTATTAATTATGTGCTCTTTACTTGAGAGTTGGAATAGCCTGGTAATGGAAGTAAGTAACTCGGTTCTAGCTAACTCAAAGTTGAAGTTTGAGGATGTTGTAGGGGTGATTCTAAGTGAGGAAATGTAAAGAAAAAGCTTTGGTGCATCTTCTACTTCAGGGAATGCTTTGACAATTGAAACTAGAGTGAGAAAAAATAATAGAGGAAGTCGTGGAAAATCAAAGGATCAAGAAAGATCAAAATCCAAAAGCAAGATAGTATGCTGGCATTGTGGAAAGTCTGGGCATGCAAAGAAGGACTGTTGGGAGCTTCGAGACAAGAAGAAACAATGGGAAGAAAACATGGAGGTAAATGTTGTAATGGGTAATGTATGTCAGGATGTTTTGATTCTTTCTTTGCATAATATTACTGAATCTTGGGTTTTAGATTCGAGGGATTCTTTCCATGCTACTCCACATAGGCATTATTTTGTTGATTATGTTCAAGGAGATTTTGGGCATATTTTTCTTGGTGATGATGAGCCTTACAACATAGTTGGAAAAGGTTCTGTTCAGGTTAAGATGCAAAATGGGAATACTTGGCTATTGAAAGATGTCATACATGTGCCTACATTAAAATGAAATTTGATATCGGCAGGGTAGTTGGGAAGTGATGATCGTGCTGTGATATTTACAGTGGACTCTTGGAAGGTTACCAAGGGTTCTCTTGTGGTGGCAAGAGGTGAGAAGGTTGGAACCTTGTATTTAACCACTTATAGCACTAATGTTTTGTAATCTTGTGGCTTCAGAAGTAGATACAACATTGTGGCACTATAGGCTCGGTCATATGAGCCATAAGGGCACAGAGATCATAAAGAAGGATTTTCTCAGATATAAAGAAACATGTTTGGAGTTCTATGAGGACTGCATATATGGGAAACAGAAGCAAGTAAGGTCCTCAAGGTTGGACCTACAAAGAAAGAGAGTAAGTTAGAGCCGGTGCATTCTGATGTGTGGGGGCCGACTCAGGTATCATCTCTTGGGGGTTCAAGTTATTATGTTTCTTTTATTGATGATGCAACAAGGAAAGTTTGGGTTTATTGTATTAAAAAAAAATCTGATATATTTGACACTTTTGTTAAATGAAAAGCCTTGGTAGAGAATGAAACAGGTCTTAAGCTAAAATATCTCAGGTCAGATAATTGAGGGGAGTATTGCAGCAATGAATTTGATTATTATTGTTCTAAGAATGGAATCCGCAAGCAAAAGATGGCTCTAGGAACTCCGCAACATAATGGGGTGTCAGAAAGGATGAACAAAACAATAATGGAACATGCTAGAAGCACGGGGTTACATGCAGGACTGCCTCTTTTTTTTTGGTAGAAGCGATGAGCACATATGTGTACTTGATAAACAAAGGACCCTAAAGTGCCTTGGATGGAGGCATACTTGAGGAGGCTTGGTATGGTAAGAAAGTTGATTATTCATTTCTTAGTGTCTTTGGATGTGAGGTGTTTATCCATATAGACAAGGATGATATGACTAAGCTAGAGGCTAAATCAGAAAATTGTACTTTCATTGGTTATGGTGGTGATGACTCTGGATATAAATGTTGGAGTATTAAGGATGAGAAAATAATATGATCTAGGGATGTGGTCTTTAATGAGAAAATCATGTATAAGCACTAGTTGTAGGAAAATAGGGAAGAATCCAAGAAAGAATATGCAACAGTAGAGGATCTTCTAGATGGGAAAGTGACACATGAATCAGTTCAGGAACCTCCTCAACAGGAACCCCAAACTCCAATATTGAGGAGGTCTTCTAGGGTAAGAAGAGAACTTAAACATTTTTCTCCTTCTCTTTATTATTTATTACTCACTGACAATGGAGATCTAGAGAGCTTTGATGAAGCAGTGCAGGTAGATGCCAGGAGAAGTGGGAGCAAGCCATGGATGAGGAGCATCAGACACTCATGGAGAACCAAGCATGGAATTTGGTGAAGTTACCTGAAGGTAAAAGAGCATTACAGAACAAGTGGGTGTTCAGAGTCAAAGAGGAAGGAGGCAAGAAAAGATACAAGGCCTGATGGGTGGTTAAGGAGTTTGCAAAGAAAA
Source organism: Taxus chinensis (assembly GCA_019776745.2). Taxonomy (NCBI): domain Eukaryota; kingdom Viridiplantae; phylum Streptophyta; class Pinopsida; order Cupressales; family Taxaceae; genus Taxus; species Taxus chinensis. The sequence continues at coordinate 222,360,161 of CM034155.1, read as the reverse complement.
AAGGTATAGATTCTGATGAGATTTTTTCTTCTGTAGTAAAAATGACTTCTATTAGAACTATTCTTGGAATAGTTGCAGCAGAAGACTTGCACTTAGAGCAGCTGGATGTAAATACTATATTTCTCCATGGTGATTTGGAGGAGGATCTATATATGCAACAACCAGAGGGCTATGAGATCAAAGTTAAATAGGAGATGGTGTGTAAACTTAAGAAGAGCTTGTATGGCTTGAAACAAGCTCCACGTCAATGGTATAAAAAATTTGATAGCTTCATGATGGAGCAAGGTTATATTAGATGTCATTCTGACCATTGCATGTATATAAAGAAATTTGAGGATGGCACTTATATCACTCCTTTGTCTGTATGTGGATAACATGTTGGTTGCAGGTCAAAACATGCAACAAATAAAAGTACTTAAGAAGCAGCTTAGTGAATCCTTTGTTATGAAGGATTTGGGGGCAGCTAAACAAATCCTTGGTATGAGGATATCTTGGGATAGGAAGGAACATAATCTGACTTTATCTCAGGAAGAGTACACTAAGAAGGTCTTGGAGAGGTTTAATATGCACGATGCTAAACTAGATGATACTCCTTTGGTAGGCCATTTCAAGTTATCAAAGGAGCATTATCCCAAGATAGAGCAGGAGAGAAACCAGATGTCAAAGGTACCTTAATCATCAGCGGTTGGCAGTTTGATGTATGCCATGGTGTGCACTAGGCCTGATATTGCCCATGCAGTGGGAGCAGTGAGTAGATTTATGAGTGATCCAGGTAAAGATCACTGGCAAGCTGTAAAGTGGATCCTTTGGTATTTGAGAGGGACTATGGGGACAATTTTTTGCTATAGTGGATTAGACACAACTTTGTGTGGTTATGTAAATTCAGATATGGCTGGAGATGTAGACAACAGGAGGAGCACGACAGGTTATGTTTACACTGTAGGTGGGACAACAATAAGATGGATTTCATGACTACAGAAGTTGGTGGCTTTGTCAACCACGGAGGCTGAGTATGTTGCTGCCACATAGGCAAACAAAGAAATGATTTGGTTACAAAAATTTATTGAGGAGTTGGGGCAAAAGCAAGAGGAAGGAAATATGCATAGTGATAGTCAGATTGTTATACACCCAGCTAAGAACTTTGTTTTCCACTCTAGGACGAAGCATATACAGTTAAGGTACCATTTCATCAGGACATCTTTGGAGGAAGAGAACTTGAAGCTATAGAAGATTCATACTAGTCAGAATCCTGCAGACATGATGATCAAGGTGGTTACAATGGAAAAACTAAAGTTGTGTTCAGCTTTGGTTGGTCTTCACGGAAACTAGTGAAGGGTTGAGAAGCTTTCTCAGAGGAAAACTAGTCTCCAAGTGGGAGATTGTTAGGTTGTGGAGCTTGTTTTCATTTAAGAAAGTGTTGAAGACTATACACTAAGAGTATTGTACACTTCGAACACTAGCGCCTAGCCAGGATGTCAGTGCCCTCATGCCCTCTGGGCACCCCTAACCTCTTTCCATCTTACTCGCTCTCTTTGGTCCTCTTTTATCTTTTTGGCATCTTATTTTCTTATGGGTCAGCCTTCCAATCGTTGTTTACGAAATTCAAACAAGGTAATCATATAAATACATAACTACATGCTCAAAATAAAGGACCAAGCTCTAAACATCATTACTATCACCTAAACTTGCATTTCAAAAGGCACCTAAAGCACTTCAAAACATCCATTTGGCATTCAATCAAGGGATAAAGGACTACACTTCTACATCTAGTTAGCCCACTATCAAGTGCACTTACACAAGGGCATCCTAGGGCACAATTATTTCACACACTCACAAGAACTACATTGTGTCTAAGATGTAGTACAACACTTGGTTGTAAGCTCACTCTGTCAGGTGACCGCCGGTGTCAGTTCGATTCCCCATATTGCATCTTTATTGTTTTGGATTTGATATGGTTTTGTGGGTTTTGTAGGCGAATCTTTGTTTTACAAGTAACAGGTACCTCGGCGATCTTATTGTGACACATAAGCGATCAACACAAAATATTTGTGACACTTGTGCGACACAGTGAAGATTAATTTATGAACATTTTCACAGTCACATGCGCCTAGTAGAGGTCGTTAGCACCCAGGTGCCCTTGTCCTGCCATGGGTGCCCATGTCCAACCTGTTTCTTGACCTACATAATTTATTTGGAGCAATAACAACATAGATCACCTCCTGTTCAGTAGTTTTCCCGGCTCATACTAGTCCTAGACAATGCGTAAATCGGCTTAGTCCATTCATATCTCTCTTACACTTAGGGTTTCATATCTTATTGGCTTATTGTTTGAGTCAAATCTTTATTTTAGCATTTATTATCATACATGACTCTGAAATTAGGGTTTAATAAATCTTATTTTTGTTAAATAAGGGGACTAAAATTCAAGGAGACCTATGTGGGCTAGTAGTCAATGGTGAAAGTATGGGACTAACACTAGGAGTGTGTGACAAAATTGTAATGTTATCATCACTAAATGTAAGAGTAATTGTAATAGTAGGTGGAATATCAATAATGCTAACTAGAGTGGGTGTGCACTAGTTGTAGGGGCCTCTGATCTTGATAAACAATACGTAAAGGGGTCCGAGGTGGGATACCTAGAATAGTGATTACTTGATGCTCATGTATAAATTTTACGCATTGGTGTACACTAAATAGAACCCTAATAGTCATGAGCCAATGAATACCTGAGATCATGTCACAATGCTTGATTCCTGATGCTATAAAAAATGACATGCATATAGTATGGGGCTTGACTGTGCTGGGAAGATTTACACGCCCATAGGAGTTATGTGACTTATGCCTAATATGGGATAATGGGAAGCCAATATAATGTAATAGGGGAAGGAAACATGCATTATGCTTCAAATTAGGATTGATTAGTATATTATTGAGAGCTTGATTTTTAATAGATGCATCAATGTAAAGCCTAGAAGTTGTAAAAAAAAACATGGAAGTCTACAGTAGTAAAATTACTGATTATTGAAGCCATGTTAGCTAAGTTGGGTTGGGTTATCACTTATAAAGACCACTCCACATGGGCTCAGATTTTGATCTATAAATAGCTTTCCCCTGCTGAAGACTTTCTATCTTCGGAATATTCATGAGGCTCTGCAATTTGGAATTCCATTGTCAGTGCTCAATCTCTGCTTCAATCTGGACCAAGTGGTGTTTAGGGGATGGTATGCTCATTGACTTCTGGTACGATTGGTGGTTTGGTGATAAACCTCTAGGACATGATTCCTTCTGAAATCCGATCAAAAACCTTCTCTTTGCTTTATGCAGCAGTAAGGTTAAGGGTTACATCGGCTGGAAAGAAAATAAACCTTGTTGGCATATTCCTTCCTGGGATGGTTATAGCTTCATTCAACTGCAGCGTATTAATTGTCTTCATAATATGCTTTCCTCTCAATATATTCCCTTTCCTCATTCCCAGGATTAGCACATTTGTCCAATCTCTCCTTTAGGTGACTTTTTGGTTAAATTTTCCTACCTGTCAAAAGCACACCCTCCTTGTGGTCCACCTTTTAAACATTTTTGGTCTCTGTAAGTTATTCCTAAAATTGGCTTATTCTCTTGGCTCTCCTCCCATGATGTTATTCTCTCTAGGGAAAACCTCAAACATAGGGGATTCTCTCTTCCCAGTCGTTGCAGCCTCTGCCTTAATGCTTTGGAAAGCTCGACTCACTTGTTACCTCATTTCCCCTTCTCTCACTCCCTCTGGAGTCTGCTTCTTGCTAATATGGGGGTTTCTTAGGTTTTCCCCTCTTCTTTGGTGGAGACATTTTCCCAATTGCACTATCCTTTCAAAAATCCTATTGCCTCTCTTACTTGGAATATTTTTCTCCCACACACCTTATGGGTACCTGGAAAGAAAGAAACAGACAAATTTTTAAGGAGCGAGCTCATGTTTTGGGATAGGTCTTACTGGAATTATTTCTAATCTGTAGGAAAATTTGAACTTCTACATCTGGAGGAAGCACAAGAAGAAAATTAATCTAAGTCCTTCAACCACCTGGCTTAAGCAACTGATGATACCAATTGTAGCTCCCATTTTCACTTCAGTTAGAGTGAATACTTCTTGGTCACCCCCTAAAGATGGTTTAAGATTAATATTGACAATACGGCTAAGGGTAACCCGAGGGCATTGGGGGGTGGTGTTATCCTAAGAGATTATTTGGGTCAACCCTCAGCTATTATTGCGGCGAATTTTGACATTGATACCAAGCCATCCTTAAAGGGTTGGAACTGACTCTTAATATTGGTACGGGTAAGATCATTGTGGAGAGTGACTCTCTTAATATGGTAAAAATTCTAAACTTTGATGATCCTGCCCAATAGAAAATCAATAGTAAAATCAAGGATATTCGATCCCTACAAGCCCGCTTCCAACAGATAAAGTTTCAACATATTATCGAGAGGGCAATAGAGTGACAGATTTCCTGGAGAGTATGGGTGTCCTCTTTAATTGCCAAAGATATTGGATTGGAAACTTTCCGGGTAACCTTATTAATATAATTTCTAATGATTTTCCTCTGCGAGCTTAATTCCACTTGGGGATTGTTTTTGAGTTACATCTGGCTCTTTTGGGCTACTACCAATCACAGCTTTGCTAAGACTAGATCCCCCTTCTTTTGTGACAGCGGTAGCTATGATTTTTCATTAATTCCTATAAATGCTAATTATGACTCTAAGATTTCACTCATGTGAGGGGAATATTTGCTCAATGATGGATAATTGGAGAGGATTTTTTTATTAATCACAACACTCATTTTGAGTTAATGTTGACACATGTATACTACGGGAGTGAAGGCGCTCTTGTTTCCTATTTAAGGAATGACCATTTTGGAATTTCATCATTATTGGTCACTTTCTTACAGTGCATAATGGTTAGGCCAATTTGAAGGATTGAACCTTCATCTTGCGAGGAGGTCAAGGGTGATCAAGAAGTATGGAATATCTTACATGCTGCGGGAATTACTTCTTTCATGGAATGGATAAAGGGACATTCTGTCAGGGTCTCCAATAGTGTCCTAGCATCATGGAAGAAAGGGAAGGTCAAGGTGGGAAGAACATGGTTTATTATTTCTCCTGATTCAATTGTGGAGGATACTAGTCTTCCTTCAGAGGGAGATGAATATTTTAAACACTCCCTACGTGAGGAAACGAAAGACTTTTTATGTCATGGGGAGAAACTAAAAAAATATCAGTCTCGTTATGAATGAGCTTCTCTCCCTCCGCCATGGGACAGGGTTTCAGAGTAGCTCATGCGTTATTTCACATTAGAATGTCGGTATAAGTTGATATATAGTCCACCTCTCTTCTTTCTTACTCATTTTCTCCATGATAAACATGTGAATCTTGCATCTTTTCTTTTCCAATATTTTGAGATTTCTCTTCAATTAGCTCTAGAAGAAGAAGGTACCCTTCTTCATCGGGGTCTGTTTTACCTCCTCTTCTCTTTTTTCACTTCCCCAAATGACATAGTTCGCTTCCCTCCTGAATTGGGGAAGCAGTGCCACCCGACCACTACTTCTGAGCCGCCTCATCTTCGCTCTTCCTCCTCCACTCCATCTAGTCATCGAATCTTCCTTCCCTCAGACTCTGACTCTGATGTTCTCATCACCGGGTAGAGTGTTGCGACCCGTTCCCCTTGCTTCTGCTCCTTTTTCTTCTATCTACTCTCTGTCACCCCTCCCCAAGTCGGGCCTTATATGTTTTCCCTTGTTGCCTCGACCCCTCTTGTGGCCTCAGCCTCTCCTTCCCTAGCTTTTTTTGTTGATTCCTTGATGTCTCCTCTTATGTTGCTTCTGGTTTTTGAGCCCTTGGTATTACCCAAAGTTTTGTTGGGGCTTTCTTCTATCTACCCTGAATCTCCTTCCCCTATTTTGGCGGGCTCTCCTGACATCATCATGGAAGATAAGAATGCGACTTCAGCTAAAGTGCAGAATCATGATATCGCCTCCCCTATTCAGCATGATCGGGAAAATAATGACATTGTGCTCAATATTATTGAAAAGCTCAACAGGGCATTCTCGATCATCAAGAACTGGAAGTTATACACTTACAAGAACTAGGAGAGTATCAACTCAAATTTCCTCGATCTGATCAAGCTTGCTAACAATTTGGTTGATAGAAATGCTTCTACTATTGCCAAGAATGCTAGTAACATGTTAAATAAAATTCACTCTATGTAATTGGGCTGGTTACCCTTTGGTTTTTCACTTTTTGGTTTTTTGGCTGCCTTCGGGCTTTCTCTCTTATTGCTTAACTGTTATATCTAGCCACTTGGGATTTTTGTAAAAGGATGTGGGTCCTTTCAAAACCTTCATTTTCACCCTTTTCCAAAAAAAAGTAATGATTGGTGGGAAAGTAAGTAGCACCAATGAGATATTCTAGAGGAGTATTGGTAGATTTGGAGGGGAACCGTGTCATAAACATGATTAGCAGTTTCCTTATATGTATCCTTTTCATGTTTGGGAAGCAGTTCATTGAATATCTTGAGCTTACCATTAACATTTGTAGGTTTAGACGTAGTAAGATCAACCAATTCAATTGCATCATGATCGATTAATTCTTGAATCACATGCTTAAGCTTGAAGCATAAATTGATAGAGTTCCCATTACATAGGTGATAGTCACAATATGTATTTCATCAAATTTCTTTCCTTGAGGACGAATAAAGTCCAACTCTAGCGGTGGAGGAAGAGAGATAAGGTTATTGTCAAGTAGCTATTACAATAACAACTCGATGTGGCATAGGCAATTTAACACAATGTTGTAGAGGAGTTTGAAGTTAGAGCTTCATCGGTTGGGCCACTGCATTAATAATGGCCTTATACTTAGCTTGGGGCTCAATAGATTTACTCTTAAAAGCATATTTACTTTTGAATTAAGTATTAGACTGACTAGAAGCTTGGTCGCTATATTTGAGTTCAACCATAGAAATTAGTTTGCCTTAATGGTCCTTAAGGATATGACATAAGTGGTCCAAGGAATGAAAGGTATCAAATATGACTGACTTTTGGATAGAAGGTAAAAAGCTTTGTAAACATAGGTCTTGCAATTCAGAATCAACTAGGACATTATTCATTTTAGTAATATTAGTCTTATAACGTAGAACATAGTCACTGAGGTGCTCATTAGAACCTTGTTTCATTTTAAATATTTGTGCATAAAATATTTTAGTACCAATATTACTAAAAAAAGTGCCAAAAATTGATTTTCTAATGAAGTAAAATATCGTACAGAATGAACAGGCAAATCATAAAACCATTGCAATGCATAATCTTGTAAACTTTAGGAAAAAAATTTGTTAATAATGTACCATTGAAAGCATATTCTAAGAAAGCAACATGAAATGATCTAAGGTGTTCTTGTGGATATTCCTTCCCATTGAAATGAGGAATTTTAGATGGAACAAAACATTAGTGTTTGGGTTGAAGTGCAATCCATGCACTGCTATGTTGGTACTACTCTGAAGAGGTCTTAAACCACACGTAATTCTCCACCCAACATGTACAATCTATATGAATGCAACTAGTTGGCAACTTGTACTGTAGACACCTAAATTTCGCTTTTGCAATCTAATTGCCAAAAGCACACAAATCACTCTCATTCTTACCATTTCCGTTATAATTAGTGATTTATGCTAATTAACTAACATTTCTTATCATTTTGGTCAATTAACAACGCATTGTTGATTTCCTAACCTACTTCGCATTTAGGATGCCAATTTACAACAAATTGTAAGTCAAAATCATCTTCCAAGTAGACAATTAGCGATTATTGGCTAATTAAGCTTATTTTACGCTTGTTTTCGTCAATATACCCTATTATTGGCTCAAACCCCTCTTCCAACCACTCAACTCGCCCCACTTCCTTCCACAACATCTCAGAAGGCTTTAAAAGCTTATCATAACCTCCTAATTGACCCTAAGTGGTTGATTAAGGATCCTCACATCTTAATCACTTGTTAATTCACTAATCATGATTAGCAATCCTTAATCAAGATTAGCAATTCTTAATCTACTTTGTGCTTTTAGTCCCGCATGCACAAAGATGCTAGTTTTCCTCAAAGGAAAAACTATAAAAAGGACTAACCACATACCTTTAAACTTTACACCATGTTTTGATTTGCATATGATATAAGAAATATGGTTAACAACCAAGCTCAATCCTTGCCTCAAGTCTTCAATGGGGTTAGTAGATGGGTATCTAATATGATCTTGTAGTCATTGTTGGAGAGACCATCTCACCTTCTTGGAGTAGCAAAAAACCCCCAATTTGATTGCTCCTAGATCTATTTAGGTCTAAGTTAGTTAGCAATTGAATACTAAGTAGGCATGTTTTAGGTAAGATAGATTTGATATATCATGTTAGTTCTTTCAAACATTCCATTAAGCTTTAATCATTGATGAAACTATTGTTAGATTTAATAAGCATTTCTTAATTAGACTATGTGGTGTTAGTCTTGTTATTTTAGCTTTGCTTGGAAATTTTAGTAGTCTTCATGTACCACTTTGAACATGTTTGATAGGATTGTGTTTTTGCTAAGACTTTGAAGTAAGGAACTTGGTTTGTTTGGGATTGAGGGAAGCTATACTCCTTGACCTAGATGAGTGCTTCAGAATTGTAGCAGTGACTGCCCTAATGTATGTGCATCAAATTTAAGAAGATATAGGGAGCCTTGAGTGCATTTTGTTAATGTTGCAAATGAGTATACTAATTGATTTGTTATGTGTTTTCCAGGTGAGTAAATGAGGTAATGTTAACTAGCAAAATGATATTGCATCAAAAGTGGAGTTGTAAAATGTGTCAGTGCAGGACCGTACATGTCAGCTAGGACCAGATTATACAACTTGACTACTTTGTATGATTAAGGACATGGATGTAGTAGACGAAATTTGAAATTTGCACAATAGAGAAAAACATTTGAACATTGGTATTGTTTATTAATATTCAAAATGTGGTTACACATAAGTGTGTGTAAATGAGAGAGTTAGCAAAGAGATAACAATATGCACTTAGTGGGGATATGATTTGGGTGTTTGTCTTAACCAAGAAGCACAATCACAATTAGCAATGTCAAAGGGTAAATTGCCAAGTTTGAGTGTCTGCATATAGTTCTCCAAGTGCAAGTAAAATTAATCATAAGTATTTAAGACCTTAAAAGAATCTTTTGTGAGTGCAAGAAGACTGATAGATGATGATGTGATGATAAGTAAATACTCTTAAATGATGTTATAAATAGGATTCATGATTAATCATTGCAACTCTTCATATTTTGTAGTATCGACCATAGTCTATGTAGTCAGCCATGAAAAAATATAGCTAGATGGTATTTAATATGGCCAATGCCATCAAATCTAGGAATTGATAAATCATAGGGTCCTAAGGAAAGGATCGCGAGGGAAAGAAATATTAGGAGTTGATGTGAAGGTGATTTGACAAAGGTATGGTGGTGCTTTAAGTAGATATGTAGTTGATGGTAAAAGGATGATAAGCATATGTCAAAGGAGGTAATAAATGATATAATATCTAAGGTATCAAGGACTTTACATCAAATATCTCTCACAAGTATTGTTAACTAACCTATATGTTGTTAGTACACTCTGCTCTTGGTGATTCCTTGTGAGACATCACTTAGGTGGTTAATACACCAATGATGCATGCAAATAGAAAATTCAGTAAGAGTGAAACATGAGATGTATACAAGTGATCCAGCTAAAAACCTCCACATATCACAACAATGTAACTTGAGATGGTTTGCAAGAAAAGAACATGCAACACAAGTGAAATAGTAGCAAGTGATAAAATAATGGACTCAACTAATGAAATATAGTTATCTCATACCATAGATAATCAAATTTGGTAATTTATCCTTTGGAAATGAAAAGGTTGGGTATGCTCCATTAATAAGACAAATGCTCACATTCTAGTCCAATTAATACATCTCTCTAGCTCTTTCTTGACTTACTCATCTGCACATTCCACGTTATTTTTAACTCGGGAATTATTAATTAAGAAAGGTAGTCAATCATCTTTATGCATCATTCCAGATTCTTTGGTGTTATACCAAAAGATTTTTATCCAAAATCGTACAATTTGATCAAGATAAGTTGTACGGCCCTGGCCGATCTATACAATATTTCCCCCTTTCATCTTACAACTTTGTTTTATACTTGAATATCTTCATTGCATTGTCTTTATCATAATATTTCACCTACAAAAGGCTATATAAGCAAGTCAATATCACTTTATAACTCACATGACGCTTTCATAAGCTCCTATTGCAAATATCAATCCAAAAGCACTCAAGAACCTCTTAAATATTATTAAATCAATTGCACTTCATTTAGAGTGGTCACTATATTGTAAGTTTAAAGCACTCAATTTTGTCAAAATTTCTATATTCCTCCATTTTCAAGCATGCAACGGTCATAGAGCCATGTCTTAGCAAGTGTAAAGTCACCCCAAACATTGTCAAAGGATTTCAAAGGACAAAGGGTTTAGTCTAACAATTGAATAACACTACATTACACTACTACAACTTTGGGTACATTCTCTACTCTGTATTTATCACATTATCTTTGTGTCAAGAGGCATGAGGGAACTCATAGGGGGGCTTAGATAAAACTCCCACTTGTGCATGCACCTAAGAGAACTACATGAGGCTTGATCATGCTCAAGGGCATGTAGTACAATACTTCAATTGGTTCGGTAGGGGTTGAGTGCCAAGGGTAGTCCATCCTCACCATACAAATTATATCTCCTTTTTTAATCCACTCCTTTCATGAAGGGTATCACAAGTATCTAGGCTTTCTACTTTGTTGCAGGTGATTACATGGTTTGTTGAGTTTTTGTAAATAAGAGTGATATATAGTGAAGCACATTTTTAGAAAAGTGAATCACACAAGAAGTTATAAAATCTAATTACAAAAGGTTCCAAGACTATACAACTCCATTCATGACCATACAAATTTAGGGAAAGACTATACAATAATTGTACAGTCTAACACCAGGTCATTTTCCAACTCAAGTTTGTAAAATGAAGCATTTATAGTCTCTAATCAGCCTTTTCCACCTGTCTGCACATCTAGATCTCCTATTTTCCAATATGTACAACTAAGTACTCATCTCCGCTTGTGTATTTGAGATTGATTTCTAAGTTATCTTTTCCTTTGAGGCTTGTTTATAAATTCATATATTGATGTGATATGTGCAAGTAATCGAGAAGGTGGGAGCTCCTTATCATAGAAAATATTATAATTTCTAAGTATATATAGGCCTCAATGAACTAGGAATGGAATACTCCTAAACTCCTTTATATTCTTATCCTCATACTAGGCTTTCATATTATTGAAGAAAGTGGACTAGTTCCAAAAATATTTTCCTCCTATCAAATGTAAAAGATAAGTCCAAACCTTCCTTGAATATGAATAAGAAACCGGAATATGATCTATAGATTCGCCATCCACTTGGCACAAGCTACATCTGCTAGGTCCTTGCCAAGAACTTCTTTATAAGATATCCCAAGTTTAAGATCTTTGAGAAAGTTCAAGCCAAGGATTTTTTTTTTGGATTTGAGAGGCACTTTGACCTTCCAAATTTATCTCCACTACCAATTTTCTTTCAAGTTATAATTTTAAAACCTAGCCTTGTATCCTTCCTTTATTGTATATTAACCACCAACTAGTATTCTTGACCACACAATCATATCCTCCTCATCTCTAAGCCTTAAAATATATTTTGATACCCCAAATATATGAACTCCACTCATGTGCTTCAGCTCCCTCTAAACCTAAATCCTCCACTAATTTCCAACCATGTTTCCAAAAATCTATCCTTTCCAAAGCAATTGCTTTTGCCAAGAAATGAATTCCCTTGGAGCTCAAAAAATTTATCAATTGTTGAGATAAAAAGGTACCTCCATAGCAATCTGAGGATCTCTTCCAATTCTCAATGTCCTACCATCCCCTTGCTTCCATGATATCCATTTACCTACCAAGGGGGCAGTGTTGACTATAGTTTTCTAGATGATTGAAGAATTATTAGAAGTTTTTATTTTTTGTCTAATCTAGTCTTCGATAATCAATGGATTCAGATACTTAGAAATCACGACTTTATGTCATAAGCCATCTTCAAAAATCATCCTCCACAAGCTCTTACCTGTAAGTTCCATACCAAAATTTTGGATGTTCTTGAGCCCTCCTACACTAGCCTCCTTTGGTTTGGCCACTTGACTCCATTTCACTCAAACCATTACATCTTTATTTCTTTTGCCTTTCTAAAGAAAGTGAATGCATTTTTTGTTATTTTCTCCAAAAACTTGCAGGTATGTATGTCAAAGTGTGCTAGTAAACTGGTATGCCCTGCAAGATAAACTTCACTAAAGTTAACCTTTCACCCAATGAGATTCACCTAGAGCACCAATTTGTAATTATTTTCTCAATCTTTTGGAATAGCCAGACATAATCAGAAAAGACATAGTCATTAGGTTTCAACTCAAAGCTTAAGTACTTTGATTCTTTGTTGAAATAAATGACATAGAAACCAAATATCTTATAAGTAGCTTCTTTTTTCCCATGTAGTACCCTATTTAAAGAAATGGCATAGTTTTGCAAATTGATGTACATGCCAATTACAACACAATAGAGGTCCGTGATATTTTTGTAAAGAAAAGCCTCCCTCAAAATACCACGAGCAAAAAATAATACATCGTCATAAAAAAATTAAGTGGGTGACAAACAAAAGTGTTGATTTTTGCATCCTTTATATCCCCTATCCTTTGATGTTCTTTGACCATCCTGTTGAGCCCTTTGGCCACCAAGAGAAAGAGTAAAGGGAATAAACAACATGCTTTCCTAATACCTCTTGAAGTTTGAAAAAGGGGGAGACAATTCCATTTATAAGGACATAGTATGAGAGTGAACTTAAATATCTTATAACCTAATTTACAAAAGGGTCACAACTACTTATTTGTATTAACATCAACCAAAGGTACAACCAATTGACTTCGTTCAAAAGATTTGAACAAGTTGAGTTTGATAATTAGGGCTTATTATTTTTAATTTTTTAATTGTATGCAAAGTTTTTTGGGCTACCCCTAGTGAATCATGGATTTGTCTAGGAATTCAAAAAACCAAATTTCTTAGCAAAGGGAGACTCGGAAAAAACTCCCTTCAATCTACTAGCAATTACCCTTGAAATAATTTTATATAGGGCATTACAAAGAGAGATATACCTATATTTTTCAAAGGAATACGGAGCATCCTTCTCAAGATCAGAGAAAGAAAGGTGAAATTGTTGAAGTTGTTACATGACCAGTTATTTTGGATTCTTCCACCACCTTGAGCAAATCCTCTTCAATAAAATCATAGAAGTCGGTATAGAATGTTATGGAGCAGCCATCAAGCAATGTACTCTTCCCTTTTTGGAAAGAATTCAACACTACTTTTAGCTCCTATTTAGTGAATTCAGACATTAACTCCTCCTCGGCATCATTACTAATCAAATGAGTAAAAGAAGTACTCAAGTTGATAATCTCTTCAATGTTTTCCTACGGAGAATCTTGATAAAACTATTTGAAGTCAGAGGCTCTTAAGCGAGCTAGGTCTTTGAATTTACTAATTGTAAATCCCTCTTGGTTTTTCATTCCTTAAATGAAATTTTTCTACTACCTCTGGTTTGTGAAGTCCTTAAAGAAATTTTTGTTTTCATCTCCTCATTCCAACCAAAGTGCATGACTCTTCATACACCATTTAGAGTCCTCCCGTGATAACATATCCCCATTTTGTCTCTAATGCCTTAATATTTTTTATCATCCTTGTTGAATATCTTACTACAAGTATTTTTATACCACTGGTCCAACAAAACTTCAACTTCCCTTAGCTAAGATTCAGAATTCCAAATTTTATTTTTATCTTATTCTAAAGTAGCCATCTTCAAGTTCTTCAATTGTTGTGAAAATTGTGTCACAGTTCATTCACAATTAATATTAACAATATGATTCCAATATTTCTTGACCAAATAAACAAATTCTTCATCGTACAGCCAAAAATAATTGGATTTGAAAGGACCCACAAGTTTCTCATCTTCTTTCTCCAATTACAATGAAATAGGGGGATGATTTGGGTTACCTCCTTTCTCAATCCATGATGTAATTCTTTCAACTTCCAGAACAAGTTTCTAGGAAAATATAAACCTATAAAATCTCTAGAACCTATCAAGTCTCTTAGCAATACCTTGGTCCTATTCTCTTATTCCTCCAAGTTGGATTCAAAATTAGAGGTTTAACATCACAGAAACCAGAAGGCTGAATTTTGTGTAAGAAGAAATCTTTTGATGGGTCCATCATTGTAGTCTATCCCTGGTTCTCTTCCCTTTTGGTGAAAAATTCTAGTCCGCATTATATATATGTGTATGTGTATATATATATATATATATATATATATATATATATATATTAAAAAATAAATAAAAGCATTCAAGTTTGCATTCTAAACTTCCTTCTCAACCTCTAGAGAGAGAAACTTTGAGACTAAACCTACATCAACTAAGAATTTGTTGAGGATTTGTGCAGATGAGCTCCAACCAGTGATATTCCACTTATACCTTCTTGAAGCATCTAATCCTACAAAAGACCAATTATTTAAGACACCGGATATGGTTTTGATAGCCTTATCAGTCTCCATCATAGTCTCGTGTAACAAAATAATGTTAAGTTTATGAAGTTTGAACACAAGTTTGAGTGCTAGCTTTGTTTGAGGTGCACCCAATGGAAAAATGCTCAAAGACATAATAAGCGTCACTTCCCCTTCATTGGGGCCTTATCAGCTCAAAGATACCTCAGAATTGTTTTCTAATTTCCAACTTGAACACCCCCCTCTTAGCCTATTATTGGGTTGGCTTTAAGAAGGATCTCCTTCTAGCTTTAGAAACTATAGAAAGCTTCGAACTTCCAGAACAAGTTTCTAGGAAAATATAAACCTATCAAATCTCTAGAACCTATCAAGTCTCTTAGCAATACCTTGGTCCTATTCTCTTATTCCTCCAAGTTGGAATCAAAATTAGAGGTTTAACATCGCAGAAACCAAAAGGCTGAATTTTGTGTAAGAAGAAATCTTTTGACGGGTCCATCATTGTAGTCTATCCCTAGTTCTCTTCCCTTTTCGTGAAAAATTATTGTCCGCACATGCACGCACGCACGTGCACGCGCGCGCGCGCGCACGCACGCACGCACACACACACACACACACACACACACACACACACACTAATAAATAAATAAAAGCATTCAAGTTCGCAATCTAAACTTCCTTCTCAACCTCTAGAGAGAGAAACTTTGAGACTAAACCTACATCAACTAAAAATTTGTTGAGGATTTGTGCAGATGAGTTCCACCCTGTGATTTTCCACTTAGACCTTCTTGAAGCATCTAATCCTACAAAAGACCAATTATTTAAGACAACGGATATGGTTTTGATACGCTTATCAGTCTCCATCATAGTCTCGTGTAATAAAATAATGTTAAGCTTATGAAGTTTGAACACAAGTTTGATAGCTAGCTTTGTTTGAGGCGCACCCAACCCAAAAAATGTTCAAAGACATAATAAGTGTCACTTCCCCTTCTTTGGGGCCTTATCAGCTCAAAGATACCTCAGAATTGTTTTTTTATTTCCAATTTGAACACCCCCCTCTTAGCATGTTATTGGGTTGGCTTTAAGAAGGATCTCCTTCTAGCTTTAGAAACTATAGAAAGCTTCGAATTCAAACTCAAACCCCTTTCCACCTTTCTTGAAGAATTTAACCGCACTTTTGATCATCAACAAAAGGCCTACATATGGGCCCTCATCCCTTGGAGAGCTAAGATTCTCATAGCTCAACTAAGGACTAACTCCCATTGGCTTAGATGCGAAACAGGTAGATGGAAAATACCTAAAGAAAAATGGGAAGAAAGACTTTGTGTAATTTGTTTAGATGGGGCAGTGGAATCAGAAAAACACTTTATTATAGAATGCAATGCTTATATTGACCTTCGTTCGAGATATGCAATCAATTTCACGACATTGTCATTACAGGTTATGTTCAATGAGGAGTTGATAGCTAAAATGGGGGACTTCATCATCAAGATTAACAAAAGAAGATCAGAATTGGTGAAATTAAAAGAAACTGTTTTTACTGTGTTATAGGCTATTTTTAGCCTCGTGGACGTTAAAAGTTTTCATTTTCAACTTAGCTTCATTCTTCTATGTAGTATATCTCAAAGATTATTTGTAAGGGTGAGGAGGATTTTGATTTTCCAACAAGGGGTTAAGAGAAGCGGTTTCCTTACTCAGTAGAACTTCTTCAAAAGACATCTGACAAGGAGATGGACTAGTAACCGAGGGATGGATAGGAGAGGGATCATCCTAATCATCAGATTCCTCGACTATGTACCCCCAATTTCTAGCAAGTAGGTGCTGAGATGATTTGAGTTCAGGAAATGGCCTTCATCTCTTGAGGGAGGTAGAGACGATCTCATCCCTTCCCCATCAACACCGGTTTTCCCACCCTCCTAGCATAAGGACGTAGGAGGGTGGGAAAACCAATCAAAGAAAAAGGGCTTAGATTCAGGAAAATCTCTTGAGAGAGGGCTTTGAAGAGGTGTTTACCGATCAAGGAAAAGGAAATAGATTCGGGAAAATCAACTTTAGCCAATTCTTTGAAGGAGGCTCTGAAACAATAGGTTCAAGAGGCTTTTCTATCACTATGCTCCTCCAAGACTGCGACAGAAATACTTTGAGAATTCACACGAGTTTGAACTTCTAGAGAGCTTTTAATAGTTACTAGCTCCAACGACTCCTTCAAAGATCTTTAGAAGAAATACAAAAAGGCTCCTCCATGGAAAGCGTAGCTTTTGGCTTTGAGGAGAGCCATTATTTGGACCTCCCATTCTCACATTCATACTTTAGATGGTTGTAACTATGGCATAGATTACAAAAGAAGGGCACACCTAATAGTCCAAAATTTGCATATAACTACAAATCCCCACTTTGATTTCCAAAAATTATAGAAACCCAAGAGACAT
Organism: Taxus chinensis; assembly: GCA_019776745.2. Taxonomy (NCBI): domain Eukaryota; kingdom Viridiplantae; phylum Streptophyta; class Pinopsida; order Cupressales; family Taxaceae; genus Taxus; species Taxus chinensis. Next base: position 222,343,051 of record CM034155.1, on the reverse strand, counting down.
CCAAATCCACGGGACTTCAACAACAATTTTTAGATAGAATTCAGATTTTCTTCAACCCCCAGAAAAATCCTAAAACATTTCCAATCATCCTCAACAAGTCTACTATCAAGTGAATTCAAGGGGTAATGCATGGAGTTTGACCCAAATTAGATGCACATTAATGCTTTCAAAATAAAAATCAAAACCTGGGTACCAACATTAAACCCTGGGTACCTGGATTGTAGATCCCCAAAACCACCTTTGGTTAATGATTTTGTCCTAATCTACTTCTATTTAAAAATGAAAGACATCCATCACATAAAATATTATGTTTGGGGATATAACCTACACTGTAGGCCAATTGTTATGAACCCAAACCTTCAAACTTTGTAAGTTCATCTAGCGAACTAAGAGTCTTCCCACTAGGGATTTGTCTCTTAAATTTGTCCATGAATAGGTCCTCCCCGACCACCATCTAAACCAAATCCCTACGACTTCTTATGCACTTTGTTATGACTCTTCTCTTTTCCCTCCAAAAATAAAAGGTTTAGGTTTCTCTAATAAAAATAAGCTTTATCACTCCTTCACCATTGGATTTTGTCTAAATCCTCCTTTTCCAAAACTAGAAGCCTTGGGATCCTTTCCAATAATCCTACCAGGGTCGTCCTTCACAATATGGGAGGAAACCCTACCAAAGATGGTGTGTACTCTTTTTTAGAGAAATTGTTGAAATAAATTGGAGACGACCCAATTTCTTTCCTTGAGAAAACCACACTCCCAAATTGCATGTAGGAAGTGTGTTATTCGCTTTGACATGAAAGCCCTTGCATGTGGTCTGGTTTCAAGAAAGCTTTCATTAAACTCACTTGTGGTTGTAGTATTAAATCAAGTTTGAGAATTCAATCCACAACTTGCAATGACCACTCGCAAAGGACAACAAGGATTTATTCTAAAGAACCTCCACCAGAAGTGATCCCTTCATATGCTCTAGCAAACTTCTGATAGTTATGCTCTAGGTCAACACTCATGTCTTTATCCCTTTAAAAAGGAAAACACTTATCCTTGCTCTAAATTGTAGTCAACTCATCCAACGAGAGGAAATCTTGCCTCTTAGCCCACTCCTCTGGTTCATCGCCATAATCCACCAGATCCTCCTCATACATGATGCTCCATTTTAGAGTATATTTATCCTTAGTTTTCATTCCATTATCAAAGATTAATTCTTTGTCAACACTTATTAATCCCTTAATGAATTTTTCCATGCAACTAAGGCCTTTGAAGTTAAGTTTATAGAGGCAAATATGCTTAAGGCCAACAACCCAACTTGTGCGTAAATCAAAATTAACTGAGTTTAAAGGCAACATAAGAACAATATCAATAAAATGGTTGATTCTTCAAAGCAACCACTTAAGAAGCCCATTATCTCAAAAGTGGTGTCGAGATATTCAAGATTGAATGAAAGCCCACAAAATGTATCGAAGAAGTTAATTGCATGTCATATTATTGCTTTACCACCACCAAGGGAATTTGACACTTCAAGACCATTACCCAAATACTTTGTTACCAATGCATATTGTGATTACCATAGACTTACAGGGAATTTAACAAAATGATGTGTTAATTTGAAGCACAAGATAGAAGATTGAAAATTGAATTGATAATGGTCACATTCAAGTGGATAATACACAAACTAGTTCAAGTGCGATAATAGAAACATCTCCTCAAATAATAATAGCAACATCCATATGGTAGACAAACCAAAGTATAATATGGTGCCTATGGAATACAAGCAATATCAACTTGATGGTTTTATTAGCAAAATTGATTCAATCAAGAAGAATACAACATCTATTTATAATATGTTTATCAATGAACATAAGCCACATGATAATTCATGTGAGAGGCCACTATTTATACGGGAATTTATATAAGGAAAAGAAAAATATGACATAATGATTGATACTAGCTCACACCTGAATATATGTACTAAACTATCATTCATAGCATTGGACTTAGCTTGGATGATTTAACCTATACTTATATGCTTATTAATAATATGATGTGTTGAGAAGTAATCACTTGATTTTGTTATATTATCTATTAGAATGGTACCAAAAACAATTCAAGCTCCATTTCATGTAGTTCTTACTTCCAAATCATGATTTGCTTGTATGACCATGGATACATCAAATGAAAGAAATCCCTTCTATTATGCATCAATGTGTAAAATTCAAACATCAAGGTCATGCAATTAAAATTCGAAGGGATGCATCATATTCAAGAATGAAGTCCATGATTCAATAAATATACAAAGGAAAACCTAAATAAGTACTAAAATGGTTACATAAAGATAGGGTCAACATAACACAAAGACATGAATTAATTTCGGTAAGGATGCAATCATCACATTACATGTCTCCAAGACAAACATAGAACCATGAAGAACATCAATGTATAAGGGACACCAGTTAACAACGTAAGATATCAATAATGATTACCATAATGATTTTTTATCCTTAGAATCATGGGTTTAATCACACCCTACGCATACTACGAGTGATCTTAATGTTTCAATTTTCATAGCTTGTGGTGATTACCATATACCTTCTAGCATTGTCAGTTCAATTTGCTAAACAATCATTTTTCTTAGACATTGAGCACTCTATATTTCATATGATTTCTTATATTATTCATTTATTTAAAGTACACATTATATGCTTCATATTTATCGATCTATAATTAGATATTATATTACACTTATTGCTCGCATGCATGTTACTGAGGTATTGGTTGAGATCCATACATGACCTAGATGCAACAACTACATACATGTGTGCACATTCTGAAAAGGATGGGGGGTACAGCCCATGCTCACTTTGCGGGCATCTCTTAGAACAATCTCTAGTTCTACATCATTGATTTTTTTTCATAGAACTCTGCTTTGATTCCTACTATATATCCATGTTGGATATTCTTTATGATTTAGTATACCTCACATACAATATATATATCCTATGCTTGTTGGGATCATGTTCTTGCTATGTATTCATATATCTGATGTGTTCTTATGTTCCCAATGTGTAGTCATGCATTGATGTGTATCCCTATGTTTGGTACGTCCTCAGTTATATTATGTTGGTCTCGTGCTAGTTATATCCATAATAGTAGCATGCTTTTTTATTTCGTGTGCTTTCTCCTTACTTGGAGCTCTTGCTCCTTGTTTGACGTGCTTCAACTTGTTTCCGTTGGTTGCTCTAGGCTCAGGGTATATTCATTGTTTTGTATGCTTTTTATATTTTTGGTATGCATTCATTATCCGATGTGCCTACTCCGTAACTAATGTCTCTTAGATGGTTGTTATATAGGCTTGATTATATATGTGACATGTTTTATAACATGCTTAGCCTTATCATGTGTTTGATATGCTTTAGTGTACTTCCTTTTATTACCTTGTGCTCACTATGCATTCAATACTATGTTCCAATGATTAACATGTATTATTTGTATGGTATTTTTGCAATATTTCTGTCTACTTTATATGTGATGTGTGTGTAGCATGCTTCTATCTTTACCATGCATTTTTTGTCTTATGGTGCCATCTACATATCATACCCAACTCTATTTTATGTCCTTTCCTATGTGTCATGATCCATATCATGCATCTATTGGGGGCAAGGACCTATGCTCGTTCTTTACATTGTCACATTTTGCTCACATAGGGGCAGATCATTTATTGGGCTATATTTTTTATTGGCCTTGGTAAGATGATGAGTAATATATGTGACCATACAGGTGGTAATTATTATTTCTAATTTTTGCATATGTATAATGGTACAAATAGAGATAATAGTGTAAACATGGGGTCCTATGAATTAAAGGATGTAATAATAAATCCCAATAATAGAGGATAATATTAATCCCATGATCACACACGTGTTACGTACATTCTCTACCTAGTTATACCCTCATACTTATATCTTGCCCTCTTGGACCACAAATCACACTTGTGCTTATATTTTAATTTTATACTAACCCCAACCATATCTTAGGCCCGCCTAGGGAATTGTCTTATTTTGGTTGGGAAAGCTGCTAAGGTGGTGATGCAAATGGTAGGGCTCTCAGGATTTGATGTCAGTTTGAGTGGTCGTATGAATACTCATGTTGGGGTTTCCTCTTCTGTTTAAGGGGTTGCTGGTGGTTCTCCTCACTTTGCCTAAAATGGTCTTAAACTGTGTCTCTCTATGGTGGCATGTTTTTAATTGACATGGGGGATAGTGCTCTTTGTTGTCTCGGCCCGTGTAGCTTAGTTTATAGTTATAATAATCTAACTAGTTGAATGTCTTAGGAAGGCATTATATGTAATGGCATTGTTTGCCCTTTTTGGGTTTGTAGTAGGATGGCATGTGATGCATCCGGTTCTGTCTTGGTGTTTCAGGTTTCACTCCCGACTCCTGAGGTATAAAATGCTACTGCAAATGTATAATTTTTCTGGTGATTAATATATCAGGAAAGTGATCCCCTAACCCTTGTTAACGGATCCAAAAAATATTGCCTTTCCTATTAAAGGGGGAAAAAAAAACTGCATCACTGTCCTTCGTTTATCCCTAGGAGGGCATATTAAGTAGCTATCTGAGCATTGGTCTACTAGATGTGTATGTGAGAGTGGTATACCTTCTTGGTAATGGACCTGAATGTCGACTGATGATTCTTGAAGTTTTCCTGTTCAGATTGATGGTTTTGAATGAGTTGTTAATGCTATGAGCAAGTTGTAAGGATCATCAAAAAGCTATAACGATCATTGTATCTATTATGTTATATATGCACAGTAACTTCTGTAACAACATTCGCTATGGTGTGCACCCCTTCAGCTCCAAACTCTTGGCCATGTGTGAGACGAGTAATTAGATTTAACAGACACTTCACAGATCAAGATTTTTCTGGTCGAAACCAATTTCTTGTCTTCATCATATGACCTATGTGTTTTACTTTTCTATAATATTTGGTTACACAATAGTTAAAGAAACCCATATTATAATTATGGTCGGCTCAAAAGGATAAAAGATTTTACCAGCTTCTACAAAATTGTCTATGCTATCCCCAAAAAAATAAAATACAGGAGAGACCAATTTCCAATGCTTACATGGTTTGTTATCTTTTTGATTTAGAAGGAATACCCTCAAACAGGTCAAGGCGCTCCTTGATGGAATCTCGACAGGTTCTTGCAACTTTATTATTAGGATCAAACAGAAGTGCTTGATCATATGCTTTTACAGCATCCTTCAGTTCCTTCTTCTTTTCATAGGCATCACCTAAATTGTTCCAAGCTGTTACATACCCTGGCTGAAGCTTCACAGCCTTCTCAAACTGAATGATACTAATGTCTATCTTGCCATCACTTACATAACTGAAGCCAAGAGCGTTGTGAACCTGAAAAGGGGATACCAGAAAAAAATAGAGCTTTTTGAGTCAATGGCAAAAACATTCAAGTATACTTAGATGGGACTTTCAGCCAAACAAACAATAAAAATTAAAAAAAAACTAATAACATACAAGATGTGATCACAAATATTCCTCAAAACAAATCTCAAGAACGAAAAATTTCACAATATATATAAGAGATGAAAGCAAGGGAGAAACTATTAAAGCTGCAGTTGTTATAACCTTAAAAAAATTCCATTCAATACAATGACCATATGCACAAGAAACTCTAGAAACTGAAAATCCACCTGTGCAAGCTCTTGAACATCTCCCTCCCATTTCTCAATAGCCTTCTCAAGGTATTTAGCAGCAAGAGGGTAAAACTTTTTCCTCAGCATCACAGCACCCAATTCAAAGTATTCCAATGCACTGGCTTCACCAGTTCGGACTCGTTCCTGCATATTTAAACTCAAAAAAGTTTTTATTTTAACAAAATAATGGAGCAAAAAGGTGTAAATACTTGTCTAGATGTTTTCTGAACTGTTCTCATGATAAAACGTATGACAGGTACTCTACCGATTCAATCGTCCAGGCCCTTGTAAGTAATGAAGTTAATTGATCTTATTGGCATTTGATTTTCTTGGCATTTGTAGAACACATGTTCATTGTTTTGTCAAATTTTTAAAATACCTTGAGGTGCTCTTTCACGTGGAATCTTTGATAATTTTTTATTAGAAAATTTTATTATATATGTAATTACAGACACACCATCGAGTGCCATTATTGACTTTTAATATATGATTAAATGATCCATATTCGTAGAAAGAAATAAATACTGTCAAATATGTACGAATATGTTTTGAACCTTGCAAATTATAATGTAAAAGTAGTGGTAACGTGCAGGAAAAAATAATATCCAATATTTCCACACCTGAATCATTGCCATGATCAAGTTAAAGAAAGAAACCCCTACCATTTTGGGGTACTTAAGAATGTCAGCAGATGTGTTCCATCAAATGCTCAAGAAAAGCAGAAAATTCCCTACTGTTGGTGGGCACTTCGGCAGATCTTTTTCATGAAATGGTCCTAAAAGAAAATATGAAAAATCATAAATGTGGCAGCAGACAGATAGATTCACCTGTAATTCTTTGGCAGCATTTTCCAGCTCCCTACGAACAAGTATTTGGCGAACAACAAAAAAACTCCCAATTCCAAGCAATGCAAGTAAAGCTCCAAGGTAAATCAGTTGTATTCCAAATTCAAATATTTCACCAACTACATAAACTTCATTTGATGTTGCTTCTTCACTAGCAAATGCAACTGCTGTAAAGCTAAAGGAAGAAGAAAATCCAGGCAGAAACATCCAAGCCCAAGGCTGAGATTCCAAACTTCCCTTGTGGCTCTCCCGTACATGTAATTTCTTTGTGGAATCTGTAAGGCCCAAACATAATAAGTGGTCTTTATCATCACTCATAACGAAATCAATCTTATGTAATTTCAGCACATTTCTGATTTAAATGGTTGGTAGAAAAGTTTAAAATAGAAGCAAAAAAGTCAAAAAAAGTTCCTATATTGATACTAGGGTAAAGAAAATTGTGATTTTGAAACAAATTAAGAATGCCAACCTCAAGCATGCAAGATGAGGCATGTGCTCAGCCTGAACACATTAAGAAAAGTTACAGGCATTCAATTGACAAAAGTACCATCAAGACCAAAAGATGAACGTGGAAGTCATCTTTACCTTCCAGATTAACCACAGCCATTGTATGCAGATTTCCAGTTGCCCCACATAACTGTTTTCCTCCAACACCAGAAAACAATGCAGGAGTACATTAACCTTTTTTGTCAATTAATAATAAAAATATCCTTACAAGGACACATTCGCAGATGCACTGATGCATCAGATTATCAGTTCGAATTCCAAAAACATAAAAATAGAGTACATAAAATCATAGAGCATTTATATGTTGCTCAGTGCCAATAAGGTATGTTTCCTTGAATGTTTTCTGCTTTGCAACAAATAGGATAAGTGCCAAAAAAAATGAAAAACTCTTCATATACAGCAGAGGTAAAAGGATAGCACCTTCATTTATTGTACAATCATAGTCAATCCAATTATAGTTGGTTTATACAGTACAATTCTGAGAACTTAAAGTAGCAGGACATGGAGAATATAAAGTCTGTACCAAATGCCAAACAAGTTGTGGGCAAGGTCACGATCATTCTATTATATGGTTGTGAAGTTGGGAGGAGTGAATCTAAAGATGCCTAACAATAAATTGGAAAACCAAAATAAAAAACTGAGGGAGGAATAGGAAGGAAAAGTAAGGCAGGAAGATCATTGATCTTCAAATACTAAAAGCAGCCTCAAATGATAATAAACAAATTAAATTCAAGGAGCAGATTCAAGCAATCTGATTCCTTGTATGCTCTCCCCACCAAGGAAGAGGGGCTCTCCCCCTCTAAGCCATTTATCTCCTGAACTCCGTGTATGTTTTGTAATGTGTGGATCATCTCCAAAAGAAAAGGCACAAGGTGAAGTCTGCAATCTATGTCTGCCTTCTTAACGAGCTTTTGGGATTATTAAGTAGTTCATTTGTTATGAATATGCATGCCCTCCACAACCATAAGAGCAGACATTTTTGAGAAAATGAAGGTTGCACTTCTTAGGTTTATTATTGAGGATAGTTGCATTCTGTCTGATTGATCACTGCATCTGGAGTTAGCAAATTTTCTATGCTTTTATTTGTGACTCCTTTGGGCACCTGTTTTTCCATGAGGGCAGAGAATGCCAAAAATAAAGATGAGGTCAACCAGAAGAAGTTTAAAAACTTAGTTTTGAGGAAATGCTGCAGTGCAATGTCTCCAGATTATCCGAGACGCTCCTATCAAATGTCAATCAGACCTATTGTGCTCAGGGGATGATCTTCCTCAAAGCGCATGCACAACCTATGAACATCTAGTGCTTCCATTCTCGGACTGCTTGACTGCAGTTCCAATGTGATGAATCAGCCTCCTTAGCAATGTTTATTGGCTTGCCTGAACCTTGTGATTTGGGAGTTTCCTTTCCTGCCTCAGTTTCAATCCTTCAAGACACCTCTCCAACCCACTTTTTTCATGGCCTGCTCATTTTCTTCAGGCATTCTTCCTCCAAGTTGAGCTCATGTGCTCAAAGAGATATACATGAGCATAGCTGCTGCAGATTAGTTCAATGGATCGAGCTAGCCTGGAAAAGACAAGGGATTCCTTAAGGGTGTGAGCAATCTTTCATAGCCTGCTCATTTTTCATGGCCTGCTCATTTTCTTCAGGCATTCTTCCTCCAAGTTGAGCTCATGTGCTCAAAGAGATATACATGCGCATAGCTGCTGCAGATTAGTTCAATGGATTGAGCTAGCCTGGAAAAGACAAGGGATTCCTTAAGGGTGCGAGCAATCTTTATGAAAGTTGCACCCTCGTGAATCAATCTGATCTATCTATGATCTGTAAACCTCTAACTTTGGAAATTTACGAGACCACAAAATACTGTTCCTACTTCCACTTTGGTTGAAAATGACAGTCTTTAATGCTAGTGAATGAAATCTGAACTTAGAACTATTTTGCAGCAATGAAAAGATAAACAATTCAACACACAACACAATATTTTATCCTGGAAACCCCCAATATGAGGGAAAACCAGCCGGGAAGGGCAATTGCTCTTTCTTTCCAATATTATATTGGCCAATTCAAAAGTAAATACAAATTACAAGAAGTTGATGGAAGGCAAACAATGTCACTTCCACCCTTCTCTACTTGCTTGCTATGTTCTCACACCTTGCTTCTACAAAACAATTCCAGCTTCAATGGTTTCTTGCTCACTTCTCTCCATCCAAACTTCGATGATCCAATTCCACATGTTCCTCTTTCTTAAATAGCTTGATCCCCATGTCCTCCCATGCACTAGAGAATGGGAAGAGACATCCAAGGAACAAACACGGCTCAGACGTTTGAAATCCGCGACCGTTCGTGAATTTATTTTTTTTGTTTTCATTAGTGACAGTACTGCCGGTGAACGCAGTCCGGCGGTTACGCAACCGTCGGTCTGTGCAGAGGTGTGGTTACGCAACCGCCGGTCTATGCAGAGGGGCGGTTACACAACCGTTGGGGCAGTTACGCAACTGCTGCTCTGCACAGGGCGGCAGTTCTGTAACTTAACAGTCTGCTCTCCTTTCTAATTAATTTCCCATCTAATTCCGATTGTTCTAATGAAGTGGTGTTTCTTTAGATCCCTATGGATCAATCTGCTATGCCCATAGTGGTCTCTTTGCCTTCAAAGGAAGATGAGCAAGCTCTAAAACATTTAAATCCGGGTGGTAAAGGTATGCTGGAGTTTGCTGATTTTCATTTAATCAGCCATACTCTTGTTAGTCTATCCAGCTTTGTTTTGAGCACACTGATGATTAGTTTATAAAAAAAGGACAGTGTTATGAGTGTTGGGTGTGCTGTTAGAAATCTACCAGAAGATATTGCTGAAGAATTAATACAAGATTGTGTCAATGCTCTCAGGCATGCCAGGCCACCTGGTAGCAAACCCGATATTATTGTCACTAAGGCAGACAGAGATAATGCAGTGGTGGTCATGAATAATGTAGAGAATTGGGAAAAAACGGTAAACTGCCTCATGAGTAATGGCAGCTACATAAAAATAGGGGGCAATCCAATCCATCGCGTGCTCATGGATAATGACACCAACAAATTAGTTGAAATTAGCCTTGGATCAAACTTTTTCAGCTTTTGCAGACTTCACCCTTGTCTCTCATGGTCAATGTATATTAGTGTCATCTACTTATCCTTTCCTCCTTTTGGACCTCCACGGGAAGGAGATGAAGGCTCTCTCCTTAAATTGCTCGATGTATATCCATTGATATTTAATGGAGCTCATGGATAATGACACCAACAAATTAGTTGAAATTAGCCTTAGATCAACCTTTTTCAGCTTTTGCAGACTTCACACTTGTCTCTCACGGTCGCTAATATACATCGAACAATTTAAGGAGAGAGCCTTCATCTCCTTCCCTTGGAGGCCCAAAAGGTGGAAAAGATAGGTTGGCAACATAGAAGGGGGAGTGTGCTTGTCTTTCATGCTCATCTTAATAGTTTTTCATTTTGTGCCAACATCCAGTTTACTGTGGAGTTAGAAGTGGATGGGTGCCACATGGGTGTTTGCCTTTTCTAGACGTCTTATTAAAGTAAACTAGTGACAGTTCTTTGGATAGGCAAGTACACAAGAAAGCAACTCACATGGAACTTTATTTGCATACCTCTTCCCATCACCGTCTATCTCAGAAAGCAAGTGTTCTCAAACCCCCCACCACTGATGTTTGTGTGGAAGACCATATATAGTAGAGACAAGAAAGTGGGTCCATACTAGAATACAATGATACATGAACATAGTACAAATATTTGACTTAACACAGTCATCAAATCAGCCTTAGCAAAGCATTCATATCCCACAACTCACTAAGTGACATCTCAGGAAAGCAGTTGGAATTGCTAAATGACCCCGTCACTTGAACATGGATGAAGGGTATTGGATTAGGGTACTCTTGGAGACCAATGATACATAGACTTAGAGAGGGTTTTGACCATTGATTTCTAATGCATTTTATTGATAAGTCATTTTTATTAAAAATGATTAATAATCATCAAATATATTTGTAACCACCATTGCAATAGTGGGTTGTCATTATTAATTTCACTCAAGTGACAAGGGGGCCTGGATGGGTTCATATTTGATTGATGTTTTTGGAACAAGTTAATCCCACCTTCATGCACTAGTAGCAGAGTTATCTTTCATTATTTTCATCTTGAGGATGGGTCTCCAAAAACTCTTTTTCTAAATGTTCAAACCCTGCACCTCAAAATTTGTAATATTCTTCTTAATGCAAAACTCAATAAAACATTTCCATAACCTACTCTCCCGAATGTTCTGGTGATTGCATAGCTTTTTCAAAAACAGGTAGCTTCTGGATTTGGAATGTTGAATTCAGACAAGCCTTTGGTTCCTCACTATAATTTTGGACAATCAAAACAAAATGCATCGGCATTCACAACAATGACCCATATACATCAATCATACTCTATTAATGTGCGAGTTTCCCGATTTCTAAGACCCAGTGACACTCTTTTGCTACATTCTTCTGACTACAACAAATTTTGCATGCCTTCTGAAGGAGCTCAAACGAAGTAACCAAATTTCTTACATTGTTGACAACATCTATATAAATGTCAATCCACCTGGCACCTATCTTGCTTGATTCAAAGCTTTGCAATGGCAAATCGGCAGTTTGATGGTGTATTAAAAGCTGGGAAATAGTTAATGCAGTCCAAACTTCAAAATCAATCATTACACAATAAAATTGGCATTAGGCAATGTCAATGGTATCCAATAGCTGGCTTTTGAGCCAACATATCCAAATACACCAAGTCTGTATAACACATGGCACATTATTATTGGCAGCAATAATCTGAAACAGGTGTATGGACAGAAACTGGAACTATTTCTTGATGACTTCCCATTCAGGAGTGTCAAAGATCAACAACATTGTTCATTTGAAACTCTAAGTTGCAAAACTCATCTATCATTTCTAATTTAGAGCTTGAAGAATTCACTTTCCAATGTAAGGTTCCTACCATTAGATCAGATCCAGGCTGAACCAACTACCTCATCCTCTAGAAAGCCCAAGGATTCAAAGAAAACTCCTGTCAGAAATCATTTGAATTTGTTTTGGACTTGAACATGGCCAACAACTGTTACTTTTTCTTGACTGCACTTTCCTAGGCACTTGTTGCCATGGACAATAGTCGCCACAATGCCACTGTAACTAGTGAAAAGACAATGCTGCATATAAGTAGCATCGTTATCTGGCAACTTCAGTTTAAGTCTGGGGAGTCGCCACAATGCCACTGGAACTAGTGAAAAGACAATGCTGCATATAAGTAGCATCGTTACCTGGAAACTTTGGTTTAAGGCTGGGGACCCCAGCCCCGTACTTCTATCCACATTCCTTGGTGACTATATTAAAATGTAAAATACCAAGTACCCTTAGTCATATACTCTCTTGTCATATTTCAAAATGATGCCCCTGTCCCCATACATGATTCTGCATATCCAGGTGACTAAGGTAACTCACCAAAGCATAGAGTTTAAATTTAAGAATTGATACTAGAAAAGACCAAAAAAGCATAAGAATTTGTTGCAAAAGGGCGAAATATTCTCCAGCGAATGTCCTTTCTTTGCTCCAACTTTTGTTTCCTAGATGGACCCGCAGCTATCTCAAAATCTGCCCAAAATCTGCACATGGTACTTAATTCGACATGCATTCAAACAATCACAAAATTCACTAAATCCATTAATGGATGGGAATGATGCTTGTATGGAAATCATTCATGATATCCTATGGCACAAGTTGCTGTGATTTCCTGGTAAAGGAACTTAGCTCGTATAGAGCCCATCGAGGTTCCATTTGTTAAATGTGTTGAGGCCCAAATATGAGATTGCATGCAGGTTTTCAATAGGAGAAAAATGACGCCACAAAATAAATATCATCTTAGAAAATATAAGTTTAGACAGGACACCCATAAAACAATCTTTTAAACAAGTACATACACTTCGATAGGTTCTACGAACCAACTTTGATCCATAATTAGCTCAGTTAAACCAATGTATTGCATCAACACGAACCTTACTTCGCCTTATGAATGATTTACGCAGAATTACTAGTATGCCTATAAATAAGAGGCCATATTGCAAGATTTTCATCAAGAACTGAGAATTGAACACAAGAACATGGAAAAGAAACATGAAGCAACACACAAACAAGAGTAAAAACACAAATTTACCCTAGAGAAACCCAATGAAGGGAAACTCCAGCAGGTAAAATTGTGCCTTCAATCCACTATCAACAAGAAATGTAAGGTTACAAGCTTGTAAGGCTACAACATACAACCAAACACCTATTATAAGAGTAGAATAGGAGAACGAATGATCCACAGGATCTACCTAGAGAAGAACACCACATGAACATAATATTGCTTATGCCAATACACACAAAGAATAAATCACTCAATAATAATTCAATGTAAAATTCTGCTACATAAGGAGTGCCTAATATATAGCTAGGAAAGTTTGTTTTGCAAAAAAATAATTTTTTTGTAGAAAAAAAACTATTAGTTAGCAATGACTAATTTGCACTTAACAAATTGTACATGCACTCACTCAAAACCAACTTGACTAACTAACCTCCCTAAATAGAGCTTAGGCTTATTAAGTGTGAACAAGCACAAATCTAAATTAGCTGAATAAGAATACCTCTAGTCTAATGTAAACACACGAACAGCCTCCTTTAAGTGAAAGTTGGGGATAAAGAGAAAAAAATCAAATATGGGTCCCTGCTTAGGCCTGACAAGGTACCCATGAACAATCAAAGAAAAAGAAGCAAGGACTTCGTGCAAAATCCTCCAAGGACAACTTTCACCCCAAGCATCAATTGAAGCTAGCGACATGCTGCCAAGGGTTTAGTGAAAATATCTGCAACTTGCTCAAGGGTAGGCAAGTAGGCATGAACTCGCGCTTCAAAACTCCATGAAGGAGTTGTTGTATGAATTGCATATGGATCTCAACATGTTTCGCATGTCGATGCTCAACTTGGTTGTAAAAAATATAAATCCTATTTTAGTTATCACACCAAAGAATAGTGGGATGATTCTATGGAAAACCAAACTCATGTATCAAATGTCAAGTCAAAGTGCCTCCTAACTAGCCAGGACAGCGCCTCAATATTCTGCCTATGTGGAAGACAATGCAAACACAATTTGCTTCTTGCAAGCCAATGCAGCTGGTCCAAAACCAAGGTTATACATAAAGTCGGACGTAAACTTGTAAGTATCAACATCAGCAACCCAAGTTGAGTTTGTAAAGCCCTCAATCTCATCAGACCTCTGTGATGTGCAGTGAATCCCACAGTGTGAATTGCCCCGAATGTGGTACAAAATATGTTTGACTACTTTCTAGTGACTCTCATAAAGATCATGGGAGAAACAAGAAGCAAGAATAACCACAACAAAGAGATATTGATGAGTATGTGTCAGATACAAGAGACTACCCACCACCTATCAATACAAAGTTGAATCAACCTTAGGAGTTCTACAACTGGTGGAAAAAACAACTCTTGATTGAAAAGGTGGTGTGGTGGTAGACTTAGAATCAGCCATGCCAAAACAATGAAGCAAATCACAAACATACATCTACTGACCGATAGAGATCCTTGTTGAAGACTAAAGAATCTAAAGGCCAAGAAAATAGTACAGAACTCCTAAATTAGTCATGTCAAATTGCCCAATCAACTTGTGCTTACTATCTTGAATTATGGGGGTCAAAACTTCTTGTGAGAATGAGATCATCAACATATAGGACCAGTATCAAAAGATTAGCCCCATGCTTACCGAATGTAGACATTCGGATCGAAATGGCAATGGGAGAGACCAAAATTGGGCAGGAAACTATCCATCTTCTCATACCAAGTTCGAGGAGCTTGCTTGAGACCATAAAGAGAACATTGAAGCCTGCATATAAATAAAGAGTCCTGCACAAACCCTATGACTGCTCCATTTAGATCTCCTCTTGAAAATCACCATGCAAAAAAGCACTCTTCATATCCATCTAGTATACTGACCAACGTGTGATGCAGCGAAAGAAATTTTGACAAACAGAGTCCATCTTGGCAATAAGAGGCAAAGTTTCAAAGTAGTCAACTCCTTCAGCCAATGCAAAACCCTTAGCTACCAGATGGACCTTGTAATCATCTATAAAGCCGTCAACTAGATATTTGGTCTTATACACCCTGTAATGTCCCTTTTGGGGGACTCTCAGGAAACTATGCAAAGCTGGGAATAAACAACATTTTTCAGATTTTTAGCAGGTTGTTAATGACTGAAATAAACATGTAGAAACCCTTACTAGCTACTAAAAAACCTTCTCCTAGGGCAGCAACCCCTTTGGAGACTTCAAGCTTGCTTTTGGGCCTTCAAACACTACTGTAAATGCTATTACATAGTGTCCAAAATTATTATAAATTACCAGCAATCATATCATGCAAGAAAAACTGATTTAATAAGCTTGGAAGTAAGAGATCTGATTTTTAGTTGGAACACTTCGACTGCAGCAATTAATTAATTATTCCAGAACTGTAACTAACTCTAATGAGCTTGGAAAAATAGCAAAACACCACCAAAATTAATGAAACTTCAGAACTTGGCCTTTAGAAATATGAAGAATATTATTCCAACCTCAAAATCATGAAATTATTACAAGTATTGAAATGTTCCCCTAGGCGGGTCACTCCACGTAGAATAGCCAATAAACATGCACAAACACTCCATGAAGTAGGTCGCTCCACCTTAAAATGGGCAAATATGCAATAACCAGAAGTAGGGCAAAATATCTTCAATTGATGACCCAATAGCACCTTAGGGCAATTCGCCTGGGGTTGGAAATGAAGATTACAGCAGCAAATGATCCCTCAAGGTGGTGGAAACTCCCATGTTGAAGTCTTCCCTAGACATGGTGAAGGGTTTCGTCCTCACACAAGCCTCTCCAAGGGTCTTCATCCTTAGGAGAGGGAGAGAGATGCTTCACAAGCAATCTTTCCAAAGAGATAATAGAATTCACCAATGATCAATGGTCAAACAACCTCTTTTTATATCATAAGGGGTGCTAACAAGACAATAATGGTTGACCTCTTAAAGTACTTTAATTATCTATTATAACTTGGGCTTACATGCTCATCAAATTAACTAACTACTTAATTTATTAAGTCCCTCTATTGGAGCGCTTGGTTTCCCAATAAGGATACATGATAAACATAAAAACACTCTCTAAATTGGTATCAAATATCTTTAGAAACATTCCTTTTGTTCCAATCCTTAAGTCCCACAAGGAAGAAATGCGATAAGGTCTTCAGATCCGCTAGTCTCCAAAAAGGGACATGATAGTCCCCCCCCAAAGATTGCTTGTCCTCAAGCAAAGGTGAACTCCAGAATCCCAGATAAATCTCAGTTGTTCCTTTTTTGATGTACCTACACATGAAGCAAACTCATTAAAGGAAAAATGTGTTCCCTTCTTCATCCACTCATGCTTTATGGATATGATGGCCAACTCTTCTTCTTTGCTTGTCAAGGCCTTACAATTACCATCCAAGCATTGGTTGTCCACAATTGCCCTCATGCTGTCCCAAACACCAATGTAACCTTGCTTTTCTCTTTCAAAAATCAGAATGAAGGTGACTGGAATTCCACTTTTACTTGCACAAAATATTACAAGATGGTCTAGATGTAAGAAACACAACTTCCAATTGCCTAGATGTCCTTTTATGAACCAAAAAAGTGAAAAGAACAAGCTGGAAATGCACAAAGCAGTTGTCCACCATCTGCAAATAGCTTTTAAATTGACCCTTGGGTCAAGGTGTCTGTCATCACTTCAAATAACATAACACAGTGCAACACCAAATTTACATGGAAAACTTTTTCTTGGGAAAAACCACAAAATAAGACTACTTGGATCTACTGTCCAAATCCAGCCCAAAATTCAATGTTTTACAAATGTTCGTAGGCACCAACCTACTGGAGACACTAATCCCTCAAGCCAAGCACCAACTTAGCCAATTCGTGAGCACCAACCCATTAGAGACACTAATCCCCAATTTTGTGAGGCACCGACCTCAACAATATAACCTTCCAGATTCTGTAGTTGCTTCTTAAACTAGATGATGGCAATTCTACTTCTCTTCATATACACAAATTAGATCATACTTCCAACATGGACGTTGGTCCAATTAATGAAATCAGATCACTTTATATTTCTGCTCTTCCTTCTTACTTTTTATTCAAATGATATTCTCATTTTACTTCTGCTCTTCTCTCTTTCACTTCTCTCAAATGATGTATCTATTTCATTTTTTTGCTTGTCTTTCTCAACCTTTTCATCTATCTTTTATAGCCTTAATGTGCCTCTTCCCAAGAGGGGCGACTATCAAAAGATATGTCTCTTAAATTAATATTAATTAACTTCTTTAACTCCTTCCAAATGGGTCAGCTGGGCTTGTATTTAATATTTGTTTATTTCTTTATTTCCTTAGATGAAATCGCTGGCCCTTTCATAATTAAAACGCTGGTATACAATGTGATTGTTGTTTATTACATTCACTGTTATTATATTAAATCTGATCACTGTAATACAAGGACACTATCGTTGTGCATTCTCTATTGATCAATGACTCCTATTGTGCATTCTCTTTTGACATCAACTCCTTTGACATCAATGACAATATTTCCAACAATCTCCCCCTTTGTCATTGATGGCAACCCTACAAAGAAATAATCATCTCCAACCAGAATACTCGCTCTTTCTGGACTTCTTCTTCTTGATGTACTACTCCCCTTTCTTTAACTCTCTCCCTTTGACATCAATGGCAAAGGGATATACAACACAATCACAATGTATATCACCAAAATATCCATGGAGTTGAATAATGCAATGATTAGCTCCCCCTTAATCCATGCTTCTCTTGACGGTTTTAATGACTAGATGAAGAATGGATCACTCCCAATTTCTGCCTTAGAAACTCAAAAGTTTCTTTTGGGAGGGGCTTCGTGAAGATATCTGCTATTTGTTCCTTTGTGACAATGTACTCCATCTTTACTTGTTGATTTGCAACCTGTTCTCTCAAGAAGTGATACTTGATTGGAATGTGTTTTGTTCTAGAGTGCATAACTGGATTCTTCGAAATGTTTATTGCACTAGTGTTATCACAAAGTATTGAGATTGGATGTTCATACTCTGGGATCATAGAAAATAGGCTTTCAAAATCTTCATCGAAAGTCATGTGTATGATAAAGAGACACTCTGCTATGTAGTTATTGCTTCAGCCGTAGATATAGAAACTGAAGGCTGTTTTTTGCCTAGCCATGAAACAAGATTTTTGCCAAGAAAGAGTGTTCCTCCACTTGTACTCTTTTTGTCATCAACACTTCCTGCCAAATTTGCATCTATGAATGTGTTGTTAGTGTGAGATCTTCACCTCTTGCATACCACAAGCCATAGTCTAAAGTGCCTTTTAGATATTTGGGCTTTTTAACCGCTTGCACATGTGTTTCTTTTGGGGCTGCTTGAAAACATGTTGCTAAGCCTACATCTTGCATGGTGTCTAGTCTTGATGTCATGTGTATATGCAACAATGTCAATCATGGATCCAGAAAGTGTCTGAAACTTCAAGGAGATTCATCATCTTTACTTAACTTGCATCCTATAACCATGGAGCTTGCTAACAGGTGTCAGTCTTCCATTACTGCAACTTCTTCAACATGCACCATATTATAGAGCCAAGGTTTGGGAGATAAAGTCGCTGGATATTCCGTTGTTAGGAAATTTGCAAACCAAGGAAAAATGACAACTCGCCCAACATGACATTTCAAGCTCCTTTTGCAACAATTGCAAACTCTTGGGCATTCGTTTACTATAAAAAAATGATATCATTCACATATACCACAACAATCAACTTCTGGATTTCACCTTCAGTCTTGATATAGTTGTACTATTAGCAACATCCCCTTTAAAATTGTTCTTTAATATTCTCCCTTGAATACTAGGCTTTGGGGGCTTCAATTTTAAACCCATATATTGCCTTCTTCAATCACAATACTGCCTTCTTCAATCTGCAAATAGCATTGTTTGTTGCTGAAGGAAACCACTTACAGATTTTCTCACAAATTAATCCTCTAACTTCTCACATTGACGGATTCTCAATAATTACCCATGACTTTGATATTTGAAGTTGGATCACTCCCAATTGGTCTGCCCAGAAACATTCTTTATGGGTTTGGTTGTTGGGGCCCTCCCTTTGAAGAATAAGCTTCTGCTGAGAGGATTCAAACTCTCCTTCCTTTGCTTCATCAGATGCAAACAGATGTACTCCAATTATTTCCCACGCAAGGCAGAGTTCGATCTACCTACCTTTCCGTTCATCTCAACTTTCTTCAAGTGATTACTTGAAATGGAATGGTGATCTCATGTTCAGTGAGCATACATTGTAGGCCGTATTCTTCGAAATTCCCAGTGAGTATTGTCCTAAAAAAAGTTATCACAGCCCTAGTTGGTTTGGAGACTTCTTTGTAAGGGTCTTTTATCCAGATAAATCATCTCCCAAATATTTCCAATTAATTCCCTTTATGCTTCCAATTTTGCATCTCTTGGAATTACCAAGCAAGTGTTGAACAGGTCACATCAGGGAGGATATGCTACATGTCAGCTTCATTCAGAGACAAAAGATTGAATCATTTACATGGGGGTTTTTCCCCTAACCATGACCTTTTATGCAAGACTTTCACGAAAGAAAGAGATGGAGTCTCCGGGGACTTACACCTCTTTCTGTCTTCATCAAACAAGACACTGCACTTTTTAGCCAAGTGGGTCAATTTGCATCTATGATAATGTTTGTTAGTGTGACTTTATGGCTCTTCACCTTCAAGAGGTGGAGACCACAAGCTTCATCTTTAGTACCCTAACTAGAGACCAGAAGACATTTCAGATGCTTGAATATCCTTTTCACCGCTTATACATGTGTTTTCTTTTGGGGCTACTTGAAAACGGTGTACTAAGCCTACAACTTGCATGATGTCTTTGGTCATTGATTCAGGTGTATAACATGCTGCCAATCATGGATCTATGAAGTGTCTGATTCGCTTCAAGAGATTTACATCATCTTTACTTAACTTGCATCCTGTAATCATGGGTGTGCTAACCAATGTGCAGTCTTCCATTCTGAACTTCTTCAACATCTCCTTTATATACTTGGTTTTGGGAGATAAATATTCCTTTGTTAGATTGAGAAATTTGCAAACCAAGGGAAAATGACAGCTCCACCCAACATGGACATTTCAAACTCCTTTTGCATAAATCTCAGGGGAGGAGGTTTTGCAAACTCTTGGGACATTCGTTTACTATCTCCTCCAAAAATGATATCATCCACATATACCACAACAATCAAATGATTCTCACCTTCAATCTTGATAGTAGAGATTACTATCAGCAACTCCCCTTTTAAAACTTTGTTCTTGTAGATTTTATCAAGCCTTGAATACCAGGCTCTGGGGGCTTGCTTTAGCCCATATAGTGCTTTCTTCAATCTGCACACATAGTCCTTGTTTTCTGATAGAAGGATACCTTCTGGTTGTTCAATATATACTTCTTCCTCTAACTTGTATATTAGAAAAGCAGATTTCACATCCATTTGATAAACTTTTGAAGTTCTTGGAAAATAGCATATGCCAGCAACATTTTGATGGCTTCTAATCTTGCAACAGGGGCAAAGGTTTCTTCAAAATCAATACCTTCCACTTGAGCATACCCCTTGCAAACCAACCTTGCTTTATTTCTTGTTACTTGGCCATCTTCATTCAACTTATTCCTGAACACCCACTTGGTACCAATTACATTCTTGTCTTTTGGTCTAGGAACGAGTTCCCATGTCTCATTCTTTTCAATTTGATTCAATTCTTCTTCCATAGCATCGATCCAATGCTTGTCATTGCTAGCTTCTGCAAAAAATTGGGCTCTATTTTGGATAACAAAGAGAAGTTTACTTGTTCAGATGTACTTCCTATTCTTCTTCTAGTTTGTACTCCAATATCGTTATCACCAAGAATTAGACTTTCTATGTGATTTTTCTTGGACAAATCTTGATGGTGCCTTAGTATCTTCCCGTTCCACTTCTTGTTTTTCTACTTCTTCTTCTTCTTTGAAGTCTGGTCCCTTTGAATGATCATTTGTTTGTGCACTTACTTTTTGAGGCCTTGTTTCATCCATCTTTACACTGGCACTTTCTACGATTGTTTGCAACCTTTTATTATAACATCTATAAGCTTTACTTTTTGAGGAATATCCAAGAAAAATACCTTCATCAGCTCTTGAGTCGAACTTTCCCAAGTCTTCTTCATCTCTCTTAATGAAGCATTTGCACCCGAACACTTTGAAATATTTGACTGATGTTGGTCTACCCTTCCATAACTCATAAGGGGTTTTGCTATTGTTTACTCTGATTTGTCCTTTGTTCAAAATGTAGACTGCAGTGCGGTGTTAACTTCTTCTCTCCAAAACATGTCTGATAGCTTAGATTCATTTAACATTGTTCTTACCATTTCTTGAACAGTTCAATTCTTTCTTTCTACGACTCCATTTTGTTGTGGAGTCTGTGGAGTTTTTATTCAGTTGAGAAATGCAGGAGCTTTTTATTCAGCCTCTATGTTGCTCACAAAAGTCATTGAATTCATTTGAGAGTTGAACTCACCTCCGTTGATCTTATCTTAATCTCAAGCACTTGATCTTTAAATTTGTTTCATTTTCCACCAAGGCTTTAAAAGCTTTAAACTTCTCGAACACCTCATATTTTTCTTTTAGAAAAGTGACCCATGTCATTCTAGAATAATCATCAATGAGCAACATGAAATAACTTTCACCTTGTATGCTTTGCGTTCTTGTAGGCCCACAAAGGTCTGTATGGATTAGTTCCAATGGCTTAGTTGTTGAGTACTCCTTTGATTTGAAACTTGCCCTTGTCTGTTTCCCATGCTGACACTGCTTGCAAAGAATGTTTGATGGTTTTGTAATCTTCGGCATATCTCTTACGGCTTGTCTAGTGCTGATTTTCACTAGATTATCGAAATTCATACGGCCCATCCTTCTATGCCATAGCCAGCTTTCATCAATTTGACTCATGTAACATTTCTCTCCCTTAACTTCACTAGTATGTACAAATTGTTTGTTATTCTGTTTGCATCTGCAACTAATTTTCCTATCTATTTTCCTAATTTCACAACCTTGAGCATAAAACGTGAGAGTGTGTCCTTGATCACACATTTGACTGACACTTAGAAGGTTATGCTTCAAGCCTTCAACATACAATACATTTTATGTTTTTGTTTTTCCATTATCAAGGCTAAGGGTACCTTTTCCAACTATCTGTGTCGTGGCATTATCTCCAAATTTTACCGTGCCTTTACTTATTTCCTTCAAGGTGAGAAATTTGCTCTTGTCCCCAGTCATGTGCCTTGAGCATCCACTGTCAATATACCATTGTTGCCCTTCATCTTGTGCATGAAATGTCGTTTGCACAATCATAGATTTCTCCTTGTCCTGATTAACTTCCTCTTGCTTCTGTTTCCAAATTTTTGTAGGTTCTCTTTTCTTTACAACAAGAGCATTCACTTTCTTGTTCTATCTAGGGGGTTCTACAACAACACTTCTACAGAACCATGTTATATGTCCATAGTTATTACAATTATAACATACAATGTTATTCTCTTTGTAATTCGATAATGAGGCAAATGAGTTATAGTTTCTACTTAAAACTTCATAAGTACTTTTGTCATTGTCCCATGCATACGTATTTCTTGCATGTGTCCTACACTCCATTGCTCTATGACCAAAATCAATGCAAGAAAAGCAATAACCTTAAAATGAACTTTGGTTCCTAATCATATGAG
Source organism: Taxus chinensis (assembly GCA_019776745.2). NCBI lineage: Eukaryota > Viridiplantae > Streptophyta > Pinopsida > Cupressales > Taxaceae > Taxus > Taxus chinensis. Next base: position 222,320,082 of record CM034155.1, on the reverse strand, counting down.
ACTGTTTTGGAAAGAATGATCTTCTATGATTTCTTATGGGAACATCATGCCACTGGTTCTCACCTTTGTTTCGTTCTTTAGGAGGATTGATCTATTGAGGAAGCTTATCTTCTTTATTTGGTAGCTCATTAGCTTTTGAATCCAGATTCTTCTTACTAACCTCTTGTTTTTCTTCATAGCCAAGACCAGTCTTGATGAATGGTGACCTCTGGCAGTTAGATTATATCATCCAGAACTTCGGTGCTCTTTTCAAATTTTAAACTGCTTTTCAATTGAGTATTTTTCTTCTCCAATTCCTTCCTCAGGGTAACAATTTCAGACTCTAGCTTCTTACAGTCTTCTTCCTTTGTCTTCAATTGAATTCTCACCTCTTCCTCTGTTTTCTTTGCCTCTTCAAGTTGTATCTTTAGGTTAATGACCATTTTTTCTGATTCCTCTAGACTTTGTGACATTTTTGTTTCCAAAGCACATTTGTAAAACCCTAATTGAAGAGTCACATATGATAAATAAAACACTAAAGTACATATCTGACCTAACCAATAAGATAATAAATTTGAAACCCTAGGTGGAAGAGAGGGAATAGAAGACTTAGTTGATTTTGTAATAATCTCGAAGTGTGCCAGGACTAGAAAAAATGATAAACAGGAGGAGGAAACTTGTCACAACCATGCCTCAAAAATTTTGTGAATTTGTCGGATATGCCTGGACTAGGGCACCTAGACTGGGTCAAAGGCACCTGGGTGCTGGAGACTGCTTCTGGGCACCTGTGACTATGAAAACCTCAGAAAATGATTTTTCTATGTCACAAGATGGTCGCTAACCTTCATTTTTTATTGGTGTATGTCATTGGATGATCGTTGATTTTCCTGTAACCTGCAAAACAAAGAGATCCTACAAAACCCCAAAACACATCAAATCCTAAAAATAAAAAGATGCAAATGGGGAGTCAGACTGACCCCGACGGTCACCCGACTGACTAAGTGAACTTACAACCAAGTGTTGCACTACATTTCAGACTCCATGTAGTTCTTGTGTGTGTGCAAGAATCATGCCCTAGGTGGCTCTTGTGCAAGATGCACTTGATAGCGAGCAATAGCTAGATGTAGCAATGTAAGTAGATGTGTGGATGGAAAATGAACTTCCCCTCCTATGCATGTATGCAGAAAATGTAGTCCCTTGTCCCTTGAGTGAGTGCTAGATGGATGCTTTGATGCTCTTAGAATGCCTTTGGATGCAACCTTAGGTGGTGATAGTAGATGCTTAGAGCTTGGTCCTTTATTATGGTCACATAGCTTTATATTTATATGATTCCCTTGTTTGAATTTCATAATTGACAACTAAAAGGCTGACCCATAAGAAAACAAGATGCCCAAAAGATAAAAGAGGCCCAAAAGAGGTGAGTAAGATACAAAGAGGTTGGGGGCACCCAGAAGGATGAGGGTGCACTAGGCGCTGGCATCCTGTTGGGCGCTAGTGTCCAGAGTCAAAAAGATAAAGCAATGAAGATCAGACTGGGCTGTGGGGTGTGTAAGACCAAAAAGAAACAAAAAGAAAAAAAAAGGCCAAAGATAGATGTCAATTACTAGTTTTCTCACTTAGGAATCATATGAATAGTAGTATGTGATTAGGACCTAGAAATGTACCCAAGTGTGTGATTTAGTGTCTACATTTTCCCCCACTTTATGTTGTTGAGTGAATACTCGATAACATAAAGTAGATAAGAGATGTGTACCTGATAACCATGTAGATCGATGGTGAAAGCATGCCGAGGAGACAAGAAAAAGTGTGGAGTGATAAAAATGAAGCGTGGAAGCTAAGGAAGAGGAAGTGACCCTAGGGGTGAAAGTGTATGTGTTGTGTCGTGTTTGTACCTATTTTCATTGTCACTTGATGTTTGGATTGTGACTTCTTGTTCTTATAAGGATGGACCTGCAAAAGAAGAGCAAAAGAGTAGTCAAAGTCATGTATATGAAAAATTTGATCCAAGTATGTAAAAAGTATGTAAAAATGTGAAAAAAAAGTAAAAGGAACATGTGCACCTGATCCATGATGAGTGAAAAGGATAGAAAGTGTTGTAGAAAATGATGTTTTTGTCTCATGCCAAGAACGAGTTTTTTAGGTGATCTCATGCCAAGAATGAGTTTTTTGGGTGATCTCACGCCAAGTGCGAGTTTTTTGGGTGATCTCACGCCACGACAGAAGAGTGTTGGGGAGAAAGGTCTAGTGTTATTCTCCATCCCTGACTGCTTCCCAAATTTATACACCACTGCAGATGGTGTGATCCTGCTTTGTTCTAGTTTGATCCAGTTTGATCCAAGTAGAAAAAGAAAAAAAAGGAGATAAATGCATTCTGATTGTTGGAGGATTGTGCATGTGTTGTGAAAACTGCTGTGTAAAAATGCTGAAAACTATGCCAATATGAGAAAATGATTGTAACTTCCCCTGGTCATAGGCACCCAGGAAGGGTCAGGAGTGCCCAGGTGCTCATGTCTGTATATGGGCACTGGTGTCTGTGTTGTGCTGAGGACCCAAGTCAGAATCTGGGTCATTTCTATGACTGTAATATGTTTGTTTTGTTCTGTACTGTGTAGGTCTGTACTGTGAAGCTTGTACTGTTGTATGGGGTGACTGATTCACCCAATGTATGCCCCCCTCATTTGGGGTGCATGCGACATCACTAGGAGGATGCGGCCCAAAGGAGAGGACCAGATGCTGATCTGAAACTGATGCCCTACAGGGGGAGGGAATGTGCATGGTAGAAACCAAGGCACATGCAAACAAAGTGGCTAGGACATGTGTTAGTGCAATCAAGACAAATATGCATATAGAAGACAATGTGTAATCTAGCAAGCAAGAAGACAATGTAGACCATGAAAAGTGGGTTTCAAACATGGGACATCACTCACAATGTCACAAGACAATCAGGGCCGAAGTGGCCAAAAGCATACAAGCAATGAACAAGCAAGACATAGGGAATATCCCGCAAACAATGGCATACAATGGAAAAATGAAAAACAATAAAGAAAAGTATCAGACAACCATGGTGGAAAATAGTTCCTGCAAAGAAAATGTTACACATGAAGCACCCATTAGCATGTTAGAAAGATAAAAAGTATGTCAAAGCGTGTATATATCGATATAGATAGTAGTGTGCTAGTAAGAATAGGAAGTAGTATAATATGAAACAATAACACATGTAGTGTGTACACAAGTAGATGCCCCTAAGAGCCTCAGTGGGACTGGTAAGAGGTATAGTGTCAAGCATCCATGATGTGTGTAAAGATCTATAGAAAGTCTGCATTCACAACTAGAGAACAAGTGAACGCACATGTGTATATAGAAAAGATAATGACATACAAGTATCTGTCTAACATGTAAAACAAAGTGTACATGTAACTAGTATAAGCAAGCAAGAAAATGTGCAACCAAGATATGCAATATGTTGTGAATGTGAATGGAATGGAATGCAAAGTGAATGTGATAGGAGAAGTGTGCCCCCCGAGTGAATGTGGATGAGTATGAGATGAGGTTCATTTATAAAAGACCCCTCAACAGTCAAGAATGAACCATAGAACAAGAGTGCATCATCGGGAAATGGTTTGAATTGTGCACTAGAAAGATATGATCAATGAAGCATAGAGCATGAAGAGTGTGAGTGATGTGAGGTTCATTTCAGATTTAGACCCTCAGTAGTCGAGTATGAACCATGGAACTAGAGTGCATCATAGGGTAGTGTGTGTGTGAGAATGTGATGCTAGAAAGATGTGTCATGAATGCACAGAGTGTGAAACGTGTAGTGTGTATGATGTGAGGTTCATGGATGTAGTATGCCCTCAATAGTCAAGTGTGAACCTTAGCACAAGAGTGCATCATAGGGTAATGATGATACAAGTGTATCAATGTGGTGTAATGATGCTTGAAATACTAATCATGAAGCATGAAGCACATGAAGCATAATAATAGAAATGCAAGACACCTGATAATGCTAAGAGGGGGGAAGTAAGCATGATGCCCCCAAGTGTGCCAATGATGGAGATCTATGTGGTGATGTGAGAGATACCATGCCATTGTGGGAGAGTGTTATCTATGTCATGATAAGAGAGAGAGCCAACACAATGGTAGGCAGAAGCAACAATAGGACCATGCCATGGTGGTGGAGTTTGAAATGTGTCTTGGCCATCAGTATAAGGAGTAGTTTCTTTGACAAAAATGATTGGTTGGAGCTTATGTGGGATTGATGACACTGCAGAAGACTTGATAGGAGAAGAGGGTGGACTGATTTTGAGAGGCGGTTGCATAGTTTGACTTGGTAATGTCATAGATGACTTGAGAGGAGAAGGAGTGAGACTGATTTTGAGAGGTGGTTTCTTAATTTGAGTGGATTGCATAGGTATTTATTGAGTGACAGAAGAAGAAACATTAGAAGTGATGGCATGATGCTCATTAGACATAGATGAATCAGATTTAGGAACCCAATGAGATGTAGCAATTGGAGATGAACATGTAGGAGCATTTTTGTAGCAAATGAAATAAGACCATAATGCTTAAGGTGGCCAATTTTTCACTTAAGAGCATAGCAATCATTGTCATTATGTCCATTGATTCGATGATAATTGCAATATGGATGACCTTGATATTTTGCAAGCCTATAAGGAGGATAGCAATGAGTAGATGGAAAGTTGATCAATTGATGAGTGAGGAGTTGTAGAAGAATATCTTGTTGCTTAGCATTGAGATCAAACTTGAGAGGTGTCGGAGAGTGGTAAGACTTGAGGTTCACTGATATGAGCACATGTAGAAGACATAGAATGAGGATGAGAAGAAGAACTAGCATGATCCTGAGAAGCATCCTTAAGATGTTGGATTTCAGATTTAAGAGATGTAATCATGGATTCCATAGCCTGAAATTTATCTTGAAATAAAGAATGTAAAGCTTGAATTGATTTACAAATAGATTGATTGGAATTAGGACTAAGAGAGTCATCAGAAAGATGATCGAAGATAGCACTGACTTGTGAAGGTGGTGTTGATAGGGAGATACATAGTGTCTAGGGTTTTGTGGAGAGAATCTTTGCAAGATGGGTGCATTTGAAGTAATTGAAGCAAGGAGACTTGAGAAACCTTATGAGCCATGAGAGAAGAAAAATGAGGATCCAAGAGTATTCGAATGAGATGGGTTCACCAAATGATTTAACAAATATTGAATTTGTAAAACCCTAATATTTCAGAGTCACATATGATAAATAAAACAATAAAGTACAGATTTGACACAAGCAATAAGCTAAAGAAAATTGAAACCCTAAGTGCAAGAGAGGGAATAAAAGACTTAGCTGATTTTGCAATAATCCTGAAGTGTGTTGGACTGGAAAAACTGATAAACAGAGGAGGAAACTGTCGCAACCAACCTAGTAAAATTTGTAACTGTCAGAATAAGCTTGGACTAGGGCACCTGGACTGGGTCAGGGGCACCTGGGCACTAGAGACCTGCTTTGGGTGCCCATGACTACGAAAACCTCAGAAACTGATTTTTTTTGTGTCATAAGATGTTTGTTAACCTTCATTGTTTGTCTCCTGTGTGTCACACTATGATCACAGAATTCACCTGTAACCTACAAAACAAATGATATCCTGCAAAACCCCAAAACACATCAAATCCTAAAAAGAAAAAGATGCAAATGGGGAGTTGGACTGACCCTGGGTCACCCACAGAGTGAACTTACGACCGAGCATTGCACTACATTTCAGACTCCATGTAGTTCTTGTGTGTGTGTGTGTAAAATCATGCCCTAGGAAGCTCTTGTGCAAGATGCACTTGATAGCGAGTGATAGCTAGATGTAGCAATGTAAGTAGATGTGTGGATGGAAAAATGAACTTCCCCTCCTATGCATGTATGCAGAAAATGCAGTCCCTTGTCCCTTGAGTGAGTGCTAGATGGATGCTTTGATGCTCTTAGAATGCCTTTGGATGCAACCTTAGGTGGTGATAGTAGATGCTTAGAGCTTGGTCCTTTATTATGGTCACATAGCTTTGTATTTATATGATTCCCTTGTTTGAATTTCATAATTGACAACTAAAAGGCCGACCCATAAGAAAACAAGATGCCCAAAAGATAAAAGAGGCCCAAAAGAGGTGAGTAAGATACAAAGAGGTCAAGGCACCCAGAGGGGACGAGGGTGCCTAGGCACTGACATCCTGGCTGGGTGTTGGTGTCCAGAGTCATGAAAGATAAAGCAATGAAAGTCAAATTAGGATTCTTTTACTTTGGCTATTCTGGATACGGGTACGAGTAACAGACACGGGTACATTTACGTTACGCCAATACGGCAGTTTTATTTATCAAAATAAAGAGGTACGGTTTGCTTAAAGGGTACATTTTATATAGCATGCATACTTCATCTTTAATGATTTTTATCCTATATCAAGATGTTGACTAAATATTTCTTGTAGTGTTGGCATGGAATTAAAAATAGGTAGAAATTGTATACTTACTGAAATTTAATTCTCATACACTTGCTTGTAACTACCATAGTCTTTGTGTGATATGGAAATATATGTTGTTTAATACTAGTAATTTTTAGATTTAGACAAGTCAAATTACGATTCTTTTTCTTACATGGCAAACAGCTGAATTGACTTCTACTAAGTACCTAACACATCTTACGTTAAAACTAGGGGTATGCCTTATTGCATCAAAATAAAGAAGGAAGTTTCCTTTCGTAGTATTTTTTTTTGTAAAATCCCTGGTCTGTCTTTTCCTTTGAAGAGATCAAACTATGCATTCATGGACTGTTTAACCAGGACTTGCTATGTTGTGAATTGTTCATGTTGTATATTTTTATTTTCCAAGTTGCATTTACTTCATTTTCATTACCATGTGAAATTCAGATAGGTTCTAGCTTTGAGTCTGCAGAACCACTGTCTATCTTTAAAAGATGTAAACATAATATTTCAGTTATTGGCCCGCCAGATTGCTACACGACAAAAAAATTATACTTGAAAGGCTCAGAACTTCACCTTGGAATTTGCTAAACTTGTGGAATTTATAGTTGTTTACAAAGGGTAAACACTTTTACATGTTCCTTGTGAAAATCGCGTCACAAAACTAGTTAAAATTTATTTGGCTTAAAATTCGGAACATTCTTTACCTACCCTTTTCTCTAGGGTACGGCTTGCTTACGGAAGAACCACACTTCTGGGCCGTACCCTATCGCTTAAGAATGTACGATCTTCAAACCGTATTTTGCAGCGTAATCATCAAGCACATTTGGAAAATATAGATGTTATTTGTATTTTTATAAAAATACGGATTTCCCTAAGTCGTTTCCTGACAGTTCATAGAATTCATTCTTAATTTTCTATTATAGTTTTCATCTATATATCAAGGTATGCAACACTCTATCACTGTCTAATGAATACTTGTCATCGCTCAAAATCCTTAGGTTAAGCTACTGAAAACTTACTTTAAAAAAAGAAAAAATTTATTCTTATGCTTAGGAAACGTTATCTTATATTCGTTTTGTTTGACTGCTTTGTGGCTCGTATTGCGATTTTGTTTGGCTCAACAACATTTTTCATTTTATTATTTGATATTTATGTATTGTACCGACTTTCGTTATACTTATGGTGGTTGTACATTTAGCTTTCTTTTTGTCCTATCCCTTAATAAAAACAATCGAAGATATCCTCTCAAAGCGAATCTTTACCAATATATTAAGAAGACAACCACATACTTTAAGCTTTCTTAAAAAAAAATTCCTACCTCATCTTGTTCACTAAAAATTGATTCAAGACTCGAATAAAATTTTAAAATTCTCGCCGAAGCATTGAAGCAAGCTTCCCTGTGCGAGATGGGTATAAATAATGATAAAGAATTTGTACCTCTATATAATAGGCTGTGACACGAATTCGACGAAGATTGCGATGACATTTTCGGAAGCTGGAACTAGGTCTTTTATCTCTTTATTCTGCAGAAACTTTTGCGTTAAATCTTAATGGTACGAGACCGTTTAGATACCTTTTGAATTCTATTTCGTAAAGCTTATAAATATTTGAAATAAGCCATCACGATGGTAATTTACATATTTTATTTATATAGAAAATAATTAAATATATAAAAAAAAATTATCTTCATATTTCATGTTAACAGAGCTCTCGAACTAACACCTATGAGTTTATTGCTTTGAATGATAATATTTAAAAATGAAAATCACATAAAATATCCACTCCCACAAGGAATCACAAATCTACGGCTCGGAACGTTTTAGATTCAGTTCCACATGTTTCGCTGTAGTCGACATTAAAGCCCTCCGGGCCTCCATTATTGGTTGGTAACTTCTGATTCATGAATAAGCCAGCGCAAAATTGTGTTCATGGCTTTTGCATTATTTTCAGTAGCCTTCTTTCCGGTAAGAATTCATTTGAAGAGTATAAAAATGGTGGTACTTATGATATCGAGTGTGGCTAGTGCACGACATATCCGTCACTGGCAAGTGCCATTAGATTCATAATTCGCATCCTTATGCTCGTGGAATGGCCCGAGTTTGTTCCATCGAATAATGGTGCTCTTGTTTATCCCGAGAAACGTTCTTTAACGCCATTCTGATCTAGACCTATAAATGATTCCATGCTCCTACCTGCTACCTCTGTTTTAAGCCCGGATTTCAAGAAGGATACTCAGGTTTGATACCAAGTTGTATTGGCACGCAGAATTGTTCTATTTCCGGTGTATAAATATAAGCCCATCTATGCTACTGTTTTAAGACATTTTATCCGAAAAATTAAAAAACTCACCAAGAGCCGTTCAAATAACATGAACATTTGGAAAGATCATCATGTTTTAGTGGAAAACCCTATGCTTGGCAGAAACCATTTTAGTTTTTGAATACGTTAGAAATAGAGCTTGTCGATTAATCTGTCCCAAAATTAAATCGGGTTTTGAATGGACGTTTCGTAGGCGCCAACTTTTTTGTTTGTTTGACACCAATTTTTTTTGTTTAGCACCAACTCAACCAATTTCCTAGGTGCACTGGAAGCGACTAGAGACACTAGGTCACCAGATATTGTGAGGCACCCGACCTCATCAATACTGACTTCCACCTTATGCCGTTGCTTCTTCAAACGGATGCTGTAAATTTTGTATTCTGGTAATTACAGGGGAGGGTAAATGTTGTGGAGCGAAACTTTCTAACATGGACACTGATCCAATTGCCGAAATCTAAATTGTGAGTTTATATTTCTGCTCTTTGGTCTGACTCTTTATTCAGATGATCCTCTCCGAGCATTAATTCTGCTAAAAAAAAATGAATCTGTCTGCTCAAATGATGTATCTCTTCCATTCATTTATTTTTTGTTGTTCTTTCTCAAGCTTTTCATCTATCTTTTGTAGCCTTAATGTGCCTCTTCCCAAGAGGGGCGACTATCAAAAGATGTCTCTTAAATTAATATTAATTAACTTCTTTAACTAACCAAGCGTCCTTCCAAACAGGTCGGCTAGGCTTGTATTTAATATTTGTTTATTTTTTGTATTTAACACTGCTAGAAGAAAAATCAAGATAAACATGGCCATAGCATAATCCACAAACACATTATAGGTAGTTACACATGTAAAATTCAAGCTTCTCTCCCTATTCTAAATGGATTGTTAATTTTAGTTTAATGTACTTGAATTCCCAGTCTAATCACATCTGTGGAGTCTATTTGTGATCGAATCGGTTTTTGCAATCTCTATGGCAGCAGGTCAGTAATCTCAGAGCCTCTGACATCCCGAGATTGAGTATTTTTCCAATAATGCACCAAACTGAGCTGGGTGTGGGCTATATAGGGGACTGTTCCTGAGATTCATGAAATACACTCTGGAAAAGCCTGACCTCATGGAGGGTTGGTGATTAAGTGTTACAGTCCCAACTCAATAGGTCATAATGCCTCTGAGTCCGGGTCAGCCCATATCCATGGGAACAGAAAGCGATGTAATAGGAAAATAGCTTCCGGGACGTGCATAGTAAGGAACGAGAGGTAGATGAGAATTCTCGAGACGGTTAAGGTTTTGCGGCAGTTGACTTGGTTTTCTAGGGTACGGCAGGCAATTGACAAATTGAATAGCATGCTATTTGCAGACATGCCAGTATCTCATATATACAATATAGGAAATTGAGCAGCATATCTTGTTCTAAATAACATTAGATAAAGCATTCATCAGACAAGAAGATTTCAAACATAGCTTAAGCCTTAACCTGGCATCCAATTGCATTTAAATTGAGATATCACAGAAATCTTGGCAAATCTTAATTACAATACGTAGTTCTCAAATTTCTTTAGTACCAAGGGCAAAAATATAAAGCTACTAAATCCAAGAATTTCCGATACGTCCCAAGTACGGGGATGATCCTAAAAGGGCAGGGGACGCGTCCCCGTGGAACATAGGAAAAAATAGGAAGTTTTATAGAAATTGAGACATCATAGTCAGGCGGCAATTGGCCACTCATATTTGAATTTTTTTGAAAGGACAATCCATTCTGATGCAATAATTAACTGTAAATGGGATTTTATAGAAGGAACTTTTCTGGATATAAAGCTGTGGACAATTTTAGATTTGACGTTTTGTGTCACTTTGTAGAGATGGGTTGATCATTCTCTTTGGAACTATCTTCCGGGGAAATCGATGAAATAACTCGCTTAGCTGACCATATCTCATAATCACATTTTGGCAAAATTTTAGCTTTGAATAAAATTGTTTTAGAATGAACGTTTCAGGCCACGAGCTAATACTCATCACGAAGATTGTCCAGCAATTAGCCATACAGTATTTTATCCAAAATATTTCATTGTCAACCTAATATGGACTGTGGAATGCTTAACAACACTTCCCAAAATGAAAATTCCTACTCTGGTTAGTCTTAGGCGGTATTGAATACGTTCCTTTTGAAGCCGGTTTCAGGAATGGAACTCCAAACGGTTGTCTGGGCTCAATCTTTTTGGTTAAAATACCATAACTTAAATGGCTTTTCAATAGAATTCTATCAAGAATTCTGGGACATTATTAAAAAAGATCTTTTGGAAGTGGTGGAAGAATGCAGACAAACGAACACTGTTCTTAAGGTCATCAACCACACCTATATTGCTTTGGTTCCTCAGAAAGAGGCGGCTTCTACCCTTACAGAATATCGTCTCATAGCTCTATGCAATGTGCTCTATAAAATAATTACAAAAGTTATAGCTGAAAAGTTGAAATCTATCATTGATAAATTAATATCTCCAAAACAAGGTGGATTTGTTCCCCGTAGACAAATTTTTGACGATATTGTTCTAGCTCAAGAAGCCCTCCATTCCATGCACATTCAAAAGAAACCAGCTATGTTTTTAAGACTTGATTTGTCTAAAGCTTATGATAAGGTAAGTTAGTCTCTCCTTATGGACATACTCTTGCGTTTTGGTTTTTCTCCCATTTGGGTTCAGTGGATACAAACATGCATCTCGTTGGTTTCTTACTCAATTTTGATCAATGGAGTTCCTACAGCTAGATTTTCTACAACCCGAGGTATAAGACAAGGAGATCCTTTATCTCCATTCCTATTCATTATAGTTGAGTCTTTTGGTAGACTATTCTCCACAACATATTAATGCTCAGAAGAAGTTGAGGGGTATTAAATTGTCTACACAGGTGGACCCATTGTCCCACTTGCAGTTTGTTGATGATTCATCCATCATGGGGGAAGCGTCTTTGAAAGAAGCTAATCAAATCCATAAAAACATGGAGCTCTTTTCAAAGGCTACTGGTTAGGATATCAATAGGTAAAAGTCAAAAATTATTTTCTTCCATTGCTCTCCCAGACTGGAACAAGACATTCTGACGAAACTTGGATTTCAAAAGGGCACACTACCTCTTAAATACTTGGGTATCCCATTAGAATCTAAAAGATTAACTGATTGGAGATGGTTACCTGCAAAGATTCATCAAAAATCTAATAATTGGAACTAACCTATAGTGGTTATCCTCAAAAAGGGGGAAGAATAACTTTGATTAAAGTTGTGTTACAAGCTATTCCTATCTATTTTGCTTCTCAACTGAACATTCCTGCAAAAGTTTTGCACCAGTTAGATTCTATGGCTTAGTCAAAATTTCTTATGGTCAGGCACTCAACAGGTTCGGAAATGGCATCTCGTGAAATGGAAAACCTTATGTTTGCCAAAGAAAAAGGGAGGATTGGGCTTCAAATCCAATGTGTCGAATAATAAAGCTATGTCAACAAAGTTATATTCGAGATTGCTGTAAAATCCGGCTCAGCTGTGGGGCATCAATATTAGAGCAAAATATGTGCAAGGTATGAGGCCACCCGAACTAGTTCGACACTACCATCTCGGGGCTCTCCCATTCTCTCAATTCTCAAAATAGGTGAAGTAATCATCAAAAAACACATGTTTTGGAAAATTGGGAAAGGAGATCAGGCAAATTTCTGGACTAATTCGTGGGATGGTCACCCACCCTTGATTGAGCAATATCCAGATCTTAAAAATATTATGAATACTCTTCAGGGACAAGGAAAGGAAAAGGTGAGCCATTATATACAACCAACATATCAGGGGAGGGATTTCTCCATCTTTGTCGCAGATTAACTTGTCTAATGATCAAGTTCACATGATAGAACAAAGACTGCTGCTAGAGACAGGATTCTTCTTAATTACTTCTGAACTAGATCCCTGTTGAGCACATATATAGATCACTGACAGGGGGGGATCAATAAAAATAATGATCTGCCCTTCACTCTTTTATACTTGAACTTAGATCTATATTCACAAGCAATCTGAATCTATCAAATCTATCAAAGAACACTTAAACTTGAATGCAAGAAGCACTCAGATATACGTGGAAACCCTTTCGGGAGAAATCCACAGATGAAACTTCATCTCCTTATATATATTCTTCTCACATCCTTTCGAAAAGACACATCATTCCAACCGGACACAACATTTCCCAAATTACAGTTTAATGTAGGCACCAACTTACATTAGCAGTGCACCCCTTAGTTGGCTTAATTAATGCAAAAATAATTAGACTGCAGCCCATAATTATTTAATTATGCACATTAAACAATGCAATGCAACCACTTAAGACTAGGAGCGCTGCCCCTCCTTAGACAAATCGCTGGGCCCTCATTGTGCAAATCGCTGGCCAGCCAAGGATTAAATCTTCTTTTTCACCATAAAAGCATGGCATTCTGAACATCATGGTTGTCAAAATGCTGATATCTCTCTCTTATGTACAGCTGTGTATATCTCACTTATACACATGATAATCCTGTATTTCTCCTATAAAGGCGACTTCTTTTCATGTATTTAAATATTTCGTTTTCTGCCCTTTTATACTGCTGGTTATTTCCGTTACGTTCTACTATTTCCGTCAAAATCCATCACATAGTTTCGTCAGCTTCCGTTACACGATTTCCATTAACCAAATACATCAATGACTAAGCCTTTGACATTAATGACAATATTTTCAACAATCTCCCCCTTTGTCATTGATGGCAACCTTCCAAAAAAAAAATCTTCTTTTCTACAACTCCTCCTTGCTATAGCTCTCCATTACTATCATTCTCCCCCTTTGACATCAATGGCAAAGGGTCAATCTAGGAGCTGAATAAATATTGCAATGTTTAGCTCCCCCTCAACCGATGCTTCTCTTGGTTTTTCAATGGGAAGAAGCAAAGGATATTACTCCCAACTTTTGTCGTAGATATTCAAATGTCTCCTTTGGAAGTGGCTTGGTGAAGATATCTACTATTTGTTCGGATGTAGCAACAAATTCTAATTTTACCTACTTTTCTGACACCTGCTCTCTTAAGAAGTGGTATCTTATGGGAATATGCTTTGTTCTGGAATGCATAACCAGATTCTTTGAAATACTTATCGCACTGGTATTATCACATAATATGGAGATTGCATGATCATACTCTACTTTGATATCTTTTAAGGTTCTGCTTCATCCATAGAATTTGAGTACAACATAGTACACTGTTGCTATATACTTTGCTTCTGCTGTTGATAGGGATACAGAATTTTGCTTCTTACTTAGCCAAGATACCAGCCTGTTTCCAAGAAAAAATGCTCCTCCGCTTGTACTTTTTTTGTCATCTACACATCCTGCCCAATCTGAATCTGTGTAAGCTGTCAATGTGAAATCTTTTCCTTTTGGATACCACAACCCGTATTCCATAGTTCCCTTTAGATATTTGAATATGCGTTTTACAACTTGCACATGTGTTTCTTTCGGCCCTTCTTGAAAACGTGCCACCATACCCACTGCTTCTGGTCTGGATGCTGTCACATATAATAAACTCCCAATCATTGATCTATAGAGAGATTGATCAGCATCTAGAGATTCGTCATCTTTGCTTAACTTGGTTCCGGTGATCATCGGTGTGCTGACAGGTGCACACTCCTCCATACCAAACTTTTTCAACATTTCCTTCACATACTTGGTTTGGGATATAAATATTCTTTTATTAGATTGAGAAATTTGCAATCCAAGGTAAAAGGATAACTCACCCAACATAGAAATTTCAAATTCCTTTTGCATGTCTTCTACAAATTTTCTAGACATTTCTTCATTGTCTCCTCCAAAGATTATGTCATCCACATATACAACCACAATTAACTGGTGTTCATCTTTAGTTTTGATGTAAAGATTACTGTCAGCATGTCCTCTCTTGAATCCTTGGTCCTGTAGATGTTGATCAGGCCTTGAGTACCATGCTCTGGGGGCTTGTTTTAATCCATACAATGCCTTTTTCAACCTACACACATAATCTTCATTTTCTAATAATAGGAACCCTTCAAGCTGTTCTATGTAAACCTCCTCTTCTAAATTCCCATTAAAAAGGCTGATTTGACATCCATTTGGTAGACTTTGAAATTTTTAAACACTGCGAAAGCAAGGAACATTCTAATTGCTTCTAGTCTGGCAACCAGAGCAAAAGTCTCTTCAAAATCAACACCTTCCACTTGAGCATACCCTTTGCATACCAATCTTGCCTTATTTCGAGTGACTTGACCATCTTCACTTAGTTTGTTCCGAAATACCCACTTAGTGCCAATCATATTCTAACTCTTTGGTCTGGGAACCAGTTCCCAAGTTTCATTTTTCTCAATTTGATCTAATTCTTCTTCCATCGCCTTCAACCAATGTTTATCATGTCTTACTTCTAAAAAGTTCTTAGGTTCTACCTTAGATAGCAGAGAAAAATACCCTTGCTCAGAAGCATTTGTAATTCTTCTTCTCGTTTGAACCCCGGTATCAAATTCTCCAAGAATCTGACTTTCATCATGATTTTTCTGAACGAAGCGAGATGGCGTCTTGGTATCATGCCTTTCTGATTTACTCCACTCTTCAATATCTTCTTCTTCCTCTTGTTCTTCTTTCACAAGACTTGGTATTTGTAAAGACTCTTCTGAGTTTTCTTTTGTCTTTAGATCCAAACCCTCATCCACTCTGACACTTGCACTTTCTATGATAGTCCGCAACCTCTTGTTATAACATCTGAAAGCTTTACTTTTAGTGGAGTACCCAAGAAAAATCCCTTCATCGGATCTTGAATCAAATTTGCCTAAGTCCTCTTCGGTTCTTTTAATGAAACATCTACTCCCAAATACCTTAAAATATTTGACCGAGGCTGGTCTTCCTTTCCATAATTCATATGGAGTTTTGTCATGGTTAACTCTAATTTGCACTCTATCCAAAATATAAACGGTAGTACTTACCGCTTCTTTCCAGAATCTATCTGATAGCTTAGATTCATTCAGCATTGTTCGGCGCCATCTCTTGAACGGTTTTGTTCTTCCTTTCTAGTACTCCCATTTTGTTGTGGAGTTCTTGCAGCTGAGTATTGTCTTTTAATTCCATGGTCTTCACAATATTCAATAAATTCATTTGACATGAATTTACCTCCACGATCTGACCTTAGACATTTTATCTTCAGCCCTGTTTCATTTTCTACTAAGGCCTTGAAAGCTTTGAACTTTCCAAATGCTTCAGATTTTTCTTTCAAAAATGCTACCCATGTCATTCTAGTGTAGTCATCAATGAGTAACATAAAATAACTCTCACCTTGAATACTTTTCGTTCTGGTAGGTCCACACAAATCCGTGTGAATTAGCTCCAATGGTTTGGTGGATGAATACTCCTTTGTTTTGAATCTTGTTCTGGTCTACTTCCCAAGCTGGCACTGCTTGCATAGAGTACTCGAAGGCTTTGTTATTTTAGGCATGTCCCCTACGGCCTGCTTATTGTTTATCTTCACAAGATTATCAAAATTTATATGTCCCATCCTTCTATGCCATAGCCAACTTTCCTCAACTTGACTTAGGCAACATTTTTCTTCCTTTATTTCTCCGAGCATATATAGATTATTTACAGTTCGGTGGCAATCTGCAATTAGTTCTCCTGTATCTGCTTTCCTTATTTCACATCCTTCGGCATAGAACTTAAGAGTGTGTCCCCTGATCACACATTTGACTCACACTCAAGAGGTTATGTTTTAATCCTTCAACATACAAAACATTCTCTATTTTTGTTTTTCCATTATCCAAACTCAGCGTACCTTTTCCAACGATCTTCGTTGTAGCATTATCACCAAATTTTATTGTACCTTCGTTTACTTTCATTAAGGAGAGAAACTTACTTTTATCACCAGTCATATGTCTTGAACATCCGCTATCAATGTACCACTACTGTCCTTCATCTCAAGCATGAAAAGTTGTTTGAACGAGCATGGATTTTTCTTTGTCTAGCCCATCTTCCTCCTGCTTCCTTGTCCAGGATTTCGTAGCCTCCCTTTTCTTTGTTTCTAAAGGCTTTGTCTTTTGATCTTGTCTCGAGTCAAACACACTTCTACAAAAGCATGCTATATGTCCATAATTATTGCACTTGTAGCAGATAATGGCTTCCTCATTATAATAGGATAGTGGAGCAAACGAATTATAGTTCATATTCAACACTCTATGAGCAGATTTTGGTTTGTTCCAGGCTTCATTATCTCTCATTCGCTTTCTACACTCTATCTTTTTATGCCCATATATATTGCAATAAAAACAATAACCATGAAAGGAACTTTTGAACCTGTTCATATTCCTATGTCGTGGAATAAATGGTCTTTTGGTGTCGTTCTCTTTAACACCTTCCTTGTGGATGGAACTGGTCTTCGTAGTTTCCTCTTCCTTTCTGCTTTTATTCTTCGTAGGCGTATTTAGAATTTCTGCATAACTTTTTGCCTTTTCTAAACCTTTCTTCTCCGGAAGCTCAATAGATTTTGAAGCTTTCTCTAGTTTTTCTTCATATCCGAGTCCTGATTTGTTGGATGGTGATCTTTGAATTTCGAGAATCTCATCTAGAACCTTAGTACTCTTTTCAAATTTCAAGTTGTTCATTAGTTTGGTATTTACCTTTTCTAAGTCTTTTCTCATTGCAACAATCTCTAACTCACGATTTTCACATTCTTCTTGTTTCACCTTGAACTGACTTCTCAACCCTTCCTCAATTCTCTTTGCTTCTTCAATCTGGGTCTTCAGGTCAATGATTAGATTCTTTGATTCTTCAAGACTCTGGGCTAACTTAGCTTCGAAAGATTGATTTTGTTCTTCATATTTCTGGAGCTGAAGTCTTTGCTTCTGATTCCTCTTTTTGAGTGCTTTTATTTCACACAACGCACAAATGAGTTCTTCTTCGAGGTTTACCTCACCTTCTTCTTCTATGTCCTCGATTCCTTTCAAATCAACTTTGCTGGTTGATGACCTTCTTCTATAGCCATAAACAATGTTTCTTCATCATCACTGTCTAAATCACTTATTCCGCTTTCTTCGGATGAGCTGCTACCTCTTTTTGAATATAGACTCTTCTTTTGCTTTTCAAATCTTTTCTTGCCTCTGCTTTGCCTGAATTCTCTTTTGAACTTGGGCTTGCTTTCTTCCTCTTCGCTATCTTCCTTCTCTGGGCATTTAGCTGCAAAATGACCAATTTTACCACAGTTAAAGCATTTAAATGGTAACTTATCTTTGTATCTCCCGGATCCTTTCTTTAGCTTTCGAATGAATAAAGCTTCATTTTCATCTTCTTCGCTGTTTGATTCATCATTCGCTTCAGATTCCTTGATTGCCTTTTTCTTCGAGACTTTGAATGCGGCTTCCTTCTTTGTTGGTTTATTAGACTTGGTCCTCATTTCATAAGCCGTCAGTATTCCATGTAGTTCGTCCATGCTTAGCTTGTCAAGATCCTTCATTTCTTCGATGGCAGACACCTTAGCATCAAATCTTAATGGTAAAGATCTTAAGACCTTCTGGACGATCACAGGTTCCTCAATCTTTTCTCCAAGCCCTCTTATGGCGTTGACAACTTCATCCACCCACAAAAGATAAGCTGCAACATCTTCCTCATCCTTCATTTCTAGGCTCTCAAATTTTCTCCTATGGGTTTGAAGCTTAGCTTTTCTGACCTTATCATCACCTTCATATATTGTTCGAAGTTTATCCCATATTTCCTTTGCCGTGTCACATTGCATTACCTTGACAAATTCGGACTCTGACAGACCACACAAGATTGCATTCATCGCCTTGGCATTATTTTCAAAAGCCTTCTTACCGGCTTGGTCTGTTGGCAGAGTTGATGGAATGGTATATCCGACCGCTACTGATTGCCAAATATCAAACCCTAGTGCCATCAAATAGGTTCTCATCCTTACGCTCCAAAATGCATAGTTTGTTCCGTTAAACAATGGAGCCTTGTTCGAGGAAAATCTTGACTAGCCATATGTGCTCCCGAGATCTACCTTTCAACTGTTAGATTGTTCCTGAAGGAACCTGCTCTGATACCTATTGTTGAGCACAAGATAATACTGAGAGGGGGGGTGAATCAATATTATGAAATTATTTCAAACTTTAATACTTGAACTTAGATCTATAATCACAAGCAATGTGAATATATCAAATCAATCAAAGAACACAAAACTTAATGCAAGTAGACACAGATATACATGGAAACCCTTTCGGGAGAAAACCACAGAGAAACTTCTTTCTTTATATATATTTCTCAAAAATTTGTAGGCACCGACCTACTGGAGACACCAATCCCCAAATTATAGTTTTGTAGGCACCAACCTACAGGAGCACCCACCCCTTTTGAATTAATTAATGCACACATAAAAACTGTCCCAAATAATTTAATTATCACCTAAACATTCAATGCAGCCCCTTAAGACATGAGTGCTGCTCTCTAAGCAACTCGTGGACCCTCTTTTGTGCAAATCGTGGGCCTCCAAGGATAAATCACAGTCTTCATGAAAAAGCGTTGCTTTCTTCTCATCATGGTTGTCAAGATCTTCCTCTTTCTTGAATGTTGTTCGCTTTACACAGATATTAATGTATTTCTCCTATAAAGGCGACCCTTTTCACATATATAAATATCTTATTTCTGCTCTTTTTGCTACTCTATATGTTGCTGGTTATTTCCGTTGACATACTCACAATTCCGTTACTTTCTGACAGATTTCTGTTTACCAATTCAGCACCTCTTTTGACATCAATGACAATATTTCCAACAATACCCTGGCATGGGGAAAAGCGTCAAACAGAAAGTACTCAATAGCTGATGGCTATAGAACTTTGGTAGTTTCTCAGCCACATCCCTAGAAGGACACTTTCGTGGATCTCTGGCAACCTGCCTTGTGGCCTAAGGTGAGATTCTTTATCTGGCTTTTAATCTATAAAAGGGTTCTTACTGGAGATAATTTGATGAAACGAGGGATGGTTGGACCCTTTTTGTGTCCTTTATGTAAAGATGCAGAGTGAGTCATCTCTTTTTTCAATGCCCTTTCACTTGTTCTATATGGAATACACTGGCTGATTATCTATCTGTTACTTGGAACTCCTCTATGAATCTAGTGGATACTATTAGAGGCTGGAAACTTTCAATTAAGGACACCCAGGACTTTAACAAAGGAATTTGGATCGCTACCTCTCTTATGTTGTGGAATGTATGGAAAAAAAAACAGACGCATTTTCAAATCAGAAAGTAGAGACAGTTGGTATGTTATGGAACTAACTAGAAGTAATATCAGGGAAACTATAGTGCACAATTTGAAAATTACCTCCCCGCCACTTGGGAAGTGAAAAATTTTGTTACATAAACTTAATCTAGGGAACAGGCAATTACAGACAAAGTGTCTAAAAACAGATGTTGCCCTCTGTTTTCAAGTAATGGAAACCACGCCCATTCGAATTCGTAAAATTAAATATTAATGAAGCAGCTAGAGGTAATTCGGGTCTAGCCAGTATGGGAGGGATAGCCCACAACTCTTTGGGAACTCCCCTCTTTTTCTTTGCTCATCAGTTGGGACACTACACCAATAATGTGGCTGAAATCGTGGCTATCCAGCGCGCTTTTCTAGAGGCAACTAAATTGGGGTGTCTTAGTATTATAGTGGAATCTGACTCCAAGATTATTGTTAACCTTCTACAAGCTCAAGAGCAACATCCATCCAATAATTGGCTTATTACCAAAATTCAGGATAATATTAATGTCATAGCCAGACAATTTCAAACAATCATATATCAACATGTGCTTAGGGGTCAGAACAAGGTGGCAGACGCTTTGGCCAATTGGGCATTAGATCATACTAATCTGATCAACTTTGGCCCTATACCTTGGACCTGGTCTCCAAGAAACGACAACAAATTGAGCATACCCTTTGTTTGCAATCGCAGGATGGATAAATTGCCGATATGTTATTTCTCTTCTCTTATGTGTTATTGGAAATCCAAGGATATTTCTTCGAGTATGAGTATAACAGTTTGGCATTGTAATTTGTACTTTATATTTCTATTAATATAAATGTGGTGTCTTTAAAAAAAAAATCCTTTGTACCTGATGAAGCTCTTCATACCCCACTCTAATGCAAATGTTTTCACCCGTGCCATGGTTGTTAAAAGGTGTTTTCTTGCTTAGAAACTGATTGGTAATGACTGGAAATAATCTTGCAATGGTTGTGCATACCTCATCTTTGAACTGGTTGCTTAGGAACACCATTGAGCATGTCATGACAGCCAGTAAAAGATTGAGACAACTGTGATCAGCTACATAACCAACGTAGCCCAAAAAACTTTATTTTGAATCAATAGTTGAAGGTACCTTAATGACATTGTATTTCTTTTCAAACCTTGGACAGCTGTCCATACAATTGCATCCATGGGATACAAAGATTTTCCCATTTTGTGAACTCAAGACAACTCCCCTAACTGTTGTACCTTAGAGATGTGGCCTTTTTGTAGTAACTCATCCTTCACTATGGTGCTAGAAGGTACAATAAACTTCATATGCCTCAGCATAAGTTTCCTTATAAACAAAATTCAAGAATCATAAAAATCAGTATAAGCTTTTACCTTGTTTTTCATAAGGTCATCCAGAATCTCCATGTCATAGTCAACTTGGACTTGACTCAAACCAGCTCTATATCTATGGCTGAAAGTCGTGTTTTTCACCCCAATATGCTCTTCAGAATTCACTTTATTTTAATAAATATTCTTACCAAGTGTGAGCAACCTTCGTTGTGGAGAATTTTCTGATTGCAAATGCCTTGCTGCCTCAAAACAGTTGTCCTATGTTGTTCCTTCTTGCAAACTACTTCCATGATGTCATTAGCAAACTGATTTTTGACATATTCAGCCGTGATAATATTTTTCTAGTCAGTTGTTATGCAAAAGAACAGCCCACAATGTGATTCCCAAATATTCGCTTCAGCATTCACTTCTTTCCTCGTGCCACAAATTCTGATTTCTTCAACTTTGTCACAGAATTTAAGTTCTTTATCATGATAGTTGAGGATGAATTCCCCCGATGTTTGCAACCATTGAACCCCATGAACAATTTCATCATTAGCTAGTTCAATCATAAAAAATTCATCACATACCTCATGAGCTTCTAAGAGAATTGACAGTTCTACTATTTTCTTTGCGCAAGGTATGATGGTGCCACTCTCTACAAGCATAGTGACCCCTAGGTTATGGAGAAGACCCTTCACCTAGAGTGGATAATAAGTATGCATGCCACACATTAGAGTAAGGGTGTTGTCTTTCCACCCTATTCTCTCTAGCTCTTCCATATTCATGGAATCATGGAATGGAAAATCAGACTTACCATCATGCCCTTGATGCGTCAAACATAAATATTCTCCCAACACTGCACCTATATTCAACATGCAAAAACAATTCTGAAATTGAGCCCAAAGATCCATACAACAAGAAGTACTTCTTACCTCATAATTTTGTGGAGTATGAGGTGCATAATGACATCCACTCACCGATGACAAGCATGAAATATGATCACCTTCCCCAACTAGTTGTGTGTGAGGGCAACATGCCAGCAATGACATATCAACAAGCAACAAAATTGAGATATTCTTATACCATGGGCCGCCTACGACACTCTTATGACTCAGAATTTCTGAGTTAGGAACAGAACTTAGAAAATAATCTAATGGTCCCTTCTTTCACGCATAATGTCATCCTTATAGGTCCTTAGTAAATCTGATTTTACTTCCTTATGTGACTGCCCTGTGTGACCATTAGAACTCAATAAACTATCATAGAACATTACAGGATTTTTACCTTTCTTCGGATGATGAAAAAATTGGGATTGTTCTTTGTTGATACCCCCATCGATTTGCCCCTTGGTGACTACTGTTTGGAACAGTCCAGCCAGCTGAAAAGTATCGTGGGCATCTAAAGAGACCCTTATTTCATGGGCATGCCTGTTAACAAGGTCACTGACATTTTTGCCCCATTAACCCTTTGTAATTCTGATTTTTCTCCCTTCTTGGCACCATGACGATGACCCATTTGATGTGACTTATTATGGAGCGTTAAACTCGCCACAAGGTCATCCTTTTTAACCAATTGTCCATGACCATAAATCTGAAATGGCATTATAGAAAGCAACAAATCTGAATTATCTTCGTACCTTCAGTTGTCTTTATGGGAATTTGTTGAAGCACTTTGTTGAGACATGTAAGGAACCAACTTGTGAGTCTTGTTGGAATCATGAATATCTTCCTCCTTGTCCTTTGGCAATTGAGCTTGAACCTTCAACTTCCCTTCAACACCTTGTGAATCTGATTTTTCTTCCTTCTTTGGCTTAGAAGGATGGCCATCTTCATCACTATAGGGAGAACTTGCACCTTCCAATTTCATCATAACTTCTTCTGCCACATGCTCTTTGATTGGCTTTTTCACAATGGAGGGTTTTTTTACCTCTATGGCTGAGACTTTTCTGTCATGGTCTTTTGATGTGGTTCAGGCATTATGCCTTGTGCCAATTCCCACAATTATTTTCTATCTCCACGAAATCCTCAAAGGAAAGGGCATCATGCATCCCTTTTGGAAGTGTTTGATATTCTTCTGTCAATTTGTCAATCCTTGAAACCTCTTTCTCCTTGAATGGAGCTCCACTCCACATACCCCGGATGGCTAGCGTAAAGATCTTATAGCATCCTCATGATCCTTTCTAACTCCTCTTCCATACTTCACAGGCTAGTAGGATGAAGCTCTGATACCACTATAATGTCTCTTTTTGGGGACTCTAAGGAAACTATGAAAAGATGAGAATAAACAGCACTTTTCCGATTTTTAGCAGGTTGTTAGTGACTGAAATAAACATGTAGAAACCCTTACTAGCTGCCAGAAAACCTTCTCCTAGGGCAGCAACCCCTTTGGAGAGTTCAAGCTCACTTTTGGTCCTTCAAACACTACTAAAAATACTATTAGATGGTCTCCAAAATTATTATAAATTACCAACAATCATATCATGCAAGAAAAACTGATTTTATAAGCTTGGAAGTAAGAGATCTGATTTTTAGTTGGAACCCTTAGACTGTAACAATTAATTAATTATTCCATAACTGTAACTAACTTCCACGAGCTTGGAAAATAGCAAAACACCACCAAAATTAATGAAACTTTAGAACTTGGCCTTCATAAATATAAAGAATATTATTCCAACCTCAGAATCATGAAATAATTGCAAGTACTGAAATGCTCCCCTAGGTGGGTCGCTCCACTTAGAACAGCCAATAAACATGCACAAACACTCCACAAAATAGGTCACTCCACCTTCAAATGGGAAAATATGTATTAACAACCAGAAGTAGGGCAAAAGATCTTCAATTGATGATCAAATAGCACCTTAGAGCAATTTGCTTAGGGCTGGAAATGAAGATTACAGCAGCAAATGTTCCCTCAAGGGGGTGGAGACTTCCGTGTTGAAATCTTCCCTGAACTTGGTGAAGGGTTTCGTCTTCACACAAGACTTTCTAAGGGTTTTCGTCCTTAAAAGAGGGAGAGAGATGCTTCACAAGCAATCTTTCCAAAGAGATAATAGAATTCACCTATGATAACTAGCCAAGCAACCTCCTTTTATATCATAAGGGGTGCTAACAATACAATAATGGCTGACCTCATAAAGTACTTTAATAATCTATTACAACTTGAGCCTACTTGCTCACCAAATTAATTAACTAATTAATTTATTAAGTCCCTCTATTGGAGCGCTTGGCTTCCCAATAGGGATGCATGATAAAAATAAAAAACACTCTCTAATTTGGCATCAAATTTCTTCAGAAACGTTCCTCTTACTCCAATCCTTAGTCCCATGAGGAAGAAATCGGATAAGGTTTTCAGATCTGCTAGTCTCCAAAAAGGGACATGACACACCCACTTATAGTGCACAAGTTTTCTTCCTTTAAGAAGAGACACCAAATCCCAAGTACTATTCTTCATCACAGAAGAATACTCCTCTTGCATAGCAACATCCCATTCTACTTTGTAGAAACCTCATAAAACAATAGTGGATCTAAAATTTATGGCTCATAAAACCAACTCTAGAAGTCTGAGAACGAGTACATCAAGACTCAAATGGACTACCAACTAAAGGACCAGCTACTTGCAGAGTAGTACAAGCCCACTCAGGCATAGATTGAAAAGCAAGTGGCGGAGGTGGTAGTACAGAAGCATCATTATCAACATCAAGAAGTAAATCCTCACAATCAAATGGAGGAGTGATAGAGCAGGTGTACATGTCGACTCCAAAGGAATGATATTCTCATCAACCTTAACATTCAATCGAAACAGAACATTGTGAGTGACAAAGTCAAAGAGGCGATAAACTTTTACATCCTCACAATGGCCAACAAAGATCAACAGTTGGCTCTTATTTGCCATCGACTTGCGCTTGTCATCAAGAATTGTAATGTCCCCTTTTCTAAATTAGAAATACTAATAATATTTTTAAGTTGAGCCTAGATAATTCTCTATTTATGGGCAACTTAATAATATTATTATTAAAATAAAATGTATTTTAAAATACTAAAATAGAAATAAGACCCTTAGCCTATTTTCAGTCGATTAAAGGAGGGGAGGAAGAAAGTAAATTAATAATTTAATTTTAAGTGTTGAAGTAATTTTAATTATTAGCACTTTAATGAAATTATTAAAAAAAAAAGAAAAGTGCATTTAATTAAATATTTTCAAATGCCCAAGTGGAGTGACCCAAAAGGAGAATTAAAAAGGGGAAAAGAGACATTTAATTTATTTTAAATTAATGCCACAATGGAGCAACCCAAATGGAAGGGAAAAGAAGGGGAAAATTAATTCAAATTAAATCCCAAGTTGGGCAACCCATTTGGGGAAGTCTTATGGGGGTTTTGTGCCACCAATTGCCTATATATGGAGGTCGTTTGGCTCATTTGTGGATCATCTTGTCTACCGATAACTTTGCATGGTTTTTGGGTTGATTGCTCAACTATTTCCACTTGAAGACGAAAACCTCTTGTGTGGCCAACAAGTGAGGACGAAAACTTTCCTTGTTTCATTGAAGAACGAAAACTCTTCGATCCATTGAGGATTCTCCATCCCAAGGTTTCCAAGGAGCTTCAAAGAAGATTGATTTTCAGCTAGGGTTTGGTCAAAGAGGGGTTGTTAGGGTTCTGCAGAGATTTTCAGGCCCTCTCCTAGGGTAGCAACCTGCCTTGTGGAAGAGTTTGGGGGTTTCTAGGCACGACAATTAAAAATTCTTTCATATTCAACTTCTTCATAATTTTGGGGATTTGTGTGTGCATTTTGTGGTTGTGTTGGGCTTGGAATCATTCATTGCCAACCGTGTTTGTGAAAGATATTGTTGCTGTCATATTTATATTTCCAACTGTTTGAAAAATACAAATTATCTTGTTACAGTGTTCATTTGTTTCATGTTTGTTCCAGCCATCAAGTAAAAATATTTTGATGAGTTTCCTATAATTCTTTCCAGCCATTTGGCATGTATGCTGTCCTATAAAAACAAAAAACAGATTGTTGATAGGGTTTGGATTAATTTTTCAGTTTGCTGGTTGAGTTTGATAAATTTTCAGGTTGCTGTCATAAATTCCAGCAATGTTCCATTAGGA
Source organism: Taxus chinensis (assembly GCA_019776745.2). Classification (NCBI taxonomy): domain Eukaryota; kingdom Viridiplantae; phylum Streptophyta; class Pinopsida; order Cupressales; family Taxaceae; genus Taxus; species Taxus chinensis. The sequence goes on along the minus strand of CM034155.1, from coordinate 222,293,613 downwards.
TATTGGGGAAAATTTAAATTCCTCAATTTGGGCCCGAAAGGGACATTACAAACACTCTTCTTTGCCATTGACTAATGCGTCATCAAGAGCAAACTCCCAAGACTTACTTCCAAATACAAGAAATCTAGATATGTTGGGTTTAATACCTGACCAAGCTTCTTCAAACATCTCATTTCGCACGACTTTGGGGGGTACGCAGTTTTGGATGCAATTTGCACAATTTACTACTTCAACCCAAAATTCGGATGCCCTGTCCTTGGACTAAATCATGCAATTCACCATCTCTTTCAATGTTTTTTCATTTTGTTCATCTATGTCATTTTGTTAAGGAGTAGAAGGCATTGTGAATTGATGCAATATGCGATGCTCAGTACAAAATTCCTGGAAGGCTTTACACACGTACTCTCCCATTGTCTATGCATATCTTCTTGGGTGGAAGAGACGATTGCTTCTCAATAAAGTCTTTGAATGTCTTGAAGCGCTCGAAAAATTCACTCTTGTACTAAAGAAAGTACACCCATGTCTGACAAGAGAAGTCATCAATGAATGTGAGTACATATTTTGCTGCTAAAAACAATCAAGTGGGAAATGTCATGAGATCATTGTGCACCAACTCAAAAGGTGCCTTAGCATGTGAAGCCTTTCATTTGGGAAAAGGGTCTTGGTGTCGTTTGTGAAGCATGCGTTCATGACAAACTCCATCAATACAAGATACCTTAGGAAGGCCAATCACTGAGTTCTATGTACTCAATAACTAAAGATATCTAAAGTTTAGGTGACCAAAGTGTTCATGCCACAATTTGCTCACTAAAACAGCATGAGAAAATGAACCTGATGTGGGCTCAAATCTTTCAAAGTTGTATAGACATGAATGATGATCAACACCTATAGCAACCACATCCTCTGAATCCTACAATTCTTTGATTACAACATTGTGTGAAGTGAACTCCACAATCTTCCCAATGCCAGAATAACATATCTGATATACAAAAAGTCAATAAGTGGAAATCTTTGGAACAATAAATACATCATTAATGCACCCATCTTGCATTTGAACTATACCGCAACCCAAAACATCAACTTGAGAAGAGGTGCCAACAACAATCTAAGAAGTGTTGCAATCAAAATGAGACAAGAGAAGATCACGAGAATGTCTTTGATGGTGAGAAGCACCAGAATCAAAAATCCAGCTATCATGTGATCCAATCAATGCCCTAGCAGAAAGTGTTTTCCCTTTTCCTAAGAAGGGAGAAGAAGGAAAAGGAGAGGAGACAAAAACCTTGTCGTTTCCCTGCTTCTTCCAAAGCTTCTATTTTTTTCCAACATCTAAACTCAAGATGATTTTTCCAGCCACAAAAGCCACAAGAATCAAACTTCTTTTAGACCTAGAAGAGTGATTTGGCTTAGTAGATTTAGGAGAATTAGAGATGGATTTTGTAGGATAATTAATAGGCTTAGTCTTAGGCTTATGTCTCAAATTACCCTTAGGGGAGCCAGCTACAAGTGCACAACTAGCACTGAGAAGAGCAACAAGAGTCGCCAACTTGGTTTGCTCTCTAGTAAGTCGTTTGCAAAAGAGCTCAAAAGTGGACATTTTGAACTAATTTCCAAAGGCATCCATAGTGGAATAGAAGGTGGATGCAAAGGCATTAAAAGAACCTTCAATTTCGATAGAATCAAGAAAATGGCCTCTTTTTCATATTTATCTTGTCCACAAATTTTCAGTTATGAGCGAATGGACTTGAACTTGGCAAGGATCTTTTCAATGGTGGGAAAGTCGGAGGGAAAAAGAGTAGGCAATTCTGCATCCAGCTGTAGTTTCCTGAACTCATTAATTTTCCAAACAGTTTCTCAAAGGCATCCCACACTTCTTGTGGAAATTTGGCATCTGTAATGTGAAAGAGTAGATTGTTTGACACATTCATACCAAACATGCTTACTGCTGCATTTTAGGTCTCCAAATGTGGTAATTTGTAGTGTTCAAAGGTTCAATTAGACAAGTCTCAGCCATTGTTGAGGAGGAGAAGAAAATCCGGAAACAAGACATATAGCAATAATAATCCACAGGAGAAAGGAAAAATTGGAGCCCCCTGCAAATTTTGGTCCATCCCACACGAGATGACTAGACCAAAAAAAATATATCCCCCTTTAAATTGCCTTTCCTTTACATAATATGCCCACCACTTTTTTGAAAACAAATGCTTCAAGAATTGGATGCATTACAGGCATTGTGGAGTTGGCTAAACTGGGATGGTTTGGGAATGGCTCAATTCCACAACTTTTGCAAAAGATCCCGATGCTAAAGTATGTAGTTCCTTGAATTTAGCCCTTGTTTGATGTAGTACACGTTTTCCCAATGCTGGAAGGAGTGCAAGGAATGTATACCTTCTAGTTAGTAGCATATGATTACTTCACACTGGTTAAATTTTGATTCCTTTTCTTGTGTGATAAACTTCTAAACACAAATTTACCTTGCTTTACAATGCCATAAAACTTCATGTTGAAAATAACAGAGTTAAAATGAAGTTGCAAGTCTTAACATAAGGTTAAGCAGCAATTAGGTTAGGTGACAATCCTAAATGAAGCAAACAAGAATTCTTTCCACTCTTACATTCACTTTGAGTAAAGGGTCACGCTTGCAACCATGACTTTGTCCTATTTCTGTGGCCATACATCAATTTACAGATTTTGTGTTATCCATTATACAGTGAACAGAATGGACCTCCCTCTAATGCAAGAGTTAAAAACTCCTCACCACCACAAGGTGTTGACCCAAAATTTAAGCACATTAGCATTTGTAGCCGAATATCTGGAATTGAAGTCACTGTTCCAGACACAGTTGCAGGAGAAAGATGGAATTATTGCTGATTTGAAAGCTAGAATCACTAAACTTGAACAAACGCAAGCCACCCCCACAAATTCTACGTGCCAACAGCAGCTTAATGAAGTGGTTTCAGAAATTCAGAACAAACAATCCGAGATAATCATTCAACATGAACACCTTAAAAGAGAAGCCACAGCCCAACAATCAATCCAAAAACAAGTTGAGGAACAAAATTCGTGGGTACAAGGGGTCAAGGGGAAGAGCACCTCCGGTGGTGGAAATGGCTATCCAAGCAAAATTTGAAGAAGAAAAGGCACGTCAAGCCAAGGCACTCAACTTCCATGTTCATGCTCTCCCTAAACCAGTTGATCCCTTACAGGCACGTCACACATTCTTGTGTGAATCTTTGGACTTGAAAGATATCTCCCTTAACAAAGCTTGGACATTGTCGAATAGCGCCCTTGTTATCTAATTCCAAACTGTAGAAGAGTGTTTGCAAGCCTCAAGGAAAAAAAGAATCTCTTTTCCCTCCCACAAAAAATTTAAGTAGATGTCGATCCCACACGACTCCAAGTGGAAGAGCTTCCGAAAAACTCATATTCAAGTAGTAACTGCCAGGAAAGAGAATAAGTGGGCAGTTATCAAAGACTATAGGGCTGTCATTCATGACTCTCCCCAACCTGGGTGGTCACGCCCTAGACTGTCAGCATGACAACGATCTCGGGTCTCGGTGGGTGGTGATGACATCTCCATTGCTTCTTGGAGCTTCAACAATGCTTTATGGTCTTCTCCAGGTACCTTCCAAGATGTTATTGCTTCTCAAGATCTCATCTTGTTCACTGAGAGCCATGAGAGCCCCAAGCGGGCCCTCCCTCCAGTCACAAAGTACTCGTGCATTTTGGCCTTTCGTCATGAGACACATATATTAGGTGGTGTTCATGGTTCAAGGGGTGTGGCCTGCCTCATTCGGGATTGCGTCGGATCTAAAGTTTCACTTGTGGCTTATGATGTCCACTCCAAATACATATGACTCCATATTCAAAGAAATCCACCTTCTTTTCAAGATGTCTTCATAGATGTTTGTTACTTCCCCCCCATCACATCTTCATTAGCCATTTATGTTGATGGGGACCCATACCTTGACCTCTATTCATAGATCTCTCAATACTCCACTATTGGTGATATCATTCTTTTGGGTTATTTTAATGCCCGTACTAGGAGCCTACAGACACCTATTCACGACCTTGCTTAGGATGAATTATGTCATCATGAGCTAGATCTAGAGGAGTTCGGTTTACAGAGAGATTTTGCTAACACGAATGCTACAATTACAACTTATGAGAGGCACCTCCTCTGATTGGGTGAATCTCGTAGCCTCCACATCCTCAACAGACTTCCTCACTTCTCCGGCTTTGGCAGATTCATTTGTTCCCCCACGGCAGTGGTGCGAGCATCTTGGACTATGTTCTCACCAACAGATCCATCATCCCTCATATTTGTGGCTTCTTTATCTCGCCTCAACTTCCCCATGCTAACCATGTCATCTTGACATTCACCCTACATACTGGTTCTAACCCTTCCCCTACACCGACCAACACTTGACCCGCCACAATCCATTTTGATGATGATTACACCACTGATTATGGTGCATGTTTCTCCCTTCTTATGTCTGGGTTTTAATCCCTCCCTCTTCCCACCACTGATTCGATGTATGAGTTTTTACGCCAAAACCTTTGGGATGTTGCCCTTGATTCCTATCCCCGCACCATTCATTACTCTAGATCCCCTAGTCATCACAGAACTTGCCCCATGAACCGGTGATATGATAATGAGTGTTAATCCCTCCCCCAGTGAAATGTCCCACTTCCTAGGATAGTCATGATGAAGACCCTTAGCCTATTTTGCCTACCCAACGGCTAAGAAATAAGAAATAAGGGTGACTTAAGTTATAATAGTTTATTATAAAGTGCAAAATAAAATAAAAAGAAACAGTATATGCACTTATAATAAATTATTAGTAATTTAAAAATAGAAAAAAGGCAACATTAAGTGAAAAGCATTTGGGCCAAATTGATTTATTCTAGGAAAGTGCGACTTGCACTAAGAAGCAAAAGTAAATGGGAAAAAAGGCAAAAAGCATTTAGAAAGAATAAAATACCCAAGGAAAAATGCGACTTGCCTAGAGAGGAAAAGTAGGTGGTGAAAAGCATTTAATTGAGAAAAATTTGATTGGTCATGAAAGTTGGCTATTTGGGTCACAACGCTGGCAAGTGGACTTGCCTTAGTCTCACACACTTGAATATTTCTCTACATTTGATTTTGTCTGAAGCTTCCAGCTTTGTCAAATTTATTTCTAAAGACGAAATCCTTTAGAAATACCCTCTTGAGGACAAAAACCCTCCAAGAGTTCAAGGAGATTCTCCACCATTGGGGTTTCCATTGTGCTTCATCGAGTTTGCAGTAATTTTCAAAGTATTTCGGCAGTTGAATAAAGGAGATTTGCAGATGTTTGGACAAGGGTTTGTGGGAAAGATTGCAGCTGTGATTTTCTTATTTATCCTATGTGGAGCGACCCACTTCTTAGCAAATCCGGTATGTTTTAAGGTTGTTTCAGATCTGACTTGGAGAGCTATCATCAAAGCTCATTTTTAGAGATTGAATCAATCTATTTTCAGAAATTTTGGTGTGTAAAAAGTGTCATTTTCAAGGCAGCTTGTCTGCAGATTTTTATAATTTATTTCCAGCCCATTGTGCCTCTGAAATCTGGGTTTTGATGCATATTTTGGCTTTATAAATATATGGGATCAGATTTGGATGGAAACATGTTAATATGAATGCTGATTTATTTGGGTTTTCCACCTAACCCTAGTAGCATTTTCCAAGTAAAATTCAGATCTGCATAACAAAAATTTGATATATATTTTATAAGTTTGCATTTGGTGTTTGGAATTGCCTAAAATCCAAGTGGGGGTCAAATATGTTCATTTAGGGACATTACAACCAGAGACTTTGGTTTTCCCTAACCCATGACCCTACCTCCATTCGCACCCTTCGTAGGGAGCATTGTTGTCTTCTTCAACGTAAGAAACTAAAGTTTCTTGTGTCTAGACGACTTTCACTCCTTGCTAATCTCCACCACTCTCCTAAGACTTTTTGGCGTACTCTTCTCCTAAAATAAACCACCATTTCCAACAACACATCTGAAGCATGGGTCTCCTATGATAGTTCCCTTTATGATGTTCCAACCCATCCTGTTGCCATTGCCCCCACTCCTCCACCATCCTCTATTTTCTCTACTTCCTCTGTCAAGAGAGCTATTTAGAAATTACACATCAGCAAAGCAGCTGATTGTGAAGATCTCAAAGTTGGGTTCATCAAATATGGTGTGGATTCCTTTGCCTTTCCCCTTCCCACGCTTTTTAATTAGGTGGTGTGTTTAGGCTTCCCTCGGTCTTGGTCCCAATGCATCATCTACCCTATTCATAAGTCTAGGGGTCCCTATATCCCTCACAACTATAGGACCATTATCATCAGGCATACATTTGCCAAACTGTATGCCACAGTGTTAGACATGCAGTTGTCAGAATACTTGGAAAGGAATAATATCTTAGCTCAGGGGCAGGCGGGCTTTAGAAGGGACTACCAAACTATTGACCACATATTTACACTTTGGGCGATCATTGAAGCAGCTTGTCACGGTCTTCCAAAGTTTTTTGCTACTTTATTGACTTCAAGAAAGCCTTTGACTCAGTTCCAAGGCACCTGCTTTCTCAAAAGTTGAGAGATTCCAACATCCCTGATTCTCTTGTTACTGCAGCTTGAGGCTTTATGAGACAATCATTGGGCAGCTTCGTAGCTCTCATGGTTTGCCTGATTTTTTGAAGAGTACCATTGGGTTCAAACAAGGATGCCCCGTCTGGATGATGGTTGTCTTTTGCATGAGGTACTTATAGCCATCCTCCTTTTTTTCGATGATGTTGTTCTCCTCTCACACTCTATAGAGGGCTTACAATGACAACATGATACCCTTGTGCACTTCTACCAACTCCAACAACTTGTGGTCAAACCTTAGAAAAAATAAGGTCATGATCTTCAATATCTCAAAGCGCTCTTTGTCCAAATTCTAGTTTTTCTACGAAGGGGTACTTCTTGAGATCACATCAGCCTATACTTGTTTGGGAGTCCAATTTTCTGGTCCATGCTTTAACATGAAGATTTTTGCTCAACCACGCCTTTGTAAAGGGTATGCCTCTCTTTCTATTTTGGAACATTAGTGTATCCAGATCCACTTTTGAGATGTCCCTTCCATGTTACTCTTGTTTGATACTATCATTAAACGTACTATTTTATATGGTTCAAGGTTTTGGGGACCTAATATGGAAGTCGTTGACTAGGCTCGTATTGAGAGGTTCCAAACTCTCATATTGCAACGCATGATCCATTGCAAGCGGGCAGTTCCTCAGTGCATCACCCAAGCTGAATTTTCCGCCCACCCACTACGCCTTGAGACTATCTTCAAGCTCACTTTCTATATCCACAAACTCAGATCCCTGGGGAACTCAACTTCTAGTCGTGAGAGGTATCCCTACTTAGCACGTTGTTCATCATAGATGATTGCTTCACTAGTCCCCATCAGACGTTGGCACTATTGGTACTTTGAGACTAAGCAGCTCCTTTCTATTGGCATCTCTATTGACAGGCTACCCCCTTTTATGTATTCCCTAGACACCCCTCCCAGGCTCTTTCCCACTAAGGACTTCATCACTAGGGCTTCCAGAAAGGACATCTACAGACATTGTATCCAGACCACCTGGATCTCCCGCCATGAGCCGCTCAGTCCCAAGTTTGCTTTTTGTGCCGATCATAGCTTACAAGTGGTGGACAGTATTATTCGTCGCCCTCACTATCTCCGATGCCATTAGTCTCATGGCTTGAGGCTTCCCCTTGGCTAGATGAGAGTTTGTTCCCACCAATTAGAAGTTGAAACAAACTATCACATTCTCCATCAGGACCGAATCTGTCGTCTTTGCCCCCTCTAGGAGGTGGAGACCGAGGACCACTTCATTTTCAAATGCCCCATTTATTATGAGATCCGGGGAAGGTATCACAGCTACTTTCTTCAAATATAAAAACCAGCGGTGCCTAGCTCTTTATCTTCACGAGGTTGTCACCCTCCAACGCAAACTCCTACAAGAGTAGCCTAGAGGCCCTAGAGCTCCCATATTGATCACCTTTTTCTTTCAGCCCATTCTGGTGATTGGCAACACTAAGCATCCTTTGAACACCAGTACATCACACATCAGATCCGATAGATCAGTTATGCGGTGCTTCTCTCAGTGCATCACTACTACTCAGACTACTCAGATCTCCAAGTTTGCTATCTCTCAACATCGCAGCTCTGCTCCGCCCCATCGGTGTGGCTCTACCCCTCTCCGACGACATGGGTCTACTACTTACCAATTGCCTGCCAAACCACAGGGGAAAACTAATATTATGAGCTTCTTTTCTACTACCGGAGTTACATAGGCCTTGGATGTTAGGAGAGATTCTAGAGGAAGTTTCTTGCTTCCTCCAAGGATCCCCCAACCAGGATCCTTCGACCCTATATACTCATCGGACAACATTATCAGATCTCTCACGTTGATCAATAATGGCTCAGATGATTCCTCCACTTTAGGCATAGACAGAGACATTCAATGAGATTTGCCTCTAGTCTTCATTGGCACTTGCCCCTCATAACTATTTGTTTTGGTTCCTTTGCCACTTGTGTTAGTGGCACACTGCTCTATTTTGTCTTTGTACTTTACTTCATCGGTTCTCCTAGAACTTTCTATTGCTAATGGTTGTATCCTTCAGTCCCATTGACCTACTTTGGACATTTGTGGACATTAATATAATTTCTTTCTTTATTTCTTAAATAGAGACCCTCTCATTTACAATTGAATTTACACATCTTGTTTTAATAATCTCACCCTAAAGTAAACCTTCCTCTTTTTTTCTTTTGAAAAAAACAAAGGGTCTTAGGAGGCTTGAACCCTTGACCTCCAAGGTGCTTAAAGTTTTTTAGCGAAAAAACATTAACCACCTGGTCACTTAACGGCATAAAATATATATTTAATCTATATCTTAATTGAATATAGAATAGTTCTAAAACTCAAAATTAAAAAAAATAAAAGTAAAAAAAATTAAAAACACCTTTATGTAGTTGTGGCCAAATGATGTGTGGTCCAGCGTGGCTTGAATAAAGGCTGTAGAAGGCTAACGTGGCTTGAGACTGTCATGGCAGGGCCAATAGAAGTGAATCGGTGGGAGCCAAGTGTTTTCTGATCAAGCCAACTCGAGGAGACAACCTCTTCAGAGAGGCAGCATAACCACCTAGTAGATTAAGGACACGTACAAGGTGCAGTCAAATGCACTTTTACATGGAGGAGCAACTGGTTGGAGGTGTGCCAAGTGCCATAACAGTGCAACAAGATGTGCACTGCCCAATGTGGTCAATATAAAATGTTGATAGGTTATACAAGTCGCAGATCATATGGCTTTAGACACGATGTGGCAATCCACATGGAGAGCATTCTTGAATCGGCTAGGGAAGAATGTGTGAGACGTGTCGGAGGGACTATCGTCTGCAAGAGGAGACCCGATGCCGAACAGTGCCTTGGATTTATTTCTTCCTAAATTGAGAGTGGCTAGATGGTTGTCAAAAGTCGTGACAGGCCATGGAGTGGAAGACGCCAGGCATGCTTTTAATTGGTGGTGGCTTTGTAAAACTACTTCGATAAGTAGATGGAAAAGGTCAGCCCGTTACAGCCGGTGGTGGATGATCTGTATGGAAACAAGATCACAAGTAGTTAGCAAGTAGTAAGCAATAACAACCACGCTACAAAGGCCGTTGAAGTGAAAGGATGTTGTAAGTCATTGGATGCTTCACTTTGCTGAAAAAGCCGTGGACTGTTGAGAGAGAGATGGAATGAAGGAGGCGTAGACATACTTCATTACAGATTTCCAATGCTTCGATAATGATTATAGTGCTATGTGAACCAATGAGTGACGGCAAGAGAGAGTGGGTTTGAAACCCACTCCTGACACTAGTGTCCAACACTACAAATAGTTTATATAATGCACAACTTCTAACACAAAAAAAGTATTGAGAGGGCTGTGAAAAATAGCAAGGCATACCAATCTTCAATGCTTCGATTATATAATACCAAAATAAATTTCGAGGGTTTAAAACACACTATTATATGGCCTAGAATGATTAGCAAAAAATAAATAAAAATTAACTGAATGTGTGCAAATGCTTCACGTGTGATTGGCAGTCAGAGGGTCTTAGTGCTCTGATACCATATAAGAGTAAAGCAGGCAATGGAATGATCCGCAAGATCTACTCAGAGAACAAAATAATGCTTATGCCAATACACATACAACACACAGAGTGACACGCAGAATAATTCAATGTGATATTCTACTACAGAGGGAGTCCCTAACATATAGCTAGGAGAGTTTGGTTTTACAATAATTATTTTGTTGTAGAAAACAAACTATTAGTTAGGAGTGACTAATATGCACTTAACAAATTGTATGTGTATTCGCTCAAAACCAACTTGACTATCTAAAGAAAAAATGAAAAAGTTGCAAAAATTGGCTAGGGGGTTCAAAACAGCTTGCCAAGTTGATGAGCGAGCTAAAAATAGCTCGGCGAGCTATGCATGATGATCGGGCCGTTTGCAGGGAGGCCAAGTCATTTAGGGGATAGGCGAGCTGATCTAGTTCTGCGGGCAAGTTGAGACATTTGGATCAGGGAACGACTCGCCGAGTCAATCGGCGAAGTAACGAGCGGCAAGGCCCTTTATACTGCAGCCGCGGCGGGCATTGCGGACCCGAGCAGCCCGAGGAGAACATGGGCCTCGAGTTCCCTCAATCTCTGATTTCGCTGCACAAGGGGGTTTAACGGGTCGGAATGCGACAATGCGGCCGCAATCAATGCGGCGGGAACTCGATGAGGTGGAGGTTGGGGTTAGTTGGCGGAACGGTGAGCTCGGGTTGTGAAGGGGCACTACGGCCGATGCGGGTAAAGCGGGCCCGGAGGGCCTGCGGGGTACTAGGTCGGCTGGGACGTCGATCCCTGATGCAGCTGTGCAGGGAGGTCGGAAGCCAAGCCAGGAAAGCAATGCACACGTGCAAGTCATCGCCAAGTTGGCGGGTGACAAAGCGATGTGAAGCAGGAGCTAGCTCGTCGTCGTGGAGAAGGGGTCATGGAGCAGGAGTGCCAAGTCGGCTCGACCGAGTCGGCAACACATGGAACGCTGAGGTAATGGGTAGGGCCAGCTCGCCGAGCTAGCCAATTAATCCAGGCCACCTCATCACCAAACCCTTTCCCTTTTGCAGATTTGATGAAATTTAATTTGGTGGGTCCCTCCAAATTTTAATGCCCTCACTCCAGAACCTTTGAGACATAAAAATTTAATGAATTTGGAGGAAAAATGACAAATAATCATTTCTAGCCACCAAAATTAATTGCACAGGCCCAACAATGTTGAAATGAGCCAAGGAGTGACCTACTCAAAAATGGCCATATCTTCCTCAATACTCAACCAAATTGGACAAAATTGGACACGTTGGAATCGTGATTCTGTCCTCTACACTCAGAAATCAAGAAATTAGAGATTTGGTGGAGTTAGGTGGGTGAAAAGTGCAAAAAATGAGCCCATATTCAAATGGTCACTTACAGGTGGTTGAATTGCATTAAATAAAGCATGGGGAGCCATTTTCTTCTGCAACAAGCTACAGGACAGCAAGGGATGGATTTTATAGGTTCCCCATCATGTGTTGCAGCCAATTAATGCACTTTGTTAGTGGGTGAAAGGAGAATTTTGGGACTCTTTTTCTCTCTCTTTCTCACCTTCATCTACAGATGGTAAACCCTTCTCATTTTGAAGGAGAGATATTCTGGGAGTTAAGGGGAAACTCTTGCAAAATTGTTCCTCATTTTTCCATTGAGCTGCAAACCTTTATATGAACTCTGCAAATGTAATGGTGCCTCTATTCTAAAACTGAAATAGACTGTGCAAATTCCTAGAGCAATAAAATTGTGTATTGTGGTGTTCTTTCAACCCTTCCTCAATTTTCTTGCATTTTCTTGCCCCTCTATTGTTGTTGTTCCGTTATGTGCATTTTCTTCTTTCATTTGCAGGTTTTTGTTGTGTTTCTTGGATATTTGACGGTAAATGGACATCTTGGGATTGTGTCAAATCTGTTCTAACCTCTTTCAACTGCATTTTCCTTCCCTTCTCCCTCAGCAAAATATTTCACCCCCTTTTCTTGGTGTTATCACCGCCGTTAGTGTAGTATTTCTTTATTTGCATGTACTCTCTCTCTCCCTAGTCCCTTGGAAATCATAGATTATGAGTAGTTAGCTGCATTTCCTTCATTAGGAGTAGTTTTAGTATTAGATTAGGAAGAGGAACCAGCCTTCTATGGAGAGTTATCTCAAATTGCAAAGGTCCCACACCTTGAGATAATTCCATGTTTCCCGATTACACTGGTAGCTCATGTACACACACATGACAGATCAGAGGGTGCTGTAATTTGGTGATAACAAGTACCACTTAGAAAATATATTGCTTAGATCAGTGGAGCTTGGCAGCCAAAGAAGGCACCAACCTTTGACATCATTGAAAGATATAAATCTCTAACCAGAGACCCATGCAGAAGCAGATTAGGATAATTACTCAGTCAAAGAATTCATAAATTCAAATACAAGTTACAAGAATCTTGGCTAATACTATTTAGTTTTCCTTATAGACAATAAAGTTGGGTCTCAAATCATAGGACAGGCTCCTCTTCCTCATGAGCAACTCTAAAGGAGGCTTTCCAATTGTGGCAGCGAAAACTTGTTTGCCAGTTATGCAAAGGTGAGACTATTTGGCTGCACTGTTTGTAGGACTCGGATAACTCCTGAAATTAGGTTATCTTTGAGTCACTAGGATTACCTCACCTCAGCCACTCCCATAAGCTTCATAACATTAGATCGGATCCAAAGTGAACCAACCACCTCATCCTCTAGAAAACACCACGATTCAAAGAGAGCTCCTGTCAACATTCCTTTGAAGTTGTTTTGGACTCGCTATTACATTTTCCTGATTGCACTTTTGCAACCCCTTGTTGCAATGGATAAAACTTGCTATAATGCCACTCAAATAATCAACAAGACTATGCCACATATAAGTAGCCAGAGCATAGAATCTTGAAATTAAGCAAATATACTCGAAATACCAAAAGAAAGCATAATAATTTGTTGCAAAAGGGTGAAACAATTCTCCAACAGCTATCCTTTCTTTGCTCTAATTTTTGTTTTCTCAATGGACCAGCAGCTATATCAAAATCTTCCCAAATGATCTCCAATGTTAGAGGATGTGAACCAAGAAGGAATTAAGAGAATGCACACATTGTAGATCGTGTTTCTGTCATTTTATAATGTAAGATATAGTTACAAAATGATTGAGAAGGTTACAGCCAATCTTTAGTTAATACATAGCTAATAGTGACTTAGTAATAAACTATAAGCCTTATATTCTAATACCCTCTCTTAAGGCTTACACTACAGAAAAAAAAACAAATACATTGACAGAAAATTGAAACAACATAACCAAACAGAGCCAAGCATTCTTCAAAACTTTTCTCTTTGAAAACAGCTCTTTTACCAGGTAGAACTCCATCAAGATACCTCATAACCCTCGTAAAGGTGTAGTTTCTAAGTTGAATTCCTGAGTTCCCAGATTTCACCTTCCCAAACTCCCGTATTACGAACCTCCCGAATTATTGGACAACCATCTATATTGAGTGACATCCATAGTGCTCCATCAAGTTGTCTCATGGCCCTCATAAAGGTATATTTCTCAAGATCCACAAACTCTCGAACTAACTAAGCATCCATTCATGTTGGGCTTCATCTACATTAGATCACTTCTCGTCTTCAAAGTGTGGGCTTCTTTAAAATACATACTCTTCATCAGCAAATTTCTCACCATTTACAACATCCATGGCTCTTCAACAATGGATATATTAACTTCATTTGATTTGTCGTTCATCTGATTTTTTACTTTCTAGGTGTGAAAGTTGAGGCCAGAATATTTGCCTAGTGAAATTTTCATTCTCAGACAAAGAACCTCAGAAAATAACCTTTTTCCCAAAAAATAAAATGATCTGTAAATTAATGCAGCAAGATTTTAAAAACTAATATTTTTATTTTTCATTTTTAAAGCAAAGAAACAAAACTATACCAAGTAAGTATGTGCCGTGGACGACTGGTTGTGACTGAAAATCACCAAATTGTGTGCCCTAGCAACAAATGACCCTTGAAAATTTGCAAATCTAGAAATGTGTGACTATATTTTCTTAGATATTCACTATGATAAGGTGGAGAATGACATGCAATTTGAGGCCTCTATGGACTAGTTCTAATGATCGATGGTGCACAGGGGGTTTCTGACAACCCAAGTCCTAAATCACGTATTTTCTGTATGGCATTTTCCATCCATAATTAGGGTTTGATACCTTGTTTAAAATGTTCATAGGGATTCGTAACATGACTGCACAAACAGCCCTCAAAACTCATTCAAAAAAGACAATTAATTTTTCATGCCCTAGCACTTCGAAATGCCCTCAAATTCGTCTAAAATCACAACAAAATTTGTGTCCTCAAATGGCGTTTTTATGGTTTTTCTTATAAATTTCTTAGCCCTATTCTACCCTAGCCACGGTTGTGAAAAAGTTTGTATGAATCCTATCCCAAGTCAGTTTCTGAACTCATAGTTTCAAAATCTAACGCATCAACAATATTAAATCTCCTAGTTTCGATTGTTGTGCCCTCGATACATTGACTATGTGCACTGTATCCTCTTGCAATGTTTTCAATTGTATTTTTGTCCTTGAAGCCTCAAACAGCGATGTCCTCTTCAATTTTTATCTATCCTCAGTTCGTGCCCTAAGCTCTAATCCCAATGTTAGAAGATGTGAACAAAGAAGGAATGAAGAGTAACTATATATGCTCACATCTGTACATCCTTTAGTGTACGTTAATTCACTAATTCAAGAGATAGTTACATAATGGTTGAATAAGGGTATAAACAATACAATTTATCTTTAGTTAATACATAATTAATAGTAACTTAATGAGTAACAATCATGAGCCTAACCATTAAGAATTATCCGGCAATTTTATTTCCTCGAGATGACTGGCCCCATGGTATGTTAAATCAAAATGGATGTGACCTGACACATCACAATAATCACTAAAGTCGTTGATGGATGGACATGATGCATACAGACTAATCCTTTGGAGTGATTAATGTTTATGGCATCTAAGCTGACTGTGATTGAAATGGTATAGAGCCCATTATGGAAGTGGATTGCATATGTTAACTCTGTCGATGTTCCAAATGGGTTTTTTGTGGCATGCAAGTTCTGGACACGGTTGAAAACTAAATGGAAGTCAACAAGATAAAGTCAAACTTGACCCATGCATTGGATAGTCTGGTGACCAAGAGCAACCTACTTATATATGAATTGGATACACTTTTGATTTTTTGACCCTAATTCTAATCATCAATCAAACTTGGCCTGATTGTATGTTACACACTTGTCTCATATGATTTCTACCAACGTGAAACTGATAAGTGTAGGAATCTTAAAAGCCATGGATCATGTCATGTCTCATTGGTAATAGATAACTACATTGTCCTTAGTATCTAACCATTTCTAGTTACTAATGGAAGTGTATATTTGAATATGATTATGTTCCAGGTCCATGTTTCCAGTTTCGGCATAAGTTCAAATCAACCTGGAATTTATTGAGAAACCTAAAATGACATACCACATAAATTATCTCAATACGGCCCTTCTTTATACATTAGGCCCACATTACATCATATCAAGCCATAAGTGTAGGAATATTATCAGTAAGACCATCTCATATCTGGTCAGGAGTGAATAGAGTGGTGGAGAGACAACATTGTCCTTAGTGGCTAACATCACTTTCAAAATCTGCACTTGTGGGTGCTAGACAGTATTCATTTGAGGTCCATAAAGCCTACAGTCTTCAACATAAGTTCTGATTTAAGCCACTGTATTTGGTCACTTTGAATAAATCCCATTTGACATAATCCCTTGTGAGGGAAGGTGGTGAATCCAAATTTAATACATTATACCAAAAACATTTACAGTCAACTGCTCAAATAGCCAGTGGGAAGTAGCACATAAAAAAAGGCAATTTACTAGCTTAAACTGGTGAAGACATGATTTTCTACAGCCAATTGATTCCATTTCCTGGCCTCTAAGCACTCACTTCAACAATATCAAGGTCAAACCTGGGACAGTTAATTAAGCACGATTAGGCTGAATTTTTTAATGAGGGTTCAAACCTTCATTTATACCATTACTAAATAAGTTTTCAAAAATCTTAAGAGCCTTCCCTAAAACATATAGCCATGTGCTTGATCCACTACATTATTGTTTTCCCTTTTGAGCTTTCTCAAGCTCAAAGGGTGGATCTGCAGTCATTAAAAAAATTCAGTTGAATAACTCAAAGCCAAAAGTTGTTCTTGCCCAAAGGCCACCCTAAAATAGGCTCCCCAATTCGAAGGGAAAACCCTCTTGCTCGGTATCTGGAGGTCAGACTATTGAGCTGCACCATATGGGATGTGGATTGGAAAAGACCTATTCCACCAGTGATTATCTTGAATATTTTCCAACTCCCTAAGATCACCTGACCTCCAGAGTCTGGCATTTATTAGCTATACACCATATCAATTTCATCTGCAACCAAGATGGGGGAAATGGAGCTTATGTGCAATTGGGCATGGCCTATTGCACTTTAAGCTCTGATGTCTCTTATAAAATCATTTGTAAGGCTTTGATGTTATGTATCTAACACTTACTACCTACAATTATTAATCTATGGAACAAAGAAGTTTTATTCACAACCAATATATCTTAAATAATATTATTTTTAGTTTATGAATCCGGCCACGCTTTGAAATGTATACTCCCAACAGTAAATGCAGGTGGATTTGTGAAAATTTTCCGATTGCTTCCGAGCAATCTCATGATGGACATCGGAAGGTGAAACTTCATTTGGAAATGAGGCTCGCTAGAACTAAGTTTTGGGTCCCAAAAATCACTTTATCTATATCTCAATGTCAATGTTTTTTCAATGCTTTGGCCTATCAATTGGAAGTAATTAGTATCATCTTTGAAAATTTTGGCCTCTTCTATTGCACTTCAACATGGTTTCCATATTGCTCCTAATGCATATGTGTTAATTACCAGATGGATTTTCCTATCTCCTAGGCATTTTCGAATACCACATTAGTAAGGGCTTAGTTAAACAGAATATCTCTTATGTGCTTACCTCCCATGCATATTCTTAACTGGCCACTTCATTGCATGAATCATTATATCATTCCGCCATGAAATATGATAATGGAGTTACTGTATCGAGCTATGCACAGGGTATTCTTGAAGACTTATTCAACTGTAGATTTTGGCAGCAAATATATAACAAAGTATAGACATAATAGTTTCTAGTCAAATGCATTTTCGTCAACCACCATTTCATGGTATGGATGTTTTCTAATGGAAGTGCATTCAATATGCAGAAATATTCCAATTTCTGGGCATTTAAGTTTTATACTTTCCAACACTGTTTTGGGAACCCATGCTTGTATGTTAGTTCAATACTTCATACTTTCACCACCAGTGGAGAAGCATCTAACTCTCCTACCATATCACGAGGCCCCTTTCCATGGTGGTTAACTTTCTAATTTTATCTAAGGATCTTTTTGCCACACATGTTTATTTTTATCTTACTGAGCTCCTTCTCAAGCTTCTTACAAAAATATCGATAAATTTATTATATATTTCTTGTGGGCTATCTCAAAGCTTGGAAAATGTTTTCACATAGTTGCTTCTAAATTTTGTAGCTTGTCTAAGGATTTTGGTGGCCTTGGATTAATGGAAATTTGGTTTCAAGGTGCTACCCTATGCACCGAATGTATTGTTAACATCATTGAAGGGTAGGAAGTTTGGAAAATCCTCCTAAGGATAATTACATCTCAAAAAGTTATCCTTAAGGGAATACGATTTGGAAATGGTTAGGATTTCAAAACCTTATCATCATAAAACATTTTGGTTAAAACGGTGGGCTTGTTTGTCACAAAAAAACATTTATGAGGTTTAGGAAAATATCAAACCATGGATTTTTTGGAATGGACATGAATCTAGAAATGGGTTTAGTCACTAAATCATGCACTTACTATGTACAACTAGCCTCTAAATACTTCATTTATATGCATGATTCCTAAGCAATAGAACTAGTCATTAACAACCCTTTCACTTTACTTTTATCTTTTTCATCCTTGTTGTTTACTTTTTTTGACTTGCAACTTCTTGTTTTACATACTAGCCACCATATTTCTCAGCTTTGATTTCACTATTTACCTTTTTAAGTATATTTTACATGACCACCCATTAGGAACAGGAGCGCCTGGGTGTTACTATCCCCTTTGGTCACTTTTGTCCACTTTTTTTCTTTTGTTGATTTTTTGTATGTTACTCCTTTCTTAACTTTGTTTGTCACTCTTAGTCATATTTTCACTTGTTAATGATAGAAATTAAGTAAAGTAATCATATATATGCATGCCTTATTTAACCTCATTAAGGGAGCAAGCATTCGAGAGGCAGCATACTATTACAAGTAGCTAATATTTTCTATCTACTACACAAAATATTACATTTTGGGACTGCATACTTCACCGCATAGGAGGGTTTATTTTGAATTCCATACCACACATTTACATTGGGACAAATTAGTTGTATCCTACTGTATACCATGTAAAATACAAACAAAGAGGAAAATTAAAACATAAACAATTGTATACCTTCAGTTGTAAATCCCAAAGCAACCTTGGATTAGATATAACTGAAAGAATGAAGTTTAGTGATGTTTTTTATAGTGATCATTTGAGTTGTGAGCTATAGTTGAATCGTGGATGCTCCAAGTACTCTGAATGAAAGAATAATTAAGCCACGAGTATGAAGATGTTATTTTGACGTGATTTGGGCAACATAATAGTATGAGAACTGGATTTGATTTACCAAATGATTACACAAAATAGCATCATGAACTCTCAGAGCTTTGGTGGATCATTTTCAAAGGATCATTTATTTATAGTAGGGGAAAGTGAATCCTTAAGATAAGTTGTGATTGATTTGGTTTGGAGATAACTTAACATGAGTGATTTTGTTTAGTTGAGTTTCTAGATTTGATTGGAGAGTTAGATTGTTGTTCTTGATTTACAAGAGTGATTTAAGGCTAAGTTTGCAAGGGGTTACACATGTTTTTTATTTTTAATTCCATATTTGTTATTTGTTCACACAAAAAATTTCATGAATAATTGGCCTTTGGAAGAAGTTGGATTTATTTTGAATTTTCATGACTTGGAAGATAGCTTCAATTTACTTAAATGTTGATTTTAGTCAATTTAAACACATAAACTAAGGGGGCAGACGTGGATTTATTTATTTGATTTGATATTAAATTAGCTAATAAAATTAGCTAAGGGGGGTGATAATGTGTAAATAAAATCAAATTAAATTAATGATAGTTTGAATGCTTACAATGCATAGTGGTAATTTGGGGATGCCTACATTTTCCCCTTTTTAAATTTTTATTATGAAGTAATATCACTTTAAAGATAGTAGATGTGTGTAAAATGGTGGTCGAATGATAATGAATTGGTAGGGACTACCTGATTTGCCCTGGTGAAGCATTTGGATGCCCCACGAAGTCTAAATTATTTCCGAGGGAGTGCCCCCTCAATGGGTGGGTGACATAACGAAGTAACAAACAACTGCTCGATAAGAGGAAGAAGAAGTCATGGATAAGAAATGAAATAAATCAATGAGAAAGTTAACAAGATGGTCACAGAGGCCAAAAGAGATAAATTAGGGTTAGCATGAGGGTATAAATAGATAGGTGGTGACGAAGGCAATTATCACATTTCATTTTTGCTATTAGAATTCATTTTCCCCTTGAGTGAAATTTTGGTTATGAGATTGGAGAGATATGGCTCATAATTTGTAGTGTAAACATCATGCAGATCACGTTTGAGAGTTTAGATGGATAACAGATGGGGGTGGAATGGTATGTAGCTCAAAAAAAATTCATTTGAGTGCATTTGTTGTTTTTTAGGAGTAGAGGAAAATTTTAAAATGATGTTAGTGCACGCACTTAGGTGTGCTAGTCTAGCCCATGAAATGTGTTAGTGTACTAGTGTACTCACTAGCA
Organism: Taxus chinensis; assembly: GCA_019776745.2. Taxonomy (NCBI): domain Eukaryota; kingdom Viridiplantae; phylum Streptophyta; class Pinopsida; order Cupressales; family Taxaceae; genus Taxus; species Taxus chinensis. Next base: position 222,273,442 of record CM034155.1, on the reverse strand, counting down.
TGTAACTCAAAGCAAAAGTGTTAAGCAAAAAGTGCACTAGCATGTTAAACGTGCTAGCGTACAAGTAACAACATGAGTGTAGAAGTAAACACACTTGTGTGGATGCACCAGCATAGAGGTATGCATGCTAGTGTATATGCACTAGCGTAGAAGTGTATGCGCTAGCGTATAAGTGCACGTGCTAGCGTATTAATGGTTGTATTAGCTTAGTTAGGAAGATATAGAAGAAAAATAGAAGTTCATATGGAAGAAATAAGACCTAACAATGTTGTTTTGGTGTATTCCAGGAGAGATTGTTAGTGTTAGACGTACATGAGTGCCATGGATGACTGTGGTCGTTTGAGAGACAGATGATGCGTAAAGAGAGTAGATAGTTATATGTCTTGCTGGAGGCAACATTCCTGACATATATTATGCAGCTACCAAATATCAGACTAGACCATTTTTTGTTGACTACGATAGTCAAGTGATGGCAGAGTGAGAGCCAAAATTTCAGGTTGCCGACTAGAGAGATGACTATGACTCTGGAAGACGTGTATCGGATCCTGCGGGTGTCGATACAAGGTAGATTAGTACAGTGGGATGGGAGTGCAACACAGATACAAGGGCACATATGGTCATTATTTGGATTAGAGGACATACACAAGGAGGGGATGGTTATGCACCTGTATGAGTGCATGGATCATGCAACAGTGGCGTGATTATCGATTTATTTGATGGTGCTTATCAACAACTATTTGTTGTATGATAAGACTGACAACCACTTTTTGTTAGGTTTGATTGGTGTAGTGGTGGATTTGATGGAGGCCACAATTTTTGCATGGGGGACTTATATCCTAGCGCATTTATACAATGATTTACATTTAGTGGTTTACAGAGGGTAGAAAATCCTAGGTCTGACAACATTACTTCATATTTGGTCATGGGATCACATTGTTATCAGTTGACCATTGGGGATATTGCGGGATAAACATCCTAACAAGCCCTCATCATTCGGATTGGAGATAGTGGGTTCCAACCACAAGGGTCATCAAGGCGACATTTAGTTCTACAAATGGGCATTTGATGATTTACAGCTAGGTATGGTGACATGGAGACCATATAGGCGATACAAGTGGGACTTCGATGATACAAAGTTTTTGAATGTGGAGGTTGACCATTATATTATCGGGATTCAGGAGCATATCATGGAGAGGTACAGGAAGGACAGTGTCAGGAGATAGTTAAGTGTGGTACAGGATATACCCGAAGGTAAGAAGTGGTACACGTGAGTTGCGCATGAGATAGTGGATTTCGGATTGTGGATTAGACAGAGGATTGCCAAAGCGAACTTATTTGGAGTTATACCACAGGCATGGGATGCACATACCCATACATAGGATCTAGGGACTATAATTGAGTATGTGATATGGTATTCAAGGATCATGCCTTGGTGACTTATGATTCCATATGCAACGACAACACTAGGGATAACAACAGTAGTCATTAGTGGATTACAATAGATAGGAGGGAGAGGTGGAGGTAGACTAGGTATGGCATAGGCAGAGGCTCATTTATAGGGTCAGGGACTAGGACAGGTGCATGCACAGGTACAGGTTGCATAGGGTCAGCTTACACAAGTTCCATTATAGGTGTTAGTGCAAATTTTGTTTCATTTTCCAGTACAGGTTCCAGGGTAGGGACATGTTCCCTTACAGGTTCCCGTGTAGGTACATTTACCATTACAGGTCCCATTGTTGCCACTAAGGCCATCGAGTATTGCAAGAGGATAGGTAGATGGAGATAAGGATACATGTGTTGACAATGGTTGGGGAGACGAGGGTGAGGATGATGTATGGGAGAAGATGACACATATACCATCTCCATGACCATCAGTCGTTGAGCTTGCAGTAAAGGCTCAAAGAGACATAATGGCATGAGATCGGGATGTTATTATGATCCTGTCACATAGGTAGACGCACATGGTACATCGAATGACTGCAGAGAGAGACTAGTTTGCTATACAAATACAACAAATTATAGTTGAGAGATATGTCGTGTGTCGCGTTGTAGAGGCAGGTGGGATGGAGTGTGTGTTATAGGAGATTATTATTGTATCACAAAAGGTTAGATATTACAGATCCCTACATGAGGCAGTAGCTCTGGAGGGAAAAAGGGCTCTAGGATATAGTCAGAGAGCAGGGAGTCGATCTACCAGGACATGCAAATCACAGTCATTGTCTAGATTAGTGAGATCAGTACAGATGTCGCCACCGAGTGGCAAGGATGAGAGACCAGGCAGTCCCAGTGTTGGAGAGAGTCATCTATGACTTGATGTAGGATGGATATACATGTTGTATTTTTGATATATGCCTCGTGGTGAAGGCACACATTTTTGTATACAGATGCCCTTGATGGCACTTTGATGTATATGTAGACACAAAATCTATGCACTTGGGTACATTTCTAGGTCCTAAAGCATACTAATGTATACATGATTCCTAAACAAGAAACTAGGGGGTGACAACTTCTTTTGGGCCTTTTTCTTTAGCTCTTGCACTTTTTTTGAGCATCTTTTTGACTTACACATCTTATAACTCTATTGAACTTGAACTAATTTATCTTTTGATGGCCTCAGACACTAGCACCCTTTAGGACAAAAGCACCTAGGTGCTCTTGTCCCTCACTGGGAACTTTGTGTCCTTCTTTATCTTCTTCTTAATCTTTTGGGTCTCTTTTCACTTCTTGGTCAGACATCTTTTTAACACTTTGGTTTGGCATTTCAGTTGTCAATTACAAAATTCAAACAAGGGAATCATATATATACTTAGTTACTTATCTCAAATAAGGGGCCAAACACTATAAACATTATCTATCACCACCTAAGCTTGCACAAAGGCACAAGAGAACTAAAAAGCATACATCTAGCACATTCATACAAGGGATAAGGGATGCATTAATCTGCATACACTACATAGGAGGGGAGTCCATTCTATTCCATCACACACATTCTACATACTTGGAATAATCTAGATCTATCATGTTATCATCATGCAACTTGCACAAGGGAAACCTAGGGCATCATTACACACACAAACACAAAGAACTACATGGAGTCTGAGATGTAATGCAATATTTGGTCAAGTTCACTCTTCGGGTGACCACTGGGGTTAGTCTGACTCCAAATTCTACATCTTTTTTATTGGATTTGATGTGGTTTGTGGACATGCACATACAGACATTTGTTTTGCATGTCACAATTATGACTGAAGATCTAATGATGAAACCATAACGACAAAGAGAGATCAATAATGAAGATCCTACAACCTAGAAAATAACAACATCTAAGAATTTCAGAAGACACATGTACCCATACCAGTCATTAGTGCATAGGGCACTGCTGTCCTCCTGTGGGAACTTATGTCCCTTACACTCCTAGGGTTATGAACCCTCATCGATCCTATTCAATAATTTTTCTATCCTGTTGCTGCAGATACTCAGTCTCAATCACTCCTAGGTTACACAGAATTAGCTAAGTCCTTTTCTCCTCTCGCTTGCTTAGGGTTTTACATTTTTAAATGTTTATTTCTTATAGACTACTGTATTTTATTTCCTACATATCATTAGTTACAATAAGTTACTGTGAAATAAATATTTAATTCAATTTAGATTAAATCATTTGGTGAACCCATTTGATCCATCCCTACCTTTTTTTAAGGCCTTCTTTTTATGCCCATTATCCGTAGTGGTCATTTCGGTCCTCTTGAGCACATTGAGCTTCCTCCATCTACCTATAAACTCTCTAAATCAATGGCTGGCTTTGATAATCCCCTTATTAATTCAATGAACATTCATTTGAAAACATTAGCAGTGAATACTCATATAACGAGGACACTAATGTGGATCAGGAGAAACTTGATAATCTCACTAATTTCTGTTCTACTTTACACAATCACCCCACACATATTCTCTATATCCTTAATGCTTTACTCACTGCTAAAAAATCAAGAGATGATACCACTCTCCCTCTCGTGGGTTCCTCCTCGATTTCCATGACATCTACCCCACCTTCCACCATTACTATTTATATTTCTACAACCACTACTCCTCTTTTCCCTCCCAATACTTCCCATACACAAATTGAATCCTCTTCAAGAACACATGACCTAGCCTCATTACACCATGACCTGCAAAATCAAATTCACCAATTACAACAAGCCTCTTCATCCTTCTCTCCATCTCTATATTTTTTGCTCCTTCATATCCCTTTTACACCCACCATCTCCTCTTATCCGTCACCTTCTAAGTTTGTTGCACCTAAGTTTCTTATGTTCAGTAGACATGGCAACCCTTAAGAACACCTTTGATCCTTCCATGTTGCATGACTTGACTATGTTGATGACCTTACACCGTTGGCTAAATTATTTCCTTGAAGATTAAATAACTATGTTATGTGATGGTTCTATGATCTACATGTCCATTTGGTAACATCTTTTACAACTTTAATCAATGCATTCCTTGCTCATTTTTCTTCAAATTTCAACACTAAGATATCCTATGCACAACTAGCTAAAATCAAACAAGGATCCAATAAACATCTTGGGGACTATGTTTTGCGCTATAAGAACAACCTTGCTAAAATGACCAATGTCCTCGCTGATTCAAAATTACAATATCTATTCATTCAAATTATTTTGCCTCCACTCCAAGAGAGTTTCATTTTTTGATACTTCTTGTCTTTTGATCAATTTTGCCACACACTCAAATTGTGTGAAAGAAAACTACCATCTATGGGAAAATTTAATGATTATGATACTCCTTCCTCCTTATCTTCCAAAAAAATTCCAGCTAAATCTGCCTTCAAACCATCCACTAAGCCTACCAAAACTCAGGCTACTGTCAATGTTATTTCTATGCTATCCAAGCTTCAGTTACAACCCATGAAGGTGCACCTTTACTAAGCTACCTTACGCACCTTGGTTCCTATTACCACAACTCACTGAAAGTAATCTTATTATTCTCCCTCCTTTGCTCAATCTATATCCTTCTCGCCCATGTGATCGTAACTACAATGAATATGCACACTATGATTACCACCAAAGCAATGGGCACTTTACTAGTCGGTGTTTTGAGCTCAACATATCATTCAAGATCTTATTGACAATAATGTAATTGAGCTTCTTGATTCATCTACTTATAAACCATTCAATGATAATCAAAAGCTTAAAATATTCAACAATCCATTACCTAAGTATGAAAAACCAACTACTGATTCCTCTATAAACCATGTATTTCATGTTGTGCATCCTCCTTCATCGACAGGTCACTTGATTTCTCTCATTGCTACTGCTGACATGCCACCACCCGTTATGACATTCTCATATCATGATTACCATGCTCCATTTTCCATTGATTCATTGCATATTAATGCTTCTATTGGTACTCACACATTCAACAATATTATGGTCCATCCCCTACCCTTTCCAATGCATACTCTGTGGCACTCGTACTAGCTATTAGATTTCCAACTTCTCAAATCACATTTCAGTTCCTAATTCTTATGGACATGTCATCCTTCCTATTATTGTTGGGTCCCTTACCATACCAACGCCATTCCTCATTACATTTGAAATCAAGGGTTGTGACATGGTCTTAGGTCTTCCTTGGCTCCAAGCTACCCAGGATATCCCTTTTATCCTCCACTTATGTCTTAAATTCATTTATAACAAGCAAGTCGTTACCATCAATGGAATCCCACCACGTACACCATTACCTCGACCCACTCTTACCTCTATTTTAGAACCAATCATGACATCTAGGCCTCTTGCACCTCTAAAGTCTAAATTCATATATACGCCTAGCTCTCCCATTTGTACATGACCTACCTCACAACCCTGTCATCCTCACAGATCCATTCATCCACCTCATTGGCCGAAGTCCCCTACTCAAGAATCCCATTCCTATAGGTGTTATCCATGTTCTTCACCACATTCTCTCCCTCACATACACATCGATATTCTTCTACACCACCGGTCCTATACCATTGTCACATGCCTTCTCTTTCTTGGATTTAAGGATCCCTCGCTCTTTGCCATTATCGGATAGCTTTCCATCACTCACACGCTTGGGGGTGTTACACTTATTCCCCCCTCATCCATCGATATTGGATGTCTCTATTTAGTACACCTCACACTATGTGCTTCACTTATCTTTATGAGCATCACCACATCTTTGGTAAACATAATTTACCTTCATTACCCGATGACACACTCTTGTTCTATGGTTCATGCTTGACTGTTGAGGGTGTGATTCCTCCATGAACCTCACTTTTCACATCTTGGCTACTCGCACTCTGTGCTTCATGTCTATCTTTTTAAGCATCACCACATCTCTGGTAAACATATTTTACCTTCATCACCCGATAGCACACTCTTGTTTTTATGGTTCACGATTGACTGTTGAGGGTGAAATTCCTCCATAAACCTCACTTGTTGCATCTTGGCTACTCACGCTCCATGTTTCATGCATATCTTTCTGAGCATCACCACATCTCTAGTAAACATACTTTACCTTCATTACCTGATGACTCACTCTAGTTCTATGGTTCATACTTGACTGTTGAGGGAGGATTCCTAAATGAACATCATCTCACATACATCTGTTGGGGGCAACGTGGCCTCTCTCATATGCATATCTCACTTATTGCAATAAACCATCATAATCACATAGCATTTGCACATCTTGGTTGTACTTACTCTTGTTAGTTTATTCTACTTACATGACACAATTTGTTTCCTATGCTAGTTGGATACTTAATATGTCATTATATTTTTCTATATACACATGCGCATTCACGTGATCTCTTGAGGTGAATGCAAGACTTTTACATATTCTTACATGATGCATGATGCTCGACACTGCTCTTTACCAGTCCTGTCGAGGCTCCTGGGGGTATCTACCTTTGATACTCTCCTACTACACATCACAAGTTCTATCGTTTCAATACTTACTACTTTTTGTTTCTACCACTTACTTTTCGATGCTCTATACATGATTTGACATACTATTTATCTTTCTCACATGTTAATGGGTTCTTCATGTGTAGCATTTGCTTTGCATGACTCTATACAACCATGGTTATCTGTCACTTCTTGCTTGCTATTGTTTGTGGGCTTATCCCTATGTCTTTCTTGCTCATTGTTTTCTTATGGCCGCTTCGGCCTTGATTGTATTGTGATACTATGAGTGATGTCCCATGTCTAAAACCCACTTTTCGTGGTCCATCTTGTCTTCATAGTTACTTACTACATTGTTTTCTATTGCTTGTTAGCTCTTTTACACTAACACTTGTTTACTAGTCCATATTTTTTGTATGTGCCTTGATTTCTACCATGCTCATCCCCTACCCCTGTCGGTATCCAATATCATATATGCATATCAGAATCAGGTCCTCGCCTTTGGATCACATCCTCATACATTTGTCACATGTACCTCAAACAAGGGGGCATCTATTAGGTGGAAAAATCACCCTTCCAACAGCACAGAGTTACAGAAAAGATCATAACATTACATAACTATAAAAGGCACACAATTATAGAGTGGTCCATAATCAAACTTGGATTACAAACACAAAGCGGACACTAGTGCCCAGTAGTAGACAGGAATGGTGGGTGCTTGTGTCCCACTTGGGCACTTGTATCCTAGGGAAAAATAGATAGTTTCTAGCAGTTTTAGTACAGTTCTACAGTATCAGATACTTTTCTCCAGTTACAGAATTCAGTCAATTAGTGATAATTTGGTTACAAATGGTTATAATCAGTTACAAATTAGGGATGTTCCATCTGCAGTGGTGCTTATTTGAGAAGCATCATAGAAAGAGAGAAAAACAAACCTCTCTCCCCAACACTCTTCTTTTGGTGTGAGATCACCCAAAAAATTGTCGCCCAAAAAATTGTCTTTGGCATGAGATTTCCCAAAAAAAATCTCTTGGTGTGAGATCGCCCAAAAACCTCGCCCTAAGCAATAAGACATTCAAACTCAACAACATCTCCAAATTAAACATGATAACTTTCTATCATATACTCTCTTACACATCAGGTGCACTCTTTCTTTGACTCTTACTTTTTACACACTTTTACTTACTTACACACATGTGACTCTGATTTTTCATATACGGGACTTTGAATAATATTTTGCTCTTCTTTTACCGGTATTTCCTTATACACAATAAGAAGCAGCTCACATCAGCGAGCAAAAACTCGAATAGCACACTACTACGCATACGCTTCACCCCTAGAGTCTACCTCCATTTCCTAGTTTCCACACTTCACATCAAAGTCACTTCACGCTTCACTTGTCCATTCAGCTCTTTGTCATCTACACTCTTCTATGTATTATAAGGTATGCATCTTCTATCTACATTATACTATCGAGTATTCACTCAAAAGCATAAAGTGGGGGAAAATGTAGACACAAAATTTATACACTTGGGTACATTTATAGGTCCCATCGACACAAAATATATGCATATGATCCGTAATACAAGGATGTAAAGAGAATGCACTCTCATCATTGCTTCTTTTACTTACAAATGTCTCCTCCATACTTCAACATGTTTCTATTGACATTCTAAAAGTTAAACATGCACAAGAACCACATTATGCATATGAAAATGTTTCTCCCCTTTCACAAGAGAAACCCTCATCTTTTGTTTCCATTTACATTTTAAAAACACAAACAAATATGAAGATATATAAGTATACTTATAGCCTTTTGGTCATGTTCCTATGTATGGTATGACATGGCCATGACTAGGCTTGTCTCATAAAAATGAATATAACATAGAGGGGTTGTTTTTTATGGAATTTTCTACTCTATTTTCCAATAAGATGGGCCATGTCTAAACAAATTTTCATTAAAAAAGTTCTAATATATCAATATGCACTTCAATTTACGTGATACCATGCTAGTTGATTTTGTAGTCATCTAATATTCAGATATTTCTTACTAAACGTTAAGATACATCATCATAGACAAGATATGGTTGTTGTATTCATAATAAATAACCAATATAATATAAATTTAATCAAATCTATATTTCAGAGTAACAATTGTTCCTAACGATATGTAAGTGATATAATACAATAAATGGAAAAGCAACAAGCAAACAAAAAAATGAAACCCTAAGCAAACGAGGGAGATAGATGACTTAGTTGATTTCTGAGTGATATATGTAGGTGAATAGCTGAAATAGACTGGGGAAGTGTCATCAAGGCTCACTGGAGGTTATGAGACCTAAAAATGTGTAGGACATAAGCACTCGCAAGAGGACAGGAGTGCCTAGGCGCTAGTGACTAAATTTGAGCGCTAGTGTCCACCTAGATGCTCAGGTTTTGACCTTTTCTGTGTAAGAGGGGATTTGTTTTTTATCTTTATTTATAGATTTGTTCCAAAGTCATTTTTCACACCTGTAACCTGTAAAATAAATATCTAGTTGCACATACCCAAAAAATACATCAAATCTAATATATAAGATGTATAATGGGGAGTCAGACTGACCTCGGTGGTTACCCAAAGAGTGAAATTAGTACCGAGTGTTGCACTACATTTCAAAATCCATGTATTTATGTGTGAATGTGTATGTAATGATGCCCTTGCGTAAGTTGCACAATGATAGCGGGCTAGATCTAGAATGTCACAAATGTATAGAATGTGTGAGATGGAATAGAATATAATTCCCCTCCTATGTTTTGTATACATAGTGATGCAACCCTTGTCCCTTGACTAAATGTGCTAGATGGATTCTTCGTAATGATCTTTGTGCATGTGGATGCAAGTTTAAGTGATAGTAGATAATGCTAGTGTTTGGCCCCTTATTTGAGAGCTATAACTATGTATATATATGATTCCATTGTTTGAATTTTGTAATTGACAACTGTAAGGCCAACCCAAAAGTGTAAAAGATGCCCAAGAAGTAAAAGTGACACAAAAGAGTGAGAAAAGGCTAGAGAGGGTCAGGAGCACCTAAAAGAGATAGGAGCACCTGGGCGCTTCTGTCCTAAATGTGTGCTAGTGTCCAAGGCCATAAAATATAAATCAGTAAAATACCGACATGGCTACATAGGGTATGTAAGGTTAATAAAATTATAAGAGACAAAGCAAAAGGCCCAAAAAACATTGTCAATTAGTAGTTTTCTTGCTTAGGAATCATGTATATATTAGTATGTTTTAGGACCTAGAAATGTACCAAAGTGCATAGATTTTGTGTTTATTTTTTCCCCCACTTTATGTTGTTGAGTGAATAATTGATAGCATAAAGTAGATAGAAGATGCATACCTTGTGATCTTGTAGAGAAGAGTGTAACCGATAGTATGCCAAGTGGACAAGTGAAGTGTGAAGTGAAGCGTGGAAACTAGGAAAGGAAAGTAGAACCTAGGGTGAAGTGTATGCATAGTAGTGTGTTGTACGAGTTGCTTCTTGTTGTGTATTAAGGACAAAACTGTAAAAGAAGAGAAAGAAATTAGTCAAAGTTTTGTATATGAAAAAATCATAGTAATGCATGTATAAGTAAGTAAAGAGTGTAAAAGTGTGTAAAAAGAAAGCGTGCACTTGATATGTAAGAGAGTATTAGATGGAAAATTTGTCATGTTTACTTGGAGTTGTTGGATTTGAATGTTGATGGTGAGGTTTTTGGGTGATCTCATGCCAAGAGAAGAGTGTTGGAGAGAGAGGTCGAGCTTTTCTCTCCTTCTATAACACTTTCTGAATAAGCATTACTGCAGATGGTACGTTCCTGATTTGTTCCTTTTGTTCTAATTGTTCCGATTGTAACTGAAATGTAATTGATAGACTGGATTCTGTAATTGGAGGCAATTGCTATTGGAGAACTGGTATGAAAACTGCTCTAAACTGTGTTGAATTGAGAAATTGACTATTTTTTCCCCCGTGACACAAGCGCCTATAGCTACTATCCAGGATTGGGCGCTAATTTTTGCTCTGTCTTTTGGACCCAAGTTTGATTCTAGGCCATTTTGTAACTATGTTCCTGTGCTAATTATGTACTATATTGATTTGTGTTAAAGCTTTGATCTGTTGTAGGGGTGATTTGTCCACCCAATAGATGCTCCCCTCTTTGGGGTACATGTGGCGACTGTAGGAAAATGTGTTCCAAAGGAGAGGAATTGATACATATATGTAAATCTGAAGTGGATAGCTGCAGGGGTAAGGGATGTGAATGGTAGAAACCAAGGCACATGCAAACAAGATAGGCTAGTAGAAAATGTTAGTATAAAAGATAACATATAATGGAAGATAATGTAACAAAAAACTAGGAAGGCGAGATAGACCGTGAAAAGCGAGTTTCAAACATGGGACATCGCTCACAATGTCACAAGACAATCAGGGATGAAGCACCCAAAAACATACAATGATCAATCAAGACATAGGGCATAGCCTACAAACAATAGGAAACAAGAAGTAACTGATAGCCATGGTTGTATTAGATCTTGTAAAGCAAATGCTACACATGAAGCAACTATTAGTATGTTAGAAAGATAAGTAGTATGTCAAATCATGTATATAACAGCGAAAAGTAAAGTGAAAGTAATAGATTGTAACTATAGGACATGTGAGTGTGTAGAGTATGAGAGTAGTAAGTGTAGATGCCCCTAGGAGCCTCAGTGGGACTGGTAAAGAGTTGTGTCAAGCATCATGCATTGTGTATGAATTTGTGAAAGGCCTTCCATTCACCTTAAGATACCAAGTGAACAAGCATGTGTATATAGAAAAGGATAATGAAATACTAAATTTTTTTCGAACATAGTTGTATGCATGTGTAAAGAAGCTAAGCTAATCAATAGAAAATAACACCAAGTAATCTAAAAAACAAAGCTAATCTAACAAACATCATGATAAAGACATTAAAAGGAAAAGATTAACTAATGCATCTACTTAAACATGAAATACTAAGTCATCCCTTGATGTTTTTGATGGGATTTTAAATTGTAGGAACTCCTCTTTTGAGTAAAATGTGACTACGTGTTATCGAAGGGTGTTATATCCATGAAGAGGAAGCGATATCACCTATATGGCTTAATTGCCATGTAAGATTCTTCTCTTACTACTCTTTGTAGGTATAGGATAAAATGGATGCTAGATGAATAATCCTTTTAAAGTAGAAACGACTCTTATCACATGCCTATAATAACATTGGTATATGTGGTGTAAATGGTGTAAGGTTAGAGGGAAGGTACTAGGTTGTTTATATAGCCTTCCAATTTGGGAGAAGCTTGCAACCTAGTGAATGTGGGATAAAGGTAAAGTAGAATTAGAAAGGGATGAGTATCATTAGAAGATTTTAATAAAGGATTAACAGCTCATGAGAGTTGGAGATGATTTAATTAATCAACTAGGATTAATTAATAGACCAAGATAAGCTTAAAAAGCCATTTGGAGGTGATTTAGAAGGAAATTAGTATAATTTGAAGGGTTTGAAAGGGGGATTAAACAAATAAGAAGGTTTATTGATTAAATAGAAGATTAAAAGGCTTATTAATTAATAATGGTTAATTAATTAATTATAAGAGTATTATTGTAACACCTCATAATTACGCTTCATCAAACTAAGGGATTTTTTTTCTTTTACCCGTTTAATTATCTTGATGCCTTCAATGATTACTACCTTAAAGTAATTAGTTAATGTTCAAAATCCATCTTGACCACCTATGATAACCATGTGCAACTGTCAAGGTTTACAGATCCTACTCGATCCCCCTAAAACACTTATTACGAACCAATATACCCAGTATATAATTTGGTTAAACCTTTTTAAAGGTACAAAGAACTACGTGTATATTCTTAGTGTCAGCCTCTCGAGAAAAACACAGTTTAAAATAAATAATGGTAACAGACAATGCAATCAGTCATTTGCACTACTATGGCCATAGTTTTTGGCACTGCGCTAGCCAGCATGGTTTCGTGACTACACATAAGCCACTTGAAACTTGTCCCTACATTCACCACACAATTGTCTCATTCATAGTATCATGATTCTTTTCCATCATTACTTAGTATTAAATTCATGGTTAACCATTTTAGTTCAATCATTTACAACAATGTAAACCTTTATCCTAAGGATAAGTTATCTAAGTTTCAAGATGATATCTGTTGCCGATAATCCTAGTGGATGAACCATCAGAATCGTAGGAAAACTTAAGGTAGTGGGACGTGCACCCTAAGGTGACCTCTAAATTTTAAAGAAGTTGGATCTTCTCTGTAATGTGAGATGAGAGTCAGAGAAAATGAAACAAAACGTAAAACTTAACAGGAGCGATACTCCGAAAAGTGAAGGAGTTAACTCATAGCGCAACTGCCTGAAATAGAGAAAATGTGAGCAATGAAAAGGGTGGACAAGATGCACCATAGACCAAAGGCAATTCACATAGAACACTACTCCAAACTACTTAAGCACAGCTTCTGAAGATAGTAATAACATAAAAACATGCACAGTTATCCACGTTGAAATAAAGGCTATCAGAGAAAATACATATTACACAAAGGATGGATGAATTGCACCATAGGGTATATTATATTACTCCAAACACATGCAATGTATTACAATAGATAAGAGGCAAAGTCCTATTACAAAACTCAGAAAGAAGGCCAAAGCTCCAGCCCCCTGCCTTTCACAGAAGAGGAACTGAGACAAAAAGAATCGCTAACTCCTGGATTCTTTTTTGAAACCCTTCCTTTACAATATATATGATGGGAAGAAGATAAGAAGATCATTTTTTACTATTTCCCCATTGCTTGCTCATCATGGCAAATGGCGTGAAGTGAAAAAAGTAGATTGCTTCAGATCTTTCTCACACTTCCCTATGATTTTTTTAAGGGGTGAGAGCCATACTCATTTAATACATCTCTTAACTATCTTGCAACCGACTCCCTCAGAGCAGACTTATTCTATCAAATCTTTATTACAGGTTTTGGGCTCATAATTCAAGCAACGCCTATTTTTGTCATTCTATTAAAATGACCTTTTGAATGCAAGTGAACAAATTAAGTATTCACAGGTTCGCACTCTTTGCACGGAACTATACATTAACTTCATCACTGAAAAGACCAGCCGAATGACCCTTTGTCTTTAATCTTTTTAAAATATCTAAGCATTTAAAACTTTTAGATAGGCTTCATAATTGCCTTTACATGGTATTTGGCTTATCACCAATCTTTAGCAACCTGCTTCAAACTCGGAGCCGATTTATTGTGAGATCCACATGGAGGCCAAGCATTTCTCTAGGGTCTTTATTCCCGTTTTATCTTTTGGAAGTGCATCGGGTTGACACCTAGCATCGTTTGCAATCGGGTCACTTTCCTTTGAGTAAGTAATGAGCCTTCCGCATATTACTGCGAAGAATTTTTCCTTGGATGGGTCATTTATAGTTGACTCCACGTGTAAGTCCCATGGAGCTTTCAGGCCTCCACTCCATTTGCTTTTTGGAACTCACGTCAGGTTGACACTTGATATTGTCCACAATATCATTGCTTCCCTTTGAGTTGGCTTGTCCCAACTTAGTTTTAATCGTTGATTCGGCTAAGTCTTCCTTTTATGTTTCCGAAGGCTTGACCCCTGGTGGGATTCAAATATGTGGGAACTTTAAAGCTTACTTGGTCAATTCAGTAGGAATCTGCTTGTTATCTAATCTTAGCGGGTGGCGTAATTTAGATAACAATATCTAAATCACGTTAGAGCCATGCAGTGATCTCCATAATTCATTGCATAAGCATGTACCCATTTCCGTGTGATCGTCAACTAAATCAGTTTGACTGGTTAAGTCAAGTACCTGACTTTTAATCATTTTGTAGCGTCATTTAAACATCGTTTAAGCCCTTTTCAAAGATACTAGGTCTATTTAATTACTCAAGATAGATAAGTATATTTGTGTTGTTCCATGAGTTCCCAAAGTATTTTTGGGCTTTAACCAATATCGTCATGTCAATTTTTATGCTAAAGTACAACAAAATCCGTGTTGATCATATGTTGACAATATTTATAAAGGTGTATGATGCTACTGATAGAAGGCAACAACATGTATTGTAGTATCTTTAAGCATAAAACTTGATTTCAATCATTTATTTAGCTAAGGTTGACAGGTATGAATTTTATTGATAACCCTTCATATTGTTGGTGTAAATATATTAAATTACACCTAATAAGCTCATGTTGAAAAAATAGTTATTATTTGGTTTTATTAAGAGTTTGTTTCAAACTCTCGGAGCTTGTTGAGATTCTCTCCACTCCTTTTATGGAGGATTTGTTATCTCCTAGTTTAGATTGATATTCCTTATATCTAGGAATATCAAACAACTAGTTATTCCTATTTAAATGGTTCTTCCAGATGGTGAGAACATCAGAATTAAATAATTATTTCTATGTTCCTTTATTGTGTTCTTAATATAATTTCTGAGTTGTTTCCTTGTCTGTGCTCAATCCTTCATGTACTAGATCATTTTGTTCTATTTTTCGTGGTATCAGAGCTATAGGAGTTGTAGGAGAGTTGAGCAAATCCCTCAGGAGAGATGTTTGTTTGCTGGTTGTTGGTGGTTTGCACACAGTGAATGGTTGATGCGTGGAGGAATAGTGGATATATTTTTTTGCGTGGTTACCCGGCTGTTCTTCCTCCCAATAATTCCTTTGCTGCTCACCACCTTTCTCTCTTCCTTTGGAACTTCTCTTCTATCGGTCGTTTTAACGTTTTAAATTGATTAGTGGCATGTTGTTGATGCTCCAGGAACTCACGTATATGTGTTGGAGATTTACTGGTTAATGAGGAGTTCGCAGTCTTGTTTTGGAATGTCAAAAACTGAGTTAGGTGCCAAATTTGGCGCTTGGCCACTTCCAAAACTGTTACCTGCCACCCATTTTTGCCCGATGCACCCCTTTTTGGACGTTTTTGTTGTTATAGTCCAGTTTTTGGACACGTGGAGTGTTCTTCTGTGGCTGTGAAGGCAAATATAATGAGCCATCCTAGCTCCTCTACGCAGTCAACACCTGTAAGGTGACGTTGAGGTTTCTACAGTGGTTACAGCAGCGGAGGCAGAGGCGTCGAGTCCATAATTGGATACAGGCACCGCTTCAATGTCATGGTGGTGCCATCTCATGTAGGCGCTGCTCTTATCAGATGCCTCGTTGCTTATTTGGCCTGAGCAAGTGTTGGTGTGTATGGAAGGGATTGACGGAGGTGCTTCTTCCTGTATCCGATTCAGATATACGGCTAGTTCGCTACTCCAGGGTCTTGGTTATTGGAGCATTATCTGGTGGAAGTGTTGTGTGCATCCATTCTGAATTTAATTCTGAGTGAATTTTCCTAGCCGTGGATACCGTGTCGAGCCTGTCAGCATTGAGGTCGAGATCTCTTACATTGTCCAAGCCTACACGCATTGGTGTCGAGCCAAGGTTTTTCAAGCATTCTCAAGTGACTATTGAAGAAATTGTCTTGAAGTTGAAGGTAGTAGGATATTTTCCAATTCAATACGTGTGCCAATCAATTCAATAGGTTAGGTTTCTATTAATTGTTTTAAATATCTTTTGAAAACAATAACATTGGAGGATATTGTTTATTTAGGAGTTATAAGTATTGTGAAATTGCTTAACATGTCGAGAATTTTCCTATCTTCTTCTTCCTCTCACACAGGAGATCTACAGTTGTTTGAGCCTCTAAACTCGATGAATTACCATGCCTAGAAACCGAAAATGCAGCAACTCTTACAGTCTCATGGATTATGGCATGTATTCGACGATACAGTTCCCGCATTCACCACGGAGAAGGATAAGTATATGTATGCATGCAAGCAAGATGAAGCTCTCAGATTGATCACCTTGAATGTAGCAGATAACCTCCAGTTTCACATTTCCGTGGCCACATCTCTGAAAGAGGTATGGGAAAAATTTGAAACATTGTTTGGCAAGATAAACAAGTTCAAATTAATTCAACTAGATCACGAATTAAACTCTTTATCGCCTTCAAATTTTCCTTCCATAGAAGAATTTCTGTCAAAATTTAAAGAGATTCATAGTCAATTGAAAGTAGGTGGTAAAAAGGATGACGAATGCATATATACGATCCTAACTAAACTAAAGGGCCCATTTTTTGTATTTACATCAACCTTCTTTTCTACTATGGATGCACTAGACACTCAGTTTAAAATGCCTTCATTTGAACAGTTTTGTGAACGTCTCTCACGAGAACAAGAAAAATTAATCTCTCTGGATGTTATGCCTACCTCGAATCATGCTCTTGTGGCCAATTCTCCTAAGAAAAATTGGAAAAAAAAACCCAAGCAAAGTTATGATAAGTCTGTGTCTTCTCACAATGTGGTTTCTAACCCTTCATTTCCTACTGTTGATAATAATAAACCAAAACATAATGGAAAATAAAAGAAACCATTTTAGAAGCAGGTGTTTGATCCTTGTTCTTTTGTGGGGGGAAAATCATCCTGAATCCAGATGTTTTTTGAAGTTGGAAGCATTAGAAAAGGCTTTAAAACAACACAAGATCACAGTTCCATCACCTTCATCTGCTTCCAATGCTGGCAAGGGTAAGGCTCTTTCTGCTAGAGCTTCTTCTCCTTTGCAAGACAGGTGGATTCTTGACTCAGGGGCTTCTCATCATATTACATATTGCAGGGATTTGTTGACTTTTGTTTCTGCTTGCAACACTTCACAGATTTCGGTGGGCAATTCTACTTCTGTAGATGTATTGGGTTCTGGTACTGTAAATATGCCCAATGGGCATCTAAATGATGTTCTTTATGTTCCCCATATGTCTAACAATTTGCTTTCCATATATCAAATCTGTAATTCTGGTGATGGTAGAACTGTTGAATTCTCACCAGATAGGGTTGTAATCAGGGAACTTCATGATCATGATGATATTATAGCTACAGGATCTGTGGATTCATGTTCACGTTTGTATGTATTTGAGAGCTTTGATAACTCTGTAGGATCTTCACTAATTTCTCATGTTGATTCTTTGAGAAAATTGTGGCACGAGAGGTTTGGCCACCTCAATTACAGATATCTGCAGCAGCTTTCTTCGCAGAATATGGTCACAGGACTTCCGAAGGTAAAATCACATGAAGGTGTCTACCCTGGTTGTATGTTGGGTAAGCAACACTTGGATCCTTTTCCAAAAGGACAAGAAAAAAGAGCTAAGGCTCATCTTGAATTGGTACATAGTGATCTTACTTCTTTTCCTCATAGATCATTTTCTGGTGCTAAGTATGTACTCACATTCATAGATGATTTTACTAGGAAAACTTGGGTGTACTTTCTCAAATTCAAAAGTGATGTCCTAGAGCATTTCAAAGTTTTTAATGCTATTTTAGAATACCAATATGGACATTGTATCAAGATACTCTACACGAACAATGGGGGAAATATGAAAGTAATGCATTTACTGATTTTTGTGCTAATCATGGAATTGTGCACCAGTATATTGTTCCTCACACCCCTCAGCAAAATGGAGTTGTTGAATGAAAGAACAGAACACTCAAGGAAATGGCCAATTGCATGGTTCAGTCCAAGAACATGGCACCTCAGTTCTGGGCAAAAGCAGTCAACTGTGCAAATCATATTCAAAACAGAATGCCACATAAAGCAGTGCAAGGGGTTACTCCTGAGGAGGCATGGTCGGGTGAAAAACCTGACGTATCAAAATTTTGGGTTTTCAGATGCAAGGCTTGGGCCTTTGTTCCTGACAACACTCGGAAAACCATGGAGAAGAAAAGAAAGAACTTATTTTTGTTGGTCATTATGAGCATGTGAAGGCATATCACCTCTTTAATCCAACTACTAAAGATGTTGTGTTTCGGCGAGATGTTCAAGCTGATGAGACCGAGGCTCCTTTAGATCATACAGTAGTTCTTCCTTCTCCATTATTGTCTCCTGATCCTACTACTGATGATGATTTTGATGGACCACCAAATATTGCTCCTGCTCCTGCTCCTGCTCCTGTTGCTCTTGCTCCGAAATGGTTGAGATCTACATTGGCTGCAACAGGTGATTTGGCGGGTGATTCACGAGATCTACGATGCACTAGAGCTGAGACTTCTGGTGTTGTCGATCATCGTCCCTATTCTGGTATGGCTCTTATGAGCCAAGCTATTTCTAATGATCCTGTTCTTTTTTCACAGGCATCTGGACAACCAGAATGGGATTCAACAATGCAGGATGAATATTCTTCACTTGTGAAGAATAATACTTGGGAGTTGGTTCCTCTTCCTAAGGGAAGAAAGCTTGTAAGATGTAAATGGGTCTATAAGACCAAATATGCAGCTGATGGATCGATTGAAAAATACAAGGCACGTCTTGTCGCCAAGGGGTATTCTCAAGTTGAAGGAGTAGATTACTCTGAAACTTTTTCTCCTGTCACAAAGATGGATTATGTTCACCTTGTTCTCTCTCTTGTTGCTTCTCATCGATGGTCAGTACATCAGATGGACGTGAAGAGTGCATTTTTGCATGGTGATCTCCATGAGGAGATTTATATGGAGCAACCTCAGGGGTTCGTGCATGACTCTTCACTGGTTTGTAGACTTCGGTGTTCACTCTATGGTCTCAAACAAGCCCCTCGGGCTTGGTATGAGAGGATGGATGCTTTCCTATTGTCTATTGGCTTTCATCATTGTAAGACCGATCATACAGTTTATGTCCTGAAGACTGATGATGAATTGTTGCTATTGGTATTGTATGTTGATGATCTCCTCATTACTAGTAGTTCAAATTCTCTAACACAGGACATTAAATGAAAATTGAAAGCAGAATTTGATATGACAGATATGGGATTGTTGCACTACTTTCTTGGCCTACAGGTTCACCAGTCTGCTGAGGGCATCTCTATTTGTCAGAAGAAGTATGCTACAGATCTTCTTCAGAGATTTCATATGGCTGATTGCAAGCCATCTCCCACACCTTACCAATCAGGTATTGAATTGACTGCAACATGTAAGTCTAACTTAGTAGATGCCACTTTGTATAGACAGTTGGTTGGGAGCCTTTTATATCTCACTCATACTCATCCCGATATCACCTTTGTTGTTAATCTTGTCTCTCAGTTTTCACATGCGCCTCATGAAAGTCATTGGGAAGCAACCAAGTGTATCTTGAGAGACCTTCGGGGACTTTGAGTTTTGGTATCCATTACACACCTCAGATTGTTCCCAGTATTGAGGGCTTTACAGATTCTGATTGGGGTGGATGTCATGATACTCGCAAATCCACATCTGGCTTCTTTTTTCATCTTGGTTCTGGTCCAGTTGCTTGGTCTTGTAAAAAGCATAATACCATTGCATTATCATCCACTGAGGCCAAGTATCGAGGTGTTGTGACAGCAGGGCAGGAGGTTCTTTGGCTTCATCAGATTCTTGGTGAGTTTGGTTTTTCACAGGAGTCTCCTTCCATTCTTTGGTGTGATAACCAAAGTGCTATTCACATTGCACGTAATCCTGTTGAGCATCAGTGCACGAAGCATATAGAGATCCACATGCACTTCATTCGACAGTTGATTCAGGATGGGGTCGTTCAGATGGAGTTCATTCCTACGACTTATCAGCTCACAGATATCTTCACTAAACCCTTGGCTTCTCCTCACTATTTGGAGTTGTGAGACAAGCTTGGGGTGAAGGAAGTTGTCCTTGGGGGGGAGCTTGTATAGTCCTTCCTTCCTTCTTTTCTACTATTGTATCGGGTACCTTATCAGGCCTAGTAGCTAGGACCCTTCTTTCTTTTTACTCCCTAGCATTCACTTATGGGAGGGTGTTGGTGTAAATATATTAAATTACACCTAATAAGCTCATGTTGAGAAAATAGTTATTATTTGGTTTTATTAAGAGTTTGTTTCAAACTCCCGGAGCTTGTTGAGATTCTCTCCACTCCTTTTATGGAGGATTTGTTATCTCCTAGTTTAGATTGATATTCCTTATATCTAGGAATATCAAACAACTAGTTATTCCTATTTAAATGGTTCTCCCGGATGGTGAGAACATCAGAGTTAAATCATTATTTCTCTATTCCTTTCTTGTGTTCTTAATATAATTTCGTAGTTGTTTCCTTATTTGTGCTCAATCCTTCCTGTACTAGAACATATTATGCCCCTCATTCCATTACTGTTTTGTTAAACATTATATAGTTCTGTAAGGACATCTTGTCATAATTGAACTCTTCATTTTTAATGCCAATCCATATTGAATAATTCTCATATTTTTATTTACAAATTGTTAAATGATATTATGTTCATCCATAATTCTCAATTATGTTTCTATACTCATCTTATTTTAGTTTCTTGTCAACTTCATTGATTCTGTTATACATTTGTTAGATAAGGATGACTTATAACAGTTATGTTATCACATAAATTATCATTTCTCATTAAATAATTTGTTGATACAACAATACAGAATGTCACAAGATATAAAGAAAATAGATCATAACAACTCCCTTATATTCATATTCATATTCATATTTGATTATATCAATACATTTTTAGAATTTTATCATCAAGGATAATCGTTACTTACATTTGGCCCATTGGCCATACATATATTAATAAGAAACCTTTCACCATTAATCGATACATACACATCCATAACATACAAAAGGATCAACACATAATATGTTATCCATTCCTTTTCTCTTTAGTAAAACTTTCTCACCTGCAAGATGGAAAAATAAGTACAATAATGTACATGGTCAGTTCGCAAGAACTGGCATGGGCCATCTATACAAATCATGTTGCTTAATCATGAAATACATAAGATAAACATGTTACTCATTCTCAAACTTTTAACCATAAATCAATAATTACGAAACCAATATGAACATATACTTCAAGATCAAACAATTTCTGTTACACACACCATAAAAGTCAAAGGGGCTTATACTATCTATATTTGAAGTAATTTACTATCCAGTTTTAGATCAAACATTCATACAAAGATAAGGATGATCAAAATTGGAAATTAGTTCCAAAAAGTAAGAGACTTGTTAACAAGTCAACTCATGCCTAAACCTTAAAGAAGGATCCCTTGATAAAATAAGATCAACTCCAATCCATCATCTTGGGTAAAAGTTAACCCCAAATAGGTCCCACTAGAAGTTCTAAATTTAACACCAAAACCACCCAAAGTATTATCTCATGTGATTATTTGATTGAGACTCTCTAATTTCTCTTTTATATAGATATACCATATAATCCAAATCATGGAGTAGTACAAAACCATGCAGATCTTACTTCCCATTTAAATTTATTGTCTCATACTAAACTTAATGATAGGGTATGAATCTAAAAGATTCAATATCTTACCTTTAGTTATCCAAGAATTAGATCAGGAAGTGATTCATCTCAGCTCGCCCAAGCTTATACAATCCACCCTTACTTGTTTGTCGAGCTCGAAGGCTCTTCGTAAAATTATCAAAAGTAAAGTAATTGCTCGCCCATACCTTAGCATTGGTTTCCCTTATTAGTTTTACTCACTGCTCAACACAAACCGGGTTCTACAAAACCCTTTTGGAATTAGCTAAGGAAATTATTGCAAAGAAGTATTTGCTCAGAAGGTTAATAATATAACCCTGTCCAGAGGTTCTACGAACATGGACCTATAAGCTCATGAGGAGATTGACTTAGGGCTCAGTCATACCGATATTTTCTAAAAACCTCAAAAAACATAACAACCATACAAAACCCACATGTTTAATGGACACAATCCCCAACCAGCTATAAAATTATGTCTAAAATAGCTCAACACTAGTAGGGTATTTGCAGAGGGAACAAGGATCCAATGAAAAAATCGTAAAATCTAAGCCCAAACCATTTACAACAAGGGCAATTTGAAATCACATTAATCCAATGACTAAACTATATATTTCTTCCAAAAAATCATTACCAGACCTTTGTTTCATTTTTAAATTATAACCAGATTTTAAAATTAGAAAAATACAACAAGATCATATAACTAGAAGACATTTTATATTTCTAAATCAGGCAGCAAATTTGGGTAGAAGGACCATGCCTTTATTTTGCATGTTTTTCCTCGTCAATGAACCATCAAACAAGAGGCTTCCCTTCATAGAATTTTTGCAAAGAAAATCGCTCCAACAAGCTTGAAAACTCAAACCCATAAAACCCCAAATCCTCATCACTATTTCTGTATTTAATATAACTAGATTTTCCCATAACTAGAAATAGTTCTTACTAAACTTTCAATGAATCCCTCTTTCACGGCAGATGTGAAAATAGAGATCACGAGAAGAAAAGATAAACTGTAGATGCAACAAAAATAAAAAGGACAACTATCTTTCATGTCATTCGCTTCCTCGAGAAGCTTCTCTCTTTTCCCAAGGAACCACCCTGGGTTATTTAATGCATGTAATGTTCGAGTTGAGCCATGTAATGGATTTAAAGACCTCACCCCACCACCCACTAAGTTTCTTTCCAAACTTAGCTGGAGTTTTCAGTACTTAATTAATCAAAAATAATAATTAATCCCCTTTCACTTTGCATGGTTTATAAATAAAACTTATCACTTTTTTTACTGGCATGGTGGAGTATATCAACAAATCATTTTTTGGCATTAGGAGCTTGCATGGAATTTAAATAGTGGTCAAATATTTAACAATCATCTAAATTTACCTAGGTCAGTATTCGTCCACTTCCAGAATGCTATCATTGCCATACAAGTAAGACCAATGTACACGGTCTAAGACTCTAATATTCATAAATCAAATCCAAGTAAATGTTTTTCCTTGCTTTTCTTATCAATGCACAAGGGATTATAACAACTCAAATAATCCAATGCACTCGAGTAAGGTCAAAGACCATATTCTTACCAATCCTCAATTTAATCCCAAGCATCTTATAACAATTAAATGCCACTCAAGGTGGTTGATTAACCCTTAAAATAACAGTCACCGTTGTCATAACCAATAGCCTAAAGGAAAAATTAACTAATCAATATTTATATAAGACATTTGATCGAGGCTATTCAAATTAATCTTTCAATATGCCCCAAGACCACTGATAATCGTAATTAAGAATTATAACAAATTACATTACTGCAAGTGTTGATAAATGCCCCTTTGAAACATTCAGAGTTAAATGCGCCTGGAGGTCAATAGATCCATTTACCTTTTCCTCAACAACTATTGTTATTAACCATGATAAGAAACAAGATATTTACTTTACTTCCTTAACATGGTCAATGTTAAACATGCTCAAGATCCAAGACCAACACATAGAGTCAATAACATAAGTTTATTCACAAACACCATCATGGTTACGACTAAATGATAAATTATGATAATCTTACCTTGAATTTCCTTTTCGTTAACCTGCAACATTACCGACACAATAATGAAAACCTTCAAATGCACTATGATCCATAACTGACAAAATCAACACAATACATTAATCAACCATATCTATAAATAGAAATCAATATTTTTTTGTACCAAAAAATACAATCCCAACTAGGAGGTAGATTTATCAATATTGTGTAAACATCTTGAATAGTAAGCAAGTATAATCATCCAAGTACAAATCTACTACTCATTTGTGAACCATCAATAAGATAAAAAAATCTTCTAAGCAAGTATAGTTACCAAACCACACATTGATATTATGAACTGTTGCTCACGGCAAGGTAAAAATAACCTCATTCAACAAGCGAAACAACAATAAGTTAAAAAATGTTAAGTACTTTACGAACATTGGACGACAAGCATTGTTGTGCGGTTACGCATGCAACTACATGTAAGTGTGTATGTCCTTTTCAAAATATATATACACACATGTAGCTTCATATTCAGCTACGCAACAGTGTTTGTACCCCTTCCCTCATAAACCAATCAACATTTTTCCACTTATCCTTCCTATGAAACAGACTGAAATAATGGGATGTGACATACTTCCCCCTTCATGAATCATTGTGTCGATAATTTTTACTCATTAATCACAATTAGAATAATCAATCAAAGAGTTATATCGAATGGCTAAGGAGAACTGTCAACATTTTCATCCTGAAACTTGTAATTTTTCATATCCGAATTCAAATTTATGGGTTGTAACAACCTTTTAATCAGCAAAACTATCACACAGTCAGAAATATAACATAATTTTTGTCATTACATTAAATTATAACATGCATTATTATTTAGTTTATTTATAACTAGTAGTCAAAAACAAGTTATATAATGTGGAAACAAACAAGGAAAACATTGTTTTTAAATCCACCCAGTCTTCCCCAGTTGTTTTTTCCATTATTCTACTTGTCTTTCCTAACTTTGCCTTATGCAATTCCCAATTTCTTTGAAATGCACCCAGCGATTTTCCCTTTTTCTGGTTGGTTTTACCAAAATACATCTATGGTTTACATCTTTCGGATATCTTTATCCTTGATTTATTACCAATGATTACTAAAATCATTTAAACTATTCCCTTCTTTGTCATTTAGGCTTGTTGTTTTTGCATACTTCCAGGTATTAGTTTTTTCTTTTATACCAATAAACCTTTGAAGTATGTTGGGAACCGTAATTATTTTTAACTATGTCTTAAGTCCTTTAATGAACTCACTTATAACTCCAAATTATGTGATGAAACTTAAACAATCGTCAATATTGCATCGACACACATGGGTTTGTAAATTTTAAACAATTTCACTTCATATACAAAAGATAAATCATATTTCTTCTTTTGTTTTCAGCTAATCGCTAGATACAAGGAACTCAGTTGTATTAGTATCAAACAATGACATGAATTTCTACTTAACTTACCTGATATTACGTTAGGAAACATTTGTTCCTTCTTCCTAGCTTATTAGCCACCACAACATTGTTCTGCTTCTTCCTGGAAATTGCAACAAGTTCTTATTGTTGTACACATCCTGACAGTCCACATTTCCTACCATATCACTTCCACCACTTTTTCCTAAAGTTTTAGGTGAAGGAGATCTAATGTTCTTGTTCTACTTTTACTCTTTTACGAATTGGAATTTGACTGCAGATTTTGTTCTATCCTTTTGGATTTTCTA
The DNA here is from genome assembly GCA_019776745.2 of Taxus chinensis. Lineage (NCBI taxonomy): Eukaryota > Viridiplantae > Streptophyta > Pinopsida > Cupressales > Taxaceae > Taxus > Taxus chinensis. The sequence goes on along the minus strand of CM034155.1, from coordinate 222,247,383 downwards.
CACAATGCTTTTGTAGTAGACAATCCACACATGTCTACTTCATTTACCCTTTTTGGGTTTAATTTCATGTTAGGTTTAAGTTCCAAAATCTTCCATCAAGACAATTCAACAATCAAGTAACCTCCTTGTTGATTATTATCAATCAATTCAATTCGTTTACCTTGGGTGATCATTTCACACTTTACCAGATGCTCCAAGCAAAGTTTCAATTTCATGTGTCATGAAGGATTGTTAGATTTTTTCTCTAACTTCTTTACCATCAAACCTTAAGCATAATTTGGTTTGGTTCGTTCTCCATGGTTCATCCCCTTCACATATCCTTTGTCTTTTTTTAACAAAATATATATTTAGTTAGCGTAAGGACCCAATAAGTCCAAAACCTACAACCTTCAGCTCTGATAAAAAAATGTAACACCTCATAATTATACTTCATCAAACTAAGGGAAAAAAATTCTTTTACCCATTTAATTATCTTGATGTCTTCAATGATGACTAGCTTAAAACATATTAATCCAACATTAGTTAATGTTCAAAATCCATCTTGACCACCTATGATAACCATGTGTAAATGTCAAGGTTTACAGATCCTACTCAATCTCCCTAAAACACTCATTACAAACCAATATACCTAGTATATCATTTGGTTAAACCTTTTTAAAGGTACAAATAACTATGTGTATCTTCTTAGTGTTAGCCTCCTGGGCATAACACAATTTAAAAGAAATAATGGTGAGAGATAATGCAATCAGTCATTTGCACTACTATGACCATAGTTTCGGCATCGCGCTAGCTAGCATGGTTTTATGACTACACATAAGCCACTTGAAACTTGTCCCTGCATTCACCACACAATTGTCTCATTCATAGTATCATGATTCTTTTCCGTCATTACTTAGTATTAAATTCATGGTTAACCATTTTAGTTCAATCACTTACAACAATGTAAACCTTTATCCTAAGGATAAGTTATCTAAGTTTCAAGATGATATCCAAATCATGTCAGAGGCATACAATGATCTCCATAAGTCATTGCATAAGCATGTACCCATTTCCACGTAATCATCAACTAAATCAGTTTCCAATTTAAAGACTAGTTAATTCAAGTACCAGACTTTAAATCATTTCATAACATCATTTAAACATCATTTAAGCCCTTTTAAAAGATAATAGGTCTATTTAATTACTCAAGATATATAAGTACATATGTGTTGTTCCATGAGTTACCAACGTACTTTCAGGATTTAACCCATATCGTCATGTCCATTTTTATGATGAAGTACAACGAAATCTGTGATGATCATATGACAGCGATATTTATAAAGGTGTATGATGCTACTGATAGAAGGCAACAACATGTATTGTAGTGTCTTTAAGCATCAAAATTTATTTCAATCATTTATTTAGCTAAGGTTGACATGTATGACTTTTACTCATAACCCCTTCATATTTCTTGGTTATATATCAATTTCATTATACTAGATTCCCTCAACCTTATGCAAGTGGATTTTATAAAGGCACCACTATGATTTACATTGCTTAATACTTTAGAAGATAAGTTAAATTTGATAGAATTCTTATCTTCCTTCAATACATATTATGCCCCTAGTTCCATTATTGTTTTGTTAAACATTATATAGTGTGTAAGGACATCTTGTAATAATTGAACTCTTTATTTTTAATGCCAATCCACATTGAATACTTCTCACATTTTTATTTACAAATTGTTAAATGATATTATGTTCATCCATAATTATCAATTATGTTTCTATACTCGTCTTATTTTAGTTTCTTGTCAACTTCATTGATTATCTCATTGCTTATGTTATACATTTGTTAGATAATAAGGATGACTTATAACAGTTATGTTATCACATAAATTATCATTTCTCATTAAATAATTTGTCGATACAACAATAAAGAATGTCACAAGATACAAGAATATAGATCATAACAACTCCTTTATATTCATATTCATATTTGATTATATCAATACATTTTTAGAATTTAATTGTCAAGGATAATCATTACTTAGATTTGGCCCATTGACCATACATATATTACTAAGAAACATTTCGCCATTAACCAATACATACACATCCATACCATACAAAATCATCAACACATAATATGTTACCCATTCCTTTTCTCATTAGTAAAAATTTCTCACCTACAAGATGGAAAAATAAGTACAATAATGTACATGGTCAGTTCGCAAGAACTGACATGGGCCATCTATACAAATTATGTTTCTTAATCATGAAATATAGAATATAAATAGGTTATTCATTCTCCAATTTTTTAACCATAAATCAATAATTATCAAACGAGTATGAACATTTACTTCAAGATCAAGCAATTTTGGTTACGCACATCATAAAAGACAAAGGAGCTGATACTATCTGTATCTGAAGTAATTTACTATTCGGTTTTAGATCAAACATTCATACAAGGATAATGATGATTGAAATTGGAAATTATTTCCAACAAGTAAGAGACTTATTAACAATTCAATTCATGCCTAAACCTTAAAGAAGGATCCCTTAATAAAATAAGATCAACTCCAATACATCATCTCGGGTAAAAGTTAACCCGTAATAGGTCTCACTAGAAGTTCTAAAGTTAACACCAAAACTACCAAAAGTATTATCTCATGTGATTATCTGATTAGGACTCTCTAATTTCTCTTTTATATGGATATACCATATAATCCAAATCGTGGAGTAGTATAGAACCGTGTAAATCTTACTTCCCGTTTAAATTTATTATCTCATACTAAACTTAATGACAGGGTATGAATCTAAAAGATTCAATATCTTACCTTTAGCTATCCAAGAATTAGATTAGGAATTAATTCATCTCACCTTGCCTGAGCTTATACAATCCTCCCTTACATGTTTGTTGAGCTCAAGGGCTCTTCACAAAATACTCAAAAGTAAAAAAAATTGCTCACCCATACCTTAGCAGTGGTTTCCTTTATTAGTTTTACTCACTACTCAACATAGACAGGGTTCTACAATACCCTTTTGGAATTAGCTAAGGAATTTACAATCATTTGAACTCATAAACCATTTCCTATTATTACAAAGAAGTATTATCTTGTGAGGTTAATCATATAACTTTGTCTAGAGGTTCTGCGAACATGGACCCATAATCTCACAAGGAGATTCGACTTAAGGCTCAGCCATACCAATATTTTCTAAAAACCTCAAACAAACATAACAACCATACAAAACCCACACATTCAATGGACACAATCCCCAACCAGCTATAAAATTATGACTCGAATAGCTCATCACTAGTAGGGTATCTGCATAAGGAAGAAGGATCCAACTAAAAATCATAAAATCTGAGCCCGAACTATTTACAAAAAGGACCATTTAAAATCACATTAATCCAATGACTAAAATATATATTTCTTCCACAAAATCATTAACAGACCTTTGTTTCATTTTTAAATTATTACTAGATTTAAAAATTAGAAAAATACAACAAGATCATATAACTAGAAGACATTTTATATTTCTAAATTAGGTAGTAGATTTGGGTAGAAGGACCATGCCTTTATTTTGCATGTTTTTCCTCTTCAATGAACCATCAAACCATAGGCTTCCCTTCATAGAATTTTTCGAAAGACAATCATTCCAACAAGCTTGAAAACTCGAACCCATAAAACCCCAAATCCTCATCACTATTTTCATATTTAATATAACCAAATTTTCTCATAACCAGAAATAGTTCTTACTAAACTTTCAATGAATCCCTATTTCATGGCATATTTGAAAATACAGCTCATGAGAAGAAGAGATAAACGAAAGATGCAACAAATATAAAAAGGATAACTATTTTACATCCCATTAGCTTCCTTGAGAAGCTTCTCTCTTTTCCCAAGGAACCACCTTGGGTTATTTAATGCATTTAATGTTCAAGCAGAGCCACGTAATGGCTTTAAATACCTCGCCCCACCACCCACTAAGTTTCTTTCCAAACTTAGCTAGAGCTTTCAATCTTTAAATAATAAAAAACAGAAATTAATCCCCTTTCATTTTGCATGGTTTATAAATAAAACTTATCACTTTTTTTATCGGCATGGTGGAGTATATCCATAGATCAATTTTTGGCATTAGGCACTTGCATGGAGTTTAAACAGTGGTCAAATATTTAACAATCATCTAACTTTACCTAGGTCATTAGTCGATCACTTCCATAATACTAATAATGACATTTGACTAAGGTCAAATTAGTTTGACTTCCATACAAGTAAGACCAATGTACATAGTCTAAGACTCTAATAATCATAAATCAAATCCAAGTAAATTTTGTTCCTTTCTTTTCTTATCAATGCACAAGGGATTATAACAACTCAACTAATCCAATGCACTCGAGTAAGGTCAAAGACCATATTCTTACCAATCCTCAATTTAATCCCAATCATCTTATAACAATTAAATGCCACTCAAGGTGGTTGATTAACCCTTAAGATAACAATCACCATTGTCATGGCCAATGGCCTAAAGGAAAAATTCACTAATCGACATTTATATTAGCCATTTGGTCGAGGCTATTTGAATTAATCTTTCAATATGCCCCAAGACCACTGATAATCATAATTAAGCATTTTAAGAAATTCCTTTGTTGTAGGGTTTGATAAACACCCCTTTGAAACATTCAGAGTTAAATGTGCCTGGAGGTCGATAGATCCACTTACCTTTGCCTCAACAACTATGGTTATTAACTATTGGTGGTCGAACTTGCACCCATGTCTCAGATCTAGAAGGACCGAGTCATTTCAGACAAAAATGGAACCGTCTCCAAGTTATGGGACCTTACATGCTTTAGATGGATCTTCATAGAAGGTCAGTTCCTCTATCTATTTCTACTCCTACTACTACTCCTAATGTTGAAAGGTAAAACTAAGCTAACAATGCCAAGGGACTAGGGATAAAAGGATAACATGAAAGTAAACTACACTAAAAAGTGATAGCACCAGAAAAAGAGGGATGAACACCATCCGTTCTGAGTGAAAATGAAAGGAAAGGGGTGAAAGAAGGCTAGGCACGTGTAGCACAACTAAAACACATTTACCATATCATTTTCATGGAACACAACTAAATATGGAGCTGCAAGGGACGTAGAATGACACAACAAGCACACAATGCAAAAGAAAAGGCAAGAAGAAGGAATACAAACATGTTAGGACAAATAATAGTCACAAAACGATGCTTCCATTACTTCCAAAAATGCAAAGAGCTGTTACAATGGTGAAAGAGGCTGATATCCACATGCACGAGCCAAATCTAGAGGTCTACGACTCAAAATACATAAAATATGAAGTCCTTAGCAAAATGCGTAAGGATCCAAAATGTCCAACATTAACAATGAGCCCAACTCTTACATTTTTAGATGAATCCATGGAAGAAAAAGAGAAGGAGGGAAAACCCAATTTTGAAATACAACCACCAACAAGAAGCATTTAATGCCTACAAATCCACCTGTAAATCTATCAAATACATTTCCCCAAGTCTGTTTGGCATGTTGGAGAAGGAAAGAGGGTGGATCAGATCAAATCAGGTGGTTGGAGTAATCAGATCTACTCATTAATGCCAAAAAGACATTTTCCCATTTCTCACCTACCAGATCTGCCAAGAATTTGAATTTGAATATCTAGCACTATAGCCTATGTCAACAGCTATCGATTGAGACTAGGTGTGCACCGATCGGAGCTCTGTAGCAAAATATATGGTTGTCAGAAGATTTTTAGATTCACCTACATATGCAAGACACGTGGCACACATGGATTGGTCGAAAGGATGGCCAACTGTGTAAATGTTCTTGTCATTTTTGCCTCATGTCACTTATTGATTTGTTGCAAGGATTTGATGCCCAACTGACATGGTTTGATAGGTTACGTGTGGCATACTCAAGCATTTAAGAGAATGACATGGCATGGAATGACGTAGAGGAGGGCGCAAAGGTATGCATGTGGAAGAATGAGGCATGGGAAGAATGCTAGAAGGAAGGCACACACAATCGTAATGCACAGAGGAAAAGGGGAAAACTGGTGAGTGGAGAATGTATGGTCAAGGCACAACTATTACAAGGTAATGTGTGGGTGCATGAGAGGGCCAGGGACTTAGCTGATTGAAGCAAGTGCAAGGTGCATGCATAGGATGAATAGCTGCTAGGAAGAAGGTGAATGCACAGAAGATGCACGCAAGGTAAGAGTGGAACAAAGAGGAAAAGGAAAATGGAAAGGGGAGAAGGGGAAGTGCATGAGGAAATAGTGACCAAGTGAATGTGCCAAGGAGACAACTGAGGTGTGCGCCACTTGTAATGAAGATCTCTGAGCCAGAATATGTATGTAAGTTGTCCAAATAACTAGGAGAGTTATTTGGATAACAGTTTTGGAAACTTTCGGGGCCATCTACCTACTAGATGAAGGAGATCAGTAGCCTAGAGCATCCATTGGGCATGGAGTCTACTATGTAATCATGAAATTTGATTTGTAACTTTGAAGAACTACCCCTGAAGTCACTTGAAGGATCATTTCTTGATTCTACTCCGGATCCTGCAAACTGCTGAAAGAAGACTGGCACCTTGGAAGCAAAATAAGAGCATGCACAGGAAGCACGCGAGAAGAAAGAACTATGTACAAACAAACAATGTGTGCAAACACACTTGGAGGAATTTAAACTACTCTAATATATACAAAATGATGCAACAAACTTAATGGAAGGGTTTGAGATAGATCCCATTTATTGGGATTTGCAGTGCACCTCCATCAAGATGAGTTAACTCGAAAGAGTTAGCCTCCTTACATGAACTGATGATGTATGGGCCACTCCAAAGTGCATCAAACTTTGAATGGTGCCCTAGTTTAGCTCTGTCAGCATCCCATTTCAAGACCAAGTCCCCAACTTTGAAATATTGAGGCCTAGCCTTTCTGTCAAACCATTTCTTTGTTGCTTGTTGATGTTGTTCTAGCTTGATCATGACAGAGTTCCTTGATTCTTCAAGATTAACCAGCTCTGTCATTCTAATTTCTCTCTAGTTTGCGCCTTCGAGCTCCAGCTGTTGGGCAAGCGCCAATGAGTTCAACTCAAGTGTCAAAGGAAGGGTAGCCTCCTTTCCATAGACAAGCTTGTAAGGTGAAGTTCCTATTGCTTTTTTAACTATGATTCTATCTTCCCAGAGCGCGCGAGAGACCTTTGTATGCCATTGTCTTTGGCTGATGTTCATTGTGTGCTTCATGATCCTGATCAGGTTCTTGTTTGTTGACTTCTGCCAGACCATTTCCTTGAGGGTAATAGTTGGAAGAAGTCTTCAGATAGATGCCCAGATTTAGAGCCCAATCAGTGATTTTAGTGCCAAGGAAGGCTTTTGCATTATCAGAGATAATGGTTTGAGGAATGCCAAACCTTGTGACTATACCCTCAAGAAAGTCAAGGATGACTGACTCGGTTGATTCCTTGAGTGCGAAAACTTCTATCCATCTGGTAAAGTAGTCCATAGCTGTCAGCACCCATCTATGTCTAGTGCTTGAAGGTGGATTGATCATGCCTATGAAGTCAAGACCCCATTGCGTAAAAGGTTGATCCGCTTGGATTGGTCAAAGAGGAAGCGCTGTCAATATCTTCTTACCTACAAATAAAGTGCATTCCTTGTATTTTGTGACCCACTTGTGTGCATCTGCAAATAGATTAGGCCAAAAGATACCTGCCATTATGATCTTCATTGTTGTAGTCTTGGCAGAGAAGTGTCCACTAGAGAATCCATCATGAAATTCTGCTAACACTTTTTCAGTCTGTGCACTATTGATACACCTTAACAACACGCCATCAAGTTTATTTTGAAGAGAATTCCATCAATCAAAACATAAGGGATAGATTGTAACCTCAGATGTCTTCTCTTTTCCTTGTTTAAGCCAGGAGGGTATGCACCCTTGGAAAGGAATGTGATCATGTCCTTCATCCAATCGCGTGCCAGGATCTGTATTCTGCTCAAGTTCTACGCATGGGAGAGCTTCATCAAGAAACAATGAAGTCTCAGATTCATTATGTGCATCCTCAGTAAGCTACTTGTAAAGTGTGCTACATCTTACCAGCTTTGTGGCTTTGATAGTCACATCATACTCCATGATTTTGGTCACCCATCATGCTCTCTTTTCACTGATTTCTGCTCCCATGATGAAGTCTCTAACAGAAGAGTGGGAGACTAACACCTTGATATGATTTGTGGTGAGCATACTTTTGAATTTCTTGAGCACACACATGATGACGAAGACCTACTTCTCCATGTGACTATATTTTAATTCATAATCCTTCAGCGTCTGGCTGAAGAAAGCCACTGGTTGTTCCAGCCCTTGTTCATTTTCTTGTGTTAGGACATTAGTAACACTCACATCAATGCCATAAGCATAAAGGATAAAATCCTTTGAGTAATTTGGGTTGATGAGTGTTGGCACACAAGCAATCTCTTGCTTGATTTTGTTGAAGCTTTCCTTTCCTTCTGCTATCCATCTGAAAGTTATGTCCTTCTTGAGCATCAGGGTGATGGGTTGAACCAGTCCTACAAAGTTAGGAATAAAATGCCTAACAAAATTGATCTTACCGAGGAAGGACTACAAGGCCTTTTTGTGTGCCGGTAGGGAAAGAGCTAGGATGGCTGAAACATGCACTCAGGATCAATTGTGATGCCATCCTTTGAAACCACATGGCCCAAGAGCTTTCCCTGTGCCACTGTAAAATTACACTTCTTAGGGTTAAGAGATACCCCATACTTTCTACATCTCTCAAATACTTTCTCCAGGTGCCATATGATCCGTGCTTTGCTTTGAGAAGACTGTAATGTCATCAAGGTAAACCAAGATGAACTCATTGATGTAACCTTTGAAGGCAATGTCCATGGCACACTGAAACATTGCACCTACATTTGACAGACCAAAGGGCATCTTCTGATACACATATGTTCCCCACTTGGTTGTAAATGTTGTTTTGAATTGATCCTCTTCCTTGACCAGGATCTGATTGAAACCTGAATACCCATCCAACATTGAGAATCTTTGCATGTTGGCCACAGTCTACAGAATCTACTCCATTGAAGGCAAAGGATAATGATCCTTTAGAGATGCCTTGTTCAAATATCTAAAATCAACACAGAGTCTGATTTCACCATTCTTCTTGCACACTGGAACTAGATTCACGACCCAGTTAGAGTACTTGATGGGAAAAATAATCTTCACCTCAATGAGTTTGGATAACTCCTTTCTCATGAGGGGCTCTATCTTTGGATTGACTGGTCACTGCTTTTGTCTGACAGGCTTGATACCAGGATCAAGGTCAATGGAGTGTTGAGAAACACTTGGATCAAAACCTTTGAGGTCTTCATACTCCCATGAGAAGATATCACTGTATTTTTGACAGAGAGAGATGAAGGCCTATTTTTCATCATGCACAAGCTTTACTGAGCAGCAACTCCTTTCCATGTAATAGTGACTGGGGAGCAGTCTTCTTGCATGGTGTGCATATACTTTTCTTCACCCTTGAACTCATCATCAGGGCTAAACATTTTCTCTAAGGTGACCAGCCCTTTAGGTAAACTTATTTGTCTTTAGTTGTATTACTTGGTCACCATAGCTATCATGCAAATCAACTTGCATACTTGATGAGAACTCAACTTCATTCTGGATGAACTGGATGATCTGTGCATCACTGTCAAACACTTTCCAGCTAGTGTTGTTATCTGGAATGGATGGTCTAATCACCATCTTAATGTGTTGAGTGTTTCCTTTGACAAATTCCTCAGCAGGAGAGAACTGTGAACCAAGCATGGCCATCTGGTCAGCTTCCTTATTCATTTTTCATGGCACCACCTGTATATTTAGAGCATCAAATCTCTCAAGGAGGTCCCAAAATCTGTGTTTATAAGCTTTGAGAAGCTTATTCTTTGTCATGCACTTGTTGGTGACTTGGTGGATAACCAATTATGTATCCCCAAAGATCTGCAACACCTTAATCTTCTTCTTTTCAACAATAAGCAGACCATGCACTAGTGCCTCATACTCTGCCACATTGTTAGAACATGTAAACTGCAACCTATGCATGAAGAATAATTTCTCATCCTTAGGGGAAATGAGAATGACTCCTACTCCCATGTCATTTTGCTTCTGGATCCATCAAAGTATAACTTCCATAGACTAGGGTTCTCTTCTTTTTTCTTGAGTGCACGCGGCAGCACAACTTCTTCTTCAAGAATGCAGTAAGTACCAAGCCCAGTTTCATAAGCTTCCAACTCTTCAGCATATGGGTCAAATTTATGGTGCCTCTCCACCCACTCATCAAGTACTAGATCAGGAATAGAAGGTGGAAGAGGCTGCTCTTCAGAAACTGAAGCTTGTTCTTCTTGGATTAAATAGTTGGCTTGGAGAGGGGATGAGACATATGACTCTACATGATAGGAAAATATTGGCTCAGCTTGTATGGTAAACTGGGTACCATACCTTGTCTTGAGTAACATATGGGACCAATTAGAAGAAAAGTAACCACCCACTTTAGCAGTAAAATCTCTTGACAAACATAAGGAAAACAAAGGGGGTAGATCAATGATTGACACATCTTGAGTTATTGTTAGACTTGGACATGCATGGAGGGTTAACTCAAGATCCTTGATGATTCCTAGGGTAGTGACAGTTGAACCATCAAGTTGTAGGACTCCTTTTGTCAAGGGGCTATACTTAAGACCTAAGACATCAACAATCTTCTTAGGCATGACAGAAGTACTAGCACCTGAGTCAATCATATAGTTATGGACAAGATGTTTGCCTATGATCAAAGACATATAGAAGGGTGGGGTTTTAACAACTTTACTTACTTTCTTCTCCTCTTCTTGGTAGATATTGACAGAAGCAGTGGCTTTTGCATAGCTGGATCAGTGTGTAGGAGTTGCATCAGAGCTTCATGCAACAAGTTGCACTGGGATGGAATAGTCAGGGCATCCCACATTGTAACATTTATGTTTGTCTTCTTCATCTGGTCCACAATGCTGAATGGAAAACCCACTGACTTGCGCATTTGAGGAACAACAACATCCTTTCTTGGTTGCTCAGGTACAGAGGCAGGAACCTTAGCTGGCGTAGAGGCTTGACCTACCAAAGGAGGGGTGTGCATGCCACTTCAGGAGGAGCTTTGCATGGAGCCTCAGGTGTAGGAACTTGAGTGCTTTTACTACTGGATGTCTTAGTTACTTCCTTTTTCTTTTGAGGGTCTGCTTGTGTTGCTGGAATTGTGACCTGCACACCAGTCTCGAGCATTCTCTTCTTGTATCTTGTGTTGTCCACAACTTGGGTGTGCGGTCTGCTTGTATCCTCTATAGCTTGGTTGATTACACAGAAGTCCTCAGCACCAAAGAACATCAAATTTTCCTCTGGAGGAGCTTCTGGCCTTTCTTGGTTATCTGCTTCAGGTGGGCTTGTTGAAGGCTCATAGCTGGAAGCATTCTGAATCATGTAGGCTTGTGCACATGCAACATTGGCACAATGATATTGACTATGAGGCATATTGCAAGGAAAGCACCATTCAGACTCCTGTGCCATGTTGTTCTGGACTGGGACAAGTGCTTGACTTGTGTTGGGCACTGGAAGAGGTTGTGCAAGAGGAATAACTTGCAAAGGCAAGTGCGCATTAGCATGCCATCTATCATTCTGTTGGTTTTTTCTGTATCTTTGATTCCCATACTGATTCCACCAAGGTTGATTTCTCTGGCTTTGCACCTGATTGGAACTACCTTTGTAGGCTTGCACCTGTTACTTCTCCAATGATATGACCTTTTTGGACAAGTTTCTAATCATGGCCTTCAATTCATCATATTATTTTTGTTGTGTAAGAGAGTAGGATGTAGATGCAACTAGTTGTGCTCTACACTAGAACTAGAGCAATAGAAGGTTGGGGTGCTAGAGACATCTCTGGGAACAAGGGGGCAGGAGGCCTAGGTGCCAACTTACCAGCCTGAATGAGACTATTTTCTACCCTTATTGCAATGTTGTATGCAACAGGTAAGGTTCTACCTCCCATAGATTGAATCATGACTAAAATGTCACTATTCAAATCCCTTAGATAGTACAAGAAAGCATGTTGGGTTGTAGGCCTTACCACTTGAGGAATTCTATCCCAAGTCTTCTAGAATCTGATGTTGAAATCAGTCATCTGCTTCATTGGGCATGCTTTTTTGTAGTCAGCTTCTCCACCAGTGATAGATGATCTGATTTATCTTCAAAGTAATTGCATAGAGCCATTCCAAGCTCATCCCAGGTAGCAATAGATGTAGGTCTCAGGCCATGGTACCATTGGAGTGCTTTACCCTTGAAAGAGGCTGTAAATAACCTGAAATCAACATCATCATGTGTAATCAGATAGACAGAGCATACATTGGCCACATCTTGAATGTGTTCAACAGGGGTGACTTGATTTTCTCCCGTGAAGTATGGAATACTCTTGAGTGTGGCAACTGGCATATCATGTTGGCATTGAGATTGAGTGGGCTTCCACCAGTGAAGCTGGAAAAGTTCCTCGGAGGAGGAGGAGGAGGTTGAAGCACCATGGTAGGGCACACTTTTCTGTTATGAGGAGGAGTAGAGTGTGCACGACATGCTAGAGATGGGGATGCACACATGGAAGATCTATTGCATGTGCTTCTTGGTGAAAGCTAGAGGTATTCAAAGGATCCTTCAACTGCAACACTCTGTCTGGTATGCACTCTTCTCATAAAAGGTGCTCAAGGATAAAAAATAGGAGCTCTACAAATGTTGGGAGTCACCAGATGTGTTGAAATAAGCCTCCAAAGGCTGGAAATACTAAGTTCACACACCAGAACTTAGCAATATGAAATTTAAGCTTTCACTACTTGTCCCACCGGGCATGCCAGAAACTGTTGGTGGTCAAACTTGCACCCGTGTCTCAGATCTGGAAGAACTGAGTCATTTGAGACAACAATGGAACCATCTCCAAGTTGTGGGACCTTGCGTGCTTGAGACAGATCTCCAGAGAAGGTCAGTTCCTCTATCTATTTCTACTGCTACTGCTACTCCTAATGCTGAAAGGGAAAACTAAGCTAACAATGCCAAGGGACCAGGGATAGAAGGATAACAGAAAGGAAAAATAATCTAAGGAAGGTGATAGCACCAGAAAAAGAGGGATGAACACTATCTATTATGAGTAAAAATGAAGGGAAAGGCATGAAAGAAGGCTAGGCATGTGTAGCACAACTAAAATGCATTTACCAGATCAGTTTCATGGAACACAACTAAAAATGGAGCTGCAAGGGATGTAGAATGACACAACAAGCACACAATGTAAAAGAAAGGCAAGAAGAAAGAATACAAACACATTAGGATAAAGAATAGTCACAAAATGATGCTTCCATTACTTCCAGAAATGCACAGAACTGTTACAATGGTGAAAGAGGCTGATATCCACATGCATGAGCCATATATAGAGGTCTGCGACTCAGAATACAAAAAATATGAAGTCCTTAGCAAAATGCGTAAGGATCCAAAGTGTCCAACATTAACAATGAGCCCAACTCTTACATTTATAGATGAATCCATGGAAGAAGAAGAGAAGGAGGGAAAACCCAAATTTGAAATACAACCACCAACAAGAAGCATTCAATGCCTACAAATCCACCTGTAAATCTGTCAAATACATTTCCCAAGTCTGTTTGGCATGTTGGAGAAGGAAGGAGGGTGGATCAGATCAAATCGGGTGGTTGGAGTAATCAGATCTACTCATTAATGCCCAGAAAGACATTTTCCCATTTCTCACCTACCAGATCTACCAAGAATTTGAATTTGAATATCTAGCACTATAGCCTACATCAGTAGCTATCGATTGAGACTAGGTGCATGCACCGATCAGAGCTCTGTAGCAAAATATATGGCTGTCAGAAGTTTTTCAGAGTCACATCTACATATGTAAGACACGTGGCACATGCTGGATTGGCTGAAAGGATGGCCAACTATGCAAAATGTTCTTGTCATTTCTGCCACGTGTCACTCACTGATTTGTTGCAAGGATTCAACGCCCTATTGGTGCACTTTGATTGGTTGCATGTGGCATACTCAAGTGTGTCAGAGAATGACATGGCACAGAATGACACAGAGGAGGGTGCAAAGGTATGTGCACAGAAGAATGAGGCGAGGGAAGAAGGTAGAAGGAAGGCATGTGTGCAATCGTAATGCACATGGAGGAAATGGGGCAAACTGGTGAGTGGAGAATGTATGGTCAAGGCACAACTATTACAAGGTAATGTGTGGGGTGCCTGAGAGGGCCAGAGATTTACTTGATTGAAGCAAGTGTAAGGTGCATTGGTAGGATGAATAGCTGCTAGGAAGAAGGTGAATGCACAAGAAGATGCACGCAAGGGTAAGAGTGGAACAAAGAGGAAAAGGAAAATGGAAAGGGGAGAAGGGGAAGCATGCAAGGGTGCATGTGAGGAAACAATGACCAAGTGAATGTGCCAAGGAGACAACTGAGGTGTGTGCCACTTGTAATGAAGATCTCTGAGCCAGAATATGTATGTAAGTACCATGATAAAAAACAAGAGGTTTACCTTACTTCCTTAGCACAATGAATATTAAACATGCTGAAGGTCCAAGACCGACACATAGATTCGATGACATAACTTTATTCACAAACACTGTCATGGTTACGACTAAATGATAAATTATGATAATCTTACCTTGACTTTCCTTATCGTTGACCTGCAACATTACCGACACATTAATGAAGACCTTCCAATGCACTATGATCCATCACTGATGAGATCAACACAATACATTAATCAACCATATATATAAAGAGAAATCAATATTTCTCTATACAAAATAATACAATCCCAACCATGAGGTAGATTTATCAATATTGTGTAAGCATATTGAATAGTAAGTAAGTATAATCATCCAAGTACAAATCTACTACTCATTTGTGAACCATCAATAAGATAAGAAAATATTCTAAACAAGTACAGTAACCAAACCACACTGATATTATGAACCGTTACTCACAACAAGGTAAAAATAACATCATTCAAAAATAAAAACAAGAATAAGTTGAAAAATGTAAAGTACTTTAGTAACGTTGGACAATAAGTGTTGTTGTGTATGTAACTACACGTAAGTGTGTATATCCTTTTCAAAATGTACATACGCACACGTAGCTGCATACTCAGCTACACAACAATGTTTGTACCCCTCCCCTCATAAACAAATCAATGTTTTTCTACTTATCCTTCCTACAAAATAGACTGAAATAACGGAATGTGACATACTTCCCCTCTTCATGAATCATCGTCCCAATTATTTTTACTCATTAATCATAATCAAAATAATCAATCAAAGAGTTATATCTCAAATCTAAGGAGAACAATCAACATTTTCATCCTAAAACTTGTAATTTTTCAAATCTGAATTCAAATTTATCGGTTGTCATAGCCTATCAATCAACAAAACTGTCTCACAAAAAAAAAATATGACATAATTTTTGTCATTCCATCCAGTTATATATATATATAACTAATAGTAAAAAATAAGTTATATAATGTTGAAATAAACAAGGAAAACATTGTTTTTAACTCTACCCAGTCTTCCCCAGCTATTTTGTTTCATTATTCCACTTGTCTTTCTTGACTTTTCCTTGTGCAATTCCCAATTTTTTTGAAATGCACCCAGTGAATTTCCCTTTTTCTGGTTGGTTTGACCAAAATACATCTATGGTTTACATCTTTTGGATATCTTCATCCTTGATTCATTACCAATGATTACTAAAATCATTTAAACTATACCTTTCTTTTTCATTTAGGCTTGTGGTTTTTACATACTTCCATGTATTTGTTTGTCTTTCATACCAATAAACCTTTGATTTACGTTGGGAATGTCATCACCAATCCGGCACTATGATAATTCTTCACCGGGAATTCTTTGTGCTATAAGTATTTACTAATGCACAACCTTTAGTTTGGTGGATGTAATCTGGAAACACAACAACAAACATAACACAAGAATACCATAGACTATGATAAGAAGGAATGATGATAAATCTGAAATATCAGAGTAAATTATAATATTAACATGAAATTGTTACAATCTCACCCATGAGGTACTTCAAGTGTTATTAACTTCACTTTCCTTTCACCAAGACTATGGGAGAAACTTTACAATTACACCTCTTAATGGCTTCTTCAACACACCTTTAAACCAATGGCTTCCTTTGCACACTTCCTACAATATTTCTCACTACTTCCTTCTATGTTAAATGAGGGGGGTGGCCTCTTTATTTATAGACTTCTAGGCTTATCCATCTTATCTCTAAGATAGGATAAGAAATCCACTCTGACGAATCATATTCCATACCTTAACTCTTATTTGTACATGTAAGATTATCTTTTAAGATAAGATAAACCTTATCATTTCACATGGGTTCCACATTTTTAGACTTTTTACAAATAAAATATACAAAATATCTATGACCTCACTCCTTGTCCTTATTACCAATATAATATTTCTAATTCCTAATCATGTAGACCATATTTCTCTTCTTACCCCAACTTTGACATTTTAACATTACTGGACCACTTACGACAACTTTTTACTTTTTACCACAACATTCCTATTGTACTTTTGACTATTGCCGTATTATATATTATTAGCGGCATCGTACTGGCAGCGCCGCTATCTTCTATCAGACGCTACTACTAATTATACTTAACAACATCCTATTCCTAATACATACATTAATGAAATAGAAATTACGGAGGAAAATTTTAGTGTCGACATCTTCCCCCTTCCTAGCTTCTACTCTGTCCTCGGAGTAGACTATTTTGGTGCTTGGAAAATCTTCAACTTGTCATGGTTGACCCATTTCGTGATGGGAGTGCCATCCAATTCCTCCAGTCGGTACGTACCATTTTCATGTACAGCTGCTATTTTGTAGGGCCCCATCCATTTTGGAAGAAATTTTCTCTATCTTCTTTTTTTGTATCTGGAATCATATACTAGAACCAAGTCATTCACATGAAATGGAGACCACCGGATCTTTTGATCAAAGTATTCCTTCTGCTTCATTTTCTTCTTATAGCTTGTATCCTTAGCTATTTCCATCATTTCATTTAGCAAATGAAAATGTACCAACCTTTCTTTTACTAAATCACTTTCATCCATTCTTTCATTTTCCATTACTCTGACCGTGGGAATATCAAACTCAATAGGAAGAACTGGATCAATGCCATAAGCCAACTGAAATGGGGAGTATCCTGTTGCTGACTTTGATGTTGCCCTATATGCCCACAATGATGCATGAATCCTTTTGTCCCATTTATGTACCTACAAAGCTGCATCTTTTGCTAGAATTTGACACAACACAAAATTTGTTCGTTCCACCTGTCCATTTGTGCTTGGCTTGTATGTTGATGTCTTCCTGTGCTTAATAGAAAACTTATTGACTAGGGCTTCTACCACCTCATTAATGAAGTGGCTTCCTTGATCTGTTACAATTTCTAATGGACAACCAAATCTGTTGACAATGCGTTCATATATGAACCTTGCCACTTCATCCATGGAAGTTGTTTTTAATGGCCTAGTTTCAACCCACTTGGTTAAATAATCTGTGGCAACTACAATATACTTATTTTGGTGTGAGGTAGTTGGAAGTGGACCTACAATGTCTATTCCCCACTTTTCAAAGGGACTAAGTGGAAGAATAGGGCATAATGGAGCTGATGAAGTCTTACGGTTACCATGTGTTTGACAAATATCACATGTCTTACAATAATTATAACAATCTTTAAATAGAGTGGGCTAGTGATAACTTGCATCCAAGATCCTTCTTGTTGTAAGTTGTCCAGAGAAGTGCCCTCCACATGTACCACTGTGGAATTCTTCTAGCAGTTCCTTCCTTTGATCACGTCCAACTGCCCTCTTTTACTGTCCATCAGGTCCTATTCGAAATAATACTCCATGCAGAATAGAATATGGACGACTAGCTTGAGTAATCTTTCTCTTAATTTTTGCATTGGCACCATCAGGAAACTTGAATTCATTCAAATAATTCCAAATATCTATGTATTCACTAGGGATTGTGTCAAGGGATAACAATGTTGCTTCGGGGAAATCATCATCATCACAAGATAATCCTAAACCATCATAGGCTCGAGAGAGTGCATCTGCATTGACATGCTTCTTTCCTGGCCTATCTATAATATCAAATTCAAATTCTTGTAGCAAAATTATCCATTTTGCTATTCTCCCTGATGGGTTAGGCTTATTTACAATATATTTTAGAGCCTGATGATCTGTTACAACTAGAAATTTCTGCCCTAGCAAGTAATTTCTAAACTTCTTTACAGCAAAAATGATAGCTAGAGCCTCTTTTTCAGTTACAGTATAATTTACCTCAGCACTGCTCATTTGTATGCTCCCAAAGTAAATTGGATGTTCATTCCCATTTTCATCCTTTTGGCTCAAAGTACTTCCTAGTGCTGCATCTGAGGCATCAGTGTACACAATGAATGGCTTGCTCCAGTCTGGATTCTTTAAAATAGGTGAAGACACCAGGGCTTCCTTCAGTTGTCCAAAAGCTTCATGCGCCTTATTTCCTGGTTCATAAGTAACATCCTTCTTTAAGAACTGGGTTAATGGCTGTGCAATCTTTAAGAAATTCTTGATGAACCTTCTATAGTAACCCACATGGCCTAAAAATGATCTCAACTTACTTCTATTCATAGGAAATGGTAAATCTTTGATTTTTGAAACTTTATCAGGATCAGTACCAATACCATCTCTGGATACAACATGCCCTAACAAAATACCTTTAGAACATCCAAAGACACACTTTGTAGGGTTTAGTGAGGCTTTTGCTTCATCTAACCTTTAAAATGTTGTCTCCATTTGGTGCAGGTGGTCCAACTTGCTCCCATAGATGCAAAAATCATCCAGAAATACTCTAATGAAGGTCCCAATGTAGGGTTCGAACACCCTGTTAATCAAACACTGGAATGTTGCCGGAGCATTACACAACCCAAAAGGCATAACTCTATAAGCAAACGTTCCCCAAGGAGTGGTGAACGTGGTCTTCAGCTGATCTTTCTCTGCTATACAAACTTGGTTGTAGCCGCTATATCCATCAGCAAAACTATAGCACTCCTGGTCAGCTACTTCGTCCAAGATCTGATCTGAAAATGGAAGAGGGTAATGATCCTTCTTTGTTGTCTTATTGAGCTTCCTGTAATCAACACAAATGCGTAGCTTCCCATTCTTTTTTATTGAGATCACAATGGGAGAAACCCATTCTGAATTCTCCACAGCAAATATGAATCCTACATCAAGCAACTTATCTATTTCTTCTTTTACAGTCTTGGAAAAATTAGGATTTATTCTATATGGCATTTGCTTTATAGGCTTAGCACCATCTACCAGCTCAATAGAATGTTCTACCCAACTTACTTGACGGAGTTCCTTGTAATCAAAAGTGAATAGGTGTATGTACCTTCGAAAGAGCTGGAGGTAGGATTCCTTCTCACTCTCCATCACAGCATCACCAATCTTTATTTTTTGGAGACGATCAACTTCTTTTTCAGATAATTTTATGGGGTCATGAGTTGGTGTGACTGGAAGGATATCCATGACTGAAACATCAACCTCACTTTCTTCATCTTTAGTGTCCACTTCACTGGTAATAGAGTAATCAGAGGATGTCCAATCATCAGTTTCATCACTTGAATCCATAGGTTCTGCCTTATGATGTCGAGGGATCACGTTTATCTTCACCCTCTCTCTACCACGTCCAAGTGTCATGAAACCTTCATTCCAGTAGTTTCTTGCATGAACTCTCCTTAGCCATGGTCTTCCCAGCAACATTGGGTACGCAACAGTACCATTTTTCATCACCTGAAAATCTACCACACATACAACACCCATAATAGATATTGCCACATTTGAAACTACACATTCTGGTTTAGTTTTTCCCTTATTTAATGATCTTAACATAAGTGTTGAAGGGTGATCAATTTTTAAACCCAACATATTCATTACGGACTCGGTCATTACATTAACTGCAACACCTCCATCAACTAAGACATCATAAATTGAAATACCATTACATAATACCTCAGCTTGTAGAGCATAGGGATCTGCCTCTGCCTCCAAAATAGGGACCTCAACCTCCTTCCTTTATCGAGCATTGAGTCCACTTCGCAACTCCCACCTCTTCTCAGAAGACATAGCCAAAAGTTGACCATATGTAATATTTGCAGGCCTTTTGGACAGATCTTCCAAGATGGAGTATGGTCCTTACCCCTGTGAAATCAGAAAATCCTACACACCCAACTTTCTTCTCCTATGTTTCTTACTAGTTTCTCCTTTCATCTTCTTAGGATCATTTTCATCTTGATTATCTTTTTCTTTCTTTCTTTTTGTTACAAACACATCTACTTCATTATTTCTGCTCTTATCTACTACATCAAAAGAATTCACAGGTGCTTTTCCTTTATCATTATCTCCTTTACCAGATGTAGAAGCTCTATCTAGACAATTATACTTATAATGACCCTTTTTATAACAACCATAACATATAACTTCAGAAATATTTCTTTTTGGACCTCTATCTTCTCCTTGAGAACTAAATTATTTTCCTTGAAGAAGATTAATAGTTAACTGACCCATCTTTTTGAGCAGATCTTCATACTCAGTAGATGTACTAGGAGAAATATTTGTGCTCACTAGGAGTGGTTGTGGATTCTGGACCAAAGGTGTTGGTGTAGGCTCTACTTTAGCAACAATTTCTTTGGGCTCCTCTTCCATTCTTTCTTCTTGCCTTCTTGCAATCTCCTTTGCTTGTTCAATGGTAGCTGGGTGGTCATACTTCACTCGTTGTCTGATCTCTAGCTTCATCCCAAGAATGAAGTGCTTACATAGGAGATTATCCACACCGTTCATCAACCCATCCACTAATCCTTCCTTCCGGATCTGGGCATCGAGCTTCCTCCTTAGCTCTACAACATGAGCATGATAATCCCTTATCTCCTTCTCTCCTTGGGATAGCTTTGTGATCTCGATCATGAGATCTGCATATTTCTATTTTTCACCAAATTCTTCAAGAAAACTTTCAGTTAATAAATCTCATGAATTTTTCACATTTTCACCTAGTGTTTCAAACCACGTAAGTGCTGAACCATCCAAAAAGGTAGGAAAAAATTCAGTCCATTGTTCCCTTCTTATAAGGCCATTACAAATACAAGATCGTTTAAACTCTTGAATGAAAGAGGAAGCATCTTCATTAGATTGAGCTGAAAAAACAGGAATCTTCCCCATTTTCAAAAGTAATCACCGTAAAATACCAACCCACAAGTACAATCAACAAGACTTATGTGCACAAATAATTGGAATCACTGTAATAGAAAGTGACTTTACACCTTTCTACAGTAAAACAGAAATGACCACGGTAACTATGGTAAAACTTGACTTACTGCGGTAAAAACTAACTTTACTGTGGTAAACACTATTCACAGTAAAAAGTGAAGTTACTGCGGTAAATACTATTCATGGTAAAAAGTGACTTTACTGTGATAAATACTATTCACAGCAAAAATGACTTTACCATGGTAACTACTATTCATGGTAAAAATGACTTTACCATGGTAACTAATATGCACAGTAAAAATAAGGTTACCCTTCAATTGATTTTTGACTAAGTGGGAATATCTCTCCAGAAAATCCACCAACGAGGAATGGTCCCGGCAACGGAACCAAAATGTCATCACCAATCCGGCACTATGATAATTCTTCACCGGGAACTCCTCATGCTATGATTATTTACTAATGCACAACCTTTAGTTTGGTGGATGTAATCTGGAAACACAACAACAAACATAACACAAGAATACCATAGACTATGATAAGAAGGAATGATGATAAATCTGAAATATCAGAGTAAATTATAATATTAACATGAAATTGTTACAATCTCACACATGAGGTACTTCAAGTGTTATTGACTTCACTTGCCTTTCACCAAGACTATGGGAGAAACTTTACAATTACACCTCTTAATGGCTTCTTCAACACACCTTTAAACTGATGGCTTCCTTTGCACACTTCCTACAATATTTCTCACTACTAGGTAAGTGCACCAAGTTGGGGGACAATTAAGTGGACATCAAATCCTGAATTTTACAACAAAACAACAAAACATCAAATTTAGTCTTCCGCGGACTTGAACCATGCCGAAAAGTAAAAACTATGTCATGAAAATGGTACCATTGTGTAGGGGAGACTATTATCTTTCTAGAAATACTTATTTTAAAGTGAATAGAAGAGGATAAATATCATTTTATAATTTTTTACTAATAGTAGGTCTTTAAGACACTTTTTCCTGTGAATGTTTATGTATACGTTTAAGACTGCAAAATTTGTTTCACTTATCAAAATGTGATAAAATTTATACCATCCCAGCCATGGTGAAATTATATACATGTTCAAAAAAAAATTTATTTGATTTCAATATTTTTTGATGAAGTTATGGCGGGCAAACGGAAAGTGCTCTGTTTTTCTTTATGTTTTCATACCACTTTCACGGAAAAAATCATAAAAAATAAAATATTACTCAAAAAAATACAAAATAAAATCCATCCCAAGGTAGATAGTGGCATATAACTTCTCACCAAAAGAAAAATATATATATCAATTTTTGGTCATCCAAATTGTGGGCAAACAGACTATAATCTTATCGGCATTTAAAAAAAAAAAACAAGTCATTGAATTTTGAGTGTTTAATATAGCTAATCTTGTCCATTTAGAAACTAGATTCCGGATGCTACGATTTATATTAATATAATTTTGTCTAATTTTTAGTGTATGTATTGCTAATAATCCCTACAAGTTGATATTATGTTGTTATTTGCAATATGATGTCCATGGATGACCCTATATTTGTCCATCAACTTCCTGCACTTACCCTACTTCCTTCTATGCTAAATGAGGGGGGTGGCCTCTTTATTTATAGACTTCTAGGCTTATCCATCTTATCTCTAAGATAGGATAAGAAATCCACTCTGACGAATCATATTTCAGACCTTAACTCTTATCTGTACATGTAAGCTTATCTTTTAAGATAAGATAAACCTTATCATTTCACATGGGTTCCACATTTTTAGACTTTTTACAAATAAAATATACAAAATATTTATGACCTCACTCCTTGTCCTTATTACCAATATAATATTTCTAATTCTTAATCATGTAGACCCTACTTCTCTTCTTACCCCAACTTTGACATTTTAACATTACTGGACCACTTACGACAACTATTTACTTTTTACCACAACATTCCTATTGTACTTTTGACTATTTCTGTACTATACATTATTGGCGGCGTCGTACTGGCAGCACTGTTATCTTCTATCAGACGCTACTACTAATTATACTTAACAACATCCTATTCCTAATACATACATTAATGAAATAGAAATTACGGAGGAAAATTTTAGTGTCGACAGGAACCGTCAATATTTTTAACTATATCTTAAGTCCTTTAATGAAATCACTTATAACTCCAAATTTTGGGATGAAGCTTAAACAATCGTCAATGTTACATTGATAGACATAAGTTTGTAAATTATTAACAATTTCACTTCATATACAAAAGATAAATCAGATTTCTCATTCTGTTTTGAGCTAATCACTAGATACAGGGAACTCAACTGTATTAATATCAAACAACGACATGAAGTTCTACTTAACTTACCTAATATTACATTAGGAAAAAATTGTTCCTTCTTCTTATCTTATTAGCCACCGCAACGTTGTTCTACTTCTTGCTGGAAATTACAACAAGTTCTTATTGTTGTACCCATCCTGGCAGTCCACATTTTCTGCCATATTGCTTCCACCACTTTTTCATAAAATTGTAGGTGAAGGAGAGCTAATGCTCTCATTCTAATTTTACTCTTTTACGAGTTGGAATTTGACTACAGATTATGTTCTAACCTTTTAGATTTTCTACTCAATGATTTCACAATAGACAGTCCACACATGTCTACTTCATCTACCCATTTTGTGTAATTTCATGTTGGGTTTAAGTTACAAAATCTTCCATCAAGACATTTCAACAATCAAGCAAGCCCCTTGTTGATTATTATCAATCAATTCAGTTTGTTTACCTTGGCTGATAATTTCACACTTTACCAACTACTCCAAGCAAGGTTTCAATTTCGTGTGTCATGAAGGACTGCTAGAGTTTTTCTCTAACTTCTTTACCGCTGAACCTGAAGCATAATTTGGTTTGGTTTGTTCTCCATGGTTCATCCTTCATATATACATTGTACTTTTTAAATAAAATATATAGTTAGTTAATGTAATCATCCAATAAGTCCAAGAGTTACAACCTTTAGCTCTAATATAAAAATGTAACACTTAGAAATTACGCTTCATCAAACAAAGGGAAAAAAATTATTTTACCCATTTAATTATCTTGATGCCTTCAATTATTACTAGCTTAAACAAGATTAATCCAACATTAGTTAATGTTCAAAATCCATCTTGATCACCTATGATAACCAATTGCAACTATAAGGGTTTATAGATCTTGCTTGATCCCCCTCAAACACTCATTACAAACCAATATAGCCAATATATCATTTGGTTAAACCTTTTTAAAGGTCTAGAGAACTATGTGTATCTTCTTAGTGTCAGCCTCTCGGGCACAACACATTTTAAAAGACGAAATAGTGACAGATAGTGCAATTAGTCATTTGCATTGTTATGGCCATAGTTTTTGGCATCGCGCTAGCTAACCTGGTTTCGTGACTACACATAAGCCACTTGAAAGTTGTCCCTAGATTCACCACACAATTTTCTTGTTCATAGTATCAGGATTCTTTTCCCTTGTTACTTAGTATTAAATTCATATTTAGCCATTTAGTTCAATCATTTACAACAATGTAAACCTTCATCGTATGGATCGGTTATCTAAGTTTCAAAATGATATCCAAATCATGTTATTAGCACACAATGATCTCCATAATTCATTGCATAAGCATATACCCAATTCTGCCTGATCATCAACTAAATTAGTTTCCAATTAAAAGACTTGTTAAGTCAAGTACCAAACCTTTAATCATTTCATAGCATCATTTAAACATCATTTAAGCCCTATTAAAAGATACTAGATCTATTTAATTACTTAAGACATATAAGTACATATGTGTTGTTCCATGAGTTCCTAATGTACTTTTGGGCTTTGACCCATATTGTCATGTCCATTTTTACACTGAAGTGCATTGGAATCCGTGATGATCATATGATGATGATATTTATAAAGGTGTATGCTACTACAGATAGAAGGCAACACTATGTATTGTAGTATCTTTAAGCATCAAAATTGATTTCAATCATTTATTTAGCTAAGGTTGATAGGTATGACTATTTCTCATAACCCCTTCATATTTCTTGGTTATTTATCAATTTCATTATACTATATTCCCTCAATCTTAGGCAAGTGGATTTTTTAAAGGCAATAGTATGATTTACATTACTTCATACTTTAGAAGATAAGTTAAATGTGATAACCTTCATATCTTCCTTTAATATATATTATGCCCCTAGTTCCATTACTATTTTTTAAAACATTTTATAGTTCGTAAGGACATATTGTAATAATCGAAGTCTTCATTTTTAATGCCAATCCAGATTGAATACTTCTCGGGTTTTTATTTAAAAACGGTTAAATGATATTATGTTCATCAATAATTATCAGTTATCTTTCATATTTTAGTTTCTTGTCAACTTCATTAATTATGTTGTAGTCTTGATTTACCACCTAAGGATGCTATGTGCGCTGACACTTCATCCAGATAGATATGAATACTCACCCGAAAAGTACGAAGCTACCAGGTCCCTCCTTTGCACTATTTTTTCAAGATGTTAGCATACATATTCATGATTACCAATATCAAAGCATACACTCAAATGTATATAATTACAGATATCATAAGGAAACACATCTAATAAGGAAACATAACAGATCAAATAAGTACTAAAATCAATTGCACCATGTGGACACCATACTTAGATACATCAATTACCAGAATCCATCCTTCCTATTCCATTATAGCAAAGTATTAGATAACAGAAGTTGAATACATAACAACACTAGTATAGAGTCATGCGCGCTAGTACTTCAAAGTAACATTACCCTATCATATCAATTGTTTCTAATACAATGGGGTACAATAAATATATATAGGGGTGGGGATTTTCCCTTCATCGCCTATGCATTCTCAAAAATAGGCTCATGCTTAAAATAGCCATGTGCACATACAAAAGAAACTATAAAGCATGCATTCTTTCCTAATAAGCCTAATTATAGATTAATCTATAAATAAACTTTTCTTCAATCCTCTTATTATCTTTATCCATGCATGACCTTTAATCTTCAATTGTATGTGCTTTATCTCCAAAAATAGACATTCATTAATCCACAAGTCTTCATGATTTCTCCTTATCGTGATCCACACTCAAACTCACTTTTTCTATTTTTAGCCCATACATGCAAAATTAGCTAAGTCATGGAATTAGACTTTATGGGTACGCGCCACTTCAACTGGATCTAGAGCGCTTCAATATTTTGCATGCCTTCTTGATAGTTAGTCAATTATTCCAACCCAACATTACCCCACACTAATTACATTACCGCCCTCGGCAATGGGATTTCTCAACTTATCTCTCCAAAGAATAAAAATAATAAAGAATAAGGTCCATTCCATAATGAAAGAATGTAAATTAGAATAACTAACTAGTTTTCCTCAATCCTCGGCTGGAAGCAAGAGTTCAAGATACTCCTTATTTAATGTTGGCCTCTAACTCATTCCACTCTCCTAGCCCCTTCTTTGCTTTATCAGGGACATCTCCTAGTATCTTTCTCCATTTATTCTAGAGCCATATCCTTGACCCTTGTGCTTTAATTCCCTTGTTACTCCAGCCAATATCTGATATCATTCCATCCATGAAATCCATTTTTCATGTGCCATTAACACCCCTAGCTCCTTTATTCACATCTCATGAGGATCCCTGATGGCCTTAGGTGCATCGTGTTTCATTGCAACTATAATGGAAAACTTCTCTTCTTTCCCCAAGGAATCATCCTTCTTAGTTGGTACTGCATCTTCATTCTACTCCTACAAAATGTAGGCACTTTAAGGATCTTCTACAGGATCATTGCAGATGTCCCACACCCAAGCTTTACTTCTTTAATTCATCATTTCAGGTATTTGGAGTATGGCATCATACTGTGTATTCTGGTCGCCCTATGGTCACCCTTCCTTAGTGCTTCTCTTTCTCAGCTACTTAAATTTTTCCTTAATATGTATCTCATACGTTCTGCACTTGGCCTCTC
The DNA here is from genome assembly GCA_019776745.2 of Taxus chinensis. Lineage (NCBI taxonomy): Eukaryota > Viridiplantae > Streptophyta > Pinopsida > Cupressales > Taxaceae > Taxus > Taxus chinensis. The sequence continues at coordinate 222,219,952 of CM034155.1, read as the reverse complement.
TTTTAGAAAAAGATGAACTGTAATTTTGTAGAAACTACAAGGCTGAAGGGTAGGTCTTATTCATTTTTTTTTCATCAAAATTTGAATACGCCTCTAAAATTTCACCTCCATTCTTGGCATAGTAAAGTCCACAATATCCTTCTTTCACTTCTCAACCCTCCAACACACCTTAGTTAGTTTCTTAATTTTATTTTTCTTGTTCTGATTATCCTCCATGCAATGTCTTGAACACATCTACCTTATCTAGGTTCATTTGTGTCACCTCTATCCACCACCTTCGTCAAGGCATTAATTTCCCACTCATTTGTAAACTTGGTTTTCTTTATTGTCATGTGTGCTTAGCTAGGTGTTCTTTATTCATATTGTTCACTTGAATGAAAGCTTCCTCTGATTACATCGATACCCAATGGTTTGTCTATATGCATTTGTATACTCCAAGAAAGATACTTCATAGTGCACATATTTTCACACCCATGGGATCTATCAACTCCCAGTCCAGTACAAATGCTTATTTGCAAGGGTTCTCTAGAAGCCTCGCGATGGATGATCTTTGAAGGGATCATCTAACATATCCTAAGTCAGACGTCTTCAAAATTTCTTCTCCCTTGTTCATACTCAGAACTTCCTGCCCTTGGGGATATGTGTTTGTTCATCCTAGAATTGGGCCCTCAAACTGTCACACGCCTCTATGCTCTCCTAATGGATCACCTATGCTCTTCTCTTTTTCCTCCTCTTCTCCTATGGGGCATTCTCTCCTCTTCGCACCCACTTTGTGCACATCTGTAGTCATGCACGAGTTTCTTATTCCCTAAGCTCATCGCTCTTCTTCTTTCACATAAATAATTGGTGTTTCCCCTACATTGTGTGTAGCCTCATCTGACATCTGTTTCTCACTATCACCCCTAGGCTCCTGGCTATTTAATTTTGTTAAAAGGTATGCGGTAATTTTGACTACAAGGTCAATTATCTTTGACACGTCCATCGCGTGCCCTCCCTTTTGATATGCCAACCCCATAACAGTGGCCTCCACACCAACTTCATCTTCTATATCCTGGGAAATCTCTATGCTCGAGCTTCTCAACCTTGTAGTCTCCCAATCAAAGGCGCGGTGATGCGCACTCGCTTTCCTGCAAAGTAGAAAATGTCCTCATGGACTCTTGACATCAACCACTGGTAAAGCCTCTCTGGTTCGCCAATGTATGGCAACTCATATATCTGCAAGACTCCATCTTTCTCCAAAGTTTTATGTCCAACATCATCGTAAATTGGTTTATCATCCTTCAGTTCTCAAATTTTTCTTTTTACCAGTTCCTTTTTATCAATATGGTATCCTTATTTTCACTAGGTGCGGTGGTTGTAGTCACTTACCTTTACTCTTCCAAACATGGGACTCTCATACATGCCTTATGATGACACCCTCGGGATACTACATCTAAGGAAATATTTCCTTAGGTGCATCTTCGACCTCCAACTCTAATTCATTCCTCTTCTTACCCCTTATGGTTGCTTCAAGTGCTCTCTTCCAGTGCCATTTCTTACTAAAACTTATCCTTGTGCTTTTTTTGCCTTCTACTTCCTCTATAACCTCAAACTCGCGTGCCCTAGCTACAGTTTCATTTTCTCAAACCTTAACTCCTTGAACCCAATACTTTTCACACCTTCCACTCACTCAAACACTTTCTTAATGGAGATCCACTATAGCCATGACCAAATTCAGCTAGTTCGTTGTTATTCACTTTTGCAATCGCACTTCGCGCTCGTTCGCTTCTCAATCCGCTCTGCAAGGCTTTAAAAATTAAACATGCAAGGTAAAAATGAACTTGTATGCACCCCTTTTATAGATTTTTCCAAATTTAACACATTAATTGCTCCCCACCTACCACCATATCGAGATTTAATGGCACTTTGCTACTTTTTATGTGCTTTTTATAGATTTCTTCCATGCCCCAATTATAACCCTTTAGTGCACATATTACTTCTCGGCCATAAACCTCCTTACACATGCCTCCCCATGTGCCAAAGTACATAATCCTCTGTGCCTCATACCAAATAGTTTACCATGTGTTGCTGTCCTACCTCATGTTACACTGTGTGATAATTTTTCTACATGTGGCCATTTTAGAAAATTTCCTATAAAACACCTTCATTCTTGAGCACCTATAACACCTTTCTCCTTGCATGCACCAACCCTTCAAAGAAGACAATCATATTCCAACCCATATATATACCTATGTACCAACCTGCACTTGAATCTCAACACCAATAGATTCCTTTTTCTTGTACCTTCTCCACCCACACTAAAAATATGTGTGGTCCTCTGCACATGAACTCAATAGATAGTAATCAAATTCCTACACGCAAGCGCACTTATTACAACAAAACAAAGAACTAAAATGACACAATATAACAATGATTGAAAGGAAACACATAAAAGGGAAATATAATCTAAACAGAAACATTGCCTTATTATAAACACCAAGAAGACTTATTTATAGTAGGACTTCAACCTACTCCCATTGAAGTAACTAGGAAACATGGTGCCATCCAATGCCTGCAACTGACATGTGCCTGATTCAAGTATCTTGGTTACTACAAAAGGTCCCAACCAATGCACCTTCAATTTCCCTGGGGCACAAACTTGGAGTCATAGAGAAGGACCATATTTCCAACCTCAAACGTCTTGTTCTTAATGTGCCTATCATGCCATGTTTTTTGTCTAGCCTTCTAGGTCTTCTGGCTCCAATGTGCAATGGCATGCCACTCATCTAACTACATCAGTTTATCAATGTGCTCTTCCACAACTTGCTCATCAGCAAGTCCACCAGTGCGCGTAATATGCATGGATGGTAACATGAATTCAACAAGAAATACAACCTTTGTGCCAAACACCAACTGAAAAGGTGTGGCCTTATTCAACCTGTTATAAGTGGTCCTATATGCCCAAATTGCAAGTGACACTTTATCATCCCAATATTTTCTTCCAACATCACAATTTTTTGTCAATGTCTGTCCCAAGATATTGTTGAAAGCTTCTGCAGTACCATTAGCTTGTGGGTGATAAGGAGTAGTCTTATGGTGTGCCACCATAAACTCTGCCAATAGATTTATGATTGTCTCATTAAGGAAATGATTTTTCTATCACTTTTCAAGCTTAATGGACAACCATACCTGCTAATAATATTTTCCCATAAGAACCTTGATGTTGTGGCTATTGTACAATCCTTTGTAGGTGTTACCTCTACCCACCTTGTCAGATAGTCTGTGCAAGTAATAATGTAGCGCACACCAGTCCTACGTGTGTGTGGTGAAATAAGACTTACAAAGTCAATAGCCCACTTTTCAAAAGGATCAGTGCTTGTAATAGGTCACAACGACATCTCATCTCTGCTTCCAGGCTTTCCAAGACATTGACAATGATCACATGCCTTGACATATTCCTTAGTATCCTTGTAAAAGGTTTCCCACTAAAGTCCAACCATTATAATTTTGTGTGCTATATCATCACCAACGTAATGCCCTCTTGTTATTCCACCTTGAGCTTCTTCCATAATAGCCTCGTGCTCATGCTCCAAAACACAACGACGTAAAACCTCATCATGACCTAACTTGTACAAGTCTCCACCAATCAATTGATAAGGCATCACGCGTATTGAAAGATATTTTGAAAGGTGTTTTTTCTCCAATGTCTTCATTCCTTCAGACGTCTATCTAGTGTGCAAAAACATCGCAATATCCTCTAAGTTTGTGGGTGTACAGTTTAACCTAAAAATTTGTGCATCTAAAGGCTCTAAAATTAATTCTTGATGCATCTCTTTCATGTTTTCACAACAACTATTAAACCAAACTCTTAAAACAAAATTATCCACCTATCAATGCTCCCTTGCAAAATAGTCCAAATCTTGAGTGCCATAGAATTGATCCTTGATAAATAGAAAAACCCTCTCGATCAGGCCCGGCTGAATTATCCACAATACCTTCTTTCCTTGTGCTTTACCATACTAAAGCATCAACATTAACATGAAATCAAACTCAGTTATAAAATTTCTCAAAAGTATCCACCTTTCACCTTCAACAAATATTCTAAAGGTACAACAATCTTTGCATAACCTTTTATGAATTTCCTGCAACAACCAGTATGTCCTAGAAATCCACACACTTGTTGTTGGGCTCTTCTACCCAAATACAACTTGAGTTATCCACCATATGATAACATGCATATAGAAAATAAAGGCCCAAAATCATGTTTTTTAAGGTTTCCAACAAGGTAGGACTGTTCTGAGGCAAAAGGGCTTCGTGTTCAGGTTGAATTGTATCGTATCATAGAAAAATCCTAAGTCCTAGTCCAGCACTTGGGACTTCAGTTTGGTTCGTTAAGTTTTGTAATTCACGTAGTCTACGCGCGGGACACGGATCGACCGATTTGGCGCAAGTGTCAACTTCGGAGATATTTGTCCCAGGCAGTCCGGGACAGTTGGGACAAAAGTACGCGGAAATTCAGGATGATCCACAATTCCTTCTCCCGCAAATGGTTTTTCGTCCGGGACAGCAACACTTTGACCCGTGAAACTTCAAATGGCCATATTTCCATGCTAGAACGCATCAACATGATTTTTACATGAAATTAAATTAAAAGGGCTTTTAATCCCATGAAGGAAAAAATAGCTGCCCGCAAGAATAGGTGCATTGTCATGGCTCTGAGCCTGAAGCATAACAATCAAGAAATCAATATTTTTAAGAAAATGTGGCTTCAATGTTTCAAATTCTTTCTCTGCTGCAGCACCTGGGACAGTATGGGGAGCCTTTTGCAAGCAATCACCCCCTCTTAATAAGAATTTCGGGATTTCCTTTTCCCCTTAATAAATTGGAGTGTTGGGCTCAAAAGAGGAGTTTTTTGCTTCCAAGGGTGCCAATGTGTTGCAAATCCTTTGGTGATCATATCTGTGCTTTAATAAAATATAAGTTTGTGGAATTTCCCCTTGTAATATTATCATTGTGTATGTTTGAAATATTGTTGTGAATGTGTTTTGCTAGATATGTGTCCACCTCTTCTAAAAATCCTGCACCGCTTTAGTGTAGGCTTCACTTCTGATTGTTAGGTTCTTCTAAACCCAAGATCACAACTATCTTGGTTGGGTCTACCAACAATCCTTCCTTACAAATTATATGCCCAAGTAAAGTGCCAAAAGGTGTTGCAAAGATGCACTTCTTAATGTTGAGAGAGATGCTCAACTGCCTGCACCTCTCAAACATGAGCCTTAGATTATCACAATGATCCTTGACTAAAGCATATACTATCCAATCATCCAAATACACCTGTAAAATTTATGAATAAAATCCTGAAATTCCTGCACAACAATGCGCGAGAACACTGCTGGCGCATTTTTCAATCCAAAGGGCATAACTGTATATGCAAAACTTCCCCATTCAGTGGTGAAAGTTGTCTTTTCTTGATCTTCCTTCTCAATGAGCACCTGGTGATAACCTGAAAATCCATCTGTGAAAGAATATATCTCACACCCAACAACTCCCTCAAGAATTTCTTCTGTGAATGGGGTGGGAAAAGGATCTATAACACATGAAGCATTAAGTTCTCTGTAGTCCACACAAATCCTTATCCTCCCATCCTTCTTAATGCTTATAACCATGGGGCTAACCCATTCAGATTCTTCAATAGGATCAATTATACCAGACTTGAGCATCTTGTCAATTTCATCTTTACCTTCATGCAAAGATTAGGATTCATCTGATAAGGCCTATTCTTAACCAAGCGTGCACCTTCTTTCAGCTTGATTTTCATCTCGCCTAAAGAAGGATGCACACCTTTCAATTCATGGTAACCTCATGGGAATAAGTCCTGGAAGTCACACAGGAGTTCAATAATCTTAGCCACTTCTTTCTCTTACCAGTAATCACCAATAATGGCCTCCTTAGGTTCTTCCTCTGTACTAATGTTAACCTTCTTTGTCTTCATAGGAGCATGATACACATGTGCCTTCTCATCTGCAATGTCCATTACCTCACGCATACCTTCAGTGTGGTTAACATCAAGGTTATCAACCTCATCATCATCTATCATATATACCAGTTTACCCTTTTCTTTTTCCTTCCAGACATGAACCATTTCTTCTTCATCTGTTTCCTCAAGATCAAGGAATGCTTCAAGATCAGGCTCCCCAAATAACTCCAGCATAAGTGCTTCAACCTTCACGCTATCTCCCAAAGTAAGGCACTTCATAATCTACAATGCTTCATGGACTGGAGGCTTAGTAGAAAAGTAATCAAAATTTTGGATCATACCTGAGGTCATCTCTTGCCAATTTGTTGTTTCCCTTTTCAACTTAGCATGGACATACCATGCACACGCGCAACTGCGTAAGGTGGAGTAGAACTTATGCACCCAAAGTGATGGTGGTAATGCCTCCTTTCCCTATGCCCATGTTCTCTCACAATCATGGACACGATGAGAGGCAGGAGACTTCCCATGAAATTCACAAGTTTGTGTAGGTACATTTCTCTGAGTAAACCTAGTAGAAAAGGTGATTCTCACTTCTCGCCATTCTAAAAGGCCATCTCTATGTGTTTCCCACCAACACACTAGTTATCCCACATAGAGTATAGACCAACATGTTTCTTCTATCCCCTTCATTCTACCACTGAGTCTCCATGGCACATAGGAATGCAGAGTGGTTCCCCTCACCAATGTACCTTGGTACCTAAGTAAATCCTAACCATCTCACCATGTGCGACCTAATAAATCTGGTGACTCTTCCTTTGACCTCACATCCGACCTTCTTGTACATTCCATGAGACTAGTTATCACAAGCAACACTAGTAGTGTCACTCACAGACTGTGCATCTTCCCAATGAAGCATGCCCTCCTTGGATGGTTCTAAATTCTTTGGATCATGCATTGATTGCACATATATTTTGTTGAGATCCTCCTAAATCAATGAATCAACATAGGGCTTAGCCTTCTTTTCAAACAGAGGTATAATCACGCACTCCTCAATGTTCTCAAATTTTATGTACCTTTTATTAAAGCACATATACACATTGTTCACATAGCACCAGGGCCACCCAAGTAATGTTGGAAATTTGTCTACTTCAGCAAGTTCCAACACCTCAAAGTCTCCAGTAAACTTGGCCCCCTAAATAGTAATAGATGCATCCTTCAGTACCCCAATAGGCATAGCCCTAGTTTTATTCTCCATATACAACACATTTAAAGATGGTTGCAATTGTGGTCTACCCATCTCATTCCAAGCATTCAGAGTTAGCAAATTCACTTTCGCAGCGGTAGCAATAAGAATGTTGCATAATAACCACCCATCAATTACTGCATCAAGTGTAATTTCCTTGTCAAATTCATGATTCTGAGGTGGTAGGTTTGCATGAAGTATATGCCTCTCGCGCTCAGACCCAGTGCATGGTACCTTTTCTCGCAACCATTATCCTAACAAAGGAATGATGTTCTCTTGGCACAACATCCTACACACCTCCTTTAAGTCATACATATCCTTTTGTGAGAGCTAAACTATCTTTTCTTACTCTCTCTCTCATGCGCTTCATATTTCAAGCACTATATTTCACCCTACAGTTATCTAATGACTCCCATATTTTTGTGGTAGACTTCCTTCTAGTGCACAACATCTGGATACTTAGCATGTACCATCTCTTCCCTTGTAATGAGTGGCTTAGTCTTTCAGAGGCTCATGTGCACATGCAGCCTTAGCACGTGTGGTAACCATTATAGTCTATAACTCAGGATCAGGTGTCTTCTTAGGCATCCATTGATCAACAACGACGTAATGTACCTTTATCATTCCCGTGCCCTTTCCCTTCTTCTGATTCTTGCACATGTGTTCATATAACTCTGGATAATCTTCTAACTTGTGTTGTTTCCCACACCATGAACAAATTGTATTCTGAGGGCACTCACACTGATAATGATTAGGGGATCCACAAGTATAACAAGTTCCTCATGTGAATCTGCCTCTTCCACCACCGCAACCTCAGCCTCTATATCCTCCTCAGAAGCCTCCATTCTTGTTATCTTCATGGTTGTGCCCTTCATGAGTATGGATTTATTGTTCCTTTGATCCACTCGCCACACTAGTCTGGTGCACTCCTGTCTCAACACCTTTGTGAATATGATCAATCAATCTACTGTCAATGGTGTCATGAGTGTGGGACTTACAAATATTACAATACATGGACACCTTCTTCATGAGTGTGTGTTGCAAAAGAGGGAAATCACAGACATCATGATTCAAGTGATAGACTTCACAATCTAATAGTAACATGTGCACTGACCTGCATGGGAAATTATCTTTAGTATGTCCCTCTACTTTGCAATCTGTGCACCATATTCCACTTCGTGTCTCATGCGCTGAGTTGGCAGAAATATTTTCCAACTTTTTTCCATAGTTGTAATTTGCACCTCTAAGAATGGGCTCACTCCAGTATCAACATTTCCAACAACTGTTCAGTGCAAAAAGATTCTTCCAAAGCCTCACACGGATCCACATATGTCTTGTGAGAGAGTGCTCTTCGGAATGAAGTAAATAATCCTACAACAAACCATTGTGCACATTGACTAGGATGAATGTCATAAGACAACTTTGACAACAAAGTCTTGAAACATGCATCATACTCCCTCAAACTTTCAACTAATCCTTGTTTGATATCCTTTAGCGTGTTGATGCCTTGTTGATCAAATTCAAGAATGTGAAACTCTTCTAGAAACGCAGAATGCAAAGCATCATAATCCACCACAGTCTGATGTGGATCATACTTCATATACCAACTATGTGCGTGCCCTTATAATGTAGTAGAAAACAGACTAACCTTCCAATCTGAAGTTGTAATTCCATTAGTGCACCATATTAATTCACACTTGTGCGTACATGCTCTACTACATCTTCAATACCTCTATACTCTGGAAAATGGAGAGACATCTCATAGTAAACCTATTGAGGTTGATGTTGGGGTTGCTAGGGATGTGGGCCTTGTTCACCAGATCCAGAACCAGAACCTCCACTAGTATTTCCTCCCCCCACTTGATCCACCACTGATCCTCCTAATCCGCCTATAACAGGATTCAGACTAGTTGACGTGTTTCTTTGTGTCCCAATCGAGGTACTAGACTAAATACCAATAGTTTGTATGGTCGTGTTTACTACTATAGTTCTCCCAATGGTTTGTGCCCCAACATTTTTTCTGGATGACACACATGGGAACAATCATGTCATAACACTTCCAAACAAAGTTGAATGTGATGCCATGGGTGCGCTACTAACTTTATCTCCTGAATTCAACACAAAATGATATCAACTCATCTCTACCTATTTACCTACACTAACCAGTTTCTCAATGACTACTTTTGGATTTGTAACACCAAGCGTAAGGGCTAGGTGGCTAGGTGGGATCAGATGTGTGCCTGTGGTCCTCATGCTCTCCTCTGACTCGCTCTCATTTGAATCCGAAGGGGATTCTCTACTGCTTACCCAATGTTGGGAGAACCAGATGTTGTGGCTCCTCTTCTTCCATGAGAGCTTCAAATCCTTCATGAGCCATCTCTCTCCTCAACTCCAGGGACTCCTCAATCTCCCTTTGTTTCACCATTTCCCTCTCTCATGCTTCATTAAACTTGAGCCATATTTCCTCTCTCTGCCTTGCTAACGCCACCAATTCTGCCATCCTTCTCCACACCTGCTCCTACCCTTGCACACGGTGGGGATTTTAGCTAGCCATGGGTAGGCTCTAAATCCAGTTCTATTATCAAAATCTTGATCGATAATGGTATAACGCGCAAATAAGATCCTCTGGGCTCACGCAAGAACTTGAACTCATCTTCCTCTAGACACAAATAAGTAGAAATAACGTACTCCAATGTATAACTGCGCAATACTCCAACCCACCAATGATCTACAACTCTAGTCCACTCCACATCAACATCAATAAGAGTTTGTTAATCCTTTTACATCCAAAGTCTCAGTCTATAACTCCAACACTTTCCTACTACATACGTTGTCAGCCACTCATACAATTCTACTAGAAAGAAGCTGAAGAATGTCTCATAGAGTGCATCATAAAGGTTGTTTTCCACCCACCGATGTGCATTGAAATCAGGTCCAGTGTTATATCTCTGTGAAAACTTATCTTTTCCATCATCTATCCAACCTTCAATACTCTCCAAATTCAATCGATATGCCATCGACAAGCAACATCCTGATAGAGAGTTTGAAAAGAGGTCCCGACAACAAAACCAAAATGTAGTCTTGATTTACCACCTACGGGTGCTATGCATGCTAATACTTCATCCAGTCAGATCTGAATGCTCACCCGAAGCACATGAAGCTACCAGGTCCCTCCTTTGTGTTGGTTTTTCAAGATGTTAGCATGCATGTTCATGATTACCAATATCAAAGCATACACTCAAATGTAGATCATTACAGATATCATAAGGAAACACATGTAATAAGGAAACATAACAGATCAAATAAGTACTAAGATCAATTGCACCATGTGCACACCATACTTAGATACATCAATTACTAGAATTCATCCTCCATATTCCATTATAGCAAAGTCTTACATAACAGAAGTTGAATACATAACAATATTATTATAGAGTCACACACCTTAGTACTTCATAGCAACATAACCCTATCATATCAACCATGTCTAATATAATGGGGTACAATAAATATATATATATATATAGGGGTGGGGACTTTCCCTTCACCACCTATGCATTGTCAAAAATAGGTTGCATGCTCAAAATAACCATGCACACATATAAAAGCAACTATAAAGCATGCATGCTTTCCTAACAAGCCTAATAATAGATTAATCTATAAATAAACTTTGCTTTAATCCTATTATTAGCTTGATCCATGCATGACCTTTGATCTTCAATTGCATGTGCTTTATCTCAAAAAATAGGCATTCCTTCATCCACAAGTCTTCATACTTTTCTCCTTGACATGATCCACACTCTAACTTGTTTTTTCTATTTTTAGTTGGGCACGTGCCACTTCAACTGGCTCTTGCACGCATCCACCCACCCCACTTGCACACCCCAATCTTCCACGTGGCTTCTTGATACTTAGCCAATTTTTCTAACCAAACATATGTCATTGCTTTTGTTATACATTCATTAGATAATAACGACGAATTATAACAATTATATCGTCACATAAGTTATCGTTTCTCATTAAACAATTTGTTGATACAACAATACAGAATATCACAAGATACAAGAATATAGATTAGAACAAATCCTTTATATTCATATTCATTTTTGATTATATCAATACATTTTTATAATTTGATTATCAAGGATAATCATTACTTACATTTGTCCCATTCGTCATACATATATTACTAAGAAACATTTCTCCATTAACCAGTACATAAACATCCATACCATACAAAATGATTAACACATAATACGTTATCCATTCCTTTTCTCATTAGTAAAACTTTCTCACCTGCAAGCTGGAAAAATAAGTTCAATAATGTACATGGTTAGTTCGCAAGAACTGGCATGGGCCATCTATACAAATAATGTTGCATGCTAACAAAATACAAAATATAAAAAAATTTAACCATAAACCAATAATAAATAAACCAGTATGAACATCTACTTCAAGATCAAGCAATTTCTGTTATGCACACCATAAAAGACAAAGGGGATGATACTATCTATATTTAAAGTAATTTACTATCCAGTTTGAGATCAAACATTCATACAAGGATAAGTATGATCAAAATTGGAAATTAGTTCCAACAAGTAAGAGACTTGTTAAGAAGTCAATTCATGCCTAAACCTTAAAGAAGGATCCCTTAATAAAATAAGATCAACTCCAATATATCATCTTGAGTAAAAGTTAACCCCTAATAGGTCCCACTAGAATTTCTTAAGATAACACAAAAACTACCCAAAGTATTATATCTCATGTGATTATCTTATTGGTACTCTCTAATTTCTCTTTTATATGGATATACCATATGATCCAAATTGTGGAGTAGTACAGAACCATGCAAATCTTACTTCCCATTTAAATTTATTGTCTCATATTAAACTTAATGACAGGGTATGAATCTAAAAGATTCAATATCTTACCTTAAGTTATCCAAGAATTAGATCAAGAAGTAATTCACCTCGGCTTTCCCGAGCTTATGCAATCCACCCTTACCTGTTTGTTGAGCTCGAAGGCTCTTCGTAAAATGATTAAAAGTAAAAAACAATTTCTCACCCATACCTTAACATTGGTTTCCCTTATTAGTTTTACTCACTACTCAACACAAAGAAGGTTCTACAATACCCTTTTGGAATTAGCTAAGGAATTCACAATCACTCAAACTCATAAACCATTTCATATTATTGCACAAAAGTATTATGTCAAGAGGATAATAATATAACTATGCTCAGAGGTTATACGAACATGGACCCATAAGCTCACAAGGAGATTCAATTTAGGGATCAACCATACTGATATTTTCTGAAACCATCAGACAAACATAACAACCATACAAAAACCATGCGTTCGGTGGACACAATCCCCAACCAGCTATAAAATTATGATTGAAATAGGTCAAAACTATAGGGTATCTGCATAGGGAAGGAGGATCCAACTAAAAATCATAAAATATGAGCCCATACCATTTACGACAAGGGCCATTTGAAACAACATTAATCTAATGAATAAACTATATATTTCTTCTACAAAGTCATTAATAGACCTTTGTTTCATTTTTAAATTATAACCAGATTTAAAAATAAGAAAAAATACAACGATCATATAACCAGAAGACATTTTGTATTTCTAAATCAGGAAACAAATTTGGGTAGAAGGAAGATGCCTTTATTTTGCAAGTTTTTCCTCATCAATTGACCATCAAACCCTAGGTTTCCCTTCACAGAATCTTTACAAAGACAATCACTCCAACAAGCTTGAAAGCTCGAACCCATAAAACCCCAAATCATTGTCACTATTTCCATATTTAATGTAACCAAAATTTCCCATAACTGGAAAAATTTCTTACTAAACTCTCACTGAATCCCTCTTTCATGAAAGATTTGAAAATAGATCTCATGAGAATAAGAGCTAAATTGAAGATGCAACAAAAATAAAAAGGATAACTGTCATGCATGTCATTACCTTCCTCAAGAAGCTTCTCTCGTTTCCCAAGGAACCACCCTGGGTTATTTAATGTATTTAATGTTTAAGCAGAGCCACGTAATAGCTTTAAAGACCTCACGCCACCACTCACTAAGTTTATTTCCAAACTTAGTTGTAGTTTTCAGTATTGAAATAATAGAAAATAATAATTAATCCCCTTTGACTTTGCATGGTTTATAAATAAAACTTATCACTTATTTTTTTATTGGCATGGTGGATTATATCCATAAATCAATGTTTGGCTTTAGGCACTTGCATGGAATTCAAACAACGATTAAATATTTAACAATCATTTAACTTTACCTAGGTCATTAATCAACCACTTCTAGAATACTAACAATGTCATTCGACTAAGATCGAAATAGTTTGACTTCCATACAAGTAAGACCAACGAACACGGTCTAAGACTCTAATAATCATAAATAAAATCTAAGTAAATTTTTTTCCTTTCTTTTCTTATCAATGCACAAAAGATTATAACAACCCGACTAATCCAATGCACTCGAGTAAGGTCAAAGACCATATTCTTACCAATCCTCAATTTAATCCCAAGCATCTTATAACAATTAAATGCCACTCAATGTGGTTGATTAACCCTTAAGATAATAGTAACCATTGCCATGGCCAATGGCCTAAAGGAAAACTTAACTAATCGATATTTATATTATCCATTTGGTCGAGGATATTCAAATTAATCTTTCAATATGCCCCAAGACCATTGATAATCGTAATTAAGCATTATAACAAATTCCTTTGTTACAGAGCTTGATAAACGCCCCTTTGAAAAATTCAGAGTTAAATGTGCATGGAGATCAATAGATCCACTTAACTTTGCCTCGAAAACTATAGTTATTAACCATGATAAACAAAAAGAGATTTACCTTACTTCCTTAACACAATCAATGTTTAACATGCTCAAGGTTCAAGACCAACAGATAGATTCAATAGCATAAATTTATTCACGAACACCGTCATGGTTACAACTAAATGATAAATTATGATAATCTTACCTTTAATTTCCTTTTTCGTTGACCTGCAACATTACTAGCACAGTAATGAAGACCTTCCTATGCACTATGATCCATAATTGACAAGATCAACACAGTACATTAATCAACCATATATATAATAGAAATCAATATTTTTTTGTACCAAATAATACAATCCCAACTAGGAGGTAGATTTATCAATATTGTGTAAACATCTTGAATAGTAATCAAGTATAATCATCCAAGTACAAATTTACTATTCATTTATGAACCATCATTAAGATAATAAAATATTCTAAACATGTATAGTAACCAAATTGCACATTGATATTACGAACCATTGCTTACAACAAGGTTGAAATAAACTCATTCAACAAGCAAAACAAGAATAAGTTGAAAAATGTTAAGTACTTTATGATCGTCGGACGATAAGCGTTGTTGCGCAGTTGTGCATACAACTACATGTATGCGTGTATATCCTTTTTAGGATGTACATGTGCACATGTAGCTACATATTCAGCTACACAAAAGTGTTTGTACCCCTTCCCTCGTAAACCAATCAACATTTTCCTACTTATCCTTCCTATGATACAAACAAAAATTACGAGATGTGACAATTATAAATAACGGAGTGTCATTAATTGGCATCCAGAATAGCAAAAGGCTAGTTAATTAATGAGGTGTCGTTAATTGACCAAATGGAGGTGAATGTTAGCTAATTAGCTGGAAATCACTAATTATAACAAAATTATGGGAAAAAGGATAATCGGTGCAATTTTAATAGTAAAATTGAGTAGCCATATTTAGGCGTCTACATTTTCCCTTCTTTGATGTGGTGTAGCACAAATGACGTGACTTTCAAGATAGTAGAAAATCATAGAAAAATTAGTAGAATGGATGATGTTTCCCCCTCAAGTGTCAATGGTCAAGCGATGATAAAATATAAGAAGGAAATATCACAACAAAAGAATAAAATACTATAGTGAACAAGGTCAAGTGATTGATTGGAAAAGAAGTCCTGTGTTTTAACGGATTGAAGAAACCAAGGGGGAGGGGGGGAAAATATGATCCCTATTACCCCAAGTGTTTGGAAGACAATGCTAATAGAAATAGAAGGGATTCAAACTGGACCTAGTTGGCCATTGTTAAAATTGATAAAAATTGGAAGATGATTGCTAGAAAGTTAGGTAGAATGGAAACAATCATATACATGGAGAATCAGAAGATCGTAATGTAGTTGATGAACCATCTGGCTTAGAAGTAACTTTTTATTTGATATAAGCATACAAAAAAAGTGTAAAATTACATGAAGAGCCATAATATTGATTTTTGGTCATTTTTAGAGGACAAAATCAAAGCAAAATACATAAAGTAATGCAGTACAAGAAAGTAAACAAGAAGACCAACAAAAAAATGTACTCAAACAAACAACATTTAAGAGATCTGCACCAATGTTTTTGTTATCTAGCTTCAGTTCCCACATGTTCGAGTTAAACAAAAAGTGTTTAAAATGGAACCCCAAGCAAGGATACATGCAAGGTAAATAAAGGAAGGACATATAAATATCTTGAAAAAGTAATCCCACCCTATGAAACTGCCCCAAGCAATGATATATGCAAGGGAAGATAGACATAGAAAGTAAACCATCTTTGGTAATGAAGGAAGATCAAAATGATTTGCATGTCATGCATGAGAACAAGCAAGGACCAAAGGAAGATGTTTTCTAAGATAATTTTCGATGTCCAAGGATATTGTGTCTTGTGAATAATTTAGATGGTTGAATGTTGTGTACAATTTTTTTGGATTTGTGAATTTTTTACCAATTTTTTTGTATTTTTGAATGTTTACGATTTTTTTTGGAATTTTGAATGTTTACCACTTGTTTTGAATTTTCAATTTTTTTAGATGAATGCAGTGAAGAGAATGATAACAACATGTGTGGTACACCGTAAATATCATCAGGAAGCAATGATATGCCCAGACGAGAAGAAAAATTTAGCAAAAAATTACTATTTAAATAAATAAATCATCATGACAAAATGTCAATATGTGACATGAGGAAAATAGAGGAAAATGTTAGTAATCATGCCCCTATGAGATAATAAAAAATGAAGAATGGGGGATGGGAGGGTATAAATAGCAAGGGAGGGGTAAAATCCATCTTGACCCTTTTGTGCTATTACACCTTTTCTGCCCCTTGTGAGAGATTTTTTATTTGATATTTGAGAGAGATGACATGATTACAACACAAGAAACATCATGTTGATTGTGTTTGAGAGAATGGATGGATTTCAGACAATGGTTTCATGGTAAGTAATGAAAAAAAATTGTTTTAATCACATTTAGTGCATTTTTTAGCTAGTAGAAAAATGATTTTTAATGCTAGTGCACACTATTATGCGCATTAGCGTAGCTCAAAAAATGCACTAGTGTGAACTTCATGCTCTAGCATAAAATAAACAACAAGGGCGTTATTAGTGTTTGTGCTAGCATATTTCACATGTTAGTGTTAAAAAAATATCATGAGCGTAGAATTGTTGTGCTAGCATAATATGTGCTAGTGTCATCGTATATTTGCTAGCATAGAGAGATGTGTGCTAGCGTGTCAAAAAGTGCGCTAGTGCAGTTTCCATTTTTTAGAAGAATTTAGGAGAAGTTAGAAGAATTTAGAAGTTAAGATTTAAAATGAAGAAATGATGTTAATTGTTGATGTTTTTCGGTGATATGCAGGAGATACCACATAATTTGGATGTATGAGAGCACCACAGACGTCTGCGAGCCTATGAGAGGATATTCACTTGACATGAGTACATGGGACTAGTTATGCTAATCGAGGTAACTATGGTTAGCTTACATTACAAATTTTCCACATATAAAATTGGATCATGCCAAACTGACAGCATTAGCAGAGTGATGACATAATGGGAGTTGAAACTTCTGACTTCTAACTCAGGGAGATGATTGTTACACTTGAGGATGTCTATCAGATCTTGTAAATTCTAATATGGGGCAATTTGATTTTATATGACAATGACATAGATCATATATGGGGACATATTTGGGACATATGTTCCACTAAAGAGGATATACCCCGAGAGGGGATGACAGTACATTTGTACAAATTTTTCAAGAGCAGGAGGATTACATGAATTCCTTTGTACATGATGGCTCTTATCTATGGCTTACATACTTCCTGATAAGACGGGGATGCACTTCTAGTTGGGTATTATTAGAGTAGTGTCCCGATTGATAGAGGGAAATATCTTCGCATGGGTTTAGTGTATATTGGCTCATCTATACAAGGAGATGAACTTGATTGCATATAGATAAGATGACAAGCTTGAGTCATATGACCCTACTACAAATTTGGGAATGGGATCGCATTGCGATTAGACATCCACTGGGTTTTTTTTTAGATAGACAACCTGATGATCCCTTATATGTTGAAGATATTGGAAGATAGTGGGTGCAAGGATCAAAGGTCACTTGGGGAATATCACCTTCTATAGGTGAGACATTAAATGACCTACAACTATGTATGGTGACCTTGAGGCCATACAGAATATACAAGTGGCATATATATGTGATAGAGTTGAGTATAGTTGAGGTATATAACTTCCTCATAGGCTAGTCGTAGCCACATTATGGTTTGGTATAGATTGCATAGGGTAAAATGCCAACTAGGATTGATACAAGGTAGTCCAAGTGATGAGCGATGGTACAGCATGCATTAGTGTGTGAAACTTTTTATTTTAGACCTCTACATTACATTGAGGATTACATTACAGAGCTTCAGAGGAGTTTTCCCACTCGGTATGGGATGCTCGTCCATAGGTATTTTATCTAGGGACTACCATCGATTACCCATATTAGTATATGATAGTGTTGTTCGAGGCATATTACCATTCCGCAGGTCATCCATAGCAGCTTGGACAGCAACACTAGTAGTAGAAGATAAGGGATGATTTTTGAGAGATACGGAATGACTTGGCTAGCATGAGGCCGAAGCATAGGTACAATTCTAGGGCCATAGGTACATGGACCATAGGCACAGGTTTCCCTAAGGCCACAGATATAGATGACATAGTGTACAGTGATTCAGTTAGCAGGTTCCACAAGTTTCAATTATTCAGTAGGTGCTTACCAGCTAGGTATTGCTAGTTATTCAACAGTGTCTAACATTATTACTGGGTCCACCATCGCCACCTAGAGTAGGTACTCTAGATGTTGTAGTCTGGACATGGGGGGATGGGGATGGATATTAAGTGGGGGTTGTGCAGGGATGGACCACAAATAGTAGTGCTTGTTGTTTTAAAGTGATTCTAGGAGTATGTGGGATGTTCAGTGGCCACCTTATAGTTAGAGAGGGACATGACCATGCTACGAGGAGACATAACACTTATTACAATACATGACCCTTTAGAGGTAGATGGAGGAGAGAGCCGCATAGAATAGGTTTCTCTTAGAAAACATATACAGTAGGTGATTTCTGAGTGAGATCATCTTACCTCAAAGAGGAATTAGCTGAGGCTAGATATGGAAGAGATCATAGGAGGGTGCAATTCTCCATAGCGTGCAGCAGTAGGAGCTAGATCCAAGGACATTATTTATGATTTTTTGGAAACATCTGGTGAGTTTGGATACTACATAGGTTTATACCAGTCTATTATACCAGAGGGCTAGAGGGCACCTCCTTGCAACCAATTTTTTGGCAACATATCGATGAGGTCATATAAACCATCAAAATTAATTAGATCAATACATATACCCATGTCTAGGTCATAAGCTGGGTAGTCCTGGAAAAGGAGAGAGTCAAGGTTTACTCCTTTATTAGCTAATGGATTATGTATATGTATTGTTTTTTGTATATTCCTTGAGATAAAGGAACATATTTTTGATCGATGCCCATGATGGCATACCCAATATGTATATGATTTTTTTGAGATACATTGGTATATGGACATTGATGATTTTTAACATATATATGATGATGTAAATTGATGTATATACCATTTTAATTTAAGAGATGGCATGTTATTCCATGTTTTTATTATGTTTTATGATGAGTTGGGATAAAAATAATCCCTACGGCCCCATTGATGATATGATTTGATGTGATGTGTTAGGTTAGCATACATATTGATTTTACTTTATGATGATGTAGCTTAGCATTTATTGATGATATGTGATGATGTTGCAGATATATGTGATGATATGAATGTGAATGATGAAATGATAACACACAAGGTACAAACAAATAACACAAGTACAAGGAACATTTAACAAATCTAATATATATGCATGCTAAACAACACAACAATCTAAAGCAAGAATTAATCTAATCAAGTAAACAATAACTAATTTAAAAGCATGCAAGACAACACACTATATGTACAAACAAAAGATATGACTATGTGCAAACAAACAAATAGGAAAGAAAACAAAACTATTTTGTTTCTTTGGAACATTTTCAAAATGTTTTTTACTATTTTTTGTATTTTTTTCAAGACAATGTTATACTATTTTTGTTGTTTTGGTAAGACCTATTTGAATGTTTTTAGGTTTTTCTTAAAGTTTTCCAAAGTTATGTACATTAAAATGAAGATGCATAAAGATGGTGTCCCAGCGATAGACGTGAGAATGTACAAGGGAAAAATCCTCACATATATACAAGAATTTGATTAACTGGATCAAGGTCATGAAGGATAGGCTCAAAAGGATTTTAGACAAAGGCGAAAGACTAGATTAAGATAAAGCAATCATTCCCCTAGGTGTGAGATTCTTGTGAACAATGAATCCTCATATGGTACGATGGGAACCTGCTTTTCACCAAAGGTACTTGTCCAAAGTGCCACAATTGTGTGGTTTTCACACTTGGATGAGTTCATTTCTCTTTAATGTTTATTATTATTATTAGTTTTTATTTTTGATTGATTTTTTTTTATTTTTTGATAGGTATCCATTATTAGGCATAGAAAAAATTGAGATGCATGGAATTCATGGGTTCACTAAGTTCATCACCATCAGGATAGGAAAATTTATAAGCACATGAACCAAATTTTTCCACCACAATGTATGGCCCTAACCAGTTAGGTTCAAACTTGCCTTTCTTCTCACACTCTTTTATAGTGTTGAACTGATTTTATTTAAAGAACAAGGTATCCTACCTAAAATTCATGAGGTATGATGTATTTTTTGTAGCTCCTATGCACTTGATTATGATACACTTTGAGGTGATAAAGGGCATCAGAGGCACCTTTCATCAAGTAGTTCCATCTCTGTTAGCCTAGCCATTCTATAGTCCTCATATTTATCTAAATAATCTCTCAAGGATATCCGCAAAGAAGGAAGCTCGATCTCAAGGGGTATAATGGCTTCAGTGCCAAATACAAGGGAATATGGGTTGCACCTGTAGGTGTGTGGATAGAATTTCTATAATCCCAAAGGGTTAATGGATTTGAAGATGCCAATTGTGGCCAGTTTTACCAACCATTTTCTCCATGATACACATAAGATTCTTATTTGAGGCTTCGACCTGTTCATTACCTTGAGGGTAATAAGGGGTATACCATTTATGGAGGATTTGAAAGTGTTGTCACAATGCCTTCACTTGTTTTTTCTTGAAGGATTTACCATTGCCAAATATAATGGTAGAAAGTATATCATAGTTGTAGCTGATATGGCTCATGATGAACTTAGATATATGAACAATAGTAACAAAGGTGAGAGGAACAACCTTCACCCATTTGGTAAAGTATCCAATAGTTGTGATAATATGCTTACAACCATCAAAGGAATTTGGTGTGAGCTTCTCTATGAGATCGAGTCCTTATTTCAAAAATGGCCATGTTGTCGTGATAGGTTACAAATATTGTGATGAAGCATGTAGTAAATTGTCATTTTTTTGACATAGAAAACATTTCTTCACATAGTGACAAAATGTGTTTCCATATTAGGCCGAATAGTATCCTACTCTGTAGAAGTTTCTTTAGAAAGAACCATTCCACTAGTATGAGCCCCACAGATGCCTTCGTGCACCTCTTTGATTGCTTAGAAAGAATCTTCTAAATTTAGACAACATAATAGAGTCCCATCATAGCCTTGATGATAGAGAGTGCCCCCAAGTAGGGTATAAAAGGATATTCGTTGGATAAGGGTTCATTTTTCAGAATGGGTTATGTTAGGAGGGAATGTACCATCCTTTAAGTAATTAAATATATCAAGGTACCATGGGGAAAAGGGACCAACAACTTCATAAACCAAACATGATTCTGGCATGTCATATACAAGTACCGTCAAATGATCAATAAGGAACTAAAACTCCTTAGTGTCTGGAGATAGTCGTAGCAATGCTCTGATGGTAGCCATGGCATCTACTAAATGGTTCTTTGCTCTTGGTACCTGTTGAAAGGTGATTTGTGACAAAGTATTCCTTTAAAGTATCTACCATTCACTTGTATGGGATGATCTTCTCATCCTTGACCTTATACTCATCATTCACTTGTTTAATGATCAGTTGGGAGTCACTTATAACCTTGAATTGTCTGATATTCCATCGTATAGTGACTTTCAATCCTACAATGAGGGCTTCATACTCAGCTATATTGTTGGTACATGGGAAACCAAGTCTAAAATCCTAAGGAATCAAATCACCTGTAGGGGTGATAAGAACAACACCTGCTCCTAAACCATTAAAGGTAAATGACCCATCAAATTATATCTTCCATGTGGAATATTCCCCAATATATAACACAGAAGCATCTGGAAGATCAAAACTCAATGGTTCAGTTCCAAGTAAAGGAGCTTCAGCTAGTTGATCAACAAACACTTGTCCTTTAACTGCTTTCTGGTTGACATACTCAATATCAAACTCACTAAGAAAGATGATCCAATTGGCCATCCTCCTAGTAAGCGTGGGTTTAGATAAAAGGTACTTGAGTGGGTCAAATTTGGATATTAGCTTGGTTTTGTTATTCAGAAGGTAGTGATGGAGTTTTTGAAAGGAAAAAACAATGACCAAGCAAGATTTTTAAATTTGTGGATAATTGAGCTCATAGGAGATCAATGTATGGACGTAATATTTAATATAATGCATTTCTCTTTTTGATTTAAATCATATTGAGCTAAGAGTGTGGCGATAGCAAATTGAGTGGCTGATTTATATAGAAAAAGGGGTTCACCTGGGGTAGGCAGTACAAGAACATGCGGGTTAGCCAAATACTCCTTGAGTAACACAAACACTTGTTGGAAATCAAGACCCTAATGAAAATCAACATATTTCTTGAGAATATGGGTGAATGAATGGCATTTATCTTACAAGTTGGGAGATGAATCTGTGGATGGCTTGGATTTTACCTTGCAAGTTGTGTAGTAACTATTTGAGGTTCTTGGGAGGAGGCATTTATGTAATAGCCATGACCTTTTTTGGGTCCACTTCAATTCCTCTTCTAGAAACGATGAAGCCTAGTAGCTTTCCTAAAATCACACCAAAGACACACTTATTTGGGTTGAGTCTAACCTTATAATCTCTTAGACGTTGAAAGATACGACATAGGATTTCTAGATGTTCTACTCTAGTCTTGGACTTACCCAAGATATCATCAACATAGTCTTCCATAATATCATGCAACATGTCATGAAAGATGATAGTCATGACTCTTTGATAAGTTGCACATGCATTCTTGAGGCTGAAAGGCATGACTTGGTAACAAAATGTACCCCAAGGGGTAGTAAAGGTAGTTTTTTGTTGGTCCTCTTTTGTAATTTTTTATCTGATTATAGCCTAAAAATCCATCCATGAGGGATAGCATTTCATATCCTGCAGTGGAATCGACAATCATGTCAATGTTTGGAAGAGGAAAGTCATCTTTTGGACATGCTTTGTTGATGTCCCTGAAATCTATGAAAATTCATATACCAATAGGCTTCTTCTAAACATGCACTACATTGGAGATCCATTCTGAGTAGTCTATAGACCTGATGAATCCTACTGCTAATAATTTTTCTAACTCTTCTTTGACCAAAAGAGCCACACAAGGATGCATCTTTTGTAATTTATGTTTGATTAGCTTTTTTCGATTCATGCACAACTAAGTTATGCACTACGAAAGAAGGATCCAAGCCTGACATGTCTACATAGGACCAAACAAATACATCTAAAAATTCTCGAAGGAGCATAGAAAAAAATTTGTTCATGCGCTGAGAGAGAAGCTCTCAGTTTAACCATTTTAGGCTCATCTTTTGTTCCAATGTTAATATCAATAGTCTCCTCCACCAACAATTTGGATCCATCCTCCATACACGTAGGATCAGGGGGAGATTGATATCTTTCTCTAAGGGCATCTCAATGATATTTTCACCCATAGGCTGGTCACTTTTTATATCCTTTGATTTTTCAATTTGTTTGTCTGATAGTGCCTCAAAAAGGTTTTTACTATGGGACTTGTATTTCTTCTTTTGACAAGGCTTTTTAGAAGATAATTTTCCCTTGTTTTCTTTTTTATTTTACTGACCACATAACTCAACCTCCTCCCTGAAATACACGTATGCATCAAGGTTGATAGAGAATCCCTTTTTTTGATCACCGATAGGAATGTCATCACGTAGACCCATGAATTCACCAATTGCTTCATCATTTTGAAAGAAATAAATTGGTACATGTTATTGTTGGTCTCAATTTACAAGGGATGGGTGAAGAATAATTAATTTAGGAGTTGAAGGGGACAACGTTAAAATAACCATGTCGGAGAATAAGTTAGTTGAAGAAAGGTCCTTGTACATGCTACAAAGGGAATCTGTTTCACTATCATAACCGAAAGATCTATCCTCACATTCAGAAGAGGTGGCTTCGACTTCTGGAGGATATGACCCATAAGATCGAATACCAATACCATATCTTTCCATATTTTCATGTGGTGTCAGAAGAGGTTCCCGCACACCTTGTTCATCTATGCCACATCCATATCCTTGATACCTCATGGCATACATCATCTTGTTAGGGATGACATACTTAGGAGCTTGATAGCATGAAGCCATCATATCATCAGGGGACTAGGATGTAGAAGTGTCAAGCATTTTCTCATCTGCTAAGAGGCCACCTGGAAGGAAGGTGTCAATATTACAATGTTCTTGGGACTATTGAGGCTGATAACTGGGTCTACCATGTGTTTTAGGTGATAAAGGAAGATTTGAAATGAGGATATCTTGTTAAAGGTTGTATTCTCCACATTCGGTAGAAAGGAATTTCATATCCCATATAGTAAATGGAGATACAAATGTAGAAGCACTAATTTCATGTGAGCGTAGTGTATCAAGATCAACATAGGAGGTGAGAGCCTCAGATTGAATTTGAACAACTATTTCAGTAGAAGGACATTCATATGTAGTGGGGTAAGAACCAGATAACACTCTGCAATGTGCAAAGGGTTATGGGTCCCCAAGAATGGTGAGTGTTTTATCCTTCATGGTAAAGTTTGATACATTGATGGAAAGTTGAGGGCATGGCCTACATGGCATGAATCCATGGGTGACTGAGAAGCATATTATAGGTTAGTTCCAAGTCCAAGACATGGAACTGGGTATCATGAATAGCGGGCCCAACTTCCATAGGCAAAGTTATTGTTCCAGTTGATTACCACTTTGCATTAGCATAAGCCTTAATGGTGATTACATTAGGCTCCAGTTCTATATCAGTGCGTCCTAGCTATCTAATGAGTTTCAAGGTAAACATGTTTAGGCTTGATATGTTATCCACAAGAACCCTTTTGATATTATTATGAGTAACGATCACTTTAATGTATAAAGGGAGGCTGTGTGTATGATCATCCATTGAAATCTCATGTTGGCTAAAGGTAATATGTTTAGATGGAGAAAGTTGCGCAACCAAGGCTTGGAAGTGCAATGGATCAATATCTATGGAAAAATCCTAACCCCTAAATAGTTTTATAAAGAATGTCCTTATGAACATTAGATATCTTGAGAAGATCCAAGATAGAAATCTCTATAGTAGTCTTCTCAAGCTGCTCGAGGAGATTATGACTATCCAGAGTGGTAGGCAGAGGAGGTTTTGGAATGATAAGTTGAGTGCATCATGTTGCCACGACACACTAATGTGTCTTGATCTTAATAGTATTCACATGCTCAGTAGGAGGATGAACACAACCAATGAGGGAATCATAAGGATGAATTTTTAAACCAACAACATGGTTGAAATTTTTATTCTGGGAAGATTGACCTTGATCCAACTTTTTCTCTGCTTGTTTATGCTTAGGGAATGGCTCTTTATAGATTCCCAAATATTTATTAGAATATTTGTTGGGCTCGGGTGAATCCATTTCAACATCTCCACTATCTATGAGGTCCTGAAATGAAGTGCTTTAACTTTGAACATTTATCTGTAATATGCCCTTTGAAGTGATAATATTCACAATATTCATGGTCTTTATACCATGAAGGTTTTGGTGCATTGTCAACAAAGGGTGTAGTATTAGGGAACCTAACCATGTTTGGTGTATCCAAATGTTTTAAGATTGATGACAAAGAATCTGTAAGTGGAGTGAACACTCGATGTTTAATCTCAGGTGCAGTTTGGAAAGTTTTAAAGGAGAGCTATTCTGGACTGCTTGAACAAGTTTAGAATTTTTTATTCCATAACCTACGATGTTCTTGTTCTTGTTGAAGAATTTTAGTTTGTTCGTTGGTTTGGATTCATGGTTATCTCTTTGAAAGGGTTTTAAAGTCCCTTTAACAAATAAAGCTTTCTCAATTTGGCTTCTTTTCTCAATAACTTCTTTGAAAGTGATTACATAATGCATTTGCAAGTGAAAGGCTATCTCAGGATGTAATTTAGGTACGAAAATACTGACAAGTTGTTTCTTAGGAATAGATCAAGGGAAACGACTAGCTAACCCTCACCATTGTTGTAGGAAACCAACGAAGTTTTCCTTAATATGTTGTTTGGCATTACAAAGGTCTATCATAGTGATGTCACTTTCCATATTGAATGAAAAGTGGTGAACAAACTTTTAAGCTAATTCAGAAAACGTGAAAATAGACCCTTTGGGAATATGAAGAAACCATTCAAGTTCCTGGCCTCCAAGACTACGTGGGAACAAGTGAATAAGATCATTTTTACAATATGTAACTTCTTGATAAGCCATGAAGAAGTATTTGACATGATCACGTGGATCACCTTTACCCCTATATTTGTCAAATTTAGGGACATTGAAACTTAGAGGAAAGGGCATACACAACATTGCCCAATCGAAAGGGTATGGACATAGTTCTTCAAAATGAAATTTCTTACTATGTCCAACGTTATTTTCTTGAAGAATTATAAGGGTTATTTTCATGGATTGCCACTATTGGTCAAAAATATGGCCATGCAAAGGTGTGGCAGGTATGTACATGTGGTTAGAATTTGATGTTTCATTGCCACATATTTAAATGTAAAGTTCATCATATGTGACCTTAGGTTTCTCATTACATGCAACTCTACATGTGTCTCTCTGGACATGGGAGGCAAAGTTTTCCAATTGACGATTAAGGCTTGTAATTGTTGTTGAACAGTGACCTCATCCTTGTGGGGTTCTTCTTGAGTTTCATGTGGAGGGAGTTATTCGTAAACTTCACTCTCAACTCTAGCTTCACAATTAATTTGAATGGGTGGTATGTGATGGCCACTTATGTTTTTAGGAGCTACTTCTTCTTCATTAATATTTCTTTGACTAGAAGTAGAAGCATGTCCCGTATTTAATATGTCATCAACAAATCCAGGGGGATGTTTTATTTCTTCTTCTCTATGAACCATGTTTGTAAGAAGAGTATGGTCAAATTCAGGTGGCAATCTAGCCCCTAATTCTAGAACTCATGCTAGAACTTGATCTCTATTTTGGAAAAGGAAGTTGTCTATACGTGTTGGATCAAACTCAAAGTTATCCTGAGGATTTTTTGCCTTGTCTACACTATGGTCAGTCAAGTTTTTGTCTTCAAGTAATTATTCCAAATTTGTACTGATGAAAGGATTTTATCCTAATCTTCTATGTTCCATTCTCGCAATAGGAGGCATGATAGGAAATTTTTTGCTAGGTTTTGAAAAATGTGTACAAGTACTATAATGAACTTAGACAAAATCAAGCAATGTGACAGCTGTAAATGTCACAAATAATTTCAAAGAATCAAGGAAAAATCAAACTGCTGAGTTGTGGAGCTCAATTACTTCATTTTAGCATGCAATTAGAACTTGTTGGAAAACACAGTAACCGACATCGGTTAAGTTCAGACCGGCATCAGTTAGGGAATACCGACATCGGTCAAGGGCAAGTAAGAACTGACGATAGTTAGGAAGAACTAGCGTCGGTTACCTGTGTGACGAAGTTTTAATTAACTCTCATGAATTATATCTATTTTTAGCATTAAAATAGATTTATTGATTGTAATTGCATGACGAAGTGCCTTAAGTCTATAAACAACTATTTATAAGCATAAAAGCTAGGGTTTAGAAGAAAGTGTATGGATCATAATTACAAGATAATTAGGTGACAGAGAATTCTTGGTGAAGAAGAAAATGGTTGATGGAAAGAAAGTGTTGAACATCTTAGAGGTGTGGAAGATTGTAAATCTTCATTGTATATCTTGTCAAAGCTTTGGATAATAAATTGGCTTGTTTCTTGGTGGACGTAGCCCACACTGGGCGAACCACGTTAAATCTGGTGTTGATTTATGTCTCTTGTTTTGTATATTTCTTCTGGTAGATTTTTTTTATTTGCATGTATGCTTAGATCTGATGTATTGTCTGTAAAACTGGTGTGCTAACCCCAATAACTAGTATCAGAGCTTTGTTTGAGGGTTTTGTGTGTTGACAAATTTACTCAGAGGGTTTTTTGATTGAGTGGGAGCTACAGCAATGGCAGAAGATAATAAATACAAGGTAGATAAATTTGATGGCCAAAATTATCAATTATGGAAGATGCAGATTGAGGATTATCTGTATCAAAGAGATTTGTACTTACCGCTGGATGAGAAGTCTAGACCTACAAAAATGACTGATGAAGAATGGAAGATTATTGATAGAAAGTCTTTGGGATCTATAAGATTAAGCCTAGCAGCATCCGTGGCTTCCAATATTATAGAAGCAGCTTCTACGGTAGACTTAATGAAATCTCTTGCTAATTTATATGAAAAACCTAGTGCTTCAAATAAAGTTTATTTGATGAAGAAACTATTTAGTTCTAAGATGCATGAAGGTGAATTTGCCTCTAGTCATTTGAATGATTTCCGATCTATTGTAAAATAGTTAAAATCAGTTGCTATACCATTTGATGATGAAGTAAAAACACTTTTATTCTTATGTTCTTTGCCTGATAGTTGGGACAACTTGGTAATGGTTGTTAGTAATGCAACATCTGCTAATAATATTTTGAAGTTTGATGATGTGGTTAGTATAATCTTAAATGAATAAATTCACAGGAAGAGTACAAAGGAATCATCATCTGGAAATGCTTTGAATGTAGAAAGTAGGGGCATGCAGAAGGAGAGATCCAAGAGTAAGAGTAATGAGAAATCAAAGTCAAGGGATAGCAGATCTAAATCCAGAAGTAAGGGAATTGCTTGTTGGAAATGTGGAAAGAAAGGACATGCAAAGAAATATTGTTGGTCAAAGGGTAAAGAGAATCAACAACCATATAAAGGTAAAAAGGTGAATCTTTCTTCATCAGAGGTAATGTAAGATGCTCTTATTCTTTCTTTGGATAGTAGAATTGAATCATGGGTTTTAGATTCAGGAGCTTCTTTCCATGCAACCCCTAATAAGGGTTATTTCAGAAATTATGTCCAGGGCAATTTTGGGCATGTTTATTTGGGTGATGATGAACCTTGCAGTATTACTGGTAAAGGGGAAGTTCATCTAAAATTGTAGAATGGAAATACATGAGTATTAAAAGATGTGAGGCATGTGCCAAGCCTCAAGAGGAATCTTATTTCTGCAGGGTAACTAGGTGAATCTAGTTGCATGGTTACTTTTACAGGAGACTCTTGGAAAGTCACCAAGGGTGCTTTTGTTGTGGCAAGAGGTAAGAAGGTAGGAACATTATATTTATCTACCTGTATTACTGATTTCTTTTTCTGCATTATCTACTTCAGATTTAGATGCATGCATGTGGCATAATTAGAGTCAAAAATGAATGCAGATCTTAAAGGCTAAGGGTAAGTTATCATATTTGAAAGATTTAGATCTTGATTTTTGTGAGCATTGTATCTTTGGAAAGCAAAATAGAGTGAGATTTCTCAAATTTGGGGCAACTAAGAAGGAGCAAAAATTAGAGCTTGTACACTCATATGTGTGGGGACCAGCTCAGGTAGCTTCTCATGGAGGATCCTAGTATTATGTTACTTTCATTGATGATGCTACAAGAAAGGTATGGGTTTATTGTATTAAACATAAATATGATGTTTTTGAGACTTTTAAAAGATGGAAAGCCCTTGTTGAGAATGAATCAAATTCTAAGTTAAAGTGTCTTATATCTGACAATGGTGGTGAATACTATAACAAGGCTTCCAATGATTATTGTTCAGTGAATGGGATACGTAGAGAAATAACGGTTCCAAGAACACCACAAGAGAATGGTGTTACAGAAAGAATGAACATGACAATCATGGAACATGCTAGAAGTATGAGGATACATTCTGGATTGCCCTTGTAGTTATGGGTAGAAGTAGTTGATACAACGGTTTATTTCATTAACCACAGCCCTTCAAGTTCACTAGATGGAGGAATACCAGAGGAAGCTTGGACCGAAAAAGAGGTAGATCTTTCTTTTCTAAAAGTTTTTGGTTCAGAAGCTTTTGTGCATGTTGATAAGGAGAATAAGAAAAATTTGGATGCAAAATCCAAGAGGTGCACTTTCATTGGTTATGGATATGGTGATTTTGGTTTCTGTTTTTGGGATTTAGAAAATTATAAAATTATTAGGAGTCGTGATGTTGAATGGAATGAAAAGAGAATGTACAGGGATAAAATTTTGGTACTCAGGGATGAGAAAATTGAGAATTTTATTAATGAAAATGAACTCTCAAGTTTTAAAGAAACACCTACAGAAATACACAGTAACTGTGGTCAGTTAGTCCCTGACCGACATTGGTTAGATGAACCACTGATGGTTACAGATGATCAGAACTAGTATCGGTTAGCAGAACTGGCGTCGGTTAGAGGTGACCAGCGTCGGTCACTGTCAAAAGTTGATACTAATGTCCAGGAGGCCCAGATTGAGCCTTTGGTACCCTAAACTCTTGTGAGAAGGTCACAAAGGGTAAGTAAACTTCTACAAAGATTTACACCACCTCTATTTTATTTATTGTTTACTGATAGTGTTGAACCATAAAGCTTTGAAGAAGCAATGCAGGATAAGACTCACATTCAATGGGAGCGTGACATGGATAAGGAGATGGAATCCTTTGAACATAAGCAAACTTGAGATTTGGTTAAGTTGTCAGTAGGTAAGAGGACATTGCAGAACAAGTGGGTTTACATGATTAAGAAATAAGAGGGTGGACATAAAAGGTACAAGGCAAGGCTTGTAGTAAAGGTATTTACACAGAAAGCAGGTATTGAATTTGGTAAAATATTTTCTCCTATTGTTAAGATGACTTCTATTCGTACTGTATTGAGTTTAGTTGCAGTAGAAGATTTACATTTAGAGCAACTAGATGTGAAGATGACTTTTCTTCATGGTGATTTGGATGAAGAAATTTATATGCAGTAGTCGCTTGAGTATGAAGTCAAGGGTAAGAAGAAACTAGTGTACATGTTGAAAAAGAGCCTATATGGGCTCAAGCAAGCTCTAAGGCAATGGTACATGAAGTTTGATAGTTTTATGCATGAGCATGGTTACTTGAGATGTGAATATGACCATTGTGTTTATTTCAAGAAACTTGAAAATGGGAGCTATATTATTTTGTTACTATATGTGGATGATATGATTATTGCAGGATCTAGTATGCAGGACATTGGTGAGCTTAAGAGAAAGCTAGCTCACACATGTTCTATGAAGGATTTAGGAGCTGCAAAAAGAATTCTTGGCATGCAAATACACAGAGACAAGAAAAACAAGAACTTGTATTTATCTCAGGAGGATTATATCTACAAGGTGTTAGAAAGGTTCAACATGCAGAATGCAAAACCTGTTAGAACACCTATGGCTAAACACTTCAATTGAGTAAAGATCAGTGTCCTTCATCACATGAGGAGGTCAAATACATGACATGAGTACCATATGCTTCAGCAGTTAGAAGTCTCATGTACACTATGGTTTGTACCAGACCAGACATTTCATAGGCAGTGGGAGTTGTGAGTAGATAAATGGCTAATCCAGGTAAAGAGCATTGGAAAGTAGTCCAATGGATACTTAGGTATTTGAAAGGGACATCTAGCATGCAGTTATGTTATAGAGGTTCAGATATTTCATTGCATGGCTATGTTCATTCAGATATGGCTGGAGATTTGAATGGTAGGAGCACTACTAGATATATTTTCACAATAGGTGGAACGACAGTTAGCTGGATTTTGAGATTGCAAAAGGTTATGGCTTTGTCTACTACAGAGGAAGAGTATGTTGTAGCTACAGAGGCTAGCAAGGAGATGATATGGATGATTAGGTTCATGGAAGAGTTGGGAAATGACCAAAGTGATTGTAAACTGTTTAGTGACAGTCAGAGTGCAATTCATTTGGCAAAGAACTCAATGTTTCATTCGAGAATGAAACACATTCAGTTGAGTTATCACTTCATACGGTAGGTATTGGAGGATGGAAAATTGAATCTAGAAAAGATTTATATGAGAAAGAACCCTGTGGATATGCTAACGAAGCCATTAACAAAGGAGAAGTTGGAGCTA
Organism: Taxus chinensis; assembly: GCA_019776745.2. Lineage (NCBI taxonomy): Eukaryota > Viridiplantae > Streptophyta > Pinopsida > Cupressales > Taxaceae > Taxus > Taxus chinensis. The sequence continues at coordinate 222,187,886 of CM034155.1, read as the reverse complement.
CAATCCACTTCTATTGGTCTTCGAGTTTGAGACTTGAAGAGGAAGAAACAAAGCCAAGGAAGGATCCAAGAATGACGTTGCACATGTATGGTGTAGTAATTAAACTCCAAGTGGGATATTATTGAGTTGTGGAGCTTAATTACTTTATTTTAGCATGCAATTGGAACTTGCTGGAAAACACAGTAACTGACATCGGTTAAGTTCAGATCGACATCGGTCAAGGAAGACTGACATCGGTCAAGGGCAAGTAGGAACCGACGACGGTTAGGCAGAACCAGCGTTGGTTACCTGTGCAATGAATTTTTAATTAACTCTCGGGAATTATATCTATTTTTAGCATTAAAATAGATTTATTGATTGTAATTACATGGTTAAGTGCCCTAAGTCTATAAACGACTATATATAAGCATAAAATCTAGGGTTTAGAAGAAAGTGTATGGATCTTAATTATAAGATAATTAGGTGAGAGAGAATTCTTGGTGAAGAAGAAAACACTTGATGGAAAGAAAGTACTGAACATCTGAGAGGTGTGGAAGATTGTAAATCTTCATTGTATATCTTTTCAAAGATTTGGATAATAGATTGGCTTGTTTCTTGGTAGACGTAGCCCACACTGGGTGAACCATGTTAAATTTGGTGTTGATTTATGTCTCTTGTTTTGTATATTTCTTCCGGTAGAATATTTATTTTTATTTGCAGGTATGCTTAGATCTGATATATTGTCTGTGCAACCGGTGTGCTAACCCCAACATGAACAATGTAATAGCTGTAAATGTCATAATAAATTTTCCAAGGGGATGAAAATGTATGACAAAAGTTCGTCAAGGAAAAATCTAGCAACTTCTAAACAAGGGATCAACCGTAAAATAACCTATTCTTTATGTTTGAAGTTTGTCTCAAAGATTGTTTTTGATAAGATGGCAACACACTTTCAATATTTAAAAGGATTTTTTGGAAAAACAAGATTCAAGTATTAAAAAGGGGTCGAAATGATTTTAACAACGTAACAATACAAGGTATACACTTAAAACAAGTTTAATACAAACAAGGTCCAAATTTTTAAAATGGAGGCTACAAATGCGAGGAACGTAACAATACAATTTGGACACTTAAATCAAGTTTTAAGAAAAAAAAGATGTAAGTATCAAAAAGGGATTGATACAATGAGAGAAACATAACTACAACACCTTCAAAAAATTAAGTCAATGTTTGAATAAAAACAAGATCTAAGTATAACAATGAGTCAACATAATGCAAGCAACGTAACAATACAATTTGGACACTTATATCACGTTTAATAAAAACACGATGTAAGTATCAAAAAATGGATTGACATAATGTGAGCAGTGTAATTCCGCAAAGGGAAATAAAGATATGATAACCTTCTACAATGAGACGTCTTAATATGGATGTCAAGAAAAAGATACCAAAATATGAATACGTACTAACACACTTTTAACACTTACATAAATTTCACAATAAGGAGTGATGTAAGTGGGTGAAAAAGTGGTGGACACAATCTTGGCAGCACTTCTTTTTGCTTTCTTTTTACCAAAAATGTCAAGAAGAGAACACAGGAGATAGTACGAGTGGTGATGAAAAATACGTAGCACGCAGAGTTTCGCCTTGTTTAATAACAAGGTAGAAACTAAGACAAAGCTTTGTGTTGTAAGTTTCATGATGAATAACACTTGGCTCAAACTTCAATGAACGCTCTCCTTTTTTGAATAACAAGGTTTTGACTCTGAGGAAGCTTTTTCTTTATGAAGGCTCTTTGAAACATGATTGGATAAGGTCAAGTTAGCCCCAATACCAAATGGCTATCTAGGCTTTTGTTCTAAACACTCACCAATAACTTATCTAAGAGAGGTACACTTTTCTATAATAAATACCAGACAAATGACCATTAGCCACAATCAATTTAATGAATGGAGACTCATACGGACAACATTTATCACTCCTTTCAGGAATTTCTATTCAAGTAGGTAGTGGAGCACTTCCCATTTCATCAACCAGTTCCCTCAATGTGTTGACCACTTTGAGGTTCCTGTGGTAATCATCATAATGAGTTTTATGGCTTATTCTAAGATACTTCTCATAGTTTTAAGTGAACGGGTTTAAGCCCTTATCTAAACCTAAAAATACAATGTTTTGAATGAAATGGTGTGTTTTTTATCTTGATCTTAATGTGTTTTTGCACACCATTGAAAACCTGCATATAATGTCATTAGTATTTATTCTATTTGATCTTTGACAAGCAAAAGGTCCCACACACAAAATATGTAATAGTTTTCCTTATAAACCCCAACGCTTAAAGAGGACCAAGGTTGTTTTTTATTCTCAAGATCGTCAAAAGACACAAGAGAAGAGCATACACAATGATTGATCCAATTAAGCATAAATGAAAAAAATTAAATCAATGATCATTAAATGTTTTTTTTATAAGATTAATTCCCTTAAACAACTTAAATGATGAAATTTTCAAGCAAACTAGAATGTTAGAAAATGAAGATCAAAGTTGTTTTTAATTCTCAAGATCACCTAAAAAGCGCAAGAGAAGAGCATACACAAGCTTTGATCTAACTTAAGCAAAATGGAAAAACAACATTCATTAAAGCATTTAAATGTGATAGAAAATGATTTCAAAAGTAACACATGAAAAATAGAAGTTAGAAAACCTATAAAAACATAAGGAAACACAAAAATAAGATTTTGGATTTTTTGAAATTCAATCCCAAAAATCCATACAGAATGCTAGCGCACAGACAAAATGCTAGCACACTAAGGGATGATGGTAGTGTACTTAAGACAAATGTATATGCAAGTATGATAATGCAGACACACGTACGACAATGCAGATGCACTTATGATAATGCAAACATACTTCCATAGAGATGAAAAATGCAGACAATGATGGCACATTTCTAGATAACAACAACAGAAAGAGTAGCTACGTTAGCGCACAGACTTTAACGTAGACACACTTTCACAAAGATGAAAAACACAAATACTAGTAGTGCATTTCAAGAGAATGGTAACACACAAGAGAAATTCTAGTGCACAAAAGAACAATGCCAACGCACAGATAATAACACAAACACAAGCCAGATCAATGCTAGCACACATGCAACAACGATAGTGCACTAAGAGAAACACAAACACAAACATGGTTAATGGTAACACAGGGAGCATGTGTCTCTTCAAAAACCTTTGAAAACGACCAAAAATGTCAAAAAACTCAATTTTTTTCTGATAAGATTCAAATTTGGAAGCACTTTACCTCCTTCGTACCTATAAGGAACACTTAACACATGCAAAATCAACAAAACATGTTAAGAAATACATTTTTTATCAACATGTCCTAAAAAGAGGTTAGTATGTAAAAATGAAACTTAACTACAAAAAACTTAAGAAATGTGCATGAGAAAAAGGAGTGTCCCACCAAGCATGCCATATGTATGCATGTGTAAAGAAGCTAAGATAATCAATATAAACTAACAAAGTAGTCTCAATAACAAAGCTAATCTAACAAACATCATGATAAAGCCATTAAAAGGAAAAACTTAACTAATATATCTAATAAAACATGAAATACCAAGTCATCCCTTGAAGTTTTTGATAGGCTTTTTGATTTTAGGTACTCCTTTTGTTAAACCGAACGTGACTACATGCGATCAAAGGATGTTATCTCCATGAAGAGGAATAGATCTCACCTATATGGATTAATTTCCATGTAATTTTCTTCTCTTACTACTCTTTGCAAGTAGAGGATAGAATGGATGTTAGATCAATAAGCTTTTGAAAGTAGAAATGGCTCTTATCATATGCCTATAGTAACATTGGTATATGTGGTGTAAATGGTGTAAGGTTGGAAGGAAGATACTAGGTTGTTTATATAGCTTTCCAATTTGGTTGAAGCTTACAACCTAATGAATGTGGGATAAAGGTAAAATAGAATTAGAAAGGAATAAATTTGATTAGAAGAGATTAATAAAGGATTAGTAACTCATGGGAGTTGGAGATGATTTGATTAATCAACTAGGATTAATTAATAAACCAAGATAAGCTTAAAAAGCCATTTGGAGGTGATTTAGAAGGAAATTAGTAGAATTTGAAGGGTTTGAAAGGGGGATTTAACCAATAAGAGGGTTTATTGATTAAATAGAAGATTAAAAGGCTTAATTAATTAATAATGGTTAATTAATTAATTAAAAGAGAATTATAACTAACAAAGTATCGTTAATTGTCATCGAGGATGGGAGAAGGCTAATTAATTAACAGAGTGTTGTTAATTGACCGAAATGAAGGGGAATGTTAGCTAATTAGAGAGAAATCACTACTTGTAACGAAATGATGGGAAATACGATCAATAATGCAATTTTAGTAGTAAAACTACATAGTCGGATTTAGGTGTCTATAATAGTAAACAAAGTGTAAAATGTAAGTAGTATAGGCTAACAAGAGTAAATGCAACCAAGATATGTAATTATTGTGTGAGTGTGATAGTGTGATATGCAAGGTGTGAAGATGATAGAAGAAATGTTTCCCCCCAACGGATATGTTTGAGATGAGGTTCATTTAGAAATTCTCCCTCAACAGTCAAGAACGAACCAGAGAACAAGAGTGCTTCATTGGGAAATGAATGTATTGTGTGTGAGTAGATGCTAGAAAAGATGTATTCTGAAGTATAGAGTGTGAAGTGTGTATGATGTGAGGTTCATTGATGATGTGTTCCCTCAACAGTCAAGTGAGAACCGTAGCACTAGAGTGTGTCATCAGGTAATGAAGAGAAAATATGTGAACTAACGATGTGGTGATGCTCGAAAAGATAGTTGTGAAACACAAAGTGAGAGAGAGTAGTAGATGTTATGAAAGATGTATCATGAATTATTGAGCTTGAAATGTAGTGAGGATAGAGGATGTGAGGTTCATGGATGAAGTGTGCCCTCAATAGTCAAGTGTGAATCATAACACTAGAGTGCATCATCAGGGAATGATGGTACAATGTACCAAAGATGTGTGAATGCTTGAAAAGATGTAGATATGAAGCATGAAATGTGAAGTGTAGTAGCCACTAGAAACTACTAATAGTGTTATAAGGGGGGAGAAATTGTGATCCCCACCTAGTGTGTGAGGGGTGACAAAGTAGGTAAACTCATCAAAAAGATTATTAGTGTCAGGGTCGTAACCAATAGGATTTGGATTAGAGACATAGTAGGCAATAATATAAGGTTGATCATAGAGAGAGCCAATGCGGGCTTAAATTATACATGCCCATGGCATATTCTTCATAAGTAGAAGGAGGTTGTGGACAATCATGTGTGTACCGATGGGTTAGGTTTGGGGCATAGCCAAGGATAGAATCATTGTAAATGGTGATGAATCCAAAAGGCACATGGAAGGTGATATCAATATGGTTGGGGTCAAGAATGGCACCAATATAGTTGAGCCAAGATTGTACAAGGGTGAATCGAGAGGAATGAGGTGTACGTGAAAGAAAAACTGACAAATGGAAGACATATAGGCCATAATTAGTAGTAATGAGAACATATCCATGATACAAACCTAGGGAGAGTGAGATGAGGGGAGGAGATCATCGAGTGTAAATCCTAATTGTGTAAATTCTTCATGTGTGCAAACAGTGTCAGTGCAAGTAGAATCGAATGGAATATGAGGCCAATAAGATTCATGTATGAATAAGGTGTATGTGAAGGGATCGAGATGGGGGGTAGATGTAATTGAAGGAGATGGTAGGAGGTCTATTGTATGTATATTTTCTTGGAAAGGGATTATGGTTGTAATAGAGGGAAGACGTTACTTAAATTGATAGTCACCTGGGCCGATAACAATGAAAGTGTCTTGGAAGTAGGATTCATCTATTTCAAGAGTAAAGTTGAGATTGCATAATTTTTCATCGGTAAGCTCGACGACATCGACCTCATCATCAAAATCATCAGTGTTGGAATTATCTTGTTGGATATCATTATCAAGGATATTAAGAGGAACAGAGCTAGATATAGGGTTGGGAGGAGTAGTGACAGGTGGGCTAGTGGTAGTGATAGAGGGAGATGATGTGGGTGATATAAGATCAGTGGTATGCATAGGGATGGAATGGAGGCATGTGGAGGTATAAGAAACAGTGGAAACACTAGATTTACTAACATCATATGTACTAATATTATGATATAGAATAGGATACAATGTAGGTATGGGAATGATAGTGACTAGGTCTATGCGACAAAACTTAAATGGATCGGGCTCAGAAAAAATAGTATGCTCATATCCATCATGTAAGAATTTAACACACTGATGAACCGTAAAGGAACACCATGCATAACATGAATCCATGATCTACAAGTAAGCAATTGAACTGAAATGATGTATCAATGGTATAGAACAAATTGGGAAGGGTTTTTGTTCCAACTTGCAAAGGTAAGGTGATGGTGCTTATGCATGTTCAAGTAGTAGAATCATAGCTATGAACAAAGGGTAGAAGACTTAGTGATCAGACTATAAGGAGCTTGCAATTGAGTGAGTAGTGAGAGAGAACATAAATTTATAGTGGAAACATTGTCAATTAATACGTGTTTGATATAATGAGAACCACTAGTAGTTGTGATAAGAAAAGGCATAGGAAGATCACCAATGACAGTAGGAAGGATATTCTCGTCACTAAAGGATATGACATGTGGTAGGTATTTGAGTGATTGAATAAGATGCGTCAAGAAAATAGGGGAATTATCACTTTCGATATGGATAGAGCATATGGAAGCTTCTAATGTATGATGACAATTGGGTGCACTGTGTAAGAGATCATAAAGAGAGATTTTGATGGGTATATTCTTTAGTTTCTCAATGATATCATAACCTTTTGAGGTGGTCGGAGGAACTATAGAGGTAATATGTGGAGGGATAGAAACAAGTGGAGTTGGAGATGGTTGATTGCAGTGAAACGTAACTATATTAATAGCTGGAACAGGATGTTGGGTGTGGACTTGCATAAAATCAACAACGGTGGCAGCCATGTCAGAAACCTTAGTTGGTACATAGGATGGGTAAGAGGATTGGTTCACAAATTCAGAAGGAGAGAGAATTTGATGCATGTTTGGAAGGTATGGTTTAATCGATTAGGTTTGTAAACACCCCAATTTCACATCTATCCTAAATCAATTAATTCCCCTTACTCATTTCCCACAAAAATACACTTTGAATTAATCAAATATATATCCATTTAAAAATCCAAAAAATAACCCAATCCTCACCACATGTCATTATTCTCCATGTTTTTCTACTATTGAATTAAAAATTCACATTCAAATCCTGACCCACCATTCGTGGTCCCCACTCGCCTAAAATCCTCCACTTATGAATTAAAAATATAATTCAAATCCTCACCCATTCTTCATGGCCCCCACTCATCTAATCTTGCCCACATTTTCAAACCACTCACCTAATCTTGCCCACATTTTCAAACCACTCACTTAATCTTGCCCACATTTTCAAACCATGATTATTTAAATTAATCTAAGCTAATCACTCCCTCAGGCTATAAATACAACCTTACCCCTCCCCTCTAGACACACGAAGAATAAGCTTGAATACCATATCTAAGTTCTTGCATCCTTTGAGCAAAGAACATCCTTTTGCCTCGTCCTAATGCCCAAATAGCCTCATAATCATTTTTCCCATCTAGTGCAAAGTAAGAGGATCGTTGTTTCAGGAAGGTCTTGCTCTGTCTTAAAGAAAAGCACCTACATATCACACAATTAGGGCTCAATCCAAGTTTCCTAGCCCATTATGAGGTTTGCTATGGAACGCGAAGGAGGAGGTATGATTATTGGTATTTTAATTCCTTGTTAGTAATGTATTTTTCCTAGCTTACATTCTAGCACGCCCGGTTACTTTCAATTTGTTACCATTAATTTTCTAATTAGTGGTTTTATCTATTCTTTGTTTATTATTGTTCGTTATTATTTCCTTTTCTGTTCCTTATGACCTTCTTTGGTTAACCTTCACGCTTTGGGTAGTATTTTTGTTATGTGGTGTCTTGTGGTGTATATGCAGGTTATAACAACATTGAAACTATGACGTTCATCCTGTCTTTGATATCCTCGGTGCTTGGTGTTTAGATCTCATTTCTGATTTTTCTATTCACTCATAATCTGTAGAAACACATGAACTAGTCATTAGTTTATCATCTTACTATCATGGGACAACCAATTCAGAAAATGTATTTATTTATTTACTTTTGCTAAAATAACTACTTTGTAGGAAGTTAATCATTTTTTTTCTTTTATTTTAGTCAATCATTTTGTGATCTAACTCTTTCTTTTTGTTTATTGTTCTTTTTAAACCTTGTTGTTAAAATTTTAGCTTCTTAGGTGAAGTACAGAAGTCAGAAAATTAAAAAAACCAGCTCCTAGGACATTTTCTCACGTTCAAAATTTTCATTCAGAGTGCTACCATAGTTCATCTTCCGGAAGGCATAACTTTTGCTCTCGAACTCGGAATGACTTCATTTTTTTTTAACGGAAAGGTATCAAAAAGATCTATGCAATGAAAAAATAATTTTTAGATTTAGACTTATAGAAAAATTTTGGTTTTATTTCTTCTAACACCTGTCTTTTTAACAAAAAACAACAAAATTATAGTTTTTTAAAATATATATATATATATATATATATATATATATATATATTATTTTTATTTTATTTCACGTAACAACCTCACACGTATGCTCTTTCCTCGCACTTCAAAAGTGATCTTGGAAATCAGAAACGTTAGGCCACTCGGGCTTTGCACAACAATTTTTTTTTAATTTTTAATTTTTTGCCTTACATTTCAATTTTCCACGACAACACTTCTAGGTAATGTTTTCACACTCTTCTTTCGTCGTTTTTCTTTTTTGTGAAAATAATCCTTATCGCTATTTCACAATCATGATTAATTGTAATAATTATTAGCATTTAAAAAAATAAAAAAATCTATTCCAATTGTATCCGCGTATGCTCTTTTCTTGCACCTTCGAGCGATCTGGAAAATCAGAAACGGTCACAAATTTATTTTTTTAGTTTCTTGTTCTAACATTGCAGGATCCTCTAGATTTGTTTTCCAACTATCATTTCAATCATTATTTTCTTTGTCATATTATTAATATTTGTTTGGTCATTGATTGTGTATGCTCTTTTCCTGCGCCTTCGAGCAATCTAGAAAATCAAAAACAGCCACGATCACTTTTCTAACATTTCGTTTGCAGGATAACTACTAATTTGTTTTCTGTAGAACCGCGTCGCTGGAATATTGTCAAAAACAAAAACAAAAAAAAACAAAAATCCCACAAAAATACCACTATTCAAAGAAAATTGCTGAAACTAAAAAAAAGTACGCTCAGGTACGCAATTATTTTTTGTTAGTGAGTTATTTCAAGTTGGAAATAACCTTGTGTTTAATCACTTTATCATTTTGTTTTTACATGTAGATGAGGTGGATTTCATCACCACCAAAGTTACACCGGTGACGTGGAATTGACTACCATGCACCAACAATATTTGCATATGCATTGCACTTTGAGACCTAGTCTCATCAGAGCATTCGATATTTACCTCGCCCCTGCTCTTCACTTATAGGTAATGCTATCGTGCAATGCATGCGAGTCACGCCTAAATAGCTGTAACAACGAAGCCTGGGCATCGTCCCTGTAAATCTTTGGGGAGTTATAAGGACACCATACACATTCATCCCTCCATCACCTTCCACCTTTTCACAAAACCTGTTTTGGACGTAGTGATTCACTCCGAAACAAGTAAGTAAGAATTGGTGCGTCTCCTCTAGTGCTCTAAGGGTTCCCCGTACCAATTATGTCCCCATACAGAATTAGGTATATCAAGACTAGGGTATATCGGAGGATGCATGTTCTTGGAGTAATAAGAGCCTGCATCCACCATTTCACAGCATACTTATATGATTGCATGAAACAATGATCATTCCTGAAGAAGTTACCTCATAAGCCAAAACAATTGAATCTACATGATTGTTTGTTGTTTGAAAACAAAATAGTTTAGCATTGTTTTATCATAAAACTTGGCTGATATCAATGTGTTCATTGTAAAAGTTCAGACCCTAGTTGTGTTCCACAAAAAAATCATTTCTCGACCAATTCAATACCAAGCGAAAACATCCAAACAATCCAGCAACACAGACCAAAACATCACACCAATTTCATTAGTTTGCCTCATCCAACAATACATTTGTCATAGCTTGTCTTCGGCTATATCCAATTGATATTGAGTGACTAGCATTCACTCCCCATATCGTCAATTATCAAAACATCCTTCATAGCTTGTTTCCAGCTATATCAAACTAATATTGGGTGACTTGTTTGAGTTCACTCATTATTCTGTCCACCATCGCGTTTATCCAAATCACAGCCAACATAAATCCTTTCATAACTCATTTTAAGTTATATCACAACCATATCACGATTAACCTATTCAGGTTACTCTCCCTGTCAATAGTTTAGAGCTTGTTTAAGTCAAATCTACATAACGTGTAAAAAATCCTCTAATAACTCATCTCAAGTTACATCATCATCATATTGAGATAACTTGTTTGAGTTACTCTCCTTATCAGTCATCACGAGCTTATTCATGATAAATCCAAAGTAATTGAATTCTCATTTCCTCACACCTATTCAAAATTCCTACCTTTTCAGCTTAATCAGACACATTTCATCATGGTATTCACTCGCAGTCATAATCATGAAAATGACGACGAAGAAGTCGCACAACCAGAACTCACCAATGAAGAACAAGAACAAGTCAATAGGGTGATAGAACAAAACAAAAATGAATATCTACTACGCATCCTAGCCATGGGGGAAAAAATACCCCCTGACTTTGGGAAGGGAAATTTAAACAAACTCATCGAAAATGATGAATCAAGTTATCACAACAAAATACCAAACAATCCAAATGGTTCTTTGGCCGAAGAGTTATTCACTAAAATCTAAGACTTAACAAATAAACTTGAGGAAGCAACGACTAGAGCTGAAAGATTAAAAGACCTCAATCTAGATTCCAATACTCACGACATGTTCGATAAACTATCCCTCGCTTCTCCATTTGCACAAGAATGGAAACTTATGAAAGACACCATTCAGGGACTACAAAAACAATTGAAACAATTCAACTTTGAAGAATCGTGTCCTTATCTATTTGATACAGAGATATCACGATTACCATTTCCGCCATCCTTTGAAATACCTAAGTTTGATAAATACAAAAGTAAAGGCGACCCCGTGAACATGTCAAGGAATTTTACATGCAATGTCAGGAAGTTGCCTATTGAGACACGTACCTTTTACGATTATTCCCCCAAAGTTTAAGAGGACAAGCTTTAGATTGGTTTTTCCATCTGCCCAAAGGGTTGGTCACGACATTTGCAGATTTATCAAAGAAATTTGTCAAACATTTTTCCTATAACCTAGACTCAGAAATAACCATGCTTGATCTTTGCAACACTAGGTAAAGGCCAAACGAAAATTTTACCTCCTTTTTACAACGATGGCGCATAATTGCAAGTCGATTTCCCTTCTCAGTACCTGAGAGACAACTAGTTAGCATTTTTATCCCTAATCTCAATGTCGAATTATCATTCCACATGCAAATGCATTGTTTGAATAGTTTCAAAGAAGTCATCGAAAAGGGGACACAAATAGAGAAAGCCCTCATTTCTAAGGGTTTACTTAAAGCATCCTTTAGAGAACAACCTTATCGAGACACTCCTCAAAACCAGAACAAATCTAAATTCTTTAACCGGAATTGAAATATTGTCAATGATGACATTATTGATTCCCTCCATGTCTGAAATGTCTAAAACCATCCCACCAACACATTAAAATCTAAACAACCCATCATTATCCCTATAAAGGAAGTTGCTTCTAGGGATCAACAAAGAGCGTTCACTCCTCTCGGAGAAAGTCTATCTAGTGTTTTTCGTCATTTAGCAAATGCTAATATGATTACATATCCCATTATCAGACCCTTCGACGAAGGACAACCCAAACCAAATTGGTATAAAGACAATGAATATTGTGATTACCATCACATAAAAGGGCACTCCGCAGATAGATGCATGCAACTCCGCCATTACGTCCAAGACCTGATTGAACGTGGAGACATAGAAGTTGAAAATACTTCTGAGACAAACACACCTAATAAAAAACTCCACGTGTTCAAAAATCCATTTCCTAACCATGATAATAATTCAAAAGATAAGAGTCAATCATCAAGTAATGTCGAGTATGACTCAGTCATCTCGACCATAGATTATGACCAAACTTAGTGGCAACTATAAAGATCAGAACTGACTGTGCGATCATCACTAAACAAAAAAAAATTTGGGTCCCTACAACAAAAAAATCTGCCACTTCGTCCCCGGCATCACCTCCTAATCCGCCATCTAATTCCACCACCAATTCCTCTCCACAACCTATGCCGTCATTTAATATTGTCAAACAATTAGATAAGACTGCCACACAAATTTCAATCATGGAACTACTTAATTCTTCTCCTGCACTACAACACATCCTCATGCAAACATTGAATAATGCTCGTGTCCTTGATGACATCAATTCAAAACAATTCCAAGCTTTAATTACACATCTTACGATCCCCAATCCTATTTTATCTTTTGGTCCTGCTGACCTGCTTAATCCCAACATCGCTAATAATCATTCTTTATACGTTAAGGGTTATGTAACTCATTGTAAAATCAAGCGCGTCTTAATCAAAAATGGATCGGCATTAAATATTTGTTCCATGAAACTTTTACGTTGTCTAGGTTACACTAAAAATGATTTGCAAAACAATATCATAACCATTCGTGGGTATGATAATAGCAAAAGAAAGTTTGAAGGCACAATCACGTTGCCTCTCCAAGTTGGACCCATCACCTTAAACACAGTCTGTCATGTGGTAGATGTAGAAGTTGCATATAACATTCTTGTCAGCCACCCATGGATTCATGCCATGAAAGTCGTCCCATCAACATTCCACCAATGCATTAAGTTTCCTCATTTGGATAAGGAATTTACATTACGTGCAAATCCCCAACCTTTTGAGTATTGTAGATTCGTTGAAGGACGGTATTGACATGATCACTATTGTCCATCAACAGATAAATATGTTCCATCTCGTATAATCCCTAATGAAACATGCATTGATCCTGATACACTCTCTAACAATAATCCGAAACCATCATCTCATAACCAAAACACATTTTCCAATCCATTATCATCTGTTAGTCAACCACCTTCCACCAGTCCTCCTCCCACTAATCAAGTTTTTTCTTCCAGCAACAATTATTCTTCCACCACACCATCTTCTTCTTCACCTAGCCAATCTTCTTCATCCAACCACGCCTCCTCTATTAAGATACCTCCTCCTGTGAATAACCAACCTTCATCCTTCAATCCACCCCCTTCTTCTTATAACCCATTCTCTTCATCTTTTAAGACTACCAAACTAACTTCCCCACCACATGAGGTACCTATTGGTCCCCCATCTCACACATTTAAAATCATTGACACGGGATGCGGTGAATATCAATTTCAAAAGATGGCAGACTCTTTTTATATCACCAAATCACCACATAGTTATGGCAAACCTAACGCTCCACATCTAAGAATCCATCCCACTTACCAAATGGGTCAGTCATTTTGGAAAAAGTTTGGTTATCTTGACAACGAACATATTCCAAGTTCTTTAGGATCTTGGTTATATAGTGACAACTTTGCTCCATGTTATGCGTCCTCTCAATTTACCAAAGCTCACCGAATAATGAAAAACATGTGATGGCAGGGTAAAGGACTCTGTCCAAATGAACAAGGTCATTTAGACCCGATAAATTACACACAACATCACGGTAAACATGGTCTAGGTTTCAAGGTGTTTGATGTTGCTCCCATAATAATTTCAAGTGATAATGATGACACCAGTTCTGATAATGACATCAGGTCTCCATGTAGTCTTTTTGAGGACCTCACTGAAACACATCTTTCCTTTGAACATTTATCTATTAATGTCATCAATTTTGAGCCTACAAATCCGAGTCTCATAGACCATGCCCAACCACATCATGCGGCCATGGACATATTCCAAAACGATGAAGCCATCGAAGAATTCCTTGGAACTCGTGACCAAATCCCTACTTTCGACCATAGAAAAGGATTTGAAATCAATCTAAATGAATCAGCCTATTTTGGCGAAGAGATAAAATATTTAGATCCTTCACCCTCAGAAAATTTGGATCAAAAGCGCAAACAAAGGATTTCCCATAGTCAAAACCTCACTGCCACCCTATCCACCAAACATGTCAACAAACAGTTCCAACAAACACTTGACACTGATAACCTACATCAACCATTAGCATCGTTCTCCAAAAAGGATACATCTAAAATGCTTGTAGAAGAAACAAAAGACATAAACATTGGCACCACTGAACAACTAAAAAAATTACAACTTGGCATTAGTCTGTCTGACCAAGAATGCATGGAATTCACAACACTCCTTATTGAATTCCAAGATATATTCACATGGACATATAAGGACATGTCAGGCATGGACCCATCTCTTGTAGTACACCATCTTGTGGTACATCTGGATGTAAAACCTGTAAAGCAAAAACTACGCAAAATGCATCCCCAAGTTACATTGCTTGTCAAAACCGAACTCGAGAAACTCTTGGAATCTGACTTTATCAAACCTATTGATTATTCGACATGGATATCTAACATAGTTCCCATCACCAAGAAAACTCTCGGAATCAGAATATGCACAGACTTCTATGACATCAACAAAGCTTGTCCCAAAGATGACTTTCCCTTGCCCAATATAGACATGATTGTTGATTCTACGGCAGGCCATGAAACGCTCTTCTTAATGGATGGATTCTCTGGTTACAATCAAATACGTATTGCTGAAGGAGATCAACATAAAACGACATTTACTACACCATGGGGCACCTTCTGTTATAAGGTCATGCCTTTCGGCTTGAAAAATGTTGGTGCTAGCTATTAACGAGCAATGACTGTCATCTTCCATGACATGTTACATGATATCATGGAAGATTATGTTGATGATATATTAGAAAAATATAAAACACAAATAGGGCATCCAAGTGTGTTGAGACGCATTTTCGATAGATTACGCGAGTATAAGGTTCGTCTTAACCCAAAGAAATGTGTGGTCGGAGTAACCTCTAGTAAATTATTAGGGTTTATTGTCTCATGAAGAGGCATAGAAGTGGATCCTGCCAAAGTCAAAGCCATTATGGAAATGTCTCCTCCTCAAAACCTAAAACAATTAAGCAGTCTTCAAGAAAAGATACAATCTATTCGACGTTTCATATCACAGTTAGCTGACAAGTGCCATCACTTTAATCAGTTACTCAATAAATATGCACACTTTCACTGGAACCATGATTGCCAAGACTCTTTTACTAAGTTAAAAGAATACCTCTCTAGTCCACCTGTTCTTATGTCACTAGTTGCCGATAAACCCATGTTGCTTTATACATCTGCCAGTGAATATGTCATAGGAGCTCTACTAGCACAACATAACAATCAAGGAAAAGAACAGGTTGTATATTACCTTAGTCGAACACTTATTGAGCACGAAATACGTTATTCCCAAATCGAAAAAGTATGCTTAGCAGTCGCCTTTGCATTCCATAAGTTACATCATTACTTGCTCAATCACACAACTAAGTTGATTGCCAAAATTGATCCTCTCAAGTATTTGTTGTCCATACCCATTCTCACAGGAAGAATGTCTAGTTGGGTCGTATTACTTAGTGAATTCAATGTCGAATTTTTTCTGCAAAAAACAATTAAAGAACAAGCCCTTGCAGACCAACTTGCTGAGGCACCCCTTCCTAGCACAGAACCACTTCAGTTCTCTTTTCCTAATGAAGATATTCTACACATAGACATCACGCCAACTTGGACTCTATTTTTTGATGGATCTTGTAATCTCCATGGCTCAGGGGCTGGTATGTTGCTTATCACACCTAGCGGACATGTTATCCCCAAATCATTTCACTTAGCATTCCCATGTATCAACAATATCACAGAATATGAAGCTCTCATCGCAGGATTAAAACTGGCTATATCTTGGAATCTTACCGAATTCGTTGTATTTGGTGATTCTTTACTTATCATCAAGCAAGTTACCAGTGAATACCAGGTCAAAGATGAAAAACTTATCCCATATAAACGCATGGCGGATAGTCTTTGAAGCTATTTTCGATTAATTAGCTTTGATCAAATTCCCAGAATTCGTAATAAATCTACCGACACTATGGCAACCATCGGATCCCTATTATAAATCGCATCTAGTCAACCCCAGGCACATTTTCTTGTAGAACATCTCTTAATGCCTGCCTATGATCTTCGTGAAAAACACTATGGTATGTGATATCGTGGGTCCGAATAACCCTTGGTACCATGATTTTTATACCTTCATTCGTGATAAAACATTTTCTGCTGACATGTAACCAATGCATAAACGTGCTTTAGCACAACGTGCTTCTCGTTACACAATTTTAGCAAAAACTCTTTATAAACAAGGATATGATGACACCCTGCTTCGATGTCTTAATCAGGAAGAATCCTCGAGTGTCTTAGCTGAAGTCCATTCTGGTATCTGTGGAGCACACACAAATGTTATTGCCTTAGCCAAGAAAATCTTGCGAGTTGGATATTATTGGCCCACCATGGAAAGTGATGCATGTCATTTTTTCAAACATTGTCAAGCATGTCAAAAGCATGGAAATCTTATCCACGCACCTTCCCAAACATTACAATTGATAACCACACCATGGCCCTTCTCTCAATGGGGACTTGACCTCATTGGTAAAATCAGACCAACATCTTCTGATGGACATAAGTTCATGATTACCGCTACCGATTACTTCACTAAATGGGTAGAAGCTATGCCTCTCACTTAAGTTACCGGTAGCCAAATATCGAAATTCATTTTTAATAATCTCATCTGTAGATTTGGTATTCCATCTACTCTGGTTACACGTAATGGCAAATCATTTAAAAACCAGGATGTAAAAGACCTAGCCAAACATTTTCACATCAAACTTAAATGGTCCACTCCATACTACCCTCAGGGCAACGGTCAAGCGGAAGCAACCAATAAGACCTTAAAATCCATCATGGAAAATATTGTCAACACCCATGGACGTAATTGGCATACTCAAATTTACCCCGCTCTTTGGGCTTACCGTACATCTTACCGCACGCCTACCAGAGCCACCCCATTTTCCCTTATTTATGGTTGTGAAGCCATTTTACCTATTGAGATAAAACTCCCATCCTTGAGAATATCCCTCAAAGATGTAATTAATGAGGATGAATACCAACAGTCTCGGCTTCAAGAGCTTGAGCTTCTCGATGAAAAATGACTTAATGCTCTCAATCATCTTCAAGTCTATCAAAAATTACTGCAGCGCAGCTATCATAAAAAGGTAAGACCCAGAGAATTTGAAATTGGCGACCTCGTTTTAAAAGAAAATCAAAAGAATACCACTAAAGAACGAGAAAAACAAGGAAATTTTGAGCCTAATTGGTTAGGACCCTATGTAATCACAGCTAAATTTGGCTCTGGAGCCTATAAATTGGCCACTGAAGATGGTCAAGATCTTGATGAACCAATGAATGTAGTTCATTTAAAGAAATTTTATCCTTGAGATGTTCACTATTCGAGGATACAACGTGTACATTGTTCCTTTTGTCTTGCTTATTTTCAAATAATTTAAATTTATTCATTTCCATTGGCAGATATTTTCTTTATCAAAATCACATCTTCATATTTATCATCATAAGACAAGTGCTAGTATAAATCCTATTAAGTTTGTGAGTGTCATACTTCTTCTATTTTCAGTCGCTTTCCTCTATGGTCATACCTAGAAGTTTACTGATGGTAATATATTCCCTTCAAATACATTCTCTCTTTCATAACAAAGCTCTAAACTTCGTTACCCAGTTCGTTTGGTCGTCCATCTTAGTCTTCGGTGTTGAACCCTCGCATCCTACTAGTCGTGTGAAGCTGAGATTGGGGGCAGATGTTTCTTCCCAAATACAAAGCACTATTGTAAACAAATTCATAAATTCAATAACTTATGAATAATTCATTGTCACATCTTTCGTCCTTCATAGTCTTTGGTGTTGAGCCCACACTTCTTACTAGTAGTGTGAGACTGAGAATGGAGAAAGCTGCCCTTACTTGTCTACGTCTTGTCTTCAGTGATAAACCCTTGCCTCTTACAAGTGGCATGGGGCAAAGCATAAGGGGTCATTCTCTTAAAAGAATAAAAATATTACAAAATATTCAAAAACAAAAATTAAAAATTAAAAAAAAGACAAAAAGGGAATTCACTCGCCTATATTTTGCCTTCGGTGATGAGCCCTTGCTTCTCACTAGTAGCATGGGGCAAGGCATAGGGAATCATTTCAAAAATACAAAATCTTACAGTGCTTACAAATTATAGAATCTCTAAACACGTAATGTAGATGCCTAAGTGAAGAGAGAACTATCCCTTAACCTCATATCTTATCAATCAGCAGGCCACATAATTGTCTAAGTCTAGCATGTGACTCATAAAGTGAAATCCATTTTTGAAACTGGTTTAGTACCTTTATGAAGAATGGAGTCACAATTTCCCAAAAGGATTTTTGTTAGCATTTGTCTCTATATTCATTATCTACCTCATGTGTCCTTCTTGATTCTTGGTGATGAGCCCACGTATCTTACTAGTTGTGTGGAGTCAAGAATGGAGCTGGACTTCTTTTCATCATATCATCACCACCATATCCTGCCAATGGAAAGAGAATTTGTGTTATTCAGAGCATAAGTTACCACACGGAACACGATACATACGGATAATATCTTAGTTTATCGCCTCTCAAAAACTAAGTCTGTATTTTGGTCCATAATTGCCAATCACAGTGTAAAAATCTACAAACAATGTGAAAATCGTCAAAAAATTCAAAAACATTGTAAAAATCGAAAAATCCAGAAACATTTGAAAATCGTCAGAAAAATCAAAAACATTGTAAAAATCCAAAAATCTAAAAACATTTGAAAATCGTCAAAAATCTAAAAACAGTGTAAAAATCTAAAAATCAAAAAACATTTGAAAATTGTCAAAAACCCAAAAACATTAGAAACACTCGTCAAAAATCTAAAAACATTATAAAAATCTAAAAATCCAAAAACATTTGAAAATCGTCAAAAAAATCAAAAACATTGTAAAAATCTAAAAATCTAAAAACATTTGAAAATCATCAAAACTCCAAAAACAGTGTAAAAATCTAAAAATCCAAAAACATTTGAAAATTGTCAAAAACCCAAAAACATTAGAAACACACGTCAAAAATTCAAAAACATTTGAAAATCGTAAAAAAAAAAAAAACTCTAAAATAACCAACACAATTTAACCTTTGAACTATTATCCCCAACAAATGATCCAATCACCTTATGACTACCAAATTCAAACCACTTCTCCTCGCGTGAATCCTCGCTTGGGGTAAATCCGACTCTCATTGTTTCCTTGTTTGAGGAAAATGATCCAATACTTTACTATGTCCTCGTACCCCTGCTTGGGGGCACATCCAATCAATCCTCACTGTGGAACACATTAGGGACATGTTTATTGGTTCTTGTGTTGCATTATTAGTTGTAAATTATTAATTACTTTCTTGCATCTTGATATATTACAGGGGGCATCTTGATTTTATGTATCCTAGTGTTCTCTCTAATATTCTTATGTTATTTAATTGCATGTCGTATTGGGGCATCATACTTTCTTTATTGCCTCTGTCTATGCTCTCTTCCATTTGCATATCGTACTGGGGCATTAAACCTTTTTTATGGTCCCTGTCTATGCTATCACGCATATTACAGTCTAGTCATCCTGATCTTTTATATCACGATGCATCCTGTTATGTGCTATATTAAAATTAAGATGCTTTTCATCACGTATCTTCCTACATGATCAACATCTTACTTTACACCCCATCCATTCACCCATACTAATACATTCCCCAGTTTGGGAATCCTACTTGATCACCGTTGCAGTTTGCGAATCCTACTTGACGATCTTTCTCAAGTAGCATTCACTATCCAGTAACTTCTCCTCCCCCACCATGCTCACCATGTATTTGATTCATTCATCCTCGCTCCTCATTTTTACTCCTCCACCACTTATCCCCATATTACCCTTCTCACCATTCATGTCCCCTCTCACCCATTTGTATTCTTTCCTTTCACCCTTTTACTTCCCGCTTGACAATCTTACTTAATAACCCCTTCTATATGGAATCCTCAGTGGAGGTTTACCCTCTCCCTAAGATCTTCCCGTTGTAGAAGCTTCTTCACCACCTCCCCTCTCATCAAACAATCACCACCACACACATCTTCCCATTCCACCTCTTCTGCTTCCCATTCTCGCATCATTACTCTCACCACGTGGGCATCCCAATTAAGGATTCCCCTCACACTCTCCACCCTCCACTACATATATTCCTTCATCCATTCATGTTACACTCCTTTGTTTCCTTTCTTTCTTATTATCACCTCATCTCATATCATATACCACTCAGGCCTACCTCACTCACTCTTTTCTCATCCTTCCCCAAATCCATCTTATGCCTGGTCATCCTACTTACACGCTTTCGTAGTATGGAAAATTCACTTGAGGGTTCCCCTTCAGTCCATTTTTTCATACCCTATTCCCACCAACTCTAACATCATCCTTCTTCTTCCTCAGCTTGGCGATCTTACTTAACCATTTCGGCTGCATGACAATCTTACTTGAGACTTCCACTTAAGGTTGATCTGCCCTATGGCCTTTCCCCATCCCATCATATTTCCCCCATCTTATTTCTCCCGCCTCTCATCGTGATCATCTTCTTCAACCTACCATTCCACCCCTGTCCCCAATTTCATCTTGTCTTTCTCCTTGCATATCATCCATGTCGGCTGGGTGATCCTACGAAACCTCTCCAGCAGCATGACGATCTTACTTAAGAGATTCTCTTAAGCATGACATGTCATCTTACACTCGCCCATCACTCTACAATCTCACCATCCATATTTCCTCTTCACTCCCCATCATCACATATTTTTACCACCACTATCACCCTCCTCTGCTTGGCAATCTTACTTAACCACTCACCCGGCATGGCGATCTCACTTAAGAGTCCCTCTTAAGGATGATCTGTCTCCTTGCCTTTCCACATCACTACACACCCTTCACCCTTCATTTTTTCTCGGCATTCCCCATTATCACATCCTTTCACCTCCTTTTCGATTCTCGCAAACACCACTTCTCGCTTGACCACTTGTCATCTCCAGTTTCGCTCACATGGCAATCTTACTTAACCACTTTCGTCACATGACAATCTTATGTCAGGGTCCTCCCTACACTTAAATTGTCATCGTGAACTTCTCCCCCACCTCATTTTTCGTTCACTTTGTTGATTGCTTCTTCCACCTAGTATCTCTTACTACCCACTTTTTCCTCCTACTATTATCCTTTCTCCACATACCGTCTTAAAACATACATCTAATCTCTTCCGCCTACAATCACGTTCTTTCCCCCCATTTTCCCCTTCTTGATCCATCATCCTTCATACCGTTTCTTCCCATTATTTTCATGTCTTGGTTCTTCATCCTCACTTCGTTCATCCTCATCACCCGCATCCTCTCCTCACTTTCACCTAGTCCCAACTCATCCACTTCATCTTCTCACATTCCCCCCACATTTCTACCCACACACGCATTCACCATTATTGTTAACACTCATATATCATTCTTTCATCATCATCTTCTCTTCCCACGCTAATAATTATAAACCGATTTTCCTTAAAAATCATCAATCTTCATTCCACACAACCTCATTCACTCCCTTGGACCTTCTCGAGTTTCCCTTCATTCCTTCCCTCCTCTAAGCCCACCACTCATTGTAAAAGGGTTTTCCTTAACGTCCCTTTGTTGGCGTTACCCTTTCCAATCCTCATTAGCTTTCTCATTTTCTTCATTTTTGCTCTCACCCTTCCCCACCACTCATTGTAAAAGGGATTTCCCTAACATCCCCTCATTGGCATTTCCTCTTCTATCCCCCATTCTCTTTTCTCTCCTATTCTTTTCCCTCACTCCCACCCTTTCTTATCGCTTCTTACCCATCTCTCCATCTCCTCTTTTCCCTCTTCAATATCTTTACTGTCTTCATCATACATCCCTTTTCTATTTTTTCGTCATCCTAGTATCCTCATTTCATGCATCTCCACATATTTTCCAATTGATGTCATTCCTCCCCTCTTTCTTCTCTGAACATTCCTTATACCATTCCCTTTCCACTTATTACCCCCTTTCTGTATTTCATTCCTTCTACATCATTTTCTTTGTTATCCTCTTCTCTCTCCCACCCCTTGTCTTATTTCCCTTCCCTTGTATCGTCTTCTTCCCCTTTTTCCATCACCTTTCCTCCTTACTTCCCCATCGATAACCTGATTGTTCAGCATTGTCCTGTCTTTTTTATCATGCCACCATCCACATGCATCTCCATACGGTCTGTTCCATATTCTTTGCCTTGGTCTTCCTTGCAATGACATGATTCCTTCAATCTTCTCCTTGTATTCTTTCTATCTTCCTTTCCTCTCCCCTAATTTTCACGTTTCTTCTAACCACTTATCATTTTCTCTACCACCCCTACCTTTTCGTTCATTCTGTATCTGTTTCTCTTCCTTTCTCTCCTCTTTTTCACACTTTCCTCACCCCTCATAGTTTCTTTTTTTCTCCATTCTACTTCTTCTTTCGTCCTCTTTCCATTTTCCTCCATTTCACCCCTACTCCCACTTCATTTTCTCCTTCTTATTTATCCTTTCCCGTTTCCTACTTTTCTCAACTCTATCATTTATTTCACTTCCATGCATCCCTCTTTACTATCTTTGTTGCTTCCTTCATTTTACACATCTCTCTATTTCATCCCTTCACACTCTACTGTGTCATTTTCCTATTTTTACCTTGTTTTTCCTTCATCATTCCCTTCTTCCCCTATCATCCCTCTCTCTTATTTCTACTTCTTTCATTCCTTTTTTTTTCCCTCCCCTATCTCCCTTACTCTTCTCACAATCAACCCCCCAATCCTATCCATTCTCTTTTCTCTTTCCCACACACCCTCACACCTAGCATTCAAGGTCGATTTAATCTTTTCTCCATTTACGTCATGTGGTCATTCCAGTCTCTTCCACTCCATTATCATCCTCTTCTCCGTAGAATCCATTTCCCTTCTTTTCGAGAGTTCTGTCGTATATTCCATTCTCGTCAATCCTCTCGAGGGGGCATCACCACATCTATCCATAATCACATCTTCTCATGACATTTTTGTCTTGGAGGATACTATGACATCTGTCACTCACCACTTTTTATTCTCTCCAACAAACATTCGCTCTACCTTTTAAAAAGTAGATTGAATTCTTCCCCCATACCGTCTACTTTCTTTAAAAGGACACTACTTTCATAGAACCCTTCTAAAAAGGGGCAAATGTAGACACCCCAATTTCACATATATCCTAAATCAATTAATTCCCCTTACTCATTTCCCACAAAAATACACTTTGAATTAATCAAATATAATTTGATTAATTATCCATTTCAAAATCCAAAAAATAACCCAATCCTCACCACATGTCATTATTCTCCATGTTTTTCTACTATTGAAATAAAAATTCAAATTCAAATCCTCACCCACCCTTCGTGGTCCCCACTCACCTAAAATCCTCCACTTATGAATTAAAAATATAATTCAAATCCTCACCCATTCTTCGTGGCCCCCACTCATCTAATCTTGCCCACATTTTCAAACCACTCACCTAATCTTGCCCACATTTTCAAACCATGATTACTTAAATTAATCTAAGCTAATCACTCCCTCAGGCTATAAATACAACCTTACCCCTCCCCTCTAGACACACAAAGAACAAGCTTGAATACCATATCTAAGTTCTTGCATCCTTTGAGTAAAGAACATCCTTTTGTCTTGTCATAATACCCAAATAGCCTCATAATCTTTTTTCCCATCTAGTGCAAAGTAAGAGGATCGTTGTTGCAGGAAGGTCTTGCTCCGTCTTGAGGAAAAGCACCTACATATCACACAATCAGGGCTCAATCCAAGTTTCCTAGCCCATTCCTAGGTTTGCTACGAAACGCAAAGGAGGAGGTATGATTGTTGGTATTTTACTTCCTTGTTAGTAATGTATTTTTCTTAGCTTATAACCAAATGATTTAATATAAATTGAATTGAATCTAGATATTTTAGAGTAACAGTTGTTCCTAATGATATGTAAGTGATATAATGCAGTAAATGGACAAGCAACAAGAAAGCAATAATGTGAATCCCTAAGTAAATGAGGGGGATATATGACTTAGCTGATTTTTGAGTGATCTGAAAGTGATTTGGGTAGGTGAATAGCTAAAATAGACTGGAAGTAGCGTCGTCAAGGATTACTAGAGGTTCTGAGACCCAAAAAATGTGCAAGACAAAAGTGCCCATAGGAGGACAGGAGCACTTGGGCGTTAATGACTAAATCTGAGCACTAGTGTCCACCTAGATGCTCAAGTTTTGATCTTTTCTATGTAGGAGGGGATTCATTATTGATCTCTGTTTGTTGCTCTAGATTTGTTCCAATGTTGTTGTTCACACTGTAACCTACAAAATAGATACATAGATGCACATACCCACAAAACACATCAAATCTAATAAATAAGATGTAGAATGGGGAGTCGGGCTGCCTGACAGTCACCCGAAAATTAAACTTAGTACCAAGTATTGCACTACATTTTACTCTCCATGTAGTTATGTGTGAATGTGTGCGTAATGATTCCCTAGGATGCTCTTGTATAAGTTGCACAATGATAGTGGGATAGATCTAGAATGTAGCAAATGTATAGAATGTGTGAGATGGAATATAATAGACTTCCTCTCCCATGTTGTGTATACAGCCCTTATCCCTTGAGTGAATGTGCTAGATGGATCCTTTGTAATACTCTTTGTGCCTTTGGATGCACGCTTAGGTGATAGTAGATAATGCTAGTGTTTGGCCCTTTATTTGAGAGCTATAACTACACCTGTAGTTTGATCAATGCACTATTATTCTTAATATTGCACTAACTATTCTTCCCCTTGCAAATTTACGACACCTCGTCAGTTAGATCTATCTAACTCCCCTCTTACGACACTCTGTTGGTCATATTTCCTCTTGTAAACTAATTAAATAGGTTATAATAACCTCTTCTTGGCTAATATTCTCTTCTTTACCACCTCTATTAGCTCCCTGGAGTATCAATCCACTTCGTTGGATTGATTAAGTCTTTCAGAAGCCCTTCAGAAACCTAATTTCTCTCTAAATAAGATTAATTACCCCCCTAAACATGGTTAATTAAATATTAACCATGGTCATCTCTTCTAAACATAGTCAAATCTCACTTTGACTTGCTAAAAGTGCTTTTTGGACTTTTGCATTTGTCCCACATGCACCCAAATCTCCCATTTTCCCAAATGGAAAACTATAAATAGGGCTAGACCCCCTCCCTCATTTCTAAGAATTCTCTCTTCTTCCTAGCACAGATTATAGTATTTTGTTTAGGCTTTAGATTGTAGTTCATTTTCTTCCATTGAGCTATTAGCATTTGCTTTTGTATTTTATAGCACAAATATGGAGTAAAAGGGAAGAACCATTGGCCTTGAAGCCATTAATGGGGAGATCTCTTTCTCTTAAACACAAACTGAATGCTTAGATCCTCTTAGGTTCATTATTTCAAGCTTTCAAAGAATAGAGGTTAGTTTCATTTGCTTAGTTTGCTTGTTTACTTCAAATTAATGTATGCAAAGAAGAAACCCTTGCTCATTTCTTATCAGATGGTCCATTGATCAGCTTGTTCAAAGCCTTTGGGGTTTCTTTAGAGATTCTTACCCCAATTCCATGGCTTTTGCAACTTTTCATTGAACACATTTGGCATGCCCGGTGGGACACTTATGTCCATCCTCCATTAATGGAGGTCTTTTGAGTTCTTCAAAGTTCATTTTCAAGTTTTTTGGGTCAAATCACTTGTTATTTCCTCATTTTTGTTTCTAACACTAGATAAATGACCTTCATTTGCATGTATTTTGTGGGTTTGATATAGAAATAGGACACTTTGACTAACAACTAACCTGTTTGCTTTTGAAAATTTTGAAAATCCGTGAGTTTTGCAGGTTTTTCACAGGGTACACGTAGGTGTTAAGAAGGGGCGCGTACACGTTGAAACCCTAGCATCCCCATCAGAATAGGAGCATACCTATCTAGTTGTCCTCATCATTGGAAAATTTTATCTCTGTAGGGATGCGCACACATCTCTGTCAGATGGTTCACGTTTCCGCCTCTCTGGCCGCATCTGCGTAAATATCTTGACTGTGTAAAAATTTGAAACTGTCTGTTTTATGCTTGGGTGCATCTCCGTTGAAACCTAAGCATCCATGTTGAGTTGCAAGCATCTCTGTCTTTCTGGATGCATCTGTGTTTTTAGTATATTGGATTTCACTAATTTTTGTTTGCAGGTGTATCCATTGAGTTAGGTGCGTACCCGTCAGTTGGGGAGCGCTGGTGTCGGTTTGGGAGCGCAGATGTCTATGTAAAGATTGAAATTTTTTCTATAATCTGCAAAATCTTTTTTTTCTGATCTTTGTTGCAGATTTCTAGGACTAACAAGTTAAAAACAAAGTTTTTCTTTGGTATTTCAGTTTGCATAGTTAAGTGTTTTCGGTTCTTAGCTTAAACTAGGTTTGTAAAAGTGCGTATGCTCTCTCCTCGCGCCTTCAAAAGTGATCTTGGAGATCAAAAACACTTATACAAAACTTGTATCGAATGTTCAAAACACTTATTTTATAAAGGATAAAGTAAACTTTCATGTGATTTAGTAGGATTTTTCACATTGCGTATGCTCTTCCTTCGCGCCTATTGGTGATCTTAGGAATCAAAAGTAAGGTGTAAATTTATCTTTCTTGACATCAATTGTGAACTGGAAAATTACTAAAACTTGTTGTCTACAGGACCCAACGCTTGTAGAAGAAAGACGTCCAAAACACAAAACTTCTAATACACGTGTTTTATGCAGGTTGCCAAATGGTGTGCTACTTAAAACCACATTAAGTTAAGCAAGATAAAAAATACACCATATTCAAAACACTGTATTGCAGGTTTCAAAAAAGGGTACGTCCCTATCCACTCAACTGGAACATAACCCCTTTGGCATAACGCCTTAAGCTACAACAATGGGGGTGGTTCCAGGAACCCTAAAGTAATCCACCACTGAGTAACCTCGTGGATGAAATAGGAAGCGCTCCGCTTACCCACTTGACTAGTACACCTTGTGAGTTAGAGTTACAAGTTGTCTGTATGCGTTACCAATATACTCCCAAGATAGTCAGGGTGACTATTTGTGTAAATCACGCTCGCTTAAGATGACCCCAGTGAGAGTACACATGGATGCATTTATTTTCCACTGTGCTTGAAGGGGGTAAAGTAAATCCGAGATAGTCCCAAGATAGTCAGGGTGACTATTTGGGTAAATCACGCTCACTTAAGACAACTTTGTAACACCTAGTTGAGAGAACTTATTAAGGAGGCCATTCTATCATGGAGCCCACTTTGCTAGTCCATTGTTGCATCAAGCCATCACAAAGTGACAACTCATTTGGAATCTGAACCTTGTTTTTTGAACAAGGCAAAGAACCCTTGTAAGTTTGATCTAAGTGTCTTTCATCACGAAATTAAACTACGTCCCACTTTCACTTAGTTTTATTCTTGTCTTCAGATGAGGTGAAACTCTACCCAAGTGGCACTTGGTTTGTTTTCATCTTTTGATCTATACCCTTGCATTCTCACCGCCCATTTTTCGGGGTGAGAAAGGTGCATACCTTGCACGTTTTTATTAGAGATAGTGCTCACCACTTTTTTGTCCATTTACGCCCATCCATGTTTGTGGCTGGGTTGTTAAACATCTAAAGTGCGCAGGTACATTTTTCATATCTTTGATAAAAGTCCTTCCATCTTGATTTCAAGATCATCTTCACCGTTGTGAGTTCGGTTCATCTTTCATCTCTTCTTGAGTTGATAATTTTGTTCGCATTCTAGATGCACAATCTTGGTACTTACATCGTGTTCTCATTTTTTATGAGAAAATGGTATAAGTCCCTTTATTGCGTGGTTACGCTGCTCACACAATTAAAAACTCCTTGTTATACTTATCACTTGGTTTTGGTTTCGACGTCATCTAAGTCTTTTTGAAAAGTGTCGATAACGCCTTATATATATCGTGATAAGGTTGTCATGATACTAACACCTTGCTTGCTCGGTTAATGTATCACGGTGACATTGTTACGCTATATCTAGTCACGACTTCCATTTTTCAGAAGGTTTGGCTTTCATCGGCATTCAAACTAGTTTTAAGTATACCTTGTCGAGGGACTGCGTCAACACCACGTCAGTACTTAGGCCTTGTTAGAATTCTAACTTGACCTACATATTGATACGGTATTGTCGCTATCTGTTTTAGGGCATAGGCTTGGTAACAACAAAATTGAGTGATCATTACATTTAGGTGTGCATATGAGTGTTCCTTGATAAAAATGACTACATAACACTGCATCTAGGATACACTGTAGTATAGTTCAAACATCACCTTGAGCGGCTTGCAGAAACCATACACTTAGGGGTCACGCTAGCTACATACAAACGTCTGCTAGTAATGCCTAAAATCACAAAAATGGAAACCAAATCAAATGAGCATGACATAGGAGAAAACCCTTTCGAAACCTTCCCATTTAACAAAAACAATTTGGCACCTCTCTTTTCTTAAGTCAAAGATGCGGAGCTATTAATTGATCATAGCGGAGAAGAGTTAGACTCTTCCGAGAACAACAGAGGTTAGACCTAAATAGATTTGATGAACTCCTATATTATAATAAAGATCAAGTACTCGCAAGAGTCTTAGAATTAGGAGCTAAACTTCTGCAAGAGCGCGAAGAAGAAACAAAGGTCATTAACCCTAAACTAGGAGAGCAAAGATCTCTCTTAGACATAGATAATCCTTTTGATGTGGGATACACTTCCACTTCTGGGCAACATAAGGCCACTGTCGAAGGGGACCCATCACGAAAACCTCACTATAAAGCTTCACGTAAAGTGAAAATTGAGCGTAAAGCTTCCCCTCCTCTGAAATTTGATGAAGAAGAGGACCCCCTGGTTGAGGAGGAGATCCTCCAAAAATAGATCTTGAAGTTGAGCCAGAAGCTAGAAAACTTAGGCTCTTTAAGAAGAAACATGTACAAAGACAAAGACAAAAATAAACTTAGCGAGTTTCAATTTGATCCACACACAGACTATACCTTTAAAGTGACTCAGGTACAAAGACCAATGTCACCTACTAAGGAGCAACTCATTCAGAAAGAGTTACAATCAATGAAAAATACGCTTACTACATTACAAGAGGGAAATGTAGGCCAGAATAGAAAATATTCGTATGAAGAACTATGCCCTTACCCCTTTGATAAGGACATGTTACAACAACCTTTCCCAAAACACTTTACCATTCCCAAGTTTGATAAGTATAAGTGCAAAAGTGATCCTCGTGATCATATAAAAGACTTTTACATGGCTTGCCAAGAGGTCGCATATAGCGATAATTTCTTAATATGACTTTTTCCTCGCAGCCTAGGGGCAATGGGATTGGAATGGTTCTACAACATACCCAAGGGCTCCATTACAACGTGGCCCGCATTAGCAAAAAAATTTGTACGACATTACTCCTATAATATGGAAAGTGACATCACAATGAACAATTTATGCAATACAAAACAAAAACCCAATGAGACGTTTGCAGGATTTTTACAACGATGGCGCGGGTTAGCCAGTCATTTTCCTTGTGCATTACTGGAAAAATAGTTAGTGAGCATATTTGTTCCTAACTTAAACCCAGAAATAGCCTTTCACTTACAAATGCATTGTGGCTCAAACTTTGAAGAAGTCATAGAGAAAGGTGGTCAAATTGAGAAAGCCCTCATTGCAAAGGGAACACTTAAGTCTGTCGTTAAAAACAAACATGAAGCCAAATCCATAGACAAACCTAAATTCTTCAATAAGAATAAGCATGTTGTTGGTGATGGCATTACAGACTCTAAGAGAGTCCAAGCCATACAGACAGGCCCACTTTTAAAGCTTTCACAAGGACCTCATCCCAAAGCACCTACAAAACATACGTTTACATCCTTAACAGAGTACTTGTCTATCATCCTAATAAAATTAGATGATGCAAAAATGGTGGAATATCCAACTACGATGGTACCATACCCAGAGGATGCTCCAAAACTGGGTTGGTTCAAAGACCATGAATATTGCGACTTCCACCATGTTAAAGGACACAAGATGGATAGGTGTTTGAGATTGCGCCATTACATACAAGACCTCATCGAGGAAGGAAAGATCACTGTGGATTCTCCCCCTGAGTCTAGAAAAGGTCCAAATGAGAAAATGGGTATCTACAAGGAACCTTTTCCTAATCATGCAGATAAAAAGAAAAGGAAACCAGATCATGGGAAAACCTCCAACGACTATAGAATTGTTGCCTATGTTTACCCTATAAATGATAGTCCTTTTGATTCCCTCATTGGATGTATTAGCTCATCTAATGAACATATCAACACCATCCAGATTTTAGAAAAGAGCTGCGCAGTAGGGACAAGACGTGCCCGCTTAGTCATACCAGATCCTGTGCCTATCCCTCAGGAAGGTCAGTATAATTTAATAGAGCAGTTAGAGAAAACACCTGCTAGGATATCTATTCTTGATCTCCTCAAAATCTCTAATGCCCATAAGCACATACTGTACAAGACATTGTAAAATTCAGGGGTTTCGACAGATGTAGATCCCGCAAACCTTCAAGCCATGATTACGCACCTAGACTCCAATGAGCATATTACTTTTGATCATACTGCAATCCCACATAACAACCCAGAACATAACTTACCCTTGTATCTCGAAGTGGTGGTTACCCATCGCAAAATCAAGAGGGTACTTGTAGATGGGGGATCTGGTCTAAATATTTGCACTTTGAAGCTGGTTAAGCAGCTAGGCCATTCAGAAACAGATCTGGGAGCTAAGACTATCACAATCACGGCTTATGACAATGAAGAAAGAGAATCAATGGGTACTATAGTGGTTCCCATGGAAGTAGGCCCAACGTGTCATGACACAATGTTCCATGTCCTTGACTTGGACCTTCCATACAACATGCTCCTGGGGCGCCCATGGATCCATGCCATGCAAGCTATTCCATCAAATTTCCATCAGTGCATCAAGTTATGTCATGAAGGTCAGGTGGTTACCATTCTGGGTGACCCAGAACCATTCACACATTGTAGGGCATTGCACAGTTTTTCTCGTGCAGCTTATGAGTGTCCTTCTGCAGATGTAGTTGTCCCCCTACAAACAGAAGCTATGAAAAAATGGATAGATTCAGAGTCCCTCACACCTTACAATCAAGACTTTCCTTCATTGGTCAACCCATTCTCTTCATGGGAGGCAACGTCAGAAAAATATGGCCCAGGTGAGCCATTCACTCTTGAACAGGCTTTGTTAATATCAGACTTATCAGTATCTCCCAGAACAAGGGGTAAGCCTTATTTTCAGTTCAAGAGCACTCGCGAGCAATGTCCTAAACCATTGGAAAAATTTGTCCATAGTGGTCTCCTATCTGAGGAGAAAATGTTAGAGGATCCTACCAGCAGAGTGCCAGAAGGCACCATGGCTTCATGCCATCAAGCACCCCAGTACATCAAAGGTCACCGCATGATGTTTGTCATGGGCTATAGTGGGTTTGGATGTGGCATTAATGCACAAGGCCAGCTAGAGCCTATTCCCATCCCTCATTTTAAGTCTGATAAACATGGCCTTGGGATAAGGCCTCATAACACTCTACCCTCTGAGAATGATGCCACCTCTTCTGAACGTGAGGACGTTTCATCTCATTCTGATAGTGACGTAGATTCCCAATGTAGCCTCTACGAGGATCTTGCTTCCACGAACCTATTCCCAAATTCATCAGTCCTTACCTTATCTGAATCCATCCCCTTAAACAAATATCAAGTAGCCCTTGTATATCCTGAACTTATAGATTGGGATCAACAACTTCACGTGCCCCTAGATTTCTTTGAAAATGATGAGGCATTTGTAGAGTTCATGGGACTCAGGGATTTTATCCCAGCTGGGGACCACAAGAAAGGATTTGTGATTCAACTAGACACCTGTGCATACTTCGGGGAAGAAGCAGAGATGTGTGGACATTTGAATAAGAAGGCTGTAAATAAAAGTACAACCACTTCTGAGAAACCTGGCAAAAAGGATAAACGGAAATCTCACAGTGACAAACTCTTTGAAAAACTCATAGATAAACAGAATGAAGAGTCTAAAAATGAAGTGATTTATCCATTTAAAGATGATAATGAGCTACCGCAGGAGGTCGATCTTACTCTTCCCCCTGATCCTACATGGATGGAAGATGCTTCTAAAATGCTTGTTGAGGAAACAATCAACGTCAACATTGGCTCAGAGGAGCAGCCTAGAATGATAAAGTTGGGGGCTTCACTCTCAGCTCAGGAACAAAAGATCTTTGTAGAGCTCTTAAAAGAATACGCAGACATATTCACATGGACATATGCAGATATGCCTGGTTTGGACCCAGAGCTAGTTGTGCACAACCTCATTGTGCACCCAGATGCCAAACCAATCAAGAAAAAGTTGAGAAAGATGCATCCTAAGGTGGCGCTCCTTGTCAAAGAAGAATTGGAAAAGTTGTTAGCTGCTGATTTTATTAAACCTATTGACTATTCAGAATGGATCTCTAACATAGTCCCGGTACAGAAAAATCCTATTGGCATAAGAATCTACACTGATTTCCATGACATTAACAAGGCATGTCCTAAAGATGACTTTCCCCTACCTAACATTGACATGATAGTTGATTCCACTGCTGGTTATGAAATGTTGTCCTTAATGGATGGATTTTCAGGTTATAACCAGATACAGATTGTAGAAGAAGATCAACATAAAACAACATTCATCACCCCTTGGGGAACATTTTGCTACAAAGTCATGCCTTTCGGGCTCAAGAATGCTAGGGCTACTTATCAGCGGGCCATGACTGTTATCTTCCATGATATGATAAGTGACATCATGGAAGACTATGTTGATGACATCCTAGCAAAATCCAAGAGTAGAAGAGAGCACCCTGAAGTACTGAGGCATATTTTTCAGCATCTACGAGACTATAAGGTTTACTTGAACCCTAAGAAATGTGTCTTTGGTGTTTTATCAGGAAATCTCCTAGGGTTCATTGTTTCACAAAGAGGGATTGAAGTGGACCCTGCAAAGGTTACAACTATCACAGAAATGCCACCACCTACCACTCTCAAGCAACTAAGGAGTCTACAAGGGAAAATTCAGGCAATCCGTCACTTTATTTCACAACTTGCGGATAAGTGCCACCCCTTTACCCATTTTCTCAAGAAAGATGTCACATTCAATTGGGGACCTGACTGTCAGAAGGCCTTCACGCTACTAAAACAATACTTGGTCAGCCCACCTGTACTCATGCCACCTACCCCAGGTGAACCTCTCCTCTTATACATTTCCACTACCCAGTTTGCTATTGGTGCATTGCTTGCCCAATACAACTTAGACCATAAAGAGAGAGCAGTTTACTATCTCAGCCGCACCTTGATCGCGTACGAGTTGAATTACCCCCAAATAGAAAAGGCCTGCTTGGCAGTTGTCTTCACATTCCAAAAGCTTCGCCATTATCTCCTGAACAATAAAACCAAACTCATATCCAAAGTTGACCCTCTCAAGTACCTTTTATCCAAACCTACCCTCACAGGCCGAATGGCTAATTGGATCATTCTCCTGAGTGAATTTGATATCGAGTTTGTGAATCAGAAGTCTTTAAAAGGATAGGTACTGGTTGATCAGTTAGCAGAAGCACCTCTCCCAGGGATGGAACCTTTGTGCCTAGATCTGCCAGATGCATCTATGATGTATATTGAAGAATCCATAGAATGGCAGGTCCATTTTGATGGATCTTTCACCTTCCATGGATCCAGAGCAGGAGTGGTCCTCATCACTCCAACAGGTGATGTCATACCAAGAGCATTCTAGCTGGGATTCCCATGCACAAATAATATTGCAGAGTACGAGGCACTCATTTCTGGTCTCAAGCTAGCTATTACTTGGAACATCCGACAACTAAGAGTCATTGGAGACTCTCAACTTATCATTAAACAAGTTAATGATGAGTACAAAGTTAAAGATGAGAAGCTTATTCCATATAAAAATATGGTTGAAACCTTGAAGGAATATTTCACACAGGTCATATTTGAGCAAAAACCAAGGTCACACAATAGATCCGCAGATGCTATGGCTACTATTGGGTCTCTGTTACGCATTCCCCCTCAGGAAAGTAAGATGCCTTTCTTCGTAGAGCATTTACAAGTGCCAGCATATGATATGCCAGAGTCATGTTTAGCATGTGAAGTTGTTGGTCCCTTATCCCCTTGGTATGATCCAATCTTTCGATACCTACAAGATGGCACTTTTCCACCAGACATCACTCATTTTGAAAAGAAAGCCCTTATCCACCGCATAGCCCGTTATACCCTCATAGGAGGCACCCTTTATCATCGTGGCTACAACAAGAATCTACTTCGTGTTTGGATGTTGTTGATTCTATCCACGCCATTAAGGAAGTACATGGTGGTATTTGTGGAGTGCACACCAGCGGCATAGTCTTAGCTAAGAAGCTATTAAGAGTAGGCTATTATTGGCCTACCATGGAATCAGATTGCTGCAACTTTGTAAAGAAGTGTGAACTATGCCAAAAATATGGAAACTTGATACATGCGCCAGCACAGGCCTTACAGCCTATTGCAACACCTTGGCCATTCTCTAAATGGGGCCTAGATCTCATAGGGAAGCTCCATCCTTCTTCTTCAGATGGTCATACTCACATCATCACTGCCACCGAATATTTTACCAAATGGGTAGAGGTTGTCCCTCTTACCTATGTCACCAGTGCACAAATTTCAAAATTCATCATGAACCATCTCATATGCCGTTACGGGATCCCTTCAGCCATTGTCACTGATAATGGTAAATCCTTCAAAAACAAAATGGTTAAAACCTTGTGTCAACGCTTCCATATCCAACTCAAGTGGTCAACCCCCTATTACCCCCAAGGTAATGGACAGGCAGAAGCCACTAATAAAACCCTTGTACGGATTATGGAGAAAATGGTCAGTAAAACCGGCCGTAATTGGCACCTACAGATACATCCCGCCCTCTGGGCCTATCGTACTTCCATCCACACTCCTACTGGTGTGACCCCATATTCACTCATCTATGGCACTGAAGCCATCATACCTCTGGAAGTGGAGCTTCCTTCCCTGAGAATATCTCTCAGAGACTATCTTGATAAAGACGAGGACTACAGAGTTGCTTGCCTGGCAGAGTTAGAACTATTAGATGAAAAGCGTATTAGAGCACTCAATCACCTAAAAGTCTATCAGAACAGAGTGTCCAGGGGATACAACAAATGCATCATTCATTGGGAATTTGATGTAGGAGATCTAGTTCTAAAATAAAATTAGAAGAACATCGTTAAAGACAGAGAAAAGAAAGGTAAGTTTGAGGCTAACTGGCTAGGTCCTTATGTAGTAATTGCAAAATATGGATCAGGAGCCTATAAACTTGCATATTCAGATGGTGAAGAGCTTCCAGAACCTATGAATGCCATGCACCTCAAGCAGTTCTATGCTTAAGCATGACGAGAATATCAAATAAGAACTAAAAAATAGAAAAACAAAGAAAAAACAAGCAAAAAAATGGAAAATTGAGAAAACAGTAAAGAAAAAGCAGGTCATCCACATGTGAAAACCACGCAATTGTGGCACAGTGGGCAGGTCTTTGAGTGAAAACCAGTTTTTGGTGCTCAAGGAAGATTCACCAGGCACAAGTTACTCTTACAGCAGGACGGGTAATCATCACCACTTTCTAGATATGACTACCTTTGCTAGGTCTAGGAACCCTACTAAAGCCACCTTTGTCATTCTGTGATCTGGCTCATTTGCTCTTATATCTACATGAAGGACATTACCTTTGTATACTCCCATCTAACGCTGAGCGCACCTGCACATTGTCACCTTCTCGTACATACACACATGGCATTCTGCCTTTTGTATATTCCCACATCACGCTGGGGGCATCCACGCTTCTTTGTTCTTGTACATTACTTTCAGAACATGACCTTGGAAAATACAAAAACATTTGGAAAAAGGATACACAAAAACCTAAACATCTAGAAAATTTCCCTTTTCAGGGATAAAGCTACATTCGTTTCACAACGTTATCTTAGGGAAACCTAGACAACAATGAAAACGTAGCCTTGAAAATTTTATCTTTCGAGATAACCCAAAAACATTAGAAAATATATCAATGTTGTCCCACAAAAACAAAGTAGTATTTAGATTTCTTTTAGTTGTTGGTTTGTATAGTCTTGATGTACTTAGCCTGTTGAATTGTTTGTTCTTTGAATGGTTCATTTGCTTACCTTATATTGAATCTTGTTTGATTTGATTGTGTATTGCATTGCATTCATTTAGGAACTC
Organism: Taxus chinensis; assembly: GCA_019776745.2. Classification (NCBI taxonomy): domain Eukaryota; kingdom Viridiplantae; phylum Streptophyta; class Pinopsida; order Cupressales; family Taxaceae; genus Taxus; species Taxus chinensis. Next base: position 222,151,064 of record CM034155.1, on the reverse strand, counting down.
TCATACTTGTAAAATATTATTGTAGGTTTCTTTGTTTGTTGTGTGCATCTATTAGAATTCATTTTACTTGCTTAGATTGGATACCACTTTAATCTCTTGCTAGCATTTGCATGTGTTCGTTTAGTTGTATTTTGTTGTGTTGTTTGTATGTGTATATTTGTTTAGTTTTGTTAACTTTTGCTTGTGTGTTTTGCATAGTTGTTTGTTATCACATCTATCATCTATCATTTCATCACATTTCTAACATCATTCACTACATCATATATACAAAAATGCTAAGTATTACATCATGCATGTATGCTAAGCTAATCATCACATATCGTATCATCAATGGGGGCAAGAGGGGTTGCGCATAATCACAAATCTATCCCCCCCCACACCAATATCATCTAGTATCATCCCAAGTGCTAGAATAAGAACTCAGAAACATCTCATAAATCTAAAAACATGTGGTGCTATCTGCAGATACATCATCAATATGAAAGCATGAAACATACACATTTCTAAATCTAAGGTATGTCACATACATAGAGGAAAGAGAAATCATACATCATAATCAATGCTCGTACAAAGCATAATCACAGTATAGTATATCAAAATGTCCATATAATACATGTATAACTATCCAAGTCAGTGCTCAAAATATACATCATCGATACAATATGCCATCTAAAAAGGGCATGCATAAAAAAGAATCGAGCCTTCATCAAGAGGCGTCATCAAAACAATGGTACATACAACTATACATCAAAATCAGCCTTCATAAGAGGCATATATACAATACATCTGTACAAAAGGAGAAGTAAAGAGCTCAACCACAGCTCTTGCCCTCGTTGGGGCTCCTGGGTCCATGACCTGGTGGATGGAAGAGAGGTGGCTATGATGGACCAGCACTAGGGGTACCACCTGTTGTCTAGCTTTCTGTTGTCCAGCCAGCTGTGCTACAGTGGGCTACCGAACTGATCTAACTGAATGGCCTGATCCATGATCTTAAGCCTATCGTACTTACATCTAACTTCTAAAAAGGAACAACTCGGTGCTCTACCAGGACTGCCCTGAAGTAAGCAGTCCTATAGTATAAGGCCCGGCTGCCAGATCTCATGGCATCATGTATCAGATCAGCATCTCCAGAAGTGATGGCTACATGTAAGGTGGCATCTCGCTCACCTATCAACCTGCCACTGTCAACTTGAGCCTATCTAGAAGCGACGGCCTCTCGATCTCTATCTGTCGTAATAACCCGCACCTGAGCTCGTGCCTAATCTCTTTGTATAATGTAGCCCTGTGACTGTGCCTGGGTGTGGTCCCTCTGAGAAACAACCATCTACACCTGAGTCTGAGACTGATGTAAAAGGCTCAATATCTGAGCCCCCTGTGTGGCCATCTCACTAATCTGACTCTGCCATAGGGTACTATCACTGCCCTGGGTGGCCTGTGCTCTAGCCTGATCTCTCTCCACTGTCAAAATCTACACCTGAGCATGTGCCTGATCTCACTCTACTATGAGGGCCTGTACCTGTGCCCTAGCTGCATCTCTCTCTCCAGCCACCTGTAACTACACAACAATCGCTGCCTATAACTACTGCTGAAGGGAAGCCAACTGTCCACCATCACCGCCACCCTCTAGAGCATGAGGTGGCAGGCCCTACTCTGGAAGTACCTACTGGAGAGGGGTGTATATCCCTACTGGGGGAAACTCTATGTCAACTACCCTAAACACCTATCTCGGCCTAGGCCTGGGGCCCTGTCCCTGTGGCTGCTACAATGCTGGACCCTGTCCCCTGCCCCTGACATACCGGTATGCGTCGGGCCCACCATCATCATCATCATCATCACTATCCTCACCACCGATGACTCCACCCTCACCACCACTAGGAGGCCCCACTGGAGGAGCTCTCACGCCGGTGTTATACGCCACCCTAGAAATAGTCAAATGGCATGGAAGCACACCATGATACCATGCCCCATACTCAGGTGTAGTACCCGGATCTCTAATTTGTCTCAGTGGCACCCACATAGCAGGTACCACCTGTCAGAAACTAGCCAGTGCTCTATCACAGGCGATCTGTGGACCCATATCAAAGTACTCTTGGGCCCTGCGAGCCTACCATCTATCTAGCCCAGGAACATCCTGGGTACTACCAAACTACCTCTAGCACCGATCCACCATGTATAAATCTTACATATAGTTGCAGCTACCTAGGATAAAATTCTATATTGTGGCAGTATTGAGCTCTAAACCGTCCTCGGGCCACTGGAAATGTTTGTACGGCCTCCAAACCATGGAAGCTTGTTGTAACTCATCAAGCTCGTGGTGATAATGATAGGCATCCCCCATATATGGCCGCACATCATCCCCTGTCGGGACCCAACCCATCGTAGAAGGCTCCTCGGGAGCCCTAACTCTCAAAACACCTAAGGGGCGACCAATGGCAATGTGGTCACATGCCCAAATCTAAAGCAAGCGAGCTAGTCCTACCATCTTCTGATGGTAGTAGGTAATCAAGTGAAGGTCCCAGTATAGATGCGCCAAAATACACTGACCCCAGCAGTAGGTCTCTCCCTCTACCAAACCGCATATCACTCCCAGGAGGCCGAGTGGAAATGAAGCACCATTCTTGTCAGGGAGTAAGACTCCACTGACAAAGGCCATCATATAGACCACTACTCGGTCTAGCTCTGGATCATCAATGCACCGTGATAACCTAATGGTCATCCCACGTCGTGGTATCGTCAGGATGCCAAACAACTCTACAATATATCGCTGAATATCAGCCCAGCGGCTTATAGACTAGATGAGCTGACCCTGAATCGGGACCCACATAATGTGCCACACGTCCTCAAGAGTAATAGTAATCTCCCTGGTCGGGAGCCAAAAGCACTGACTCTCGTTGTGCCATCGCTCTGATATAGCTGTCAGAAGGCCATGATCTAATGTAATCTACGGCATCTCAGCCACATGAGTCAATCCCGTAACATATAGGAGGTTGTCCAGGGTCACTCTATCATCATCGTCAAACTGGGCCTCTATCACCGCTAGCCAACCATATCGCTCACGAGTCTAGAGAATGGGTAGTATACGCTGCAAAATCAACACAAGTATCAGGAACTTACTTACTTTTATCTATTTTTCTAAGGAAAAATGCTTCTTTGAATCATCTAACTTATTATTATTCTTTTCTTCTAAACTAATATAGTTTATATTCTTCTATACTTGGCTATTTTACTAGCAAGTTGTTTTTCCCCCTTCCTTCTAGCGCCTACGTGCCTCTTTTGGCACCTGCGCACCCTTTTCAGCACACACGTGCCCTTACCAATGTGTACGCACCCCCTCAATATTCTCTCCATTCGCCGAAGGCCACACAGAATGCATACTCGCCCAGTGTGAGGCCTACGTACCTGCCTTGGTGCACACGCGTACGCGTACCTGTCCTACCCTTGCTCGACGTGGACACACCCCCTAACAACTATGCCCCTTGTTTGACGCGCGCGCATGCATCTACTAATTTCCCTCCCAATGAGTGCGCTTGCGCGTATCCACTTTTTAACAGATGTGTGTACGTGCACCTGTCTTTTTTTACAAATGCACGTGCGCGCACCCATCAAACTGATGCATACGCCCACGTGCATATGTCAAATTTGACCCTACCTACCCTAAAAACCCTTTAAAAATGCATTAAATGCGTAATTAACTAGAAGGGATAGGCCACTCACGTAGGGTTGAACTCTCGGATGCGATCTGCACGTCTCCTCCTGCTCGGTATTCTCGCCATCTCACTCCATGGCTATCACTCTCGCTCGTGGTAAAAATTCGCAAGAACTCTGGTAGAAATAAATTGGTCATGATTGATTTACCGAACCTGGGTGGGTATATTAACCTGTTGCGATGCCCCTGGGGCATGTTTTCTCCGTTGTGATCATTCTAACCTTCTTCTATCTGTTGTGATAATTATTTTTGCTAATTTTCATAGGATGGGGCACTTCGTGCCACCCTGTGGTTACTTCTCCTTCACACTGAAATAATTTACAAACCTTTTGGGTGCCTTTTCCCACCTTTTCCTCTATTTTTCCCCGTCGTGATAAAAAATTCCCAATCTTTCTTCTTGTGGGAATGTATTCTGGCTCTCTAAAGCCTCGCCTTCCCTCTATCGCCCTTACTTTTAGAAATCTTTGATCTTTTGAAAAAAATTGAAATACTTTGGAAATAGATTAAAATGGTGTAAACTGTTCATCTACGACTGAAATTTGTGTCTATCGCATGGCACTCACCCCATATCTTACTGAGGTGTTCAACTATTTTTTGAAACAACGACTCGCGAATCATCTAAATCTTCAATCACCTACACAAGCTATGTTGCTTACTTCGTCTGTACTCTGGGGCACTATCAGTTGCCTGGTACTATTTTTGTCATGCACATTACTTTTTCACTGGACCCAAGTGTCCTCCATCTTTTCCCTTGCATTATACACATTGCTTGGGGCATCATTCTTCACCCTTGTCATTTATCAAAACATTTGGGAATACATCTTGATAACAAAATATTTGTGTAACTATCTTGAACGTTGTTGGTTTAAGCGTGTGTGATTGTACTTATTTCCCTGTTAGGTGATATTGTTTATTTCTCATATTGCATTGCATTCATGTATGTTGTATGGAGTTGGTCATTTTTAGCACAAGACGGTTGTTTGTACCTTGGCTTTTAATGTCATTTTACACTTCTGTCACATGCTCACATTTTAATAAGGATCGATGAGGAGGATTCTAAACATTATGATGATTATATATTTATGGCAATTGATTTGTGGATAGCTCAATATCCCTCTCTATTCTTGTTTCTCATCTTCTTTGTGCACTTTTCTTTCTATTTTTTTCTTTTTCGATCATTGATCGAGTTTCTTCGTCACCCCATCGACACTCGAGGGGGCATCCTTCATCCTTCATCCTATTAATTTTTCTTCTACCCCTTTAAAAAATTTCTACTCGTTTACATTTGTCTACTTTCTTTGAAGTGACGTGGCTTACGTCACCCCAAAGATAGGAAAATGTACACACCTGTAGTTTGATCAATGCACTATTATTCTTAATATTACACTAACTATTCTTCCCCTTGCAAATTTACAACACCTCGTCAGTTAGATCTATCTAACTCCCCTCTTACGACACTCTGTTGGTCGTATTTCCTCTTGTAAACTAATTAAATAGGTTATAATAACCTCTTCTTGGCTAATGTTCTCTTCTTTACCACCTTTATTAGCTCCCTGGATTATCAATCCACTTTGTTGGATTGATTAATTCCTTCAGAAGCCCTTCAGAAACCTAATTTCTCTCTCAGTAAGATTAATTACTCTCTAAACATGGTTAATTAAATATTAACCATGGTCAATCTCTTCTAAACACAGTCAAACCTCACTTTGACTTGCTAAAAGTTTTTTTTGGAATTTTGCATTTGTCCCACATGCACCCAAATCTCCCACTTTTCCAAATGGAAAACTATAAATAGGGCTAGACCCCCCTTCATCATTTCTAATAATTCTCTCTTCTTCCTAGCACAGATTATAGTATTTTGTTTAGGCTTTAGATTGTAGTTTGTTTTCTTCCATTGAGCTATTAGCATTTGCTTTTGTATTTTATAGGTCAAATATGGAGTAAAAGGGAAGAACCATTGGCCTTGAAGCCATTAATGGGGAGATCTCTTTCTCTTAAACACAAACTGAATGCTTAAATCCTCTGAGGTTCATTATTTCAAGCCTTCAAAGAATACATGTTAGTTTCATTTGCTTAGTTTGCTTGTTTACTTCAAATTAATGTATGCAAAGAAGAAACCCTTGCTCATTTCTTATCAGATGATCCATTGATCAGCTTGTTCAAAGCCTTTGGGGTTTCTTTAGAGATTCTTACCCCAATTCCATGGCTTTTGCAACTTTTCATTGAACACAAGACGTCCAGGAGTGTCCAGAAGGGACAGGAGAATTTGAGCGCTTATGTCCTAAATGGGTGCAGTGTATGAGGCCATAAAAGATAAATCAGTTAAATATTTATAGGGTTGTAGGGTGTGTAAGGTGAGTGAAAAAAACTGACACACAACGACACACATTTCCAAGTAGGTTAAGTACTCAGGAAGTTGCAGACCCAAATTCTAAGTAGGTCCAAAATCATACAAAAGGGTCAGGACCGTATGAATGCGTTCGACTAGGTTGTATGGTTTTGACCTAGCTTAGTTTTAAATTACAGTTTTAGTGATGAAGCATTTCCAGTTCCAGAAGTATTTATTCCTACACTCAAACCACCCAGACTCTTGCAGATCCACACATAATCAACTAAGTGCACTCTTTTCCTATTATTTTGATAGTTAGATCAATTTTCACTTTGAAAAGTGTTATTTTTATTTGTGTAATTAATGTTGGAAGTTAATTAAATCAAAATATCCACTTATAATATTATACATCCTTTTTTATGTATGTTAATTAAAAACATTCTTAAATAAAAAAGGGTGAGATTCACTTCTCAAAAAAGTGAAATTGATACATAGTAATTAGTCTTAATTAGAAAAACACTGATTTGTATATTACAATATGTACAACGCAACATAATCCCATAAGACCTGGTAGAATTAAAAGGAAAATAATCAATTCAAGGGGCTTTGTCATGTGCCAAGTCATATATGGAAAGAGACCTATCACAAGCCAATATTTGGCTAGGGGAAATCTTGCACGTTACTATCACGACACATTTATACCAAATAACATCTCTCTCTCTCTCTCTCTCTCTCTCTCTTCATTGAAATCATAGGCTTGAAAAACTTGCTTGTAATGCTTCATAAAGGAAAGGTTGTCTAACTGACTAATAACTCAATCTCTAATGTCTTTAAGTGATTTTATTTGAATAATAAAGTGTCTAACTTTTAATATTTGGGAAAATTCCTTAGAAACGTCTATATCTTCAATCTTGAGATAGTGGATATGAGCCCTGATTTGAGTACTATGAGCTTGGTGAATATCAACCAACTTGATCTTTTGACACAGCTTATTAGTTTGAATTTGCATAAATTTACTAGGGGAACTCAAGCTCATAAGACACCATGTTCAACTCTCTTATGTGAGTTATGTTAGCCTATTTTTTTAAGAAGGGTAGTTACTTACCAAAAAATCTTAAGAACGTGGTAGTGTGCACAATGATGATTTCCCTCCACTTAATCCATATTTAGCACTTACAAGGCTTGGGAAAATATTTCAAACTTGCTTGATCTAAGTACACTCATGTTCTAAGTGCTGAGTATTGAGATAAAATTGACTAGTGAAAATTTTGGCAAGACGAGCTGACCATTTAATGGGAAATTTAATGGGGTGGTGGTCAAACATAATAATATTGGTGGGAACACCAACCAATATATCAAAGCACTTAGAAAAGGAGAAAACATCTTGCTCTACCACCAACACCCTATAAATCCACTTAAGTACTCTATCTGGTTCTTAACATTAAAAAACCAAGTGAGTTAGGCAATGGAGGGTGGTGTTTGTGGTGGTGATTAGGATCAAACAATCCCAACTTATTTTTCATGTAAAATCAAGTTTCATGTTCCCTAATGCATTGTCTCATGGGCAGAATCCCATCTTTTTATTTCATAGATCCAATCAAGTTAAAATATACATAAACAATCCAACTAGCCACTAAGAGCTCTTTTGTTAGCCATAGCCACTATGTCGCTCTTTCTAGGATGTCATTAAAGGTGTAAATATTAACCTAGCTAAGGGAACATCTGTTAAAGTAAAAACTATCCAAATGACATGGTTAGATGTGTCTACTCCCATTCTGTAACAAACAAGGCAAAAAAGTAACTACTGAAGAGATGACTCCAGCAAGTATGATTTCATCACAGGAAATGTGGCAAGTAGCATCAAGATAAATCCTTTTTATTTCCATTAACAAGGTAATCCATAAATATTTACTTCTTGGAGGCATAGTACATGCAAATCAAAAAACTACTGACAAGTAGCCCTGACTATGTGCATGCAAGAAGGGTCGATTAAACTATGCATGTGTCATGAAAAAATATTCATGAGTAACTACCAAGGTTCATATTATCACCATCCTAACTTGCAAGCAACGAAAAATATTACTTAGAAACATGTGTTATTGAATTTTATCAAGAAATTATGTGAGTTTGATCGGTCATCACTCATCCTTCACATGGTCGTCCTCCTCACTCCCCAAGGAGGGCTCTAGAAGTGTTGAGTAACCTGATGGCACAAGGAAAGAGGGATTTACCTTGGTCATAGAGCTGAGGAAGAAGAGAAATATTCCATCGTAAAGAATGTTAGACTCATATATTTTCATGACCTAAAGAAAAATTTAGTTGATTATGAAGTGTTTGACCATGTCGCCATAGGGTTAACGTAAGGAGTTTGTGTTACATGTGTTGAAGCAGTAAGCGATGGTCGTAACTAGTTTAGGGTTAGTTGTGTTGTTGGAAATGGGATCTATGTTGTTCCTATTATTATGTTATTTTTCCAACCCAAAAATGTATAGCCATAATTAGTCCCTTCGTTGTATTTGCATTGCTCATTTGTTGGTTTAGTGAAGGATTGGCAACGATCATAAGAGGACACTCTTTTATCTTTTGCTTTACTGACATACAATGAAATCATGTGTTAATATACATCACACTTTGAGTGAACATTGTCCACCAATATGTATATCAATGGTTTCCCTAAGGTCTTGTACAAGGTCAACTTCCACACAAACTCTCCTCAGAGGTTTGGTGACATAAAACTTATTTGTCTCATAATACACGAAATGATCTGAAAGTTTGAAGAGTTGTTCTACAATCTACCAAAGAGGCATCAACATGCCAAGGGATTCTACCCACACATGGACCTTGACTTTGGCTTTATAAAACATGACAAAGTCTCTAGACCTAAGTGAAAGCACCAACAAAGTGCTTCGAAGATAGCAAGGTCTCTAGTTATGGTTAACAACACATTGTTCAGGGGCGGAAAACCTAAAGAGAAAAACACCCTTAGTCAAGTTTTGAATCTTAGTTTAAGGTTGCAGGGTTGTCATGTTGTCTGAAACCAACTTTTGAGCATGGATCCAAAGGGTTTCAAGCCACTTACACATATTTTCGAAATTAGGAATTTACAAATAACATTAGGTAGATAATCGACATAAGGTGAGTGCATTACCTTGTTAAAGGGCTTCGAGACAAATTTATGAACTTTTAAATCTAACCATGCGTGCTTTTAAGAAAAACTTACTAAATAGATAAACCACCTAAAAGATGAAAGATTGAATTGAAAGCTAATAACTCCTAATTAAAGCTATAAAAATCCCATAGAGCCATAAGTGACAAAAACCCTAGATCATGGCAAACGTGAAAGACACTCAATCGAAACATTTTTTTCTTTACATCTAAGTATTTTTAACATGAGTAGTTAATGGCTCATGTATGCATCATTGCGAACGCAATGCTTTAATACATCATCCAAATACATCATCAATTTTACCCTTTTGCATTATCTTATTTTATGTTATTATTTTATTTGATTAAATCATACTTAAATGTAGATGTGATTATATTACATCGTGGATAAAAAAACCTTTCCTCTTTTATTTATTTAATACACATTTTCGAATAAACAATACGACATGTTTATCTTCCCCATATAAAATTTTGTTCTTGGAGTGTTTAGTGTTGGAGCTTGTGGTAGATTGTTAGGTATTGTACTTGCATTGAAAAAGCCTCCATATGGATTTGTATATCTCCTTTTCAATCAATTACATGAGGGACTTACGCAAATTCCAACTGTTATTTTAAAGCATGTTTGAATATTTGTTTTGCTTCTCCACATTACAAAACTTCATCTTCGGCAGGATTTGCCATATCATGGCCTTGTTTATTTAATACACATTTTCAAATAAACAATACGACATGTTTATTGTCCCTATATAAAATATTACATTATGCACGACTTAACATGGTTTTAAATTAATATTGACCGATTAAAAATTTGAACAAAGATTAACAATAATTTAGATTATTAAAAGTTGAAGAGGTTGAATTCCTTCGTGGGGATAACTATGGTTTAATTTAGTTTTTTAATCTATTTATAATATCAAACTTAAGCTGATATATGTATTAAAATTACTATATATAACCAAGAATTGTATATATTAATGTTTACTAAAAGTTGAAATTAACTTATGGGATTGTGAAAGGTATAATGTAAAGAAATAAGGGAGTATAAGAACATATTTTAAGAGATTGAAAAAAGTAACTAAATCAAAAAATAATGTTGAGAGCACAAATCCAATTAACAAAGTACAATGAAGAAGATAAAAAAGAGGAAGGTCCCACGTAATGAGATTAAACTTGTTGTCATAGAGACACTTATATTGTTCAAAGTGGTAAAGAAGTGTGTGATGAGTATGAGACTGTGTGAATTATTTTGGGTTTGCAACGTCTCACAGGTCTACCATACAAGGTTGAAAGTTGGCCACAAGGCCTCTTCTTATTGATGATTTGAGAATACTAAAAGTAGGAAGTAATTAACATTGTGCAACTCCAAGGACTTGCATCTAGAAAGTCATCGATAAAATTTGAGCATCTCCTAGAGGAAGAGGACTAAGCATCTTTGGCTTCATATGCCATGACTATTAAGATAAATCCAAATGAATCTGCAAAGAGGAAACATAATTGTCATCTTATCTCATAATAAATATAGCATTTGAAAATAAAATGGTCCTTGGTCTCAAATTTGGTGCGTGGGTCTCCCTTGCTACAGAGTCACATAACGGATTGTATAGTAAGTCACAGATTTATTATTTGTTCATAAGCCTTAATGACGTCTACAAGCATTTATTCACTATGACTTTATACTTCTCTTATGGAGCGTTTACAGATTAAGGGTGTTTTACTAAGGACTTAACCTATGCTAGTTTTACCTGTGTGTTCCAAGCACATTTACCACTTCGACTCTCGACCCCTTTTGGCCTTTTCTTCCTTTGTGCCAACTAGCACTCTTCTGACTCTCCTATTTTTTGCCAACTAACTTTAAAACAATGAAATCGACCACCTTTTATAGTTGCACCTCTCCCACTTCTCTCTCCTTGTAAGGTATTCTTTTGGTGAGTTGGATCCTTCGTGATGCGTCCAACCTTATACCCATACCTAACACAATCAATTATTTGGCTACCTCCATCTAGATGTTTGCAAGTATGCATTGTGTTAGTTTGGTAGCTAGCATAATCTACCCACTGCACTCAATCAACCACCTTTTTCATAACTTGTTTACCACAATCTGACATGTATTGTCAACGATCAAATCATTGTGCACCCTTTTCCATGTAATCTTTCACTACACTTTTCTTTGTTCTCTCATGCATTCATGACCTCGACTACCTCTTGCCTCTTCTCTCGTACACTATTGCCTTATAAAAACATCTATGCATTCCTCCTTATTTCTATGTCATCTCTTCATTTATCTTCTCGCTCATCCTTTGCAACCACCATCTTATACGAAACTCCTTCACACTTTCATATGCCTTCATTCTTCTCGCACAAACCAAAATACTTCCACGCACTAACGCACATCATTTTCCCGTGTGTTGTATCTCCCCTTCTCTTCTTCGAATTCTCATGCACTTCATTCCACCCACGTCCTTCCAAACCTATGTGCTTTCTCGCACACCGACGTTATCATACACTTTTTTCTTCTTGATCTATTGCACAAAGTATTTACCACTTGATCACCCCTTCACTCTCTCGCTCCTTCTCTCTTCATTATTTGCACTCTTTATCCTTGCGTGCACCCATACTTAGTCATAACGGGTGCATGATTTTCTTAAACCTAAGATGATCATGCATCAAACATTTGAGGTACTTTAAATTTGAGTTCAACCTCAAGTAGACTTACCGAGTAGTAGGCCCACCCTTCAAACCATTGGAATGGATAATCCTAGATTCTTCATCCAACAATAATTTTTTAGGCCTTCATACTTCTTCTTATGCCCCTTCCAGCCCTTCATTACCTTCATGCGACTCCTCTGCATTATCTTGTGTATAATTGCGAGCTTCAACCCACCATAACCTGACCACCTCCTCCCAATGAATCTTCTCCATTGACCCTTCACGACCTTCTACTTGTTGCCATCATTCTCCTCTGGTTTGAGTCTCTGCCCACTATGAGCCATCCTTCTCCTCTTAAGGATTTGCTCTCAAACCTTCTAATTTGCACATCTATGTTCACCCATATCCATCCACCTCCACCTAAAGCCTTTGAGGTTTTGCTTCTCTCTTGCCCATTTTATCTTTGGGCTTCTTCTTCCATTTGCAAGTTCATTTCATGCATACGTATTTTCTCCCTTCTCCCTTTGTCTTATGGTCTCCCTTCTATCACAACTCCTTTATTTGGTGTTCCTTTGCTTAATGCACCTCTCTTCCTCTACACTCTCCTTTATGCCCTTGTTCCTTATACACTTCTTCCACGGGCTTCTGTTGCGCACTTGTTCCTTATACACTTCTTCCTTTTGTTTCCTCCTCTTTTCATCTTTCTGCTATGACCCCCTCTCTTTGCACACCTTTCCTTTGTGCACTTTCTTTCTATGTTATGTTTCACACACCCTTTCTTTTGTGCAACTTTCCTACCACACACTTCTACAGTCTCTTCCTCAGACTTCTCTTCCTTGGTTGCCTTCAGGATAACTCATGTTTCTTCACATAATCCCTTTTCTCATTTCAGATAGTCTAACTTTGGTGTACTCTTTTTCATGCGCACTCTCGCAGCCTCTCCTTTGGGTTACGCTACTTCAATTTCCTTCAAGGAAACCTCTTCCTCTCCTTCCTTTATTTCCTCTGTAATGGTATTCCCATTATTGTGTGCGTCTTTATTTGTACATTCCTCAACTCCTCTTGAAGTCTCTTCTTTTGTGCATTCCTTTGTGCCCTCCATCCTTTTCATAGGAATCTCGTATCTCATGCACTTCACAATACATCCCAAATTTCCTTCCTACAAGACATTTTCCTTTGTGTAATAATGTGAACCCTATGGTACTAGGGCTCCTTTTGTGCAGTATTTGATCCTTGTTTACGCAATCTCCTCACTCTTTATTTTTTCACATCTTTGTCTTTCTATTTATATCTACATGTTTTCATAATCCTTCGTGCATTTATGACCGTTAGTGACCATCTTCTCCTCTCTAGTAACTCCCTTCTTTGGTGCAATATTCTTGTGCACTATCATGTACCTCCAGGTGACTTCTTTTCTCACCTTTTCTTCATCTTTTGAGCCCTCTTCATCTATTATCTTTCATGCATTTCTTAATGGTACTCCCGTGTATACCTTCTCTTCACTCTTGCACAATGCTTAGTTGTGTCTTTGTGCATGGATTTTATTCTCTCTAGCACTCTCTTTCCATAGTATTCTTTGTACAATCGAATCTTCACTAAGTCCTTTTCCTTCTTTTAGATGCTTCACACCATAACACCCCTTCTTCTACAATGGTATTTTATTATGTCCTCCAATCTAATCCTTACACCGTTAAGCTCCTCCAACATCTCCTCCAACCTTTTCACAATCATTGCATTCAATTAGTCCCTTTTTCTTAACGACATCTTGCTTTCACGTGCAAGATCAACATCCTTCAACTATCGCACTTATAGGATCTCTCTCTTGCATTCTCTACCCGCCTTTTCACGCAGTGGATAACACAATGTTTCACACCAACTACCTCTCATTTAGTGATTTGCCAACATTCCACTATCTTTCCTGCAGGAAAAGAACCAACTTTGATACCACTTGGCAAAGGGGACTCCACCACTACAGAGTCACACAGTGGACTACATAGTAAGTTACAGTTTTACTATTTAGTTATAGTTGTTCATTATTAGATTACAACTCTCTCATGGAGTGTTTACAAATTAAGGGTGTTTTACTAAGGACTTAACCTAGACTAGTTTTACATGTGCATTCCAAGAACATTTACCACTTTGGCTCTCGGCCCCATTCAGCTTTTTATTCCTTTGTGCTGACTAGCGCTCTGCCAACTCTCCCAATTTTTTCTGATTAAATCTTAAATGGTGAACTCAATCTCTTTTTATATTCACCCCTCTCACATTTCTCTTTCCACCCAAGGTCTTTATTTTGGTGATTTGGACCTTCATGATGCGTCCAACCTTTTTCCCATACCTAATTCCATCAATTCTCTAGTTACCTCCATCTAGACATTTATGGGTCTACATCGTGTTAATTTAGTAGACGGGAAAATCTACCTACTCCACTCAATTAATCGCCCTTGTCAAATCCTATCTACCACTCTCTAACATGTCTTATCAACAATCAAATCATTGTGTACCCTTTTCTGCGCAATCCTTCACTACATCTTTTCCCCATTCTGTCATGAATTTATGGCCTCGAGCTACCTCTTGCCTCTATGTAGGTACAAAATTACACACACTACTATTTTTTTATACCACCAAGTGTGTTGTTTTATATATAGATCTTGCGTAAAAAAAGTATTCAATGACGGCCCACTATCTAGTCTATTTGTTTGTCTTACTTGCTTCTATTGTTTTATCTTACACACTTGTCACTAATACACCTAGTTCTAGTCAAGTCATAGGGATCTCTGTCTCACAGTCTTCACACATTTTTCATCACTTGTCTTTGGACACTAGCGCCTAGGACTGGACACTAGCGTCAGGCGCTCCTGTCCATCGTAGGCACCCGTGTCCTCTTTATTTTTTATCTTATTTTTTATATTTGACGTCAGTCTTTTCATTTTTCCCACTCATATCTTGAGGTACTAGTCAGCATGTTGGGTCATTAGTGTCAAAATTCAAGCAAGATATCCCTATATAAACACAACATACATACCATTATAATGGCCGGGAATACTTATCAAGGGCTATCTACCTACATATCAAAGGGACTGCATTTGGACTCATTACTCTGCATACAAACTGCATAAGAAGGGGAAGTTCATTTTTCCATCCCACACATTTACATTTTATCTAGCTATTGCCCACTATCTTGGCATCATTAGTGCGAGGGTTACCTAGGAGCAATATTGCACACAAAATCACATAAAACTACATTGGTTCTGAGATGTAGTGTAATGCTCAATCGTAAGTTCACTAGCTTAACAACCGAGGACAATCTGACCCCTCATTTTTCATCTTTCTTTTTTAGGATTTGATGTTTTTTTTAGGGTTTTACAGGAGGATATTTGTATTGCATATTTACAGGTACTCCCACAGTCAAAGTGCGAATTTTAGGTGATCAGTGGCAAAAAAGTGTGAAACCATAGCAAAAGTGTCGGAACCAGATCCCAAGATTTTTCACAGTCTACGGCACCCACCAGAGGTCTAGGGCACCCGCAGGCACACCTACTCCTATCCAGGTACCCATGTCTAAGATTTTTGAGCACCTCTACATTTTTCTGAGCTGAATTTCGACAGTATGTGTTTCTGTTCAATCACATTCTCCAGTCCAGACACACTTCAGGATAAGAAAAATCAAGGTAAGTTCCCCATCCCTTGTATTTGCTTTCATAAATAAATCAGATAAATTTCTTAGTATCTGTATTTCATTGTATATCAATTATAACAATCATTGTTTTCATATTTTATTAAAATAAATATACATATTTTATTGAATCATTTTGGTGAACCTATAGCTTAGAACTTCTTGCCCTAGGATTCACTAAAACCCTAATGGCTACAAATAGATCTTCTCCTCCTAGGCAAGCCATGCCTCAAGTGAGTTTTAATCCTATTTATGATGAAGAAAATATAGTTGAAATTAGCACTCTCTATCACAATATTTTTCTTTTAGATGATACTCAAAGGTAATTGTTGGCTAATGAATGCAATGTTTCTACTAGCTTTTATCATTCTATTGTTAGCATTGGTTCTGATCCCGCAAGATTTTCAGGTTGAAGACCTTGTTATGAAGTAAGCCATACTCCACCCTCTTCTATTTCTGTCGAGACTCTAAACAATGATATTATCCATTTTATGTTTTTTCTTGATGATGATACTTTAGATTAAAAAACATGATGAAAATATGTGTGCATGATGTAGTTTCTAATACTAATCAGGATGATTCTATAGATTCATCTCATACTCCTTGCATTTCTGAAAATGTCTCCAATGATTGTAATGATACATCTCATACTAGTTATCCTCCTACTTCATTGTATGTTGATGATATGCTTAACAAAATCCTTGATCTAAATCTTTGTCTGATATTGATTATACACATACTAGTAATGATTCTACTTCTTTGCATATTGTTGAATGTGAATTCTCTACTCCGCTTAATCTTCTTTTAAGATTGTCTCTAGTAACATGCATGATGATTCATCTCCTTCTATTACTTCATCTCCAAATAACTCTTCTGATGTTACTCCTACTATTTCTATGGACACTCCATGTTCTTCACAACCTATTACTTCTTTGGCACCTACATCTAGTGTGCCCTTAACATTGACATCTTCCATTTCTTCTATTGACATCCCTATGATCACTCATAATGGAAAGCTTCAACCACTCAACACCCCATTCACATCTTCTACCATTCCTTCACATGACATCTTATCACTCATGCATGTTGTTGGCCAATTACAATCTCAGTTCTAGTCTCTCATGCTTGAAAGGAAGGCCTGTTATGCTTCTATTGATAACAATTCTTTACATAGAAATCTTATTCTAAAAAAATTTCACAATTCAAAATTTCCTAAGGATTTCATTATGCCTACATTTTCATGCTTTGATGGAATTGGAAATCCATATTTGCATCTCAAACATGATCATCTAGTTATGGCTTCATACTCCAATGATAGATTCTTGCTAAAAGATTTTTTCCATAGTCTTACTGATGACAATCTTCAATGGTACACATCTACCCTTTGGATCTATTAATACCTATTGTGAGATGGAAGAGGCCATTCTTCAACTCTTTATAATTAATAACAGCCCTAGAGTCACACATGATTGCTTACATGGCTTACATCAAGAGAATATAGAACCTATTATCGATTACATTTTGTGTTTCAATGCTTGCATGCATCAATTAGTCTTTCAACTAGTTGATTTAGAAAAGCAATTCATCTTTTGTCATGGCTCAATTCCTGATTTAAAGCAACGCTTACAATATGATACATACAAATCATTCACACTCTTATGCTATAAGATCATTGATCTAGAACAAGATATCATTGCTACACATGTCATAGGTCCTCCTCCTAGTTCAGATAATGTTGCATCATATCTACTTCTTCGCATCTTCTACTTGTTCAACGTCCTCCTAGGTTTCCGTCTCCTCCACCCTGCAAGTAAGTTCACTCTTCTCCATCACATAAGCATCCTTCATATCCTCCACCACATCGATCTCCACCTGTAGACAAAAAATCACGCACTGTGGTTATTATTTAGTCCCGGTCTCATTGTACTATTCATATGGGTTTTTAGTGAATAAAGTACTCATCAACCCATGTCCTTTGACCATTTTATTTTGCTTTTTGTCGTCACTGTCGACCTCTCGCATGTACTCACTCAGTCAGTTTTATCATTTTGTGACGTTCTTATCCCTGAATAGGGAACCCGACACATTACTAGGGTGCCCCAGGCACCTTGGTCCCATTCGGGGCACACTGATCCTTTTCCCACTTTACACTCATCTTTTGGGCACTTTCTAGTTGTTTGAGATTTCCATATTTTTAGTGGTCGACCCTTTCGAGGTTAATTATGAAATTAGAATAGGAGAACCATATAAATATAAAGGTATGAGACCATAATGAGGGACCAAGAACTAAGTACTATTATCATCCACCTAAGGTTGCATCCATCTAAGGCATCTAGAGCTCCACTTGCACCCATATAGCTCCATCACAAGGGAAAAGGTTGGTTCATCTACATCACACTGCATAGGAGGGAATTTTATTCTATTTCATCCACCATCTATTATATTTTTACATCTAGTTATTGCTCGCTACTTCACAAAGTGTGATTGACACAATAACACCTAGGGCACAATTTGCACACACACATCTAGAACTACATTTGGGTCTGAAATGTACTGCAATGCTAAGTTAGTAAGTCCACCATTTTGACCACTAAGGATAGTCTAACCCCTTCATATGCATATTTATTTTTTAGGGTTTTGATGCTTGGCTTGGGGTTTTGTAGGTATCTTCTTCATTTTAGATTACTAATGACATTTAACACAGTCCAACGATATACACACAATAGGCAGTGAAGGATTCACATCACTTAGTGACCCTACAAAGTTGATTTCTGGACCTCCCGCACAAACCAGGGTGCTCAGATCTCATACTAGGGCACCCCAGGTTCCCCCATCCATCTCTAGGTGCCCTAGACTACTCAGAAAGATCGGATCTTCCCCTTTTCAAGCCCTTGTGTGGTCGTTGGTGCATTCTATTCATCTGGGTTTTACTGTGATACAACTCTGAACAATCGTCAAATCGGCTAAGTTCTTCCTAACCCTCTTTACAAATTAGGGTTTTAGATTTCTAATTACTTATTTATTTTGGTCACTTTCCTTATTTAGTTAGATGTTATTTACTGTTGTACATAACATTTAGATTAAACTAAAATAGACCATTATTTTTCCATTTTAGTTTAATAATTTTGGTGAACCCGACTCAATCTTCATGTTGATAGGATCCTCATTCATTGTTTATCATCTTAGGGTCTAGTCACCATGAGTATCTCAATCAATGATTACTTGCTAGAAAATATGGATCTAAGGCATAGAGTCCAACATATTCTTACCACTACTCACATTTGTGTTGATATGCATCCTGACTTAGTTTATCAAACCTTTGTAGATGCACTCTCCCAATACATAACATTCAAATTTAATTTCCTCCCACTAATGTTCACACTTTTGACAATGACCCACCCTTACATATCATGTGTCGTATTCAAAATGTAGGTGTCAAAAAAACTTTAATCGATAATGGATCTAAACTCAATTTATGTCCCATGTCATTCCTTGACAAACTAGGTCTTTCCACTCGTGATGTTAGTCCATCTTGTCTTTCACTGTGTGCATATGATGGTTTTGTTCATCCATGTGTTGGTCACATTACATTGCCTATCACTATAGGACCAAAAATTGTCAACACTGTAATCTTCGTCATTCACTTCCCAGTTTCCTACAATTGTCTGCTTGGTAGGCCATGGCTACATGCTATGCAAGTTGTCACTTCAACCGTACATCATTATGTTAAATTCCTCTATGAGTGCATTGAATATACTATTTTTCTCAACTACAATCCATTCCAATATTGTGATCGAGCACCTAATACTAGTTTTCTATTTCGTGCATCGATACTACAGATGACCCTCAACCTATGGATGAACCACCTCACTTGCCACCACTTGAAGATGTCATTTATGAGATAGATGTAGTCTCTTATATTCCACCTGATATTACTACTACTATAATTCTTTATCAGGGGCATGTCCATTCTATGGACGTCGCTCTATCACCTACACCTTCACATATACCGCCTACGTTAGCACGCCCACCATTTACTTGCACTATTTTCATGAATGATTCATATTGGGAACATATTCCATTTGATCCTACTTGTGATGACACTATATGTACACCTGAGGGTTTGATTCAACTAGGCTTTGCTTTTGAGGACCTCTACCCTCCACCGCACAATCCTCATCTCTATCATGGGTTTGCTCGCATTAGTACAGTTTATGGCCTCCGCGTCTTTCACTTCATGGTCTTCCTTACACGTGATCCTCAATCTACAACACTTACATTAGGACAATCATGGCTTGATTAAATTTGGGGTACTCTAGATCCTGATCATATAGAAATATCTTTCCCCATGCCTTTTGGTCCTATCTTTATTTGCAATAGTTCATTTTTTGGATATACGTACAATCTTACTCATTGGTATACGCATGGTTGTCCACTCCCTCCATTTGCTAATGAGGAATATGCCATGGGTATGTACAATTTGCGACTCAATGGCTCATTACAGGATCAACTAGAAACTATTGCTTATCAAGTAACCAATGCTTATCCATTCAACTATGACCCTAAAAGCGGCGATCTTCTAGATGACATTACATAATTGCATTCTTTGTCTTACACACTTAGGGGGCATAACATTTTACACATACCCCCCCATCTTAGCAAAAACACATATTCATTTTCGCATTCTCATACATCCACCCCTTAACGTAGGCATTGTCATCTACACTATAACATTGTCATTACCTGATGACACAGTCTTGTGATTTGGTTCACACTTGAATGTTGAGGGCATATTACACATGAACCCCATGCACTACACAATACACACTACACATTGTGTATCTTCACACATCTTATAGTTAATCTCACATTTTACATACTACATCTTCAAGTTACTTTACATCATTCATACTTCGACATTTTCACATCTACATATTCTACAAACTATAATAGTATTCATCACACATGTGTCACTCTCCTATTGTCTAGGAATCCTGCATCCTACATATTGCATGACGCACACTTCAAACTAGTAGTAGATATACACATCTCACATTGCATACTATACATTGCGTATTATACATCTTACACATCACATGGTCACCTATCATCCTCACACATCCTACATCTTCTTTTACGCACTGCACTCACTACCCTATGATGCACTCTAGTTCCTTAGTCCATACTAGAATGCCAAGGGTTTACAAATCAAATGGATATTATCATATTCCCACATTCATCATTCAATACTCTCTCATAGGACATTCCTAGGTTAGTGACATACGTTACAAGCTAAATGGTCACCTATTCTATCATCTTGTAGTGGCATATGCTTTAGGATACATCACCACTCCCTTTATTCATCTTGTAGTGATATACGCTTCAGGCTAAACCATCACTCCTACGCTCATCTTGTTGTGATATATGCTTTGGCTATAGGGTCACGTGCATGCATCATCTCTAGGTCGCATATCATCACCACTAAACATACACATTCATCACTACGCACTACACACAACAGACATAGCTCGACCATTTCTCTAATGACGCACTCTCGTTTATGGTTCATTCTTGACTGCTAAGGGGGCATAAACCAAATGAACCCCACTCCATATAATTCTCATTCACTCAGGGGGTCACATGTGACTCCTATCATCCACCTTGTATTCCATTCCATTCACCCACAACATATTACATATCTTGGTGGTGTTTATTCTTGCTTACATTTGTCTATACATGTTTGACTTATTACACATGCTAGATAGGTCTCTTATATGTCATTATCTTTACCATACACACATGAGCGTTCACGTCCTTTTCTAGTTTTGATCACAGATACAAGTTTTTTACACGCAAACATGTATGTTTGGCTCCATACCAGTCCCTACAACGGTTACTGGGGGACATCCACATTCGTACACTACAAGTACTATTGTTATTATTTTCATATGGTTCATATACACACTGGGTTAAGTGGGTAAGACACACTTGTTGACATGAATGGGTTAATGACTTTATACACATGTTAATGAAGATGCATTCATAAGTGATAGCTTTTGTTTTGTAGGATTACTACCAAGTTGATCATGGCTATTTGTTTCTTTGATGACCTGCAACTGTCCACCCTGCACATGCTACTCCTGTATGCGGGGGCCCTGAAGTTTGAGTGTCTAGCACACTTTTTTTTTCGCGTTCCACTGAGATGGATCTAGAAGTGTCTTGTGAGACATTAATGAGTGTATGGTCCCATGTTTACATGACCGACTTTTCATAGTCTATGATCATGGCTTCTTGTATGTCCCACTTACATTTTAGCTTACACATTGAGTCTGACATTAGCATTAATAGCTTGTTTTCTACATGCATGTTTGTTCAAACTAACACTTGTTTTTCCTAAGCCACTGTGATTTGTGTGTGCCTCTGGTCTACTATCCTGATGTGATGCACATTCTTCATTCAATCCTGTAGGGTAGCAGTTACAGCCTTACACGGTCGGTCCTCTTCTTGGGGTGACTTACTATTCTCCTAGTCCATGACATCGCATGTAGGAGCCTTACTATTTTTAGCAGGGGGGCATCTTTTGGGTTGTTTACATACTACGAATGAGCACGTTCTAACCTCCTGGTAAAATTTAGTTTAGTTTGTCATCCATGACAGAGTGGGTTATACAGTGAGTGGGTTCAGACCTGTCTATAGAACTTCGATACACATATGAAGCATTTTATAGGACATGTTGTCCTTAGCTATTATTGGAGAGTAGTTATAGGTTGGAGGAACATGAGACTTTCCAATGAAACTTACACTTCTTGGAGCTCAGTAGCATCAGATCACCAAAAAAACTAGGTAGCCATAGAGATCTCTTACATGACATTCTTAGGGCAGTAGTTACAGGCTTGGAGAATAACATTAGAAATTTCTCCCTACACGGGTATTCGGCCACCTTTGGGCATGAGATCATCCAAAAAACTCTCACTTCACCAACGAGTTACGAAGATATCCAATTCTAGACCTTTTACCTCTGATCATGGATCAGGTTCAACTCTATCGTGATAGGTGTTTTCATTTTCAGTATTTGTCACTACAGTCTTTTTAGCTATGAGTACATGATTTTTTTAGCGGGACATATACATGCGTATTTGAGCTACTTGATCATGATTCTCATTTGTAGGTTCGTCTGTATATGAAGCAATCAATCAACAACTAACAACAACGATCATTTGACAATAACACCATTTGTTGCATCGTGGACACCTTCGGACTAACATGTAGGTAGCATCTGTACACACATTGGCATCTACACACACTGAGTTCCGCCCTAGGTTGCACTCTATGAAGACTTTTTACGCTTTTAAGATCTTCATAGTTATCCATGCTCCAAATGTTCATTTGTCACTTCATTGCTTTATCTAGTCCTTCGACATCTATTTTTCTTACATGACATATCTACATTTCAATATCGAGGTACGCATCTCTATCTACTTTATGTTGAGCTTTCCTCTCACCAACATGGAAGTGGGAGCAAATGTCTAGTCACTAAATTCCAAAAGTACTTTCGGCTAGGGTATTTAGGTCTCAGGGATGAACTGACATGGACTACTGATTCAGTATGGATTTTCGTTCATCCAAGAAATTACTAACCATACCCATGTCCTTTGGCACATTTTACTTTGCTTCTCTTATCGTCACTTTTCCAAAGAGATGAAATCCACATGCACTTACCCAGTCGCGCATCATCCCGTCATTTTTTGAGATTTGATCCTAGTGAGAGTTTGAATGGGGTGCCCTTATCCCCTCTGAGGGAAGCCCTAATCCAGGGGGTTACACTTTACTCTCATCTTTTGAGCACTTTCATAAGCCATAGTTGAGGCTTTCTGATATTTTTAGTCCGTTATGTCCCTTTTCTAAAGGTTAATTACAAAATTAGATCATTAGATAACCATATAAATATGCCAGTTATGAGACACATAACGAGGGATCCAAGCACTGAGAGCACTAGGCTACCATCACCTAAGGTTGCATCTATCAAAGGCTTATACTGGACTCCATTTGCAGGTCCATCGGTAGCTCCATCACAAGGGCTACACATAGGTTGGTGAATTTTGCATGTACACTTTTATAGGATGGGATGTTAAGGGACTATTGCAATGCCACCATGCTCCTAGTGTTGATACGTGTCCTACGTCTAGTTATTGGCTCACTACTGCATAGAAGTGTGACTTGGCACAGTGAGCACCTGAGGGCACATATCTACAGTTTCACACACACCTAGAATTTTTTGACAAAATTGGGTAGTATGATGTATGTACTTTAACACTGGCAATGATGAATTCCATCTATTGTAGAAGTATGAGGACAATCTTGACTCATTCATATGCATCTTTCTTTTTTAGGGTTTTGATGCTTTGTTCTGGGGTTTTGCAGGTGTTTCCTCCATCTCTGATTTACAACGACATCCAACACAGTATTAGTGACATTCACGTGATAGGCGAAGGCAGATAAGATTCTACCATAGCGTAGTGCACTTCAGAGGAGGTTCCCATAGATATATTTCTAGATCCTAGGTGCCATACAGAACTGCTCAAAATAACTTCCCAAATCTTAGGTGCTTTTTTGAGCACTGTGCGCCACCTAGGCCTGAGAACCCGCTTCCAGTTCAGTAGGTCTCTATTACAACACAATCCCAATCATATCTTTGAATCTTAACTAAGGATTTTCCTTATTGTTCTTAGCCCTTGAATACTCCTACACATTAGGGTTTTTCACATTTCTATTTACTCCATTTGTTTGGTGTCATGAGTCCTTCAAAGGTTGATGGTAGTTGTTCCCATTTACTGATTTACATAGCATCAATATTCAAACTAAGATCCTAGATCCCCTACTTTCCAGATTTTAGTTTAATCAGAAACACCTAAGTGCAAAGAGGGTTAGAAAAGCTTTACATTGATTTTTAGAGGTCATGTTGTACTGATACGACAGGAATGGTGACTGAGGATAAACAAACCGATGGAAGACCATCACACAAAATGCCTTTAGAAAATTACAACATTTGGAGGATTTGATTAGACTAGGGTGCCTGGAGATTGGCATGGAGGATACCTGTGGGCACCCTGGTCATTGATCCAATAAGGTTCCATGAAACATGCATAGATGCTCAGAAAACCACCTCTGAGGTGTCACGAGAGGTTGCACCACTGTGTTCACCATATTGATACACCTCATATTTCACACTTGGATAATCGAGGTCACTGTAAATTCCATTACAACAAGAGGATGCACCTACCAGAAGTTGACCCTCCACTAGACAATCAAATCCATAAAAAAGAAAGTATGCTTTCCAACAATGAGGGTATCGGACTGTCCTCAGCTACCACAATGGTAGACTCTACATACTGAGTGTATGCAAAATACATCTCAAACCCAATGTAGTTTATGTAGTGTGTGTAGGGACTTGTGCCATCAGGTTACTCTTGTGCGTGTCGCTACTTGAAGTAGGTGAGCTCAAGTAATAGACATGTAGAATGCTAAATAATGTGTGCATGGATACATCCAATAGAATCCCCTCCTATGAAGTGTGATGCTGATGAACCAGACCTTATATCTACCCTTGTGATGGAGCTAGATGGATGCAAATGGAACTATGTTTTAGATGCCTATGATTAGGATGCAACTCATTAGGTGGTGATAAGTATGTGCTTAGTGCCTAAAAATAGTCCTTTATTATGGCTGCACATAATCTCCTTGTATTTATATGGATCTGAATCATTGCTTGAAATTTGTACACTCTAACTCGGCCTTTCTAAAAGGCCGACTACCAAAAAGATAATATGATCAAAATTGGTTAGAAAGGACTCAAAAAGTGTGACCAAAGTACAAAGAGGACAAGGACACCCAACAGAGGATGGGGGCGCCTTTACACTGTGCACGCCTTCCTCATGCGTAGGCATTGGTGTCCAAAATCGAAAAATGTACTAAAAGGTGGAAAGACAGTTATGAGCAAGTAAGAGTGCAAGAATGAAAGCATGCAGCATAAAGATCAAAGAAAGGTGGCCAAAGACATGGGTTAATCATTACTTTTCATACTTAGGAATCATATGGATAATAGTATGTAATCAGGACTAAATAAATACCCAAAGTGTGTGATTTTGTGTCTACATTTGCCTCCACTTTATGTTGGTGAGCAGAAATGCTCAGTTAACAAAAATTAGATAGATATGTTGTACCTGATAATCATGTAGATTGATGTAGCAAGTGTGCTCGAGGGACTAGACAAAAACATGGAGTGATAAAAATGATGGAGCATGGATACTAAAGATGAAAAAGTGTAAAAGGTGATGAAAATGATCCTAGGGTGGAAACACATGTGTGAATGTAGTGTTGTATATGTTTTTGGTGTCGATGTGCATGATGGTGTTGTTAATGTTGACTACTTGCTTCCCATATGAATGAACTTGCAAAAGAGAAGAGGATCAAGTAGTTAAATACACATGTATATGTGTAAAAATCATGTAAGGAAATACGTAAGAGAAAAAGCTGAAAATGTGAAAAAAGGAACATGTGCACCTAATATGTGATGAGGAAAGAGTATAGAAAGGATCATGTAGATGATGTCAATGAAGGGTGAGTTTTTAGGGTGATCTCATGCCAATGACAGAAGAAATTCAGGGAGGAAGGTCTAGTGTTATCCTCCAACCTTTACCTACTTCCCAAAGTTGCAGAGCACTTTGAAATGTTTGGTTTTTTCAGTTTGATCGGATGCCACGACAGAAGTAGTGTAGAGAGGAAAGTCTAGTGTCATCCTCTAACCTTTAATTGCTCCCATAGAATGAAAAACACCACTGCAGATGGTGTGTACTTTCCTCTAATGTAAATACTCAAGTGCTAAAGGAATATTTTCCCTATCAAAATACTCTATGACATACTGAAAAAAATATGTTAAACTGAAAAATGTTGAAGTTCTGCCCCTAGTCATAGGTGCCTTAGGAAGGGCCTCATTGTGTTAAGGACCCAAGTCTAATTTTGAGCCTTGTCTAAAACTAACAACTATGTTGTACCAGTAGTGTGTTGTGATGTGTATGACGTCGTATGGGGTGACCAATTCACCCAAATGATGCCCCCCTCATTTAGGGTGCATGCGACATTGCTGAAGGAGTATGCAGCCCAAAGAAGGACTGACCATTATGTTAAATTGTGCCCTACAGGGTGAATGGAATGTGCTTGGTAGAAACCAAGGCACACACAAACATGTGGTTAGGATACAAGTGTTAGTACATGCATGTAAAAGATAAGTGCAAACAATGTGTAAGTTGAGACGCAATCAAATAATGTAAACACATAATAAGACAATATAGACTGTGAAAAGTGGGTTACAAACATGGGACATCACTCACGATGTCACAAGATAATCAAGGTCCGTAGTGGCCGTAAGCAGACAAGTGTGCATACAAAAGACAAAGGGGAAATCCCACAAACAAGTGCATACATAAATACAAGCAAGAACAAATAATGTAATAGATAACCATGGTGACAAATAGCCTTGCATAATAAATTTTGCACATGAAGAACTCATTAGCATGTTAGAAAGATAAAAAGTATGTCAAGGATTGTATAATATGATAAAGTAATGTTATATGAAACAAAATGAAACAAAAACACATGTAATGGATGAAATTGGATGCCCCTAGGAGCCTCTGTGGGACTGGTACTAGGTACTGTGCCATGCACTCTAGGATACATGTATAGATCTGTAGAATCTATGATCATAACTAGGAAGGCAAGTGAATGTGCATGTGTGTATGATAAAGGTAATGACATAAAAGATATCTATCTAGCACATGTAATAAAAAAAAACATGTAAAGCACGAGTAAACAAAGAGTAAATGCAACCAAGGTATGCAATATGTTGTGGATGAGATGGAATGGAATGCAATGTGAATGATAAGAGCCATGTGCCCCCTGAGAGGATGTGTATGTATGAAATGAGGTTCATTTATTTATGCCCCCTCAGTAGTCAATAATGAACCGTAAATGAGAGTGCATCATCAGTAAATGGTTTATATTGCGTGTACAAGAAGGATGTGATTGTCAAAGTGCAAAGTGTATAGTTTAAATGCGTGAGTGAATTAACGAGTTGATGAAAATGTCTGAGTGTGATGAAGTCCATTTGATATGTATACCCTCAGCAGTCGAGTATGGACTGTAGAACTAGAGTGCATCATAGGGTAATGTTTTTTTTTGTGTGTGAGAAAAGGATGTCGTTAATGTGTCGCTTGTGTAAGATTTCATGAAAGTTTTACTGGCGTTGAATGTTGTGAATAGTTTTATTATATGGTATGTTGTGTAGATTGCATGTAAGAGAGAAAGGTGTTGTAAATGGGTGGTTTGTGTAAGAGATTGATTGTGAAGTTTTTTTTTTTTTTTTTTGTGTATTGCGAAGGGTGTCGAGTGTTGAGTGTGTAGTATTTTGTGTGGATTGTGTGCAAGGGAGATATATTGTATGATGTAAGTGATGTAAAAAGTGTTATGTTGTAGATATCTCAAGTGTGATTGGATGTGTGTAGTAGGAAGAATTTGTTTCAAGGGTGTTTTTTGTGATGTGTAGTATGTAGTATGTAGTGTGTTGTGTGTGAGGTTCATGTATATAGGATGCCCTTAACAGTCAAGTGTGAACCCAAAGCACAAGAGTGTATCATTGGGAAATGATGGTATGTGAATGTGAGATTCAAGATGTGAAGTGATGAGAAAATAAGATGCTTTTTGATGTTAGTGGGGAGAGATACATATGATGTCTCCCGAGTATGGTGATGAGTGTATTCAAGTAATGTCATCTAAGAGGTCGTCATTGTCATGATAAAAAAATGAATGGTGAAGCATCCAAACCTTGATAGGTGATAGTGTTGGGTTGATCAAGTAAAGATCCATTTAGGCATAAATTATACATGCCCATAGCATATTCTTCGTCCGTGAAAGGAGGTAAATGGGCATCTATGTGCATACCATCGAGTGAGATTTTGTGTATAGCCAAGAAAGGAACTTTTACCAATGAACACACGGCCAAAGGGCATAGGGAATGATATATCAATATGATCAGGGTCTAATATACCCCCAATGTAATCAAGCCAAGATTTCCCTAATGTAAGTGGAGAGGAGTGAGGGGCTCACACAAGAAAGACTACAAGATGAAATACACACAAACCATAGGTAGCAGTGATAGTGATAAATCCATGATATAGATGAGGATTATGAGGTAGACGATAGAGATCTTAGAAAATGAATCCTAGTTGAGTTAAGCCATCATGCGTACATATAATGTCATCACAAGTATGATCAAATAGAATATGCTTCCAATAATAATCATTCATGAAAAATGTGCATGTAAATGGAGGGCATTCTAATAAAGATTGCTCATGCGAAGGTGTAGGGGGTGGATCAACATCCGTGGACTAGACATGCCCCTGATAAATAATCATAGCAGTAGTAGTAACAAGTGGAGGTGATGGCATAGATGAAACAATATCTATCATGTAAATAACACCTTTAAGTGGTGGTAAATGATCAACGTATCCATGGATTCTGGTTTGTTATTAGGACCAACAAGCAAAATAGGGATTTTAGTATTGGGATCACAATCACAATATTTAAATGGGTCATGATCACTAGGAATTGTATATTTTATGCCCTCATGTATGAATTTAACATAGTGATGTATAGTAAAGGGAAACACTTCCATGGCATGAAGCCATGGGCGACCGAGTAAACAATTATATGAAACCAAAAAGTCAATGAAAAGGAAAATTATGTTAAGGTTTTTTTGGACCTACAATGATAGGCAGAATAATGTGACCTATGCATCGATGAACGGAACCATCATATGCTCAAAGAGAAAGACATGATGGACTGACATTGGCAGCAGAAAGACCAATCCTTTTAAGGAATGACATAAGACAAAGATTGGGTTCAGATCTGTTATCAATTAAAGTACACTTGACACCTACATTGTAAAAGTGAATCATGATATGCAAGGGTGGATCATTGTAAAAAAATAACAAGATTAACATGAGGATTAGATGGGAAAGCAATATGCTGAGAAAATGCTTCAAAAAAAGTTTCATATTATGAATCTGGATGCATATTAGTAGGAATGTGAGTGGTAGTTGTAGACACCTAAAATTCACTTTTGCAATCTTATTGCCAAAACACATGCAAATCAATCTCATTCTCACCAATTCTATTATAATTAGCGATATTTGCTAATTAACTAACCTTTCTTGCCACTTTAGCCAATTAACAGTGATTTGTTGATTGCGTAACCTCGTTTGCATTCAAGATGCATTCACGATGCCACTTTATGGCAAATTGTAAGTCAAAATACTCTTCAAAATAGACAATTAGCGATTTTGAGCTAATTAAGCCTATTTTGCCCTTGATTTGGTCAATATGCCCTAATATTGGCTTAAAACCCTATTCCAACCACTCAAAATCACCCCATTCACGTCCACAATGTCTCAGAAAGCTTCAAAATCTTATCCTAGTCCCCTAGTTAACCCTAACTGGTTGATTAAGGCTCCATACCTCTTAATCACTTCGTAATTCACTAATTGTGATTAGCAAGACCTAATCATTATTAAAAATTCTAATCTAATTTGGGGCTTTTAGTCCCACATGCACCAAAATACAAGTTTCTCCCAAAAGGAAAACTATAAAAAGAGTTCAGCTCTTACCTTAATACTTTACACCATGATATGATTTACATCTCATATAATACATATGATTCATAGTCAAGTTCGAACCCTTGCCTAAAACATTCAACAAGGTTAGTAGATGAATAATCTAAAGTGACTTAACAAGTCATTTTGGAGAGGTCATTTCACCATTGTTTGGAATAGCAACCATAACCATTTGAGTTCCCTCTTAGGTATATTTAGGCCCATGTTAGGTAACTCAATCATATTAGTAGACATGTTTAATTAGATATTGCATTGTTTTCATACTAGTTAAGCATTCCCTTTAACTTCTATCTTAATGTTACATTCCTAGACTTAGAATACTTAGATATTAGGTGGAAATGGTGTTAGCCTTCCTTAATTAGCTTTTTTTATTAGCTTTGTAAAGTTTAGGGTGCTTTCATTAGCAAGGAGGGTTTTGATCCTATCTCTTAATTTAGGATTGATAAGCAAGAAGTCATTAATTGAGATACTCATGATGATAAGACCCTAGAAAGATGAAAAATACAAATCCTAGAAGCGTGTAAATCAAGTTTGGGTTCACCAAAATGGTTAAGCTACAATGTAATATGTAAGCCTAATATGAATGTTTATAGTAGCAGTAAATGAATAACAATGAAATAACGAAATTACACCCAAGCAAACTAAGTAAGAAATTATGAAACCCTAAGTGCAAAAAAGAGGTAAAATGATTCAGTTGTTTTGCAAATATCTGGAAGATACAAAAAAGTTGGAAAACTAGGAAAATATGAAGCATTGATTTTTGCACTTGAGCTCAGAAAAATGTAGATCTAGAAGAATAAGCTAGACGAGGGCGCCTGAAGAGGGATAGAGGCACCTACAGGTGCCCTAGACCTATTTCTGGACACATGGGTATGTAGAAATTCTCAAAAAACCTCCTCTAAGGTTTCTCAAGTTGTTTACAGTTGGTCTCCTTTCGTCGTTATGAGGTCGCACCAAGATCGCCGAGGTCATTGGAAACTTGCAATGAAGTATAGATCTGCAAAACCCTCAAATAGACATCAAATCCTAAAAAAGAAAGATACAGAATGAAGGGTTGGACTATCCTCAGCTGTCACAATGGTGAAAGTATGACTGAGCACTGCACTACATCTCATAACCAATGTAGCTCTATGTGTGCGAGTGCGGAATCATGCCCTAGGTGGCTCTTGTGCATGTCGCACTTGATAGCGAGAAAATAAGCTAGATGTAACAAATGTAATAGATTTGTGCATGAAATAGAAAGGACTTCCCTCCTATGAGGTGTATGTAAAATAAACAACCCTTGATGTCCCTTTGATGGTGCTAGATGGATGCAATGGAGCTCTTAGATGCTTGATGGATGCACTCTTAGATGGTGATAGCTAATACTTAGTGCTTGGTCCCTTATTATGATTAGATAACTTTATATTTATATGATTCCCTTGCTTGAATTTCACAATTAACCTTGAAAAGGATAACTTCAAGAAAGATAAGATGCTCAAAGGGCTAGAAAGGACCCAAAAAGTGTGAGTAAAGTACAAAGGGGATAGGGGCACTAGGAGGGGATGAGGGCGCCTGACATTGGTATCCTCGCTGGGCGCTGGTGTCCAAGATAACAAATGCCGAAGTATAAAAAGGCAGATTGAGCACTTGTAATGGTGCAAGACTGAAAGTAGCAACATAAAACAAATAAAGGTGTCTAAAGACATTAGTTGATTAGTACTTTTCTTACTCAGGAATCACATGAATAGTAGTATGTAATCAAAACTAGATAATTACCCAAAGTGCGTGATCTAGTGTCTACAGCCTTCAATGCTCTTCAATAACTTTGATCTTAGACTATAATGGTCACCTACAAGTTTCCTAACATGACTGTCACTTTTATCTTGTTATTAGAAGCCTCTCAAGATACAAGATTTTGGCATTACCCTTAATAAACTCCTCCAACACTATTTTACAAGTTTGAGTTGTTGTAACCCTGTAAAAAACAAGAAATTATGAATTTCTTCCAAACCGTAATGAGGGTTTTATCATAGACCCGAGGAAGTGGCATTTTGCCTTCAAATGAAAATGGTTTTCTTTCAAACACTAAATACTTTTTCAATGACTTATTTAAGCTTTCTCCACATTTATAACATATTAGTGGCATTAAACATACCCCTAATGTTCAAAGATAACTTCAAACTTCAATGCCCTGCCTCCATGAATAGATTTGTCTCAATCGTGCATCAGTATTCACAAACCCTAGTTCTTAAATATTCTTGGCAAGATCCTAAAAATCATGTAATGAGGTCTTTTATTTCTATAATTACCTTCTTTATCAATATAACAATTCATAAATTATGGCACATTCACACTGTGGTCCAAAAAACCCTTCTTTTGACTGTGATAGTCTTGATACAGTTTAACCACGCTCTTATCCTTACATACAACAATAAAAACTCTCTCTTAAATCAATGTGAGTACACAAAATTAATCCTTTTTACCTTTAAAATCCCCTTCAAACAACTTGCACACAATTCTATTGATCAATAAAAATGCATAAAATAATGGAATCGCTAATTGAAACTATGTATACACCAAACTCATCTTTTCTTGAAGTTCTCCCTTCATTCACATTTGAATGGAATGCCCGAATCAATTAAAATTTGGTATTTTATAGCCTCTCTTTCAATTGTTTAACCAAATATAAGGTATTTTCCGACTTAATTACATGTTTAGCCCTTAAATCAACTTAAACACTTAGGTTAGAACTACAAGTTCTAAAACACTTAACACACACACATTAAGACTCCTAGGACTCCATAGATCTTTTACATACATGAAAACTATAAGGACCCATAGAATTCATTATAAATCTTATTTTAAGCCAGAATAGCCTTAAATTTCAAACTTGCACTTTAGGAGGGAAAGTGCATAATTCAATTTTTGAAAAGGCTGGACCAAGACAAACACACCAAGATGACATGAAATGAACCCCTGGACCCATCAACATACTTTGAAAGCTAAAATTGATCTTGAAAACCCTATATACAAGTTAGGAGTGACACTCCTGCATCAGTTTCGATCTTAGTTGTGGGAGTAAAAGTCTCCTCGTAGTCAATGCCTTATTTCTAAGCAAACCACTTTGTTATTAGTCTCGCATTGTGCTTGTCAACAATCCCATCTACTTTGTACCTTATTTTGACGATCCATCTGAATTCAATGGGATTATTTCATGATAGAAGATAAACAATCTGTCATATGTTATTCTTCATCATAGATTGATATTTAACATCCATGGCATCTTTCCAAGCTTTAGACTGCAGGGCTTCTTGAACTGTAGAGGGCTCAAAAGATTCAACAACTTTACTCATTAAGGAAAAATTTACCTCATCACGAGCCTTACTGCGAGTTCATGGTCTAGGCGTGGATGTGTTTGGAAGACCATCTAATTTGGAATCTCATATCACATTAGCATACCATTTAGGCATACGTTGAATTGTACTCATAGGTTGTGGTCTTTTCAAATCATCACCATCATCCCCATCATCATTGTCTCCGTCATAGGGAAGATTATCACTTGTTTTCACAACAAGATTGATTTGTTCATCATACTATCTTATGGAAGGAGACTCTACTTCTTTCTTTTAAAAAAACTCAACATTCCTACTTGTGTACACCTTTATTATTTTCATATCTATAAACACGTACCCAAGAGATTCTTCACTATACCC
This sequence comes from Taxus chinensis, assembly GCA_019776745.2. Classification (NCBI taxonomy): domain Eukaryota; kingdom Viridiplantae; phylum Streptophyta; class Pinopsida; order Cupressales; family Taxaceae; genus Taxus; species Taxus chinensis. Next base: position 222,117,124 of record CM034155.1, on the reverse strand, counting down.
TAAGAAAATGTATTTCTCGTATTTCATGTCAAGATTCATTCTCTTCTTCTTAGGAATGTGCATGCTCACTTTGCATCCGAAAAATCTAAGATGTGTAATAAATGGATTTAACACTGACAATGCTTCTTATGGTGTTACCCAAAAAAGAGCAATAATGGGAACTCCATTTAGAAGGTATACTATTGTTTTGGTTGTTTTGGCCCAGTATGTCTTTGTCAGTCTAGAATCATTGATCGTGCATCGCATCATCTCCATGATAGTATGATTTCTCCTCTTAACAACACCATTTCGATATGGTGTGTGTGGAGGAGGCATCTGTCGATGAATTCCATGAGTTTCCAAGAAGGCCATAAACTCGTTATTGGTTTCCCCCCTCAATCTGAGCAGAGAGTTTTGATTTTATGACCAAACTTGGTTTCAACTACTACTTTGAATTTCTTGAAATAATCAAAAGCTTCATTCTCAATACGAAGACAATAAATCCAAAATATTTCATGAAAAATCATCAACAAAGAGCATAAATTATTGAAATCCAGTATGACTAGGTCTCATGGGTCCACAAAGATTGGTATGCACCAAATCAAACTTACCTGGAGCCCGAAATGTACTTATCTGGAATGGTACTCTATGTTGTTTTCCTGTCAAGTAATGTTGGCACTTTACTATGTCTTTCTTTAGAGGTGGAAATCCTCTCACCATGTCATACTGACAGAGTGTGTCAAGATATTTGAAGTTGATGTGGCCAAGTTTTTGATGCCATAATTGTGTTGAGGAGGTGTCTTTCGACATAATTTCTTGATTGTCTCTCTATACAAAATCAAGATTGAACATGTGTCCCACATTGGAAGCTCTTGCATCAATTTTTGAGCTTCTAGTTTTATATCTAATCAAACACATTTTTTCTTCTTTTACAATCAAAATTAATTTTCATATTATGATCTAATAGTTGACTAACAGATACTAATTTTTTAGTTACTCCAGGGACATATACAAAATCAAATATTTTACAATTACGTGCACTAAGGGGTAAAGAGATATTGCCAATACCTTCATGCTTTTGGAAGTCCTTAAATTGGGCTAAACATGTGTTATTTGAAGGATGCAAACGAGTTGTTGGAAATGGACGCACCATTAACTTCTGGGAGGACAATTGGTTGAAGAATTTTCCTCTCAAGACTATTTTCCCTACTATCTACAGAGACTCTGTGTCCAAATATGGGACTAAGGTTAGAGATTACTTCAATTTGGATGATCCTTTGGGACAGTGGAAAACCATATCTTTGGATCATTCTAACAGCTTAGAGATCTCTTCTATTAACAACAAATTAAGAGGAGTTATTATTAATAGAGATAATATTGTTGAAGATAGCTTATTCTGGTCTAAGGAAGAAAATGGTATTTTCTCGGTCAAAAGTGCCTACAGCTCTTTCTTTCACGAGGAGGAGATAGGTGATAATTTTAATTGGGGAAGCATGTGGATCAAATACTTAATCCCCAAGATTAATATGTTTTGGTGGTTGGTTATCCATGATAAGATTCTAACTGTTGGCAATCTGAACAAGAGAAATTTCCACATGGTTAATATATGTGTTTTGTGTGAATCTGATTGTGAAGACGCCTCACACTTGTTCCTTAAATGTCCCTTTCTTATTTCGGTTAGGGAAACCATCCTTAACATCTTTGATGTCAACTGGGTCTTCCCGAACTCCATAAAATTGTTGTGGATCCAATGGACTAGTCCTTTTAAGAGCCAAGGTCTAAAGTTCTTATGGATTTTCTCTATAATACATTTGGCTTGGGAAATATGGAAGGAAAGAAACGAAATAATCTTTAAAGGCAAAAAAAATCCCATGTCAAAATTAGAGCCTGCTGTGTGAGATTCATCCTTGCTAACTTCTCTATCTTGAACTCCCAAAAGAAGTCTTTCTCTCGGCATGAATCTTGTTTCTCCTTGAAGTGGGGTCTGGGACCTTCTACCCTTATCCCCCTTGGTCTGAACCCTAGAATAAATAGATGGGTCAAACCTAACAAGGACTGTTTAAAATTAAACTTTGATGGCGCTTCCAAGGGAAATCTTGGTCGAGCTGGCTGTGGTGGGGTCTTTCGTGATTCTAAAGGAAGTTTTATTCTTGGATACTTCTACAATTTGGGCACTCAAACTAATAATGTTGTTGAAGCTACTGGGGTCTTTTGGGGTCTATCTATAGCTCTTCAACACAACTTTGTTAATCTAGAAGTGGAAGGTGACTCCCTCAACATAATTAATAGCATAAATAAGAAAGGACCCATCTCTATTGCCAATTTTAACTCTATTAAGAATATTAAGCAAATGACCCATTCTTTTAATTTTATCTCCTTCAAACATGTGTATAGGGAAGCAAATGTCGTGGCAGATTTCTTTGCTAATATGGGGTTTAATGGGCATTATTTGACACTTTTGAGGAAGGTGAAAATTCTCGATCCCAAGGTGTGGGCACACTTATTAAAAGACACCAATGCTCACGTATAAGGTCTTTTCATGGGGTGTCTATCCTGTCATGATCCTTTGTTGTATGATGCATTTGCTTTTATTTCTTAATTATGAGAAGATCAGGTTTGTGATTTACACGTATTTTTGGAGAACTCTATTTGGCAGCTGCTATTGTAGAATCATTTTGTGGTGTGTGAGTAGGCTCTCAACTCTCTGGTTTCTGATTCATTTTGTGAAGAGGCCTTTATTGTTTAGCGGAATGGGTGGGGATCTCATCAGGACTGAACCTGCTGACCTCGCTGGGGTCACTCCCGAAGCTATGTCCTTGTTTGATAGCAAGGGTTTTACCCCCTTTCTAAAAATATTTGAAGGGCACTATGAGAATCTCAGTAAAGATTTTGTTACCACATGGAAAGTGACCAAAAAAGGAGTTATTATTGAGATGAAGGGGATCAGTCCGGAGATCACTGCGGATTCGGTGCCTAAAGTTATGGGCATTCCAACAGTGGGGGGGGAGGCTTACAAACCCAATAAGGAAGCCTCTGAAGAACTGAATCTGTTTCTTAAAGGTAATGAGAAACTCACCTCCCATTTTGCTGGTTACCTTAGAATGTCTTTACCTAATCCATATGTCGAGGTGGCTCTCACCTTAATTCAATTCTTAACCCTAGAATACCGCCACAAATGTATTTATGCTTACCACCTCCCAATGCTAAACCATTTTAGACGGGGTTAGGCTTTTAATTTTCCCTATTTCTTGTATTTTTCTCTGTGTGCCTTTGTTTTACAGTTTAAAACACGTAGGATCTTTGTCCCTCTCCACCAGGGCTTTATCCTTGCCTTTGTCAAAAGGGAAGCCTTGGACGTTGACAAAATTGATGCCCTCAAGCTGGCTTTGGAAGCTCATGCAGACGATTCGAGGTCTGAATCAGAGGAGGAGGATTTGAGTGATGATGAAGATTCTTTAGATGACGACACGGAAGAGGATGAGGTGGAGGTGGTCACGGTCCAAAACCTAAAGGATCTTAAATCCAAGCAAATCTTGAGCACTGAGTCGAACAATAAGGGTGAGTCTAGTAAACAGGGTGCCCCAACTCCTATAAATGCTCAATTGGAACATCATTATGAGGCTATGGGTCATGTCAGCCCGATCAAAGGGGACAATCACTTGGCCAAGATTGTAACACCTTTGACAAACTGTTATATTTCTCTTTTGCATTACAAGCATTGGCATGTGATTTTCTTGAATGAGGTGTGTTCCCTTGATTGTTGAAGATCATGCTTGTTATGGATAAATCATTTATGCTCTTGGATTCATTAGATTGAAATGATATGGCTTGCAAGAATCCATTTTCACTACTGATAGGTGAGTTGTAATCTGGTTTTGAGGGTTGCAAACTTATCTCTTTTAACTGACTCATCCTTGGATCAATTCCAGTGATCCAAGGAATGTTTTAAATCTCCTTACCGGACTGAATGGTAAATTGACATTCATAGGTTGAGAGACATAGCAGACTGAACTTTTGTATGTTACAAATTCTTTGGTCTTGTAAGATCGTGCTTGCATTCGGTTGTATGTTTGTGCTTGGATCTTTGGGATTGATCTCTTCATGACATTTAACAACGTAAGCGGAACGAAGCCTGCTTCATGAACTATGAAGGGAATCTAAATCCTAAACCTAAGGGATTATCCTAATGATATTCTAAACTAGGTAAATGCACCAACTTCCTAGCTATGTCTACTTATTTGGGTTAAAATCTAACCTAAGATTCATATTCTATTTTGTTGGGATGGCATCCTAACCTAAGTCGTTGTGCTAAATGGAATAAGGGAGAAATTACTAAGGTAATGCTAGGCTATTTTAACCTATTACCTAATTCTATTTGGTTGTGAATTTGATCTAACCTAAGGTGGAAATTACCTATGGCAATGTTTTTAAAACCTAAGGTAATTACTTTTTAGACTAACCTAAGTTATGAAATCTAAACTAAACTATTGAGAGGGACCTAGGGTCGCATGGCATTTTGGAGATGGTTCCAAAGGCATTTATTTGATTTGATTTGTTGAATAAATGGGAAGTACTGCCAATTTTGGCAGAGGCAAGTAAACTTAGTGGAAGCATACGTGGAGTCTTCACTAAAGTTGGAAATGCATGCTGAAGTGGAAATAGCATTCGCCAGTTTTAGGAGGTGGTGGCAAGGAGAGATAGGTGGGAGATTGGGGAGTAATTGCATTAATGAACCTCAAATTTTGCATGCAAACCATCTTGGAAACAAGGAAGGTGGATTTGTTGGAGGTTGTTTGGTCTTGCATGCCTTGCGATTTTTTCTCTGCATGGAGCTATCTGGTTCTTTGGCAGTTTGACTTTTACTTTATGGCTATTTTTGGTTTCTCTGGTCTATTTTCAATCCAAGGAAAGTATATGAGGCATTGAAGAGAAAGATGTTTGGTTTTTGATCTTTCGTGGAGGAGAAAAAGAGTTGGAAGCTCGGCTGGAAGTCTCCTTCGAATTGGTAGAAGCACTATCAGGCATGATAGGCTCTACCCATTAAGATTTCTTGCTTTCTTCTAAATGTTTCATTAAAACAATTCTACTCTCATGAGATAAATGTTTGCATGTTTTTTCTGGTTATTTACTTTCTTGGTTATATGAATCCATTGCATGATAATTATAGTCTTGGATGTTCTCTCTCTGCACTAGTTCAATGGTAATATGCATGTGGAACTCGTATTTGAAGCTTGTGTGTTCTAAACTTGTAGTCGAAGCATTATGTTTGGTTTTGAACTCATATTCTAAGCTTTGTGTTTAGTACTGAACTCGTATGCGAGGCTTGTGTTGTTCTGAACTTGTGTTCGAAGCTTTATGTTTCATTATGAACTTGTATTCAAGGATCGTGTTGTTATGAATTTGTGCTCGAAGCTTTGTGTTGGTTTGAATTCATATTCGGGACTGTCTGCTTGAAAGGAGCTCAATTTAATGGTTTGAATTAAGTCTCTTTTGGAAACTTCTCCTGGATGCATCTTGAGTTTGGAATGGTTGTGATACTTCTGTTCCAGACTGTACCATTTGTCTTTGAACTTGTAATGGCATGTAAATATGGGAGGATATTATTCTCTCCTCTTCTCTGTGAAACCCGCGTCTGGTTTGAAAGTCTTGACTATTTTGTTAGAAGGAGGTTGGACCTTTTATGGAAACATATCTGGTTCAATATTGTACTGTTACTTACTCCTTGGTTTGAATTAGAGCTCATTTGAAACAATCGATAATGGTTTTTGAAATTTATGGTAATGCAGTGTGCATACTTCTTCTTGTGTGAGTTGATTTAACGAATACCTTCTCTGTCTTGATCTTTAAGTACTAGACGGAGCTGTGAAAGTCATTTTGTTGTGGCTTCTGTTTCAATCAATTTTGAGGGTAAGGTTGAGATCTTGCTTGACTTAAACGTGTGTTGGGTTTTCATACTCTCTCTTCTTCATATCCTTTTTAATTGATTTCTGGTTTTTTAAAAGGAACGAAGAGTTGAATACTCCCGTATACTGAATCTTGTTTGAAGGATTTATTACCTCTGGTTCGGGATTGTTTCATATAATTTGTTCTTCTTTAGGATCACGAACTATATGTCTCTTTTGTATGGAGCTGTGTAAGACCTTGTAGTTGGGATTTTAGTTTCTTTGAGCTTGTGAGTATTATAGAAATTTACTTAGCTTAATATTGGTGTTGAGTTTTAGTACTCTCTTATAAATTGGTTTGAATGAATTTATGGGTCTTTAAAAGGAAAAAGGAATATATTTCTCTTGTGGACAGTATTATGTTTTTTCCATTTTGTTTTCAGCCTTGGGACTGTAATGTGTACTCCTTTCTGTGGAATGAATTCAAACTTGTGTTTAAATAAAGAGGAATAGATGAACCAGGTTAGTATTGATTTTGTTGTCTGTTAGAGTTTGAATTCTTAGGGGAAACTAGAAGTGTTGTTAGTATTCTCATTAGGGAACTAGTGAAAGAACTTCTGAGTTTGAAATGGAAATGGGAATTCAATTGATAACACTATGGTGAATGAATTCTTGATTGGATCTTTTCTATTTGAGATCCTTTAATTTTTGTAAAGTTAAGTTCATTTGATCGAACTTCTTTGTAGCTCGACTCTCTTCTTGGTTGTAGAGTGATTACTCTCTTAGGCATGTTCGACTTCTTGGGTTCAGATTTTCTGTCCTTTCTGTCTTGTAGGACATAGTGGGAAACCACTCTTTTGAGACGGAAACTTCCTTGTGGTTTGTTTAGTCTATTTTTGTACTAGGTCTATTGTTGTATTGACGTGGATAGTGAACATCTGAATCTGTCTCGTTGAAGGGAAAATGTAATCATGTTAGACTGATTGCTTTGTTTGACTGAGTCATGCTCCATTTGGTTTTGTTATTAGGACTCCTCGTTTAGCACTCTAGCATGTTATGAATCTTCCCTGGATGGACATAGGAAGAAACTATCCTTGTGTAAGTCTTGCCTTGATTTTGGAACGAATGGTTTCAGATCTATGGATGATATCTTCTATTATGTAGAATTATTTAAGGCTTGCAAGTAGATTGTTTTGATTCTCTATCCCTTCTCGAATTGATTTGGGATTCTTATTTTAGATGTTGTCTCTTTATTGTTGAATCCTTATATTGGTTTCCTTGAACTGAAGCAGTTATGTGGGTAATCAGTTGAGTACTTTCTGAACCTGTTTTCTATCTTTCAGATGATTAGTGAATGGTGGATAGTATGTATTGATTCTTCTTCTTTTTGTTTAAGTTGTGGGATGAATCATTCTAAATATGTACTATGCTGTAGGTAAGTCTTTTGTTACATAGTAAAGATAAATTTTGTATTTCTATTCAGATAGAATTATGAAATAATTGGACGACAAGATCTGTTGTTTGTTTAAAAAGTAATTGATTGGGTCAATTAAACTATATGTTATAATGCAGATGTTGCTGATTATATTACGCTCTTTTATTAAAAGTGAATTCAGACTCATTATTGTACTTCTTTTCTGGTTGTTATTACTTATGCTTATTTGTATGATACTTATTAATTGTTTCATTAAAGCAGAGTTGTTTTAATGGAACAATTAGTGGAATGCACTTCATTTTAATGCTTAGTGCTTATCATGCTCAGTGCTAGCAATTTTTGTAGATGGACTTCATAAGTGATAAAAGAAGGCAAAAACTTTTATGATGTATTGGCTTATTTAAGTCTGGATCTTTGTAAAGAATTTTGATTCATTCTTGAGTTGTATTGGAAAAATAAAAGTTATGTTCTTTTATTATCTTAATGTTGATCGACATGCGGTATGCCTGAAATGCATAGTCTTGTAAATGTATATTTTATCGCGATGAATTGAAAGGTTTGGAGATTGACTCCAATTTGTGGTGTAAATTCTCTTATACTTTGCACGAAGGAAATAATAATGTTATCTTGTCAATATTCTTTATATCTGTTTGTATACTTTACTATTATCAATTAATAAGTTGAATTAAGGGGATAATACAATCTCCCTTACTATAATGAAACTTGTTAAATTGCAAAAGATGTCGTTCTCTAACTAAACGACTATAGTTTAATAATGAAATATGTATTGGACATACAATTAAACTATATGAGTAATGAATGAAAAAAAAGGTTATGTTAACCCTAACATCTAACCCTGTAGAGGAAGACTCTTCCTCTCTTAAAAGAATGAAAAATAAACGGAATGGTGGTTATGATCTTTAATCTTTGTACTTTGTTTAAATAAAGTAAACACTAGTTGCACCTAGGTGGATGATACACCTTCTTTGGACATGTAGGTTGCATCAAAAATTAACCGTTTGATGTTTTATGCCCTGTTTTTGGGATAACTGCTTGTTATGCCACGCTAATGAACATCAATAAAAACATGAGTTCATGAAGTTCTAAATATCAAATTAGATTAATTATGGATAAAGAACTTAATGAATGTTGGAATTAGGGATTAGGCATGGTTGCTGCAATCTGAATCTTAATCCAATTTAATTATGAATAAATGACCACTAAGGGGTATGTACATCGTGATGAATCAGTTCTAACAGATGTTGGCACATGCCAACTGCAGGACTGTACCTTCAAGAAGACCAAGGGCTTCTCAAGGATACAATGTTGCAGTTGACATGTGGCAACACCCTTCCGTATTTGTTCATCTAGATCTACACACATTTAGACTTGAACTTAGTTTCTATAGGTCAAGTTAGTAGCATGTTTAGAGTAGGGAGTAACTTTCTATGACTCAGGGTACCTTGGCACATTCAGTCAACTTAGGTCGATCGAGTATGCCCATATACCATAAGTCATCATGATCGTCTTCCTATAAAAAATTATGTTACTAACCTGGGCTAGGGTCAAAACTTGGGCAAGTGGACTGACAGAAGTCAGTAAAGACCATTCTAGATAATAGTAGAGTGAGGTGAAGGACGTATTCCGAAATGACGAATATTCCATCTAGGAATAAGTAACATGAACAGTATGTTGAAAATATTTGGCCAAAGTATCGCAAGTTGCTAGTTGTGTTGTCATATGTCACCTAGTTTAAAGAAACATGATGTCAGATGAATATTGGTAACAAATATTCAGATAGGTTCTTTAAACAGATCACTCAGTACCCAAAATAGGGTAGGAAAACCAAGTATACGTAGTATACATAAAGTATTCTATACTTTAAGACAAACATGAGAGATCGGTTGGTAACCGAGTCATGGAATGAGAGATCGGTAAATTATTGAGTCATTACAGCTTCATATGGTTATCTGTTATGAGATTGATTGGCATGGAATGTGTGTTCTAAATGATGTTTTATTTAGAACAGAGAACATTGTGTCAAAAAAAATTTCCCCTTGTTTCTAAGTCTTAAAATGGGAATGTTACAAGGATGGTGGCTGGTATTAATGAGCTTAAGGGGGATATGCGGCTCACTAAGAGCAAGGTCCAATTTCTTTTCAATGATTGGCACAAGATGAAGGAGTAGGTGCAGGAAGCAGTTAGCAATGGGTAGGGTGGCGAGATTGAGATCCTAAAGGCCAACTTTGGGGCCATAACTAGGTAAATGGATCAGGTTAAAGCTATCCTCCATATCTATATGGAATGGAGCATCGTGACTGTTAAGTTGACCCTGTAACACCTTCAAACTCTGAGGTAGCTTGCTAATTCTTATTGTAATGTGGATAGTCAAGGAAGGAAATGGAAGGCGACCCCGGATGGTTTAGATCTGGGCTCTTTGGCTATTAATATTGATGCTCTTGCAAAAGAATGGGCTAAGGTGTTGGAGGGGCTTGAAAAATCCTACAAATGACTTTGGTGTGAGGCGATCTATTTTTTCACTATCCCTGTCTATGGCTGTTAGTTCCTTCAATGTTATTAGTTTCACTATGGTTTTTTGTTGATGTTATTATCACTATATGGGCTCCTAAGTGCTCTTATTACTATGAACTTTTATACTATGGTTTTTTGATGTTATTATAATTGGCTTTATCTGCTCTCATGGAGCTTTCTTGATGTACGAGGTAGGGTCCCCTTAACCCTCTTTTTACCACTAATCAAAAAAAGATATTGCTAATACCTTAGACATTGTAGGATGAATCATCACACCAAAAAACATGATTATTGGCAGATGTGTCCCTCATTGTGAAGAACCAATCCTTACATCCAGTCATGTGTCGATTTGCACCTGAATCAATGTACTAGATGGCCTTTGGAGACACGAGTTCTTCATTTGATTGGGCAACATACAATAATTTTTTATCATTTAAGTTATCTTCTTGTTCAATAAAATTGCCTTGTTGTTGGGGTTTCTTCCTCTAGTTTCCCCCTTTCTCCCTTGTTTATTATTATGTTGTTCCTATTGATATTGTTGGTTATTCAGTTTCTCGTCACTCGATGATCCTTTCTGAAACATGTTGTACCAATAATATTTCAATTCATGGCCTTTTTGCCACAAATCAAACATTTTTCTGTTGTTTGTCCCCTTATTGATTATTCTATTTATGGGACTTATTTCAAAGGCTGAAATGGTCTCTTCCCTTTCTGATGAGAAGCTAAAGTTTGTTCTTCTTATTCTTCTATTGAGTGCTTTGACTCTTCCTATTACAACATATTTACCAACTTTTCAAAAGTTAGTATGTGACATATAACATTCAAAGTGGTCACAAAAATTCAGCAAGTGGGGGGAAGTGCTCTCAAAACATTGGCTACAAGAGAGTCGTTAGTGACTTTCTCTTCTAGTGCTTGTAGTGACGTTGAGAATGTTGCAACACGCCATAAAAAAGGATTCAATTTTCTCGTCACTTTTCATTGAAGCTGACTCTAGAGGTATAAAATGGTGTTTCTTTTTTTGGCCTCGTAGACTGCACTCAAATTATCCCATGCTTCTTTGGTCATTTTAGTCTCGAATGTGTAGTTGCACATCATTTAAGACTACAAAGAAGATGATCAAATTAGCCTTCTGATTAGCTCAATCAAATTGATGTTGTGTATCAACATCATTTTTAGGATGAACTAGAGTTTTGTCAACTACACTCGAAATGTCTTCAAATTCAAGATGAGTCCTTATTTTTGTCTTGCATGCAGCACAATTGTCTTTTAGTAGAAGATGGAAATCTAGAAAAAAAAACTTGGGAGCATTGACAACCATTGTGAAAGGTATGAGAAGCTTATTGCGCCAAACATGCTCTTTTCTTACACTCGTTAGACCAAAATAATTACAATACATTGAAAATGTGAAATTGTTCCCTTAAAAAAAAATGAATTTGAGGAAACTTTTTAAAAATTTTGGGCTCTTTGGCCTCTTGTCAAATGACCCCCTTACATATGAAATATAATTGAATTTTTTGCTAAAATTTGCAAAAAAAACGAAAAATTTGGGCTCTAAGGCCTCTTTTTCTTTATGAAACATCAATATTTCCAGTTTTGGTGCAAATCAAGTTTTTGAGCCCCAAGTAGGGGTTTCTCAGCTAAATTTAGTTAGCTATAATTAAATTCATATTTTTTTTGCTAATTTTTGTAGGTTTGCTAAAATTTCTACAAAAATCAAATGACGCGGTTGGGAGGAGGGGGTTTGACCCCTTGACTTCCTTTTTACTGCAGGTTCTTACAAATACAAGTTAACTACTTGTGACGCTGAGAATATATGTTTATAGAAGGGGCAATTTTATATATATTTTAAATAAAGAAAAGCCAAAAAAATCTGTTAGGTGTCGGGTTTGAACCCACAACATCCCACATCTAAGATCTTTACTGAAAGTTTCCTATCTAATGAAGCGACCAAATCACTTAGATATAAGAGCAAGCTTATTTTTATTTATTGAAGTAAAAGCTTAGTCTTTAAAAAAGCAAAATAAAATGAACCCCTAAAAAAATTAGGTTTATGTCTATTTTAGTGGAGCTTGTTATTGAAAAATCTATTTTGCTTAGCTACTTGGTAAAGTTTTTGTAAGAGGCTGATGCTTGGGAGAGGAGATATTTATCTTCACTAATCTCAGAGGAGCTCGAGCTTGTTTTGTAAGGTCTTCATCACTGCCTGAAGCTTGATAAAATGTTTTCAATGTAGTTTTTCTTAGACCTCAGAGTATGGGTGCCTTTGGATGTAATGTTTGCTTTGGTGGATTGCTTCAATGGAACTAGGTCAACTTAGTTTAAACATTGTTGTAGGTTATATGAGTTCACAAGTTTGGATACCAAGAGTCTTCGGTTAAACACCAATGATACAGAGTCATAGTCCCTTGTTTATGCTTGTTTGGAGTAATAGCCTAAGCCACGGTTGTGAAGGCTTAGATGCCTGTCTACCACTTGGCTTGGAGTGCATTTACTACCTCATAGATGGATCAAACTCCTTTGTCGCAAACAACTCACTTATGTTATTTTAGAACAACCTCTACTTTAGTTTGTAAACGCCTTCAAACTTACTTCCACCAATAAGAATGCCTCTAAATATGCTCAACATAGTCTTGTTAAACTTAATGGGTTGGTAGTGCTAGTTATAGCTAGCAGGGTTGCTAAATTTAGCGACAAAATCCCTAAGAGAGGGGATTTCAAAATCAATTTTTTTTTTGACTTAAAAATATGATGTATAGATTTTTGCAAATATAAATTGCAATGTTGTAGTTGAATGAATGTTGTCAAGGGTTGGGGAAAGCAGGGATGGGCTGTGAAGGGGCAAAGGGATTTTATGGTTCTTTCTCTTGCTCCAAAATTCTCTTGAACACTTTAAACACTTCTACAAATATCTTACACTCCTCTTAAAACAAAAACTAAACCAACACTTGCTTTAATACCAAATAAGGATGCAAAACTAGGTCGGTGTTTAGGAAACTTTATTGATCAAATAAAAACATGTTACAAGAGACGAAGAAGGCTACAATACTTATAGATATTGCAGCCTAAACATCTTCAAATGCTCATAAATTTTGACTGGGAACTCCAAATTAGATAAAACAAGCACCATTAGAAAGCTTATAAAAAGGAATATACAATGAGAACAAATTTCGGACAAATTGATGTGATATTTTTAGATTATTTTATGACAGGATTCTTATTTTTGTTTTCTAACATTTTATCGTCATCTATTAGTTGATTTTTGAAATTGGCTTGTGTGTGGGGCCTCCCAGATGCATCTTAGGCTTGTTGTTTTTCTTTTGGGATGTCATTATAACCTTGAGATCCTCAATTGATTTTCAAATGTGTCATTTATCAATTGATCAAAAGTGGAGCCATTGAAGTAATATGTCCATGCTTATTCCTCTTCTCTCATTGGTTCTTTGCATTTTGCAATGCCCACCCCCATTTCCAATTCTGGAATGTTTTATCATTGTACAAATTAACGAAGTAGTCACTTCATTAGATCATCTTTTAGCTTTCCATTGTTGGCTAGATCTTCGATCCCTTTTGGTAGTCTAGTTTGTATGTGTTCGTTTTTAGCTTTGTTTTAGGTGTTAGAGTTAATATTAGTAGTAATCAATTCAAAGACATTGTAATGAAGGTCAGAGAGAGTAGCTAGGTATGTTTTGTTGAGCCATAAATGAGATAGTGGATTTCGATGGAAGCTATCACTTGGATCAAAGGTGTACTCACTCAAATTATTGGAATTGTTATTTGGTAATTAGGTGCAAAGGTTATATGTGTAATTACCAAAGCACTTAATTATAAAACCCTTATGAAATTCTAGTTTCATTTGCTCTCAACAAGCTTATTTAATGCTATATTTTGGATTCCAAGCTCTAATGGTATGATAATTAGGAAAATCTCAGTGGATGTCGTTTCTTAATTATCTGAATTACGGGGATTGAATTAGTTATGTAAACTGAAGTGATTCTTGTGCTATTTTTGACTTCTTCATCTCAACTTTGTAAGATTGGCCCAATGGACAACATACATTTGGAGTTAAAATGATTCTTATTGTATTGCCTAGTTGAGACCTTTGTTTAATCCTGTGTACTTTTAGAGGCCTTTGTGATATAAATTTGGATACATATTTTGTTGTAATGATACATATATTTGCAACTTTTACCCAATCTCAATTAGCTTTATGGTTCTCTTGTTAGTGATAACCAATTGGGTGGGAAATCATAGTGGTTAAGCCTCTCGATTGGGTCTATTGTGTTATAATTGCATTATCTATGTCATTTGACATCACTTGGGTTGCATTAGGGTCTCTCCCGTGGGTTTCTCAAAGCCCAAATTTGTTGCCTCGATTCTGCCCTTGATTGGAGAAGAGCCATACTTCTACAACGACATATCTCTCTCTTCAGTCATCTGATAGGCGAAATATATTTGAGAGCCAACAACATCCATCTTTAAATTTTAATATATAAACAATAACTTATAGTATTTTTTCTAAAAATATTTTAGACACCACACATCTTTCAATTTCTCTATAACTTACATGAATTAGTTCTCAAATTTACAATCATATTTTTGTTCAGTACGAGAAGGAACAACCTTCTCAAATAAACAACTTAACCTACAACATTACCATCTTTACACACTTAAGACTCTGAAACAATTTATAATCCCATAAACAATCAAATCTCGTATACGTAATTAAATCTATTTCAGTTTAGGACACTCACAAAGCTAACCACCCACCATTATAATACATCAAAATTTAGCCCAATGATAGATCTATTTCATTTCATGGGAGTGACAAAAGGTAACTAACTATTATAATAATACATCAGAGTTTGGCCCATTGATGGGCATAATTTTTATATGTAATTAGAAAAAGGCCAGCACTAAAAATGCGGAGAACATGAAAGCCATTAAAAAAAATTTCAATTCCCCATAAAAGTTTAAGGTTTGCATACTAAATTAATGAAATATTTACTTCTACATGTGCATAAAAACAATTAGCATTATAAAAAACAATTAGCATTAAACTATGTTGAGTTTTAATGCTATTCGGGCCCGTGAGAGCATCTTGTCGGCGGGGCCCAACGTATACGCATTTAAAAAACTAAAAAATGCCCTGCAATAATATACTTAGACTACCTTGTTTTGGATGCATACTCGATGTATATCCATCCGTCACATATAACTGCTTGCTCTCGAAACCATGTGAAATTCTCCTCCTTTCACTCGCCATGCTTAAGAAAAACCCTTATTTTTTTCACAAGGGCGACGACTTGTTGCAGGCAATGACAACAACAGCCGAGTGAATACATATTATTCGTATATATCACCTGGAGAAAGTTGGTGTATATATCACCAGCAGAACTTCCTGTTTGGCTTTTGTCAGCCATTAATAAAAGGTTTAAAGCGAGGAGAAAAAGTCCTCCAGGGCTCTGATATATGTGCGCAGGTCATTCCGAAAGTTTCGGAGCCAGTTTATTGTGCGAACTTGTGAAATTTCCCGGCAATTGATGGGAAAAAAGGTGCGTACAATAATGTATTTTTGGTTTTGAATTTAATGTTACTTAAATTTCTTGTCGAGTTCTGGAACAGGATTTGAGGGAAGGATGATGAATTTGTAATGTTAGATGTTTTAGCGAGGGTTTAGATGTTTTAACTAGGGTTTGAGACCGAAGTTCTCTACAGTGAACGAGGAAAGAAACCTGTTATTGTTGTGAACAATAGTTTTTTTTGAGTTTTATTTTATATCTGAGTGGTATTTATAAGTTGTTGTTCAATTTTTTACGGTTTTGTTTTTGATTTGGTTGTAAATTGTAAAGAATTTAAGGGGAGGAATGAGAGACTGAAATGTTAGATGCTTTAGCTAGGGTTAAAGTCTGCACTGCACTATCAGCATGATAAAAAATTGCTAGTTGTGGAGACAATGGTCCTTTTAGTTTAATTTGACCTTTGTTTTATATTTACACATAGCCGTTCAATTTTTTGTGCTGTTTTATGTTTAGATTGTAAACTGTATGGAATTCGAGGAGAGTAATGAGAAATTTAAATACTAGATATTTTAGCGAGGGTTTCAATGTTCCCTGGACTTGGAACAAGAGAAAAATCTGCGAGTTTTAGGAATCAAATAGTATTTCGAGTTTAATTTGACTCGCTTGTGTAATTTTTCTATAGGTTGTAAACTGTAAAGAATCAAACCCTAAAGCGGATCAGTGATAAACTGCACTATTAGATTTTTTAGATAGGGTTTCCATCTGCACTGTAGTTGGAATGAGAAAACAAATCTCAGTTGTGGGGAAAAATAGTCTTGAGTTTAAATTGACTTTCCTATCATATGAACTCGTCACAGTTTATTTTTTAGCTGATTTTTTGTTACGTTATAAGCTGTATAAAACTGAAGGGGAACAACAATAAGTTAAAATGTTAAATGTTTTAGCTATGGTTTGACTCTTTGAGTATGCACTCTACTGCAAATGAGATAAGAAAAACGTGGTAGTGTTGGAAAAAAAGAGGCCTTTTTGAGTTTAGTTTGTCCTTTGTGTTTTGTATATATGCCGCGGTTCATTTTTTTCATTTTTATTCTTCCTTAAGTTACAAACTGTATATAATTCAAGGGGATGGTTAATAAATTTTCGTGTTAAGATGTTTAAGCCAGGGTTTAGGTCTGCACTCTACCTTGAACAGGAAATAAAACCTGTGTTGGAGAACAATGGGCTTTTTGAGTCAAGTTTTACCTCTGTGTCGTATTTATATCTTGTGGTGGGATGATTAATTAATGTTAGTTTTAGATGTTTATAATAGGGTTTAGCTGTGCACTCTACTTTGAATGGGAAGCAAAACGTGTGTTGGGAAAAATGGGCTTTTTGAGTGAAGTTTGACCTCTGTGTCGTATTTATATGTCATGGTTCAATTTTTTTCTACATTTTTTTCCTGAAGTCGCAAAGTTTATGGTTTCATGGGGAGTAATGGTGAATTACTAATGTTTGGTGTTTTAGATAGGGTTTCTGACTTCGGTAGACACTGTACTGTGAACGAGAGAAAAATCTGCCAGTTGTAGAAATTATCAAAACAAATTCTTTATCAATGTAAAGAGTCTTCAAGAACATGAAATACACTATGGAAGTAGAAAAGGGCAATTCCCTATCCTTTCTTGATGTCTTTATTACCAAAAAAAACAAGATGGCACTTTAGCGCACAAAGTATACAGAAAGAAAACTTGATATTGATAAATACCTCCATTCCAACTACCACCACCATTCTGCTAAACAAGCCGCAGTATTAGATATCCTTGCAACCTGCGCATGTCTGACCTGCTTTTTAATTTGGCTCGGCTTTGAGCAGGGCGTAGGTATTAGACTGTTGGAGGGACTTATTCTCTTTTAATGACGGTTTACTTGATTTCTTATTCTCTTTTAGTTAGAGTTTACTTGAATATATTGCGTAAAGTTCGAGAATATTCATCAAGATAAAACTTCTGTGATGAGTTGGTGTTTTGGCAAGGCCTTATTTTCATGAAACATAATTAAGATGCCAGAAAATTCATTCAGTGTTTTGGGCATAGTTGGAGTATATGAAATTCTGCTTACACTGGCAAATGAAAACATATTGTTTTGCAGATGAGAGCAATTTGGATTTCCTTCATGAATGCTGTGGTTAAGTGAATGCATGAACACTGGCAGATTTGGGAATAGGCTCATTCTTGCTTGTGGCAAGCGGAACTGAATTCAGAGGGAAACTCTGGCTTGAATTTGGCCTGGATTACAGTGTAACATATGTGTAAAGTGTAGAATGGCAGAACTGGTGTTTCAATTTTCTTCATGGTACAGTAGAAGAGATCTGGCTCATAAATATCAGCATTTGAAAGTTTTTTTGAGAAATAGATAGTTTGACACTAAAGCACAATTCTCTTCTTTGCAGTTACCGTTTTTGGTCAATGGTTTTAGCTTTGGGACCCTGGGTTACTGTCCTACTGTAACTACTCTAGTTAGGGCAGTGGGTTTTGATGCTGCAAATTTATTTGAGCAGAATGCCCAATTGTAGATTTATGTAATTTCCCAAGTGTTATTGCTGAATAATCATCTGGTTTGCGGGAGGAGAGAACTGTCAGATATAGTTGAATGTATTTTGTATTCCTCGGGGAGCTAAGGCATGTATCTGTGTGCTTTGGTTATTGGTGAGTACAATTGGCAGACGCAAATGTGCAACTGCAAATTCTTAGAGACAGATGAGCATCAGTGACCCATCTCACATGGTTTCTGGCAACACATGCTCTTGATGATTCTTGTAGTATTCAACATCCTAGAACCAGATTAAAGTGTTACTTGATATGCAAAATAAACTTGGCAGTATTGTTTTGAATTAGTTTTGAACATATATTGCCATGATAAAGGATTTCTACGATTATTCCTGCACATGGTTCATCCTTGTTTGAAATTACGTGAAGAGACATATTTTAGCTTAAAACTGATAGACATATGTTGGTAATCTAGGTTTTGAGCAAAGGATGCTTCTCTTGAATGTGTTTTTGAAGATAAGCTTTTAAACATGAGTACTGAGATGGCCAGCACGACACAAATACAAAGTGTTCCTGGGAGAATGTATCCATATCTGGGGTCAGCATTTCTAATTTCAATGGGGTATATTGATCCTGCAAAGTGGGCAACGACAATTGAAGGAGGGTCACGTTTTGGGTTTGAGTTCATTTGGTTGTTAGTTCTCTCCAATGTAGTTGCTATTTTATGTCAAACCCTTGCATCTCACATTGGGGTGGTGACAGGGAAACATCTTGCTCAGGTATTTTTCCACACACTTTTCCAGTACTCTTATTTGATATTTGCATTTTTTTTTCATGATGAGAATGTTGCCTACTCTTTTAATCTGAATGTGCCACTAAAAACCTCAAATTTTCATTTTTAGTGTCAACAACACAATGTTTTGGCCCATTTTTTACTATTGAGGTAATTATAAATATACATAATTTTCTTGCATGATGGCCACATTTTTCATTAGAAGATGAAACAGGAAATTATTCAGGCATCTTATTCTCAGAATTTGTCGTGTATTTGTTGTATTTTCCAAGATGCACATGTGTTGTATCATGGTGAAGGTGCAATAATCAGGACCAAATTAATGCAAATAAAATAACTATATAATTGATTTGATATATTATTTCAGGAAACTTTTGACTGGTTCTTTACAGAGGCATGCCCATTTTACATTATCGCATCTGTGTTCCTTAACTTACATGGGTGTGTTGTGAGCACCTTGCCTTAACTCAAGGCTTGCACCTTTTGCATTGTGATGTCGTTGTTCCTTAATTTGCATAGGTGTGTTTTTAAGGGCATGATGTGGTGCAATTCGTATAATTTGGTTAGATAAGAGTCTTTTAAGGTGTGATGCAACTTGTGAAGTTTTGATCAAGAAAATACCCTTTACATTAAAATAATCAATAAGTTACTTTCTATATAACATATAGAAAAGTGATGCTGCAAAGTTCTTAATTGTTTGTACTTACATTTCTGCTCACAACTTCACTTCTGTTATCCACACAAATCTAGCCTCTCTCAAATTGACACTATCCTAGTTTCTAAAATCACATTACTATAGCAAAGACAGATAAACATTTTTCCTGCCTCAAAATAAACAGCAAAGAAATCTAAAAGCCTAAATAGTTAGCTTTTCCTTTCTATGAAGCAAGGTCCATTTTACCTAATTAAATGTCATCTTTACCATCAATCAAGTCCCATCTGAGAATCAATTACTTATCTTTACTGAACTGTCATTGATTATCATTTAAGTAATCATAAAATAAACGTAAAATATGTATCAGCAGCTATGCTGGCCTTGCTGGATTAAATATGGACTACAATCTGCAACATTGGTCTTGTACAAATAATACAATGTGGACAAAGCCATGAAAAATAAGATTGGCTGATAGCCATTTTGGATTTAATATGAACTACACACTCCAACGTTGGTATTGTTCAAATAATAAAATGTCTAATAAGATGTGAAAAATAAGGTCTGATAAACTCTTGTATGAAAATAGAATTTAACCTCAATATCTTAAAATCCACGTACAATTTTTTTACTGAAAGAGAAATAGGCCATTTGGATGATCAAGACAAATTTTCAATGTTTCGGTTTGAAAGAAAATTCAATGATAATTTTGGATGTTGGTAATAATTGTGATTCTAAGCAATAGTCTTGGAGAATTGCGTTGGGAAGTTGACCTTCTGGAACTATTTTTTTTTACATCAGAAAGAGTCGCTATCTTGCAGCTGGAATATTATTCTATTGATGAGCCAAATTGAGGTTGCACCAGTTCAATTTGAAAGAAAATTCTGAGAGCTTTCCAAAAAGTGGGCATAATAGATATTTGATAAGTAATGAAGGAATATGACCCCCAAAACCTGGCCTTTTAGCACAGTTTATACTGTTGATAAACGGTGGCTTGACTGTTAATAATAATATTTTGCAATGGGGACCTGTATTTTTTATAAGGGAAGATAATATTTGATATTAGAGAATGGTTGCTACTTTTTAAGAATTTGAAATATTAGTGGAGATATTAGCTTATGCACATTCATTAGTGGGCAAGGCCTTTGGTTGGGGGACTGACCTTGATGGAAGAGACAAGTTCATTTGGAAAGAAGTTGAAGCAACAATTTTCAGCTGGATGGAAATGGAAAATAGAACATGACAATATTTTGAAGAAAAATTATGAGAAGCATTAGCTTCACAAGGAAGAAAAAAACGATTCTTCAAAATTGAACTAAGAATACCATGAAGAAAGAGGCAAAGTCTTAGGGTTCCCATCTAAAGGATCTTCAATATTGCAGGTACAAAAAAGCATTCAAAAGTAGGCCAAATGAAATGCCTGAATGACTGAGACCATCTGTAAAGATAGATTGCATGATAAAAGAATCAAGAGAATGGCACAAGAGATAAGTTGATACCCTTGGCATTGTAATAATACTCAATACTAACTATGAAAAATGAAAGATGAAATAGTAACATTACCCTTAAGATAGAGTTTCACTATACAACTTTCCTCGAGGAAGGATCAAGTCCATAGGGTCCATCAACAAGGGAATATAATCAAATATATCCCACAAGGCAATAATGGTCTAACATGAGACCCATATAAATAAGGGCCACCTACTGGCTAGTCCCTGCCTTGGCATTGCAAATTGTAATAGTTGAGCTTGGCAAGTGGAGCCGGAAACAGTATATTTATTTGCTTCAGCACATGGAAGGCTAGACTTCAGAAGGGTGCACATCAAATAGCAACATAATTTTTATCAAAAATTGGCTCAGATAGCTAATAAAGTCTAGAAAACATTTAAACTCTGTTGTTTTCCTATGACAGACCAAGATGGTACAAAGGAATAACATTTCTGAAGGCAATTTGTAGTATCATATAAGTTAACCAACTTTGATCCCTGAGAATCAAATATTTGTCAAGTGCATGGGTAAGCCTTTTCTGTATTAGCTCCAATCCTGTTGACAGAAAAAAATAACAATGCAGCTCTCTTTAGGAACTAGAATAATTTGAGACTGAATAGGAAAGCGGAGTATTCAATCAGCTAACATTAGTGTCGCACTCTAACCTGTGGAAGCAGAGCACAGTACCTTTGGTTCCCGAGAATCAAACATTTGCACATGGAAGGCTAGACTTCAGAAGGGTACACGTCAAATAGCAACATATATTTTTTTTTTATCAAAAATTGTCTCAGATAGCTAGCCAAGTCTAGAAAACATTTAAACTCTGTCGTTTTCCTAAGACAGAACAAGATGGTACAAATGAATAACATTTCTGAAGGCAATTTGTAGGATTATATGAGTTAACCACCTTTGATCCCGGAAAATAAAATATTTGTCTAGTACTTGGGTAAGCCTTTTCTGTATTAGCTCTAATACTGTTGACAGAAAAATAACAATGCAGCTCTCTTTAGGAACTAGAATAATTTAAGACTAAATAGGAAAGCAGAATATTCAATCTGCTAACATTAGTGTTGCGTATGGAACAAAACACTTACCTGTTGATGCCGAGCACAGTACCAGTAATTCATATGAACTATCAGATCAACTTTCTAAAATCTTATATGGCAAGCATTAACACTGCATCATAGCAAACACAAAAATCAGTCCGGTACTGAAAAAGAATTATCTTCCACATTTGCTAACTAACTTTGTTGGGGATCTCGCTTTTATTCAGAAACTTCTGATACAGATGGAGTTATAAGGTGACATTTTGCCACCATGAACAATTTAGCTTTGTAAAACATATGATGTTTGGGTTCTGTTTCATCTCTTACGATGAGCGATATTCAGTTGTTTTCGTTACAAGTTTCATTAAATGTCTTTTTTGAACCCATTGTTTGAGTTTTGTAAAGGGATGCATTATCGGTGGTATCCAACATCCTTGCAAACATTTTTTGATTTGAGGGAGGGAGCTCTTGTTCGTGCTGAATTTCCAAGTGTTATGCAAGGATGCGTCTTCCCCATTTCCCAACTGCCGCAGATGTTTGGGATGTTTTGGGGACTTTGGAATGGTGAAAAAAAGTACTTCCAACCCCCCAGCCACCCGCCCGCTATGTACCCTTCAAAGCAAAACATAAAGGGGATGTCCATGGAATATTGGGGACATTTCTGAGATGTCCCTGGTCCTTAGGTTGGGGTTGCTGCAACGTCCCTAGGACAGTTGAGGGATGTCCAGGCATCCCCGTTGTGAATCAAGGCCCATTTTTTTTTAAAACACTTGCAAGAGAAGATCAAAAACATTAAACATTATGACTTTGAAAAAGGGAAAATGAAAACCAGTATGCTATGCGGTGATACCTTATGTAAATCCTTTTCCCATGCAAAATTACCTTCTCAAGAAATGGACTCAAGCAAGATCGTTCTATGTAGTTTATAAAACAAGATCTTCTAACAAGAGATTACTGCTATTTTACATTTTTGGTCTTTCTTATACATATCAATAGTCAATCAGTTTGCATGCATATTTTAAAGGTTTTTGTTCATTTTGAAAATTTTGTCATGCAAGTCTTTCTGCCTCTTTTTGTATGATAATGGCTTTACCAGTAAATTAGGATGGTCTAGAGGCCTACTTTTTATTTAAGTTTTTTAGTTTTTATCCTTGGCTGGTTTTGTCTATGGATGGCTATTCATGTAGTGTGCATGGTCTCTGTTGTGTTGTATGCCTATGGTAACATTGCTGGCTCTGGGGCTGAAATTTTAATCTTTCAAGTTTTTGTTTAGGGTGGGGGACCTGTTTTATGCTTTCTAATATTTATTATTTATATATTATTTCAATAAATGGTCTCCACCATCCCCAAAATATGAGATTTTTTTGCTGTCTTGGGAACCCTGTTGCCATGTCCCCTTGTCTCTGAGTCTTGGGTAACTCCACACCTGGCGAGCCACTAGTGCGAAGAAGATTCTAAAGTAGAAGAAAGAAGTAGAATGTGCTCTTGCTACACATTATGAAGACCCTCCCCATGAGGATAGTGAGGAGGAATATGTATACTAAGTTGAAGTGTAATCTTGTCCTTGTGAATAGAATTCACAAGGTGCTGTTCCATGAGGCCTAACTCCCGTGGAAGACGAGATTAGTGTTGTTGTTTAGTGAGGCTCAGTTCCCACTGAAGAGGATTTTAGTGAGGCCCATGTTCCCACTAAGGAGTCCTAATGAGGCCCAATCCCATTATCCCAACACTACTTTTGGCGATGTAATATCCTTGAAAATAATTTCTAATAGATCTGGATATTTTGTTAAACCCTACGGCAACAATATTTAAAATCTAACTTTTATAAAAGCAACGATAATCTGTGATTTTTTATATAGAAATAGCAAACCATAATGCGTAATAATCAGTCTTTTATTTATTGAATACGAACCAACTACAATAAAAATACCAGTGTCTTAATACAATTGTTTGGAGCTGAACTGGCGGAATACTTGCACCCTAAATTGTCATTGCAACTCCTGAATGGAATTGTCAAGCTCAAATGTGAGGGTTTTCGTCCTCAGACCTATATGCAAATGAGGGTTTTCGTCCTCAAACCTATATGCAAATGAGGGTTTTCGTCCTCTATTGCTATTGCAGAAGCTGAAGCTACTTGCAAACAAAGAAAATAATTGATGAATTTTTAAGATGTCTGAACAATAAGCCCCAAATCTGCCTTTATAAGCTTCAATCCTTCTCCAAAGTGGCACCCCTTTCTTGAAATACATGCATGCTCCATAAACAATTAAAAACAATTTAATTTCTTCTCCATGTTGGTTCCCCATCCTAAAATAGGATTAAACAAATTTAAAAACACTTTATCCACCTCTCATCCTAAAATTGGGCTTCATGCAGCCTTCCCTAACTTTGGCGCTCCCTTTATTTATTTATTAATTTTAACTCTGGTGCCCAATAATAGAAGTCAACCTTCTATTATTATTTTATTCTATTAATGCTTTTTGGAGTAAAATATAATTCAAGTGTCCTTTTCCAATTAAAATATAATAATATCCTTGGGCCACTTAAATTAATTTATTTTCCTCTTTTAATTTCCTCATAGCCTACGGAAAATTATAAAAATAAGCTTTAGGTATTTAGAATTAATTAATTTTGAAAGGGGACATTACAGTGCGCCCTTCCCAGAATTGCTTGCCCTCAAGCAATACCATTCCAATTCTCTCATTTTGAATTGCCCTACAAATATCGGGATCCCAAATCCAACTTGGGAATTTGTAATTCCCAAACCTTGAAGTTGTTGTCTTCTGCTACACCTCTTTGATATGATTATGAATCCATGCACTAGTTGAAGCTCTTTCAATAACCTCAATAAAAGAGTCCAGAGTAGTGGAATCATGCATCAACCGGGATCTGGAAAGTGTGTTAGAAGCAGTAATGCCCTCCATTATGTTGGTTGAAATTGATGTTGTAACTCTGTTAGCGATCCCACGGATTACCACCTCTTTCCCATCTAACTTAAACTTCATCTCCATATTATGAAAATTTTGGATGAATTCCCCCAACAAATGCAACCATTGAACTCCTAACACTAGGTTACTCTCTTTTAAACCAACAACATAAAAATCATCACTCATCTGATGGTCATCCAATGTGAAACTATTTTTCCGACAAGGTATGGTAAAACCATCAACTACAATGACACTGAAACTTGTTACATCATTTGTCTCCAAACCTCTCCTATTCACCAATCCTTCATCTATAAAATTGTGGGTTGCCCCAATATCAATTAACACTATAATGTTTTTCGCAAGGACTCCACTAACCCTAAAGGTTTGATATTCTAGTATATCTGTAAGTGTGGCAAGAGTGCTTCCTACAACCTCTGGTTCTTCTTTTGAATCTTCATCCGATATCACTTCTATGTAATGCACCTGTCCCTTGGAAGACACCTATGACCCACTCCCCATCGATCCTTGCAAGTGAAGCATAGTTTCTTCCATCTGAGTTCATTTTGAGTCTCATCCCCCTTTGTCCGTATCTGCTCAACAGGTGCTTCCCTTGGCTACCCCACAAAAGATGTTTTTGGTTGCTCGGAAGGCATTGTCCTTAGCTACCCCACAGGTGTTGTTTTTTGCTGCTAAAAAAATGTAGCTCTTTGTTGTACTATAGGTAGAATTTCTCTTTAGGGGCAGCTATTTCCAAATCTAAAGCCTTTTTGATTGTTCCTTGTAGAGAGGTAGGGCTAAAAGCTTTCACTAAACCCCTAAGAGATTCAATTAACCCTTCCATGAACAAAACAACTAATCTCCTCTCTGTCACATCAAGTACCATCACATAAAGCTTATGAAATTTAGCTACATAGTCACTTATTGAATGTAGTTGTTTGAGCTTAGCTAATTCTCGGAAATGAATTTCTGGATCCACTCTGTCAAATCTTTTTATCAACCTATCATTGAAATCGCCATATGAGTGGATGATGAAATCGCCATATGAGTGGATGATGAAATCACCATATATGAGTGGATGAGATTGTGTCCTTGTGTGATTAGCCCATGGTACCACCACTCATGTGCTAATATCTGCTATAGGACTCTTTGATTATCTCTTCTAGATGAAGGGTTGTAAATTTGATGGCTTCCTCTTCCATTATTGGCCTAAGTGATAAGAAGGTATCCAACTTTTGTATCCATGCACAAGCGATACTCTTGCCAGAGCCGTCAAAAGTAGGGAGTGCCAACTTCCCTAATGCTTGTTGCAGGTCTCTCTGAGTAGCTTGTGGCCCTGGATAAACTCTTTGTCCACTCCTGTTTTTCTTCAGATTGATGAAATTAGTGAGTGATATAGCCTCTCTAATCTCACGTGGAAGTACCTTGTACTCCGCATAGCTGACAGCAATATCATTTGCTATAGATGGCTGAGTTTCCGCCTCTAGCACTGCTTCCTCCCTATGAAGAAAATTCGGATGGAAGGGCCTATTAATAGATCTAGTGATTGTCTTCTAAGTGTGTTGGTTAGTGTTCCCCCTTGAAGAACTTCCCTCACCGTTTGGAGTCCTTTGCACATTCATGCCCTACATAACTTGTATCAACTGACCCATCATATCAACTAACCTGTCTTGTCCCTGAACAAGCCTATCAAAACGTATTTCCATGGCTTCTGGTTGTTTTGTAGCTTTCTTCTTCTCCTTTTATTGGTACGTGAATGCTTTGTCACTACCTTGCATGAAGTTCAAAGCTGCAATTTTTATTTTATTTTATTTTTTTTAATTTCCTTCCACAAGTTGAGAGGAAATTCATTGTGATACCATTGTAATATCTCTGAAAATAATATTTAACAGATCTGGATATTTTGTTAAATCTTAGGACAACCATATTAAAATTTTAGCTTTTATAACAACCATAATTTGATTTTTAATATAAAAACAATGAATCATAATGCGTAAAAATCAGTGTTTTATTTATTGAATACGAACCAACTACAATAAAAATATCAGTGGCTTAATACAATTGTTTGGAGCTAAATTGGCGGAACACTTGCACCCTGAATTGTCATTGCAACCTCTAAATGGAATTGCCAAGCCTAAATGTGAGGGTTTTTGTCCTTAGACCTATTTGCCAATGAGGGATTTCGTCCTCTATTGCTATTGGAGAAGCTGAAGCTACTTGCAAACAGAAAATAATTGAGGAATTTCCAAGATGTATTAATAATAAACCTCAAATCTGCCTTTATAAGCTTCAATCCTTCTCCAAAGTGGGTGCCCCCTTATGGGAATACATGCATGCTCCATAAACAATTAAAATAATATAATTCCTCCATGTTGGTGCCCCATCCCAAAAATAGGATTAAAGAGATTTTAAAATACTTTATCCACCTCCCACCCTAAAATTAGGATTTTAGCACTCATACAACCTTCTCTAATGTTGGTGCCTCCCTTTATTTAATTATTTATTAATTCTAACTTTGGTGGCCAATAATAGAAGTCAACCTTCTATTATTTTCCTTAATTTATTTTCCTCTTTTAATTTCCCCTTAGTCTACAGAAAATAATAAAAATAGGCTTTGGGTATTCAAAATTAATCAATCCTGAAAAGGGGACAGTACAGGTGAATTGTTGAGTGTGTCCCTTTTGCACATAGTGATCTGTTATGGACAATTGAGCATGTCCTTGTTCTTAAAAGTGCGTATGGACCACAGTGTGTCATATGTCCATGTGTCATGTTATTTTTTGATGAACTGATGAGTGTGTTCTCGTTCATTGATCAATTTTAAGTATGCCCCACTCCTATTCTAGAGACTGTTTTAGTAAAGGGGGTGCGGGGATGAGGGAGAGCCTTGTTAGGATTAGTATTAGATTATGATATATTATTTACACTATACTTGGTTAAATAAAGGTTGTTTAAGATATATGGCCAATCATAACCAAATTTTTCAT
The DNA here is from genome assembly GCA_019776745.2 of Taxus chinensis. NCBI lineage: Eukaryota > Viridiplantae > Streptophyta > Pinopsida > Cupressales > Taxaceae > Taxus > Taxus chinensis. Next base: position 222,089,365 of record CM034155.1, on the reverse strand, counting down.
GCTATCATGTTGAATACATATCATCCTTTCATGTGTGAATAAAATCACTCATACAAATACAATATCTCTGACAGAAACAAATATGGCAATGGCACTGATGTGAATCACACAAGCTTTTGGGACTATTCTTCTCAGCAATCTGGTGCCATGTTTCAGTGGGTTTTTTGGTGGGTTATAAGGATCCCGTGCAAGATTATAGCCAAAACTGGGTCTCACTTCCTGCTGCCTCACCATCTGTCTGTAGTTGACTGGCCTTCCTTTAGTTTCATCCCCACCATTGCTTGACCGACTTTTTATTTGGTTTTACTTTGGGCTGGGATTTTGAATTGTTGAGTTTTAGAAGCTTTAAAAAACTTGGAAACTTGCTTTGAAGAATGTCCAATGAAATTGAAAATAGAGGGGGGAATTTCTTTACACACTACCCGAGCTGCTTCCATGCCACTCCTTAGCTGCAAAGAGCTCTTCTCCTCCTGATAATGGTTGTTATCCAGTTGGAAATGGCTATACTCTTCTTGGGCTGCTATGCTGTTTGATTAGGGATGAAGCTCTTCTGTTACAAAATTGAATCGAAAAATTATGAACGGGCATTGTGTTTTGGGGTGTTCACTTGGTGTTAGGGTTTCTGCATAACTATTAGATGGGTCCGTGCTAGTGAAATAACACAACTGTTAAATAAACATTCTTTTAATTTTTTTTGGTTCGACACCGAGGATCTTCAAAACTGGAGTTCTATCAATCATAAGTTATTGTGACGAAAGAAATAGTGCAAATATATAAGTAAAACACCCACTGACTTAATTAAATTGCAACATGTGTGAACTTCAAAAATTTAATCAACAATAAACTAAAATAAGTTTAACTCTTATTCATTGAATTCCATTTAAATTTAACTTTGCACAAAATCAAACTATCTTTAATTTGATTCAACTTTATATAGTATATTAAACTACAGAAGTGCAAGTGCATTCACACCACTTGTAAGTTGTAGTTATGCCTTTATTTTGTTTGCATGAAATCGACTTTATCTAATTGTGTTTTACATTAATATTGATTAAAAGGAGTCATTAATAATGTATTTAATTTATAAATATTAATATGTCCTTATCAACATATACTTTCCAGATATGCAAGGGAAATGTGAAGGATAGTCGAAGAAGCAACTTTCTATAAAGACTAAAATTCTACACAAGCGCCTTGTGACTCCAAAATGCCCTGTTATAGCTGCTGAAAAGGCTTTATGTCTAGCACCATTCCATAATGCCTGGCAAGTGTATGCTTGATATCTCTTGATTTGTGATTGGAGTGAATGATATGTTGGGACTAAGAGGGAGGAAATCCTAAGCAAAGAATGTCATCAAACAAATCTGCAAGGGGAAGGGCCTGCGATTCAATGCCACATGTCAGAATTCTGCTTCAAGCCCTTCACAATTAGCTGCTTTTGTAGTGCACAATTTTCAAATAGCTTTCTTGATGTTCCCCACGAAAACAAACGATACGATGCTGGAGGGGAGAGGAGTTTGGAGAATGGGCTGATCTGAAACATTATAAAGGGTATTGGACTGCGACACCCAAGACTAGGGTGCATTATCAAAAGACTGAAATTTCCATGAAAGGATAGTAAGCCAAAAGACTTGGGGAAATTATGGTGGGCATGAAGGAGCTTGCAGGAATTACAAGGATGAAATCCATGTTTCTTATGTCTAAGGGAACAAGGATTCTCCCAGTGAGTGGATGAGACAAAGGCAAAGATCAAATGCTAGGATCGAATGGAATTTCTTGGGCCATCTTTTACATTCCTTGTAATACCAATGATTCATGTAACAAAAACATTGGGATGAATTGCTTTGAATGAGTGTCTTGTGTGTGGAAAAGAGTTAAGGGAAGTTTCCCACATGACATGGGACAAGAAGCCATATTTGACAGTTGGAATACCTTGACACGAATTGAGAGAAGCATGACACATAATTGCTAGCATACCAATCATAGTTTGCATACTCGTATTCTGCAAATATTCGGCAAACCCAAAAAAAATTGACTTGGCAAGACTTCGACGAATGTTTGGCAACTTAAAAAATACGCAAATTTCTTTAAAAACATAAATTTTATGTAAAATATAGCTACAAAATGTATCAAATGAGTTTGTAAAATGTTGGAGAAGTGTTTTCTATTAGATTTGAATATAAATACAATACAAAATCACATCATCATGCGAATACAACATTTCGCTGATAAGTGTTATGAATTTATGATGATTGTCATTGAAATTATCATCATAAATTTCATATCTATGCAAGTTACAATTTACAATAATTTACATTTTCCTCTTCTCCATTCTAGAGAAATATTGGGGAGAGGGTCTATTGCCTCTACTAGTCCCCACACTCGGCTGTGTCTCCTTGCTCCTTCTAGAAGGTTGCAAGTGCGGCTCTAACTTGGTAATAGATAGTGGTGGCTCCTCTGTTGCATGATCGACATCACCTTCAAAGATGTCATCCAATCCTGCTAGTGCTTCTCCATCAACTTTCTTTGAATATTTTGAGTCTAGCCAAATTTGACTCACAAACATTTACTTCAATGATGACAACAAACTAAAAATACTTTGCAATGTCAAGAAGTTAGTTGCAAACCTTGTGACACTGACTTGCACAAGCTCTTTCCCCTTAACATGTTCTCTCATCAAGCTGAGAACCCAAGGGTGATTATATAGGTACTTGATTATATTTCTTGCATCTTTTGTAATCGGCTCCACCCAATCAATTTTGCCTATGTCCTCTAAAATAAAGTCAAGGCGATGAGCCGCACAATAAGTCCAAAAGAGTGATGGATGCCTCTCCTGTAGTAGTCTCGCAACCGCCGCATATGCTGCTGCATTGTCTGTGATAACTTGCGCAACATTCTAGATACCCACCTCTAATACAATCTTCTCCAACATAAGACTCAAATTCTTTGTATTTTTAACCATGTTAGAGGCATCAATTGACTTCAAAAACACCATCTCACCATTTGAAGCCACTAAAAATTGATGAGCTTGTGGTTCCTTCCATCTGTCCACCCATCTGAAAGAATGATGCATCCATATTTCTACCACTGTTTCTTTTGATCTTCTGGGATTGTTGTTACATCTGCAACTGCACCGTTGAGCAATTTCCCACTCAAGTTTTTTGGAGAGGGAGCCTTGTACCCTTTCCCTGCAACTGTTAATGTTGTCACCAAGCACTCCCAATATGGGTTCTTTGCCACATTGAAGGGAAGGTTGTAGTACCAAAAATTTGCAGATGCTTTATCTGCTTCCTCGTGCGCATCCTTGTTCTAGCTTGTACCTTGTAGGGAAGGTTGTGCCCTAGGTATGTTCCTTGGTACAAAAAATATATGTATCCCTATGCTCGAACTTGATGAAGCAGATGTTCCTCTTCCGGTTCGTATGCATGGACTATAAGTGGAGCCCACAATTGTTGCCGCATCGTCCTCTAAATCCTCTGCCATTCTAGGTCTAACAGATTTTACTATGGCTGCATGCATCCTTTCCCTCTCTAGTTACTTTACCTCCAGCTGTGACAGCTCTGCCTTCATCTCTCTTTTTGCCTCTTCTGTAACATTGGGACATATGTCAATGTCTCGACAAACAATACATGCAAGACAATACTTCAGGTGATTGGTGCCTCCAGAAAAGCCAACAAACAATACATGCAAGACAATACTTCAGGCTATTGATGCCTCTAGAAAACGTTTTGCCACAGAAATTGCAAACCACGGTTCCCTAAATTGCGCCACATACACTATACTTCCAAGCAATGGTATGGGTTTTAGCGGTAACGATTTCTGCTAGTGATGCTGACCCAAATGCCGAACCTGATGCCATTGGTAAGCTTTAATCTGCAACACAATGTACATTTAAAAAATTAAAAAAATGTAAACTTAATAAAAAAATAAATTAAAAAAGTGGCTTTATAAACCTATTTAACCGTAATTTCAAATTTCAAATTGTAAATCCTATGAACAAGAATACATTCTAAAAAAGAAATTAAAATAACATTTATAAGACTACAAAAATACATTTTGGCAATTTCATTCATTAACGACAATAACAAACATGAATAAATTAATGACTATTAAAATTTAAAAATTAAAAATCATTTGCAATTAAATTGAATGCATTTAAAATTACAAATGTCAAATTATATTCCGAGTCAATATGAGTACATAAAATTTAAATAATATAGAATGAATTTGCGGAAAGAATTTAAAAAAAACTTACCTACAAATGGAATTCTTCAAATTTGCTCTTCGAATTTGCTATAAAATTCCTTAACTCATGCAAATGATGCTCAATGGCTGAAATTTGAATGCATTTTACATTGCATATCATATTCGGATGCAACATGAATTTATAAATACAAGAGAACCAATTTGCAAAAAGAAAGAAAGAAAGAAAATCTTATGTCCAAATGAAATTCTTCAAATTCGCTATAAAATCCCTTCAACTCATGCAATGCATGCTCAATGGCTGTGTGATCAAAATTGAAGGGGTGTGTTCCCTTATAAAGAGAAATCCAAGTGTATTGTCAGCGTATTTTCCATGTTTTTTGGCGTGTTCAGCGTATATCATGTGTCTGGCGAGTTTTTGACACGGACTTGCCGAATATTGGCAAATATTCACCAATATTTGGCGATTACTGCCTGCGAGTATTGACAGTGAATATTCGCTGTTATGAAATTTTGGCGTGCACTTGCTGACTCGCCAAGTACTTGCCAACTCACTGAGCATGCTTACCATGATACCAATCATGAAATAAATCTTTGGTCTGCTAAGAGATGGGGAACCTTAAAGTGGGCAGGGAAGAAATAATGAGCAAAAGTTAAGGCAAAAAGATCAATGAGGGTAAGCTGACTGGTAACTTGAAAGTATGGAATGTGAGGGATTAGAACCTTCCAGGAAGGATATAATCAACAACAGTTGCACCCTACTATGCACAAAGCAAGTGAACCCATTAGAATCCAAACAAGAGTGCCCATTAATAATCAAGAGACCGTTTAATTCAGACGAGAAAATGTGTTCCATAAGATGTGATCGAAATCTTCCCATTAGTTGTAGCTCGTTGCATCCCAAAGGTTCTCTAGATTCAACTCAAAATGTAAAAGTTCATCCTTGAATCATGGATAGGTGCTTGGCAAGGTCCAATGTGGGATGAAAATCACCAAAGGAGTATCTTTATATCTGCAGGTAAAAGATTGATAAATAGGTACCATCGACATGAACAAAAAAATGAGGATGTTGGAGGAAAGTGTCCAATAGGGAGGGCCCTTCGTATCCAAAACAACATGTACGTAAAATGCTCATCTGAAACAACCAGTGAAACTGTAGACCAGAGGTTGTTGCAAGTGAGGCAAGCAACACCACCAAAATATTGAACGCTATTGGATCTACATTCTCCATGTCTAAAGGTTGGGACACAATAATAACCAATAAATGAAGGGATGGCCCATTTTGGGATCTCATGCATATCTATAAGATAGATAAGACCATGTGAAGAGACATCCAAAAATATACCCAAAAAGACCATATTTTATCTTTGCAATTCGAGTAGGCAATATAAAGATCTAACACAACTTACTTGGACATGTGAATGGTGTCCATTGGTCGGCCAAAGGCATGACCACCTACGGGGAAAGTCACGAATCATTGCCTTGCAATTATGGATTCCTTGGTGTGTGTTTTCTTTCCTAGTAGCTATATCTTGTGCACATCGTGCCACCACAAATGAATGAACAAATAGATATTAGGGTTAGGAACTTGGGCTAGATTTATGACATTTTTTTTAATTTACAATTTTTTAATGGTTTTTGATTGGGGATCCCATGGAGACAGGAGGGGTTATGATTGCAGCAGGGACACCTCGAAGGGTGCCTTTTCATGGGGTAGTTTGGAGACATCACCATTGTCTCCACTTGTTCCCTTTTCCTACGAGGCTTTGTTCCCCAGTGGATTGGTCCCTAGGGACGTGCCATTGTGGAACATAGCTAATAATAATTTTAATATCAGCCTTATAAAATTATTAACCAATATAAAAGAATATTCTTATTTCATTTGTTGAACATCTTAGTTAATTTTATTGAATGATTTTGTGATAGCAAGCCCTTGCCAGATATGAATGTTGGTTGGGAATCTTATAGTATTTCAATATTGTTTGATCATATGGTGCTTTGAAATGGAAGGATCCATGGCTAATAATAATGTGTTGTTTCTTTGTAGTTTTGAGATGATGGTATTGGTTAAAAATTTGATTTACACCTTGATCGAGGTCTCATGTCAATGCCTTTATGGTTGAAGACCTCAAATAGGTGCTCTTGGCAATATGGTTTTCAAACATATCACGGGTGATCCAAGTGGTGGTTCGGGGCAAAATTCTATCAAAATACTGAAAACTAGTAGGTCTCATTGCTTGGGGCCCAACTCCTCCATCGTTGATCAGAATTTGAAATTGTTTAATGCATCAGAAAGCTTAGAGCGTGTACAACATGATTAAAGTTTGACCCGCCCAAAACCATGCCAAAAGGCCTGAAATTTGCAAAATACAAATATTTTTTTTTGAAACTGAAATCTTGTTATTAATGAGTTTAATTTGACAACATTTCTCCCCAACTTCTTGGGGGAACGCTTGTCGCATGGCTTTTCACATTATAAGGTGATTGCTTCCCTTTCTATTTTTAGACTTCTCATTTCTTGCAAAAATAGCAACAAAGGAATTGTTATCCGCATTTAAAAACCTGAGTGTTATAGTAAAGCAGAGAGAGTGGGCAGCAGTTTGTGGAAGTTCATGTTTATTCTCAGAGATTGCTACATTTTTTGTATTAATTACAGTGCGAGGTAGCTTCACACGTACTGTTCTATCTGTATGTTTCTATCTCCATTCATTCACGGTTCATTTAGTGACAATTCTACAATTATTGTTATGCTACCATTGTTATAAACAATTGCTCCCACCTATAACATATTAAAGTTCCAACAATTTAGTATGTTTTCCTTTGGATTACCTATACAATCGGGATCAATGGGACAGAAGCAACCATCATTAGATTTGTTGTTAAGAGTACCGACTCCACATCCCCCACCACTTTCAGCAAAATAAAACTAGCAACCTAACTTGACAGGAGTGCAGTTGGTCTTATAAACAATTTCATGATTGGTGTTGGAGAGAGGATCAAGGACTCTTCTAATAGAGCTTATTAGCGAGAGTTGAATATTTATTAAAAATGTTACAAATAATTATTCAGATCATACAAAAAGTGCACAAGCAAGTTATTTCTTTATTCCACTATTTTGTTTTGAAATATAATAACATGAATAAGTATAGATTTTTTTTTTAATAAATGTATATTTCAATAGTCATTTGTCAATTCACACGTGGCTACCAAGATGTGGAAATTGCAGTTAACTTGCTTAAACTTGATATATCATGTTTTGTCACACATATTACAATTGCTTGCTAGCTTGGCTGACTAGTTTTCTGTCAGAAGGCCAGCTAAATATTTGTTGTGACAATTCAATAAATTGGGATAATGTTTCATGGAATTTGGCAGTGGAATATGCTAATGTTAAAATAGTGAATGTGAGTAGCGGAAGTTTGTTCAAATAAAGTCATTGCCTTGTTTTCACCACCTATTTTCGGAGCAGACTACACCTAGGTGGTCTATTATTACGTGGACTTATCTCTATCATGTTTTGATATTATGAGTAGCGAACATTCTAGTTGTATCCAGTAAAGGAACCAAGTTTTTTGCTTGCTTGGATTGAAGAGATTTTTTTTTCTTGTGTAGTTTATTTAGATTTTTTTCAGGCAATCATGCTCATTGTCTAGAATATTCTGTACTGTCTGAACATATTGAGGTTGGGTTCTAGAGAATTCCTCTTCTCTTATATGCTTGTTTCTCTGCAAATGTAGATTCTAAACCCATATGCGGATGTGAATGGTTATGTGAAAGCTTGTCCTTTTATGAACTTGTGTTACTATTTTGATGTAAAATCACAGAAATACAATAAACAGGCTTTAACTTTTTCGGTTAGAAATAATTCAAGTAACTTGATTGGTTTGGACTGTTTTGACTATAAATAATTTGTTTTTAAATATGTAGGCAGTTTTCTTAGGTTTGTATTTTTTATTTTTGCTTCCAGAGTCTTACAATCGATGTATTTCTTTCTGCATATTCACATGGCAAAGATTTGTGCTGAAGAGTACCCTCAACCTGTGTGTCTATTATTGTGGCTACAATGTGAGGCATCTGTTTTGGCTTTGAATTCAACAATGGTATGATCCTGTCTCTACTTAAAATTGTTCTTGTCTAATGGCAGCATATTCTTAGAAGTTGTAAAGAGTTATTTCAGAATGTTGCTAATGGTTAGAACTGTGTACCATGGTGAAAATAGTTGTCAAATAGTTTAAGAAATGACAAAACAACATTTTTACTGGGCAACTACCAAGTTCAATTCCTTAATGAACAACATTTCTTTCCTGCATATGGCAGATTCTGGGAACTGCTGTTGGATTCAATCTTCTCCTGGATATGGATATGTCTTTGTGTGTTATGATGAGCATGGTTGATGCACTTCTTTTTCCAATACTCTTTTCACTCGTGGTACGTTGATTTGGAGCTATCCATTTTTTTAGCTGCACGGGTCATAAAAGAGTTTGTGTTTGTATATGGTTGTGTTATCTGACAGTAGTTTCTTGCTGGACGGTGGTTTTGCAGGGCAAGCGTCGTGCAGGAGTAATATCTGTAATCATAACAGTATTGATGCTCTTCTGTGTACTTGACACTTTATCTACCAAAGAGAATGTTTTCTTTATTATGAATGGAATGATTCCTACAGTGAGGCGTGAGAGTCTGTATATGGCTGTGGGCCTTCTTGGCGCAAATATCATACCTCACAATTTTTATCTTCACTCTTCTGTTCAAGTATGATTCATTTTCCTAATTGCTAGATTGATGGATACCAAGCATTGATGTAGTCAGTGAAAATTTTAGGTGTGCTGTTGATCATTGTTAAATTCTAGTGTTTGTGGATACTTATGCATTGATTATCTCTTTGTGTCTGACATGTTTGGGGTTTACCTGTTTTGAGTTAACCATATAGTTAGTAAAAATCTTTTGTTTTTTGTGCTTTTAGCTTTTAGCTTGCAGCAATTGTTTCTTTTGATCTCATTTTTGACCATCTCTTTTCTATTCTATTGGTTGTTCTTTCATGTTTCATTGCCTAGCTTTGGTTATCCATGGACATTAATATAATCTTTCCCTCTCTCTCTTCGTGGTATGGGGTATGAAGCTGAGTACATTTCATTGTTATACTCACATTCTCTTAATATCAAATTGATTAATCATTCTATCTGTATCTATAGTCCGCCTACTCATCTTATTGGGCAAACAGAGTACACCATTACATTGTGTTAAACCTTTGATTTGAGCTGCCTGCTAAGCTTCAACAAGTTTCAGTGGGGTCACAGTTGCAGAGACAGAAGATGCATCTGCTGACTGAAGAAAGTTAAAATAAATTGAATTAATAATGCAACAGAAAGGCTTTCTTGTTTTAATCCCTTTTCTGGTGAATATGATGTTACTTAAGAATTATTTCATAGGATAACTATATAAAAATTAATGTTATCCTTCCAAATCCTCATTGTTTTGGTACTGTTACATTTTCAGGAGCAAAAAAAGATGGAAAGCATACCTATTGGGACCTTGTGTCACTACAATCTATTGGAGATCACAATTGCATTTAGTGGAATTTTGTTGGTCAATCTTGCACTCTTGAGCTCTGCAGCAACAACATTTCATAATGCAGGGCTTGAAGTAATAACTTTTCAGGATGCACAGCCATTAATTGAACAGGTTTGTCTAAACGCAGGCATTGGTGCATTAGCCTGGAGGTTGTCATATGTTCTTTGAATCATGGGCTGTGTTATGTCTGTTTTGCTGGCTGTAGTTTCTATGCTCAAGTGATTTTTATTTAAAAGACCTGAAAGGACTTTATAGTTTGTTCTCAATCCCACTACCGAAATCCCAAAATTAAGTTTGTGTTGGTAAGTGATTTAATTCTATTTGTAAAATGATACAGTGATCGCCTGCGAGTTTCCACCACTTCTGAATTGTACATTTAATATAGTTTTTGCCTTTTTCTTCTCTTGCATTAAAGGTGACTATGATAGCAAACTTTTCTTGTTCAAAGGATGTTAATTTTTTAGTATAATTGGTTGTGGATCTTATAAATCTAATGATTGTTTTTTGGTTTTTTTGAACTCACATTTCTAACTGTTCCGTTATCAATTTTGCTTTTGAAGCACAAAGATTCTTGTATTCCTTCCATTTCGTCTATTCATTTAACGCTAGGCGATCACTGTATCCAAAGACGACCCAAGGAAAGTATCCCAATTGAAAAGATGGCCATTGCAATGGAGAACAAGTTCGGCCATGGAGGACAGCTTTCTAGCCAGCTGCCCAACCCATCCAAAGATTACAAACTTCTCACATTTCAATATAGCTTCTCACATTTCCTTCTCCGTTTTTCCATCTTTTTGGCTGTGGCAACCACCTATTTATTGACTGAGCTACCCAAACTATCTTTTGAAGAGAGTCCAAAATGGGCTACATTGGTGTCTAGTATTGCAGAACAGGTTCCATGTTTATGTCCTTGTTCTTCCACGGCTGTAAGACTGGATTTCCACCTCCTTGTTCCAATTTCCTGTTTGAATGACACCTATTCTCCTTTCCCACAGCCTTTTTCTTTCTGATTTAAAGATACACACTCTTTTTCTACTCCTGAAATACCAAGTAAAGAGCTTTTATACCAAATTTGATATGTAATTGTACCACTTATAGCTACTACAATTCGCCTTAAGATACCAATGTTATATTGCTGATGTCTTTATGAGCATGACTTTAATCCACGAAGATAATGTTGAATTGGACTTTTACTTAAACCATGCATCAAACAATGGAAAATTTATGCATAGAAATATAGAAAAACAACAGAGACATGGGAGACACCGAAGTTGTGTGGAGGAAATCCTTTTGGTGTGGGAAAACTCTGGGAATATTTTGCTGCTTTATTCTTACAAGATGATGTTTTATAAGAGCATACAAAGAGATTGCTCTCTTTGCAGTGCCTTGCATATCCCTGGGTCTGCTATAGGAACAAACTCTTTTCTTCCCCTCTCACCCTGGCTATGTTACTTCATTGATATGTGCAGATGTGCCCCCTAGATTTTAGTGACGTCTTGAACTTTTCGAGGAATTGGGGACTTGGAGGGGACATCCCCAATTTCTTTTTTAATTTAAAAAAATGGCTGGCACTTTTACTTGTAAAAAGGTGTTATTTATACCAAAAACATGGAACCCTAATTCCAAACTCCCCCAAAAAACATTAAATAAAATTTAAACCCCAAAATTTCATTGAATAAAGTTAACATATATAAATATTGATTTTTATACATATTTTAGTGTTCCATGAGGATGTGCCCCCCCCCCGAAACTGACATTTGATTTGGGGATGTCTATGGGATCTCCACTCACCATCCTACCACCACCACCAACTTCAAGGCATGTCCCCCAATATGTGAAATGTCCCTGACCATGCGGGGACTGATTGGGGAATTAGGGATGTCCTCAAGATGTTTTTGGGACTTTGCCAAGTCACTCTACTGTCTATAAAACCTCCAAGTGTCCCCAGAGGTAAAAAACACAGCTGTTTCTTTTAATAATTAAAACACATTATATTTAGATGTTTGTGCTTCCAACCCTAACCCAAATAGTTTATGGGTCCCACCAACACTTTAAGCACTCCAAAAAATTATAAATGAACCTCACACCCTCACTCCAAATCACAAAAATATTTTGCAAGGCAGCAAGTGCAAGCAAGGCTGCAAGAATGAGAGGTTGAGAGCATCAACAAGAGCGAGAGTCAAGTTTGAAGAGCAAGTGACAAGTCTTCATTGATCAACCGTTCAAGTATCAACACATGCATCAAGCCGGAAGCTTTCAAGGCTTCAAGGTAAGCCATAGCCCTTCATCATTTGGCATTTTGCTATTTTAATTGTTCAATTTTAATTGTTTTGGATTTGCTATATAGTAATGCAATATAGCAAATCCAAAAAAATTAAAATTGAACAATGAAAATAGCAAAATGCCAAATGATGAAGGGCTATGGCTTACCTTGAAGGCTTGAAAGCTTCCGGCTTGATGCATGTGTTGATACTTGAACGGTTGATCAATGAAGACTTGTCACTTGCTCTTCAAACTTGACTCTCCCTCTTGCTGATGCTCTCAACCTCTCATTCTTGCAGCCTTGCTTGCACTTGCTGCCTTGCAAAATATATAATGAATTTAAATTTTATAAATCATTAAAAATAGTTAAATAAATTATTTTTTTGTTCATAGAATTGTATATGCTAATAAATTTATAAAATGTCGTTTTTTAATTGTTTTAGGGATTTTAAACAACAATTAGAGAACTGTTAATAGCTGATTAAAAATTAAAAATTGTTGTTTGATGAAGGTTGAAGATTTAAGATTAAGGATTCCTATTTTTGTGTATCCTCTGCTTTTGCACTTTGTGTGAATTGAACTAAGAAAAACAAAAACAAAATCCTTGTCTTGGACTTGTGAGCCCTTGCATAAATTAATTTATTGAATTTATAATTTTTATTTCTTGTAGTGTCACTATGAGTTCTCATAGCATGAGTGAAGAAGAGTGTTAACAAGAGCTTATGAGGGTGGAACTTGAATTTGAGACTCAAAGTATAAATGTGGGGTGGTGGTGGTGGGGCTGTTAGTAGTTCCATTGGGAGTGCAACTACTCGTTTTAGTTGCCCTTCAAAGTGATTGGAACCTTTATCCAAGGGTCCCTTCAATAAGAAGGCCCCTTTAAAACAATTTCCAACCAAAATACAACCTCCAACAAACCCGGGGACAACAGGGTGCACAAGGTTGTATAAGTGTAATGTTTGTCAACTTGAATTTCGAGGTAGACGTATAAGAGTGAATGCACACCTACTTCACATCGAAGGCAAAGGTGTGGATATATGTGACAAATTGTCACTCAATCAAAGGGCTAAAATAAATAAATTGTGGGGCTGTGTTGATGAAACACTTGCAATTGGTACTATTATGTTAACAAGAGGTCTTACTAGGATCTTACTCCTAGTTGTAGAACTTTGCAAGAGGCACAACTCCCTGCTTGGCTATCTAGTTTAGGGGAAACAAAGCTTAAGGGGAAACGAAGAATGACTAGTAGTGATGCTGCAAATACAATGGCATAGTTATTCAATGTGCAATATAAGGATGAGGCAGATGATGCCATTTGCCAATGACATTTCATTTCATGTGGCTCACACTCATTATAAGGACGGTGTGGCAAAGATAATAAGAGCAAGATCATCATATGTGCCACTAGGGAAGACAAAATTGATGACAACAGTCTTGGATAAGAACTATTTTAAGATTGATATTCTAGTGGAGAAAATGAAGACTACTTAGTCATGGATGGGTGAACGTACGCTAGGCATCATCCACCCATCAACATCATGGTCGTATGTATAGATGGTCCTTACTTCTTAAAGGTTATTGATTGTTATGGGCATTGCAAGGATGCTGATTTTCAGTTCCAAATCCTTAGAGATGCTATTGAGGAGGTTGTTTCGGAGAATGTGGTGCAAGTAGTGACAAATGTGGCCCATTTATGCAAAGTTGCAGGAAGTTGATTGAGGCGGCCTACAAACATATTTGGACTCCTTGTGTGCATGCCATGATTAATGTAATCAAGGACATGGGAAAAATAGGTTGGATAAAAGAGGTCGTTAATGATATTGGAGATGTGCAAATGTTTATTTGCAACTGCCACATTTAACATGCACTCTTCAATACCTTTTCCAAGAAGGAATTTTTGAAACTTGTGGAGGCTAGATATGCATCATATTTCATTCTCTTGGAGAGGATGCTTGAGTTGCAAGAGACATTGCAAGTAATGGTCATGACAAGAGAGTGGACTTCATGGCCCGATTTCGCATCACAATAGGGGAAGAGGGTGAAGGAGGTGATGAAGAGTGATGTTTTTTGGATTGATGCAAAATACATTGTCTCCATCATTACTCTAGTGTTCAAAGTTGTGAGATATGGGGACGCTAATGCATCTAGCCTTGGAGAGGTGTATGAGTGCATTGGCATTATGCTTGGCCAAATTAAGACCGTTGTACAAAAGAAAGACCCCGCATTGTAGTTATACAATGAACATATTCAACCAATCTTTCACCAAAGATAGGAGAAGCTCAACACTCCCTTGCACATGGCTGCCTATGCATTGAACCCGAAGTGGTACATACAAAGGTGTGATAGAGTTACCCCCATATAGGATGTTGAGGTGAAGGTGGGGTTTATAAAAGTTGTTCAAAAGATGTACAATTTTACATATGCTGACACCATTTGTATCGAGTCGTCAAAATTTGCCACTCTTAGGGGATATCTAGAAGAGGCCAAGTTGGATAGGGAGACCATGGCACAGGAGAACCCAATTTTGTGGTGGATTATGTGTGGGCCCACTTCTTTGACAAGCACACTAGCCATTTGTCTGTTGTCCTAGATTTCTGGTTCTTCTACTGAGAGGAACTGGTCTACTTATAATTTCATCCACTCTATTAGGAGGAATAGGCTTTACTTCTAGGAGGGTGAAGAAGCTTGTAGTTGTACATAGTGCCTTGCGTCTTATTGACCGTGACACACTTATATACAAGGAGAGTCTAGCAGCCCAATGGGATGTAGAGCTAGATGGGCCAACGCAGGTTGATATAGCGCAAACTATGTTGGTTGGTTTTGGTCAGTAGGAGCTTTATCTTGAGGAGTCCAACAATTCGAGTGATGAGGAGTTTGGTGTTGACTTTGGAGGTAATTAAAGGCATCGAGCCATTGGCCGATTGTTTTTGAAATTTGAATGTAATCATCATTTTGAATATAAATTATAATATATATATATATATATATATATTGATATTTAACATTTTCATTATTGAATGCAATGTGTTTAGTATTTTAAAGTTTCATTTGTTATTCCTTACACATTTTTTTATAACTAATTGTTCGTACCATATATATTTGCATCGTCGTCCCCTGCTGTCCCTAAGCCTAGGCCCTTGGTTCCCCTGGTCCCCTTATCCGAGACTCTGTGGAACTACGTATATTTTTAATAATTGTCCCCGGCCTCCTCAAAGTCTTGGAGGTTTTAATGTTGTCCCAGAAAACTCGCTTGTCCGTGCCGTTGTTTCCATGCCCCTGAGACTCAGGTAACTATTTATTGTCCATTGCTCAAAAAGTAGCAAATATAACTCATTTGGAGTAGAAATGAATGTATTTATAGATGAGCTCAAAGAATTGGATACCTGCCCATTCAAATTTCGAAACCTGTCTTCACTAAAGACTCCCAACATCATAGACAATTTTCTGCCTTTCAGATTTTCTCACAACTTTCATCCTTGACACTTTTTTTTGCCTATGTTTTGGTATACTCGTTGGCTAAGGCAGCAAATTCTCCTATATGTCGTTTTGTTTACAAAATTTCCAGGACCAAGTCCTTTAAGAAACGGACCATTGTCTCATCATTTGTAGACATTATGATCTTGTACAACCATTTGGTTCGTTGGTTTTTGGTGTCTGCAATTAACTTGAGGCTTTATCACTTAAATAACATTGTATTGGGTGGGTCAGCACCAGGTGGCCCTTTCCACTTGTCATCCTTGATTTGATGATTGAAATATCAAACAATTACAAATCACATATGGCATGGTTTTATCCTCATTGTCACAACACTATTCATTGATGTAATGAAATGAAGACCAATCATTTAAGGAATGCCCGGTAAGTCCTTATACATCCATTGTGACCAATGATTTGATTTTCATATTTGGCTCTTCCATTGTGACCAAATCATGTTTATGCTAGGTTGCCAAGATACATGTACAACTATGGGTACGTCCAGGTATGTTCGGGTGATCTAGAGGACAATTCAGAGGATAGAAGTTTCCTAAACCTCTCGAAATCACGACCGTGCGGAAGATGACTTCGAGAGCTTTCCGTTGACTACAAGAATGCGGACAACGAAGCCCGTATGTGAAAATGGTGGCTGGTCAAAGTTGGGTCAACCCTAGAATGAGAGAAGGTCAACTGGTAACTCACGACAAGTGGCAAAAATCAAGCGAAGGTGATGAGTTTGGGTTGATGTTTTAGGTCTCCGGTGTTCGACACTCGATATCGACATCTTTATCAACGATCGAAAAAAAAAAATATTGCCACGTGGTGGGTCCTCAGGCCACCACATTGGTCCCTTATACCTCTAACTCGGCAAGGCGAGCTACATCAACTCGGGCGAGCTATGTATGATGAGTTGGCGTGTTAGAACAACGAGCTGCTTGACCGAGCCAACGACGAGTTAGACAGGGCAAGTTGTGCACCCAGCTCGGTGAGCCGATGGGTGAGCTGATCATTTATATCGGCCAGCAAAAGTGGTTAAACGTGGCTGAAGCCACGTGGTATATGGTTGGCCAAAGGCTATTTAAAACCTTACCTCATCCCGTCTCCGTGCAATGTGGGATAACCCTCCACGTGGATTGGTCAAAAAGCAACCATGTGAGGTGGCTAAGGACTACATGGTGAAACCAACGGTGCATCATAGTGGACAGCTCAAGCTCGAGGTATGGATGGCGGGAATGCACTACGGGATGGTGTATGTGCCATGTGGAGGAATCAGTGGCCTGACCTAATTGGTAGGAAAAACAACATAGTACAAGATAAGGGGCGGGGGAGTCGAACCCGCGACCTCCCCCTCCCAACCGGTATGCCTTAACCAAATCGGTTGGCAGATTGCCGATAGATATAGAGTTGGCCAATAAGGCATATAAACCCAATAGTGTGGCTGAGCCTAGGATATAGTAAATCCTTCTTCGTCACTCCATTCAAACACACAAGCCTCTCTGCATTTAAGCCCATCCAACTCGAAGAGTTGCAAAGGAGAATAGGAGGAATAAAGAGGCTTTAGGGAGTTAAAAAAAATATGGCCAAAGAATAAAGGCCATATTTGGAACAAATATATAGAGGCCTATTTATAGGAATTTGAATATAATCCATATATATATATACATATATATAGGTGATATTGAAGCTCCTCTCTCCATTTAAGAAGCAATTCTCCAAGCTTGAGAGGTCGTAGGAGAATGAAAGGTTTGAACAGCATTTTTGTGTTGATATTTTAGAGACTATTATAAGTCATATATTATTATAGGCATTATGGAGAAAAAAAAAATGTAAGCCCTATTATTATTATAGGCATTATTATATGACCTATATTGTATTAGTATAGGTATATGGAGAGATTTAAGTCCTATATTGTACTAGTATAGGCATCTTCATCATTATTCATTGAGAACCAATTATTATTATTAGAAAGATGAAAAAATAAGCCCTATTATTTAATAAGCACATGTAAAATTTACGGGAGTTATTATTAACTCACCGATCATTGCAAAAACCAAATTGACGCCTTTATTCTCATGCTGGACCGTAGAGATGCCATGGAGCCGAGGGACATGACAAAGCAACAAAGAAGCACTAGAGCTCAGATCCTTAGTATGTTGGACGTATTGTCATATCATTTACTTTAGAGGAGGGTCATATTCACTATTGAGCTTGTTGGCAAAATTTTATCCACTTAGCCCCGTGTACTGGTCATTTTCCATCTAATAAAGTGGAAGGAGTTCATCGTCCAACAATAGACATGGGATTAGTCATATCTCTGCATAGAGGCTCACTTGTGTAATACAATAGAGTGAAGAAACATCCTTGTTGTCTAATCATATCTGGAGACTTAGCACCGTACATCGGAGGCATTGTCATTTGGAGGGATAATTAGTACCATCAACGGAGGTGTTGAGGTCTTCATTATTACCGGAGTTATTGATAACTCACCGAAAACTAGCGGAGCACCTAGATTCCAACTTTGGAGCCAAAGGGTATTTTATTTTGATCGAATATGGATTTTCACTCCATTAGAGATCCACTGGAGATCAAATATGATACATAAGTCCAAATGGGGTATTATCACTTGGTGATCATGGAGGAGATTCTTGTTCTTCTGGAATAATTGGAGATCGAATTTGATGCATAAGCTAGGGTATTATCACTCAGTGATCATGAAGGAGTTTCTTGTTCTTCTGGCCATAGGTTTATTATATCTTCAATTGTGATTTTATATTAGAGTTACAATTTAGAATTGAATAATAAATCGGGTCAGTATTTTAAACCCGAAGACATAGCCATTCTTTCGAACTCCGTTATAAACCCTTTTGCAGTGTGGTTATAATTATTGCATTGAATTTGATTTAAAGTTAATTTATAATGGGGTAAATTCGGTAAAAGAATTAATTGCCTATAAGGGTTTGTGGTCGAAGAAATACTTTTTGGCCGGTTTTCGGATCATCGGGACGTACCTAGATGTACCCGGGGCGTATCCAGACATACTTGGGGATGTATTGTACCATACCTGTACCTGGTATGAACTAGGTAGGGTACGATGGATGCAAGGGTTAGGGGCGTACCCATACTTCTTAGTGTTTATGTGAACGTAGTTCTGTATACGTAATTGGCTTCCCTACAAAAGTGCCAGTTGTTGCGTATCCAGCCACTCTTTGAAATTTTGAAAAATGGAGGATAGTCCTCTTATCTCTTTTTCATTTTCTCTTCCCCCCCGTACCCGTACCTGGTACGAACTAGGTAGGGTACAATGGACGCAGGGGTTAGGGGCGTACCCATGCTTCTTAGTGTTTATGTGAACGTAGTTCTGTATACGTAATTGGCTTCCCTACAAAAGTGCCAGTTGTTGCGTATCCAGCCACTCTTTGAAATTTTGAAAAATGGAGGATAGTCCTCTTATCTCTTTTTCATTTTTTCTTCCCCCCCGAAGCCTCGACCAGTTTCTATATCAACCATAACCGGTAAACAGTTTGTAATTGTCCATCTGCCTATGGATTAATCCTTGATCTAACTAGATTTCATCTTATGAATTGTTATCTAGTTGTAACACGCATTCATTATTAGGCTCGTAGGGTCCTTTCTTGTTTTTTTAAAGATCCACTTGAATCAGACAATTTTTAATTAATGACCCACCTTATCAAATGTAACTGTGTCTTCTTCCTAACTATAAATCACAGCTTATTTATTTAATTCACCCCTTTTGGTAAAGGATTGTAGCAGCTGAGTGTGCTGTGTACATTGGCTACAACATAATCAAATAGTAGTCCTCCAGCTATATAAATTTCTTCTGCTGCTAGTATATGTAAGGGTTGAAACCTTGTTGGATTTGTGATTTCAATTGTAACTTGGAATGTCATAAATTTGACATGTTAAATTTCAACAACGTCTCAGTCATTATATTATCACAGTCCACCATCTTTTGCAATGTTTGTCAATGCTACATTCATGATATCAACATTGTCTGTCTCACTGCTTTTAGAGGCATTTATAAGATATCCCTACAAATATTTGATTCTTTGACAGTATCAGTAAACCCAGAGTGTTTTATGGGTCTGGGATATGGCATCGGAGACAGTATAGAGAGGCTGCAAACCATCATGCTTCAGTGTGTGATTCATTGCAAGCAGACAGCCACCCAGTGCATTTTCCAAGCTGAGCTTTTTGCATAGTTGTCAGGCTCATCTTTAATCATAGACATAAATTCATGGGCTATCTTGCCTTGGACTGAGAGAGATAGTATGTATTTAGCCCTTTTTTCTTAAGAGATAATTACTTCCTCGACTACCCGTGATAGGGAATGATGTTGGTACTTTGAGATGAGTCTTATTCTCTATTCTATTGCCATTTCTATGGACTGCCGCCCTCCCCATGTTTCCTTCAAAAAAGGGGTGATTAATAAAGTCATCTGGAAGGACATATATCAGCATTCAGCAATATATTGAACTCACTTGGATCTGTCTGCCACAACCACTTAGTTGATGCTGAGCATTTGGTCTTCAAAGAAGGCTGCTTCCTTGACTGCCCATGACAGAAGATGATGTTGGTACTTGGAGATGAGTCTGCTTCTCCATTAGTGCTATTGGCATTTCTATGGGCTTGCTCCCTACCTTTAGGTATTCTTTAGATGCCTCTTCATGTATTCTTCTAAAAGGGGAGAATTAATAAAGCCATTAAGAAGGACATATCTTAGTAATATATTGAGGTCATTCGATCTATGTATCAATAATTTTTTTTATGCCAAGCATTTGCTTTGGATTGTTACTGGCACCATTATTATTCTTAATTATATTTAATGCCAATAGACTTGTGGCATCAAGATTCCACTCGGGCAACTGTTTGCAGATAGAGACCAATCACCACATTCCATAAGGGGATATGATCTTGCATTCTCCAAGAGATGGAACATCACTTATTTTTAGATGTCCCATATTCTACAAAATCCGAGGGGGATACACTATGTTGCTCATGGAATGAGGCTTTTCAAGGGACTTTGACAGCTACTAGACTAATTACCTTATTCTTCCAACCAATCCAAATGGTTGGTGGCGTTAGACATCTTTCAGAGGTACAGTTACATGCATAGATGGTGATAGATTGGTGAGGCCATGCTTCTCTCCATGAGTAGTTACCAGGGTACCTCCTCCCTCCTCTTATCGTACTGGTTGTGGTGGATCCATTCCTTGGCATAGGGGGTTTGTTACTTGTCGTCCACTTTCTAAGGGGTTTAGTCCGACACCTAATTCTAGCTTCTTCTCTACTTGCTAGATAAAAATCTACTGTGGGTGCTAGGGGAGTTACTTTGAAATGTTCTTTGCACATCTAGGAGCACCCAACTAGGTCTACTTAACCCAGAGCATGCTCTTATGGACTGTTTTAGATCGTGTTGGGTCCTCCGTCAGAAACATCATTAGAACCGGCATACATTTCTTGTCCGAAGCCTCGTCATCAAAATCTTCTTATTTCGCCTTTGGTCTTGGTCTCTCATGGCTATATGTAATGTTTGGAATGCATGACATTATCTTTACTGAAATTATTCATAGTTACGCGGGGACGCGTCCCCCCCAAAATTTACAAGTCCCGGACGTCCTGGGGACGTGGGGGAAACGTTTCTCCCACCTTTCCTACTGGGCAGAGGTCATAGGAAATGTCTTGGGGACGTTTGAGGAGGTGGGGGGACGTTTCGGAAGTGTTGGGGACGTCTGGACGTCCCCGGGAACTTCCCAGGGACATCCAGACGTCCCCGACATCCCCTGCGATGTCTGCATCTTTTTTAATAAAAAAACATACTTCAAACACTTTAAACTTATAAGATTTTCCCAATTTCTCTATTCACATGCATTGCAGAGGTTGTTAATATAAGTGCTTTTGAGGACTTGTAACACATCTTGATCTGATTGATGTTTTCAGTTTTACCCAATGGGTGGATGACCATAGAATTAGAATCAAGATTTCCACTAGTGAACCCTACGGCAAGCTTTATGTGCCTTTTGTATCATTGGTTAAGCAATCAAAACCAAGATCTGTAGCCAACATATGCCCGCTTGATAATTATACTTTCTATGTTAAATGACATTTTCACATTTCCATTCAGTTTCATGTTATCGTAGCAAACACTAGTTACACAAAATTAGCTAGAAAGTATCAACATATAAAAGCTAAAAAGACTAAAATATGAGCATTTTCCCAAAGAGCGGGATTCAACATTTTAAGAAATCAAGCAAGCTAGATTTGATAAGCGTGGGAAAGTGTTGCATAATGTACTTGGACTCCCCTAAAATGAGAAGAGTACTGACTTCATTTTCCACAAGAAACCAATGTTGGCCAGCCAATTTGTAATAAAGGGTTTTGCAACATTTCTTGATCCACCTGCCTCCAAACAGAGAATGTTTGTACACAAAGCTAGCTAGAAAGTATTGCCATATAAAAGCTAGAAAGACTAAGTAGAAAGACTAACATATGAGTTTCAAATTCAAATATGACATATGTAACTTACATTAACATATTGATATTATGAATCATGATATTAAGGAATGTAATTGATGTTTATGAGTTCAAGTTTCACCTCTTTTAAATTTCAAATGGTTTTATTTCAGCTTATTTATATAGTTTAGTCACTATATCTTTATATTTTAAATATTTGTATATTTTTTAATTAGCCGTCCCCTCGCCGTTCCCCCGCCGTCCCGGAAACCCTGTCCTGCTGTCCCACCGTCTTAGGTAACTATGAAATTATTAGGGTTGATTCATTTGGGTCTACCCTAGTTAGTTTGAATCCTTTTTAGTATTTATAGCTTGTAGCTTGTAGTTTTTTCTCTTTTAGGGCTGGAGCTCTTTTTGGCTCCCACATGCAATTGTTTTTGCTTTCTAATTTTGAGGCCCATTGACTGACTTTGGTAAGGTGTGGACGCTTATATAATTTGTTTCTTTCTTTCTTCAGAATGCTTTAAGGAACATTATTGGTACCAGACAAATACATAATCCTTTATCTCTTTTAGGGTTGGAGCATCTTTTTACTCCCACATGCATTTGTTATTGGCCGTACTTCTGAGTCCCATCAACTAATTCTGGTTACTTGTGGATGTTAATATAATCTCATTCTTTCTCCAGACTTCTTAGCAGGAACTATGTTGTTACTATACAAATATGCGATCTTTCGTTGTTAAGAATTTATCTGGTTAAACACTTCATCTCTCCTTCACATGATTGCACTAAAATGCCAGGGACTGGAAAACTCTTCTTATGAAGGGCATTATTTTTCTATGAATATAGAGCATGCATTTACATTTATGTCAAAATGGGGAACTTTTTGCGAGTCATATTTTTTCTCTTAAAGCTTTATAAGTTGATAAAGGTTAACAACCTTGTTTTTCAGGTTCGTTTTGTTTCAGTTCAAGATTTAGTGTTTTCTTGTACTTATTTTGCAACTCATGTCATTTATGGTCATTGTTCGTATGAAGTTGTATCATGAATTAAAGACCCTATTCTGATAAATGATTCACACAAATCTTATTTGTCAGGCTCTTAGTTTTATTACCATCTTAACCGTATAGTGGTTGTTTGATATAGCTTAGTAATGCTGATTTGTCTCACAAGCCAATAATGTGATTGACCTCCAGTCTGTATCATTAATGTGCTGGACAGAAATGATGTTATATGGTTGCTTGTCGATGAATTCAGCTTCAAAGTTTTAGAGAAACAGCATGTTGGGCAGAGATGCTGATATTATGTAATTCTGGCCTTTCTCATTAAAAAAACAAAAAAAACTGTTTCCATGCAATCCATGACAATTCTTCTTGTAATGTAGCAGGTATTCAAAAGCTCAGTTCCTCTTGTAGTATTTTTTGTGGGCATATATTGTGCCAGCCATTTTTCCACACTAACTGGGACGGTTGGAGCGCAAAGTGCTTTGGAAGGTTTTCTTGGTGTTAATGCACATGTATGGTTTCACCACATTTTAATCAAAGTAGGCGCTGTTGTCCTGGCCATGCTTTGCATATGGAATACAGAGGTTGCAGGTATCTACCAGTTGCTGATATTCTCTCAGGTCACATTAGCTATGCAACTTCCATCGGCTGTCATACCTCTTTTTAGAGTGGCATCTGCCAGTTCGATAATGGGTACCCATAAAATATCTTTTGTCATAGAAGTTACAGCCTGGTTATCATTCTTTTTGATGCTTATCCTTAATCTATCTCTCGTCTTAGAGATCTGTTTTTGGGATGGTGAGGGGATGGGATCTTTAAGATGGAATATAGGAACTGGCACAGCATATTTTTCCGTGTTGGTTCTAGTGGTAGCTATTGTGTCATTTGGGCTTATGTTATGGCTTATGGCAACACCGCTGAGGTCTGCAAATGAAAGACCAGAGTTCCAACTATGGAATGATGAACCAATGACTTTGTATGAACACCCTGAGCATTTTGTTTCTGAAAAATCAGATACAAAGGGCACAAAATCTGAAGATGTCTCCTGGGAACTTGTTGAAACATTAGTGAACAAGGAAATCAAAAGTGATGAGCCTTTGGCTGACACAGATTCTAAGATCTGTTCTGAGGAAATGGCAGTAATTTCAATGGCTTCTTCAGTCCAAGCAGGTGGATTTTCTTCTCTGGAGATTGTTCCAAATGCGGATTTACCCCAACCAGCTGATGTGAAAAGTGGCATAGAAGTCCTCTCTCCTGATTCTTCAACGTCCTCAAATTCTATTGGAATTGAACTGACTTCCAGGAACATGCCTGGAACCACCTTAGACTGTTTGTTCACAGACAGTGGACCAATTGTGGTTAATTCATCAACAGGGGCTTCAGAGACCTCTGCCTTTAAAGAAGTTGAGGTAGAAGCTGACACAGAGTTGGAAAAGTACGATGACGACGCTGATACATGGGAACATGAAGACATTCTTATGGGGATTCCTGAAAGTGTATCATCATTGACTTATGAAGAACCTGGATCAGGTAGAAGTGTTGGTGGAAGGAGTGATGATGGTGGCAGTGGAAATGGTAGCCTTTCAAGATTGTCTGGGTTGGGTCGTGCGGCAAGGCGTCAGTTTGCAGCAATTCTAAATGAGTTCTGGGGAAAATTATTTGACTTCCACGGGCAACTGACAAAACAGGCAAGATTGAAGAGGTTGGACTTGGCCTTGGGCATGGGGTCTGTCCAAACTCAGGCAACTGTTATATCAAATGTACAGGTTGGAAGAGAACCCAAGTATTTGCTTGAACAGCAAAGGATGCGCTGGAAAAAAGGCAACAGAAGTGAGCACTCGAGTTGTGCAGGGTCCTGCATGCAAACAGGTGAGCACTTGAGTGGCATGCATTCTTCTATGGGAACTAATGTGCATGGGGTTGCATCTGCATCTTGGGATTCTTCTATGCTTTCACAAGATTCATATGCAAGGCAAGCTATTCCTTCTCTTAGTGGAAGTGAGCGACGCTACTCGAGTTTGCATCTTCCAGCTTATCATAAAGAATTTGATTACCAGCCAGCTACAATACATGGTTATCAGATAGCATCCTATATGGGTAGAAGTGGGACTGGAGGTAATGCAGCAGGTTCTCACATTGAACCCCAAGCTGGAGATGGATATCCTTTTCAAACACACATTGATGATTCTATGAGGAATGTGACAGTTGGATCTAGTTTTAATGAATTATGGGGATCACGATTCCAAAACACTGGCTATGATTCACATGTTTTACGGGGAGGACAAGCTTCATATGACATTTCTTTGTCTAGCAGATCTTTGCTAAGATCCCATGAAAATGACCAATATGTCGGCCAAACAAAAAAGTACCACAGTCTGCCAGATATACATGGTCGCAGCATATCTCAGCGGGATCCTCTGACAGGTCAAGAACTTGATCAATGGCGTCCTTTAGTAAACAGAGCTACAGGGGAACTGGATATGAGATATGGTAGTCTAGGAAGCCCGTCTCAGAGGATGGGCTTCAGGCAATCGCCAGTTTCTCGTACTGCTCTGTATAATGATAGAATTAATAGCCAGGTTGGACAAATTCCTTTGGCTTTTGATGAGCTTTCCCCGTCTCAGCTTCACAAAGATGCTTTTTCACTCCAGTCAGCTTCGAACGCAGAAAACAACTCTCTTTGGTCAAGACAACCTTTTGAGCAGCTATTTGGTATGCCACGTGCTGGAAGTGGAGGGCTTCTTGATTCTGATAGGCTTGCAACGTGTAGGAATATTTCAAACACAAATATATCTTGTGTGGATTCTGAGGTTGAGATGATACAAAGCCTTCGAAACTGTATTGCACAGCTACTTAGGCTGGATGGATCAGACTGGCTATTCCATCAGCGTGGTGGATTGGATGAGGAGCTCATTGATTTAGTTGCTTCTAGGGAAAAATTCCTTCATGATGCTGATGCCTCTGAATCCTACAGAATGTACAACAGTGATGCTCAGAATCAGTATCAGAAATGCAAATCTGGTTCCAATAGGAGCAGTGAATCATCTACGTTTGCTGTCCCTGTCTCTTCTGTTCCTCATTGCGGTGAGGGTTGTGTCTGGGAATCAAGCCTAGTTGTTAGTTTTGGTGTTTGGTGTATTCACAGAATCCTGGAGTTGTCGCTCATGGAGAGCAGACCAGAGCTGTGGGGCAAGTACACATATGTTTTGAACCGTCTCCAGGTGCGTCTATATTCATTATTTTTTTCCATATAAGATGGCATTTACAGAGTTTTTTAATTGGATTTGGGTGGGTATCTGTTATTAATTTATTTCTTAATGATATCATAGCACTGCTTTGTTTTACTCATCTAAAACCAATGTTACGTGGGGATGTGTCCCCTAGATTTTGGTAACATCCCGGACGTACGTAACATTTCAGGGACTTGCAGGGGATGTCCCCTATTTTAAAAGAAAGATTAAAAAGTTTTCTGATGTCATTACTTAAAAAAAACTGTTAATTTTACCAAAAACATTGAACTCTAATCTCGAAAGTACCTTAAACACATTAAATACAGTTTAAATTCCTACATTTCATTGAATAAAGTTAAAATATTTGAATATTAATTTTTATGCCGAAGGTGTTTTCTAAATGAGATTGACCCTCCCAACTTTGTTCTCATTTGTTCTCGTACACATGGACGTTGATTAAATAGATCTCCACTGTTTGAGTGGTATGCATGTACTTTCCGTGTGCTGAGGTGGAACAGCAGCAGTCATTTCAGGCCATTAGGCAGTAAATTTTTGGCTCAGATGACACTTCTGCCAAGCTGCCTCCAATGAACGGCTTAGTCCAACATGCCGCTTCCATGGGACCCAACATATCTCGCATTGTCATGAATGGTTTTAGGCCAGCGGTGGTTCCCGTCTACAACTCTCTTGTCACCAAATTTGCTGTATTTTATAAACGGTTCGCTTCTGTCCCTGCTTCCACTCAGCCTAGCTGTCTGTGTGTCCATTCTGCGACCTTTCATGGTGCGACTGTCGGGTATTGGCAAAAAATACCATTTTTGACTCCATAGATGAGTTAGGTCTTTCCTTCAGGATCTATTATCAGAATATACCCGTAACCCTGTTTTACAAAAAACTGAGAAATATCAAGTGCATGTTGAAATTCCCTTCTAATGACATGGAATTCAAGCTACACGTGAAGCACGGGAGGCTGCTGAATTATGTGGCGGTGGAGCAGCGATACACAGACACCAAGTTTTTTCCTGCCAGCGATGACCATCCTCTCACCACGTGTGAGAAGGCTAAAAATTTGTGAGAGAGGTTTATGAGGCTCTGAGATCTGGCGCTGAGCCCCTCAGCGGAACTAATCCTTGTTGTTCATTACATACTACGAGCATGGGGGATTCTTCAACCATGTTCCCATATCAATAACGAAGGTGCCCTCTCCCGATAATATTGTGGGCCCTGACCCCTTCATCATCTTTGACAGGTTAGGGGTTTGAATAACAACGATCATCATCTCTCCCTGTATCAATGAAGGAACAGGAGAGACTGAAATTGATCTTAAATTCAATTCTCCACAATCTATATATACAGTTTGATGGTCTTTTTTGTTAAATTCCTTTCTTGCAAATCGAAAAGCCGTTCACACATTACATGTTTTCGTGCAATTATTGAGCTTAAAACTTAAAAGGGGACCATACAAAGTGCCACATAAAGCAAGCAATGCTGTTGGGTTTCGACCTTGCAACCTATTGGATTTTTCCCATTTTTTATTTTGGCCCTTTCCAGTTTATATTGCACGCACCTGAAAAATGTCAGCATGAGACAATAAAGTGGAGGATATATAGCAGATGTTAGTTGGGTAGGAACAATGCGAGCCATGGAATATGACATGTAGGGTTTTAATTCCCGCTTTTATATTTCTAACTTTCTACTCATGTCTTCATATTATCTAATAAATTAAATGTCGTCCAATCAAAATTTAAGTGCCATAAAAAAGTGAAATAAAAAAATAGCAAAATTTGATTGACAAATATAATATACCGGTCATTCATATGACCAATCACTAGAGGTTTTCAATTATCAATTATTGTTCCCACATCTCTTGTTTTCCTTGCAATTACTCGATGTTACATTTCAAAAGGGGGTCTCTAAAGTGCTATAAGAATCATGCAACGTGGTTGGGTTTCGAACTTGGAACCTAATGAATTTTCACCATTTTTTATTTTGCCCCCTTTAAGCTCGAATTGCAATCACATGAATAATGTGCACGAAATTGAGAGGATAAAATGGATCACAAATAATAGATATTATTTGGGTAGGAACAGTTTGATTCATGGAATAGATGTGGGACATGTAGGTATTTAATTCCCACCTTTTTATTTCCAACTTTCCATTCATGTTCGTCTTATCTATCAAATTAAACGTCGTCCAATTGAAAAACTTCATGCTATGACATAAAAAGAAATAGCAAAGTTTATTTAGTAGAAAAAAATGCCTTTCGCTTATATGACTAAACTCGTGAGGGGCTCAATTATTGATGATTGTTTGCACATTGTCTTTTTTCCTACAATTACTTGAGCATACATTGAAAAGGGAGGCTACAAAGTGCTACAAGAAGCAAGCTTTCCGATTGGGTTTTGAACCAAAAACCTTTTGGATTTCCCACAAATTTTATTAAGGCCTCTTTAAGTGCAAATTGCACTCATGTGAAAAATGTGAGCGAGCTCAAGACAAAAAACTCGAGCACATATACAAGATATTGTTTGGGTAGGAACAATTTGGGCCATGGAATAGGTCTGGGATATGTAGGTATTTAATTCCCAACTTTTTATTTCCATTTTTCCATTCGTGTCTTTGACTTATCTAACAATTAAACACCATCCAATCGAAAACCTTGACATTGTAAAAAAATACAATTACAATAAAACAAAGCTCAATTTACTGATAAAATCTACTTGTCGCTCATATGACCAACCATTGGAGGGGCTTTTGTTATCCTAAAATTACTCGAGATTGAAACTGAAAAGGGGTACTACAAAGTGCTACAATTATCAAGTAGTTTGGTTGGGTTTCAAACCTGGAACATATTGGATTTTTCTGATTATTTTTTTTCGGCCCCTTTAGGCTCAAATTGCACTCACTTGAATCATGCAAATGAGATTGAGACGATAAAGTTGAACAGAGATAATTGATATTATTGTGCAGAAACAATTTGAGCCGTGGAATAGGTGTGAGACATGCAGGTATTTAATTCACACTTGTTTATTTCCAGCTTTCCATTCATGTGTTCATCTTCTCTAACAAACTAAATGACGTTCAATTGAAAACCTTTACGCCATAAAAATTTAAATAAAAAATAACAAATTTTGATTGGTAAATAAAATCTACCTGTCACTCATATGACCTATTGCTGGAGGGGCTCAATTATTGATTGTTGTTCATGTACCCCTTGTTTCCTACAATTACTCAAGTTGGCCATTTGATGGTTGTGAAGTCTCATTCGAATCTTGTATCCCACACATGAACACAATATGTAGAAGTTTTAATTCTTCGGTCTATTTAAAAATAAGTGATGTATCTTTGACCTTGTGGAAATGTTTTTTGTTGTTGGATAAAATAATATTGTTTAATGTTTGAAAGAAAAAACTCTTCTTTTCTAAATCTTTAATATATTATAGAATCTATTGGTCGCTCATATGACCAATCGTTACAGGTGCTTGATTCTTGATGATTGTTTGCACATCACATGTTTACTATAATCATTGTGGCAGGGTTTATGCCCAGAACCTTTTCGATTCCTCCCCCCTTTTTTGGCCCCTTTAAGCATAAATTGCACTCACATGAATAATGCGAGAGAGTTTAAAATGATAAAGTGCCACACGTATAGCATATGTTATTTAGGTAGGAATAATTTGAATTGTGGAATAGGTGTGGGACACGCAGGTGTTTAATTTTCTCCTTTCAATTTCCAAATTTCCATTAATATCTGTCTTAGCTAAGAAACTAAATGCCGCTCACTTGAGAACCTGGACAACATAAAAAAAAGAAATAGTAAAGCCCATTTCATGCCAGTGGTCATTGGTGGACTACATCATCAGGAAAACCCTAATCACTACCCTAATAGCTAGAGATAAACCGTAATTGCATATATGCATGAAATCACCACCATGGCATGTGAAGTTCACCCCACACATTCTTGTCTCGAAAGTGCCTCGCGCGATGCGGAAACAAATTGCCCTTACATGTGTGTTGTAACCACCCAAAAAACACAAGGGTTGACATTACAAACAACTATTGACATTAGAAGTATTGATCGACCGCTCCTTGCATTATGAGATATCTCCATAGTACGTTGATTCTGCGACCTGCACACTGCCCCAACTTCTTCCTTCAAATGATTAACAAAAATGTCACACAGTCATAAGAAAGAAGAGTTTCACATTGGTTCCCTACAGGGGCCTTTTCCTCACTCAAACCCCCTTCTTCATCGCCTCTCTTCCCCCTACAATGTTTCACTCCCCGAAATTTAACTTTTACGACGCATCCCCTTCAGTGTCTCCATTGCACATTTCATGTGCGATTGGCAATTGCTAGTTATATATTATTTTAATAGCCGTCCCCTAAATTAGGGAAATTTTCTGCCGTCCCAAAAACCACCTCCCATCCCCGTCCTTGAGACTTCGGTAACTATGTGTAAAACACTTTACTGGTATGGGTAACTGAGGCTGCATATACATTTCTGGTGGGAAATGTTCGTTAACTGAAATATCATCATTAGTTGAAAGGTGTGCAAAAGGAAAAGACTTGTTTATCCATCTATTATGTTTATGTTTCTTATACTTAGTCGAAGGAAACACTCATACAACATTCAGGGAAAAACATGATTCTAGGTGAGCTGCAAAAGCATTTCTTGGTGTGGTTTTTTACTACAATGCTTTTTAATTATTATTATGAACTCTAGGTAAAATGCATTTTGTTCTATGATAACATCAACATGTAAAGAGAATGTGATTTGGAAAACTGAATGATCTGAATTTTCATTACTACATCTCTGTACTGTCTGAGATGGATGTTTATAGTTCTGACCTTTCGATGAGCCGTTGCACAAATGGGTAGAGCATGCAATGTGAAAAATGCATGATGATGAATCCTGGGTATTGGCATGTTAATTATTGAACATTTTTATTTTTCATGATTAGATTTGTTTTTTAACCGCTTTTGGCTGTGTAATAATTCTACAGGGTATTTTAGGCATTGCATTTTTCAAACCTCGACACGTGCTTCCTCCATGTTTTTGCCTCGATATTCCATCTTCTGCAGATCTATGTGGAAGGAAGATGGGCTATTCGGCAGGTTCATTTTCAAATGGGTCATCTGCAACTTCTTGTCAGAGCTTCTCTCAGATGCAGTCTAGTAATGTCAAGGGTATGGGTGCAAGTGCAAGTGTATTTTTAGAAATTATCAAAGACGTGGAAATGGCAGTGGCTTCACGCAAGGGACGTACAGGAACTGCTGCTGGCGATGTTGCTTTTCCTAAAGGAAAAGAAAATCTGGCTTCAGTTTTGAAGCGATATAAACGTCGTCTTGGAAATAAACCACAAGGAATACTTGAAAGTAGTGGTGGAAGTCGGAAAGTCCTTGGATAATTACAATGGCAGTGGTTTTGCAGTGATTGTAATGTATTGTTGTTTAGTCAAGGAAAATTCAATTTAATTTTTCGAGGTTCTGCATAGTAATGTGTCTGATTGTTCAATACCAATTGCCACTGTACAGACCTGGTCATTGCAGAATCCAATCCACATTTGTTACTCTTGAGTGATCCGTCTTGGAAATAATCGGTAGCTAATATATTGTGTGTTACCTTGTAAGTACTAACAAATTGTTTGGTGTATATATCCGAGGTGTACCCCACTCTTAGGTGAGGAGATGTAGAACCTAACCCAGATCTTTGCATTCTGCATGGCAACTGTGGCCATCATATGAAATTCTCTCATTTTTGACAGGGATTTTCTAAAGCAAATGCAGGTGTTATTTTATTGGTTGGCTGTTTTTGCATTTCATATGACAAGTAAATAACTTATAGTTAGCCGTAATAACAAACTCAAATTATTTGTGATAATCCCGTTGATAGAACCTTGCCTCATCACCCCTCCGAAATGTTATGAACTGAGATTTAAATCAAATGTGTAAGAAAAGAAAGCAAATTTCAGGAACCGTGGCATCAGTAACTGAAATGTTGTGTATGATATTTGGTGCCAGTGACTGTTTTAAACTTAAGCTATACACCATATTATTAAGTGACTAAGATATAAGAAATGCCAGGCTGAAGCGACCTGGGTTGGCAGGTGGTTAATGGTTTAAACGAATTTACTGGACTGCTTATTTGACTGTTTTAAGGTAAAATATTTTGTTCGTTTTCTTATCTGGAAAAAACACAAATCAAACTTCTTATGTGGTTTTGACCTACCTTGCAATTGTTTTATTCACCTTGACTGTCTCAACTGCCAATACCCCTGCAAGTTCTGTAAGTTGGCAATAATATGAATTTTAAGAAAGTCTGTTCACACTAACTACTTATTAAGAAGAATAATGCTCCCTGAATTATAATCAGACGCCATTCATGGGCAAGACAATTGCTAATGGAATTGGGGAGGCCTTATGATCATACATGGGAACGCTAGTCAGGCGGGAACATTACATAGCAGTAAAGTGGCGTAGAGTTATCTCCTCGAGTGGTTTTGCTTGGGGTAATGTTATTTGTGATTAATTATAGTTAGAATTTGAAAGTGGCATCTTTAAATAAGGAAAGGATAAATGTAGCCATTTGAGTGCTTCTCTAGTAGCTTTGCAAATACCTGTATCTAATGTCATGCATTTACATCTTTATTGCACTCCAGTCTCTGTTAAAAATATAAATAACCATGCTATTGGAGATTTGAAAGATTCTAAAATAATGCAAAAAAATTGTAAATGGCCATGCTACATAAGATTTGAAATATACTAAAACTCTGCAAACAATGCAATTATGAAAAGCAAAATGATATTTTTTGAACCAAAATAATAGACTGCTATTTATAGTTTTGAGATTAGCTTGTTTGCAATATAAAATTAAGTGAGGATTTTTCTGGATTCAACTGCTTGAAGATGTTTTGAGATTTGCTTGTTTGCAGTGTAAACTATGGGAGGATTTTCAGGACATTGAATCAAGAAAATCCTCGCTGAGATTCCTAATTAATTTTTCCGAACGACATTCAGCACATGCTTAAATAATATCTATGGACTACAGTTTTTACATGGGGCACTTGGTCAATAGTTTTCACATGTTTCTAAAATACAAATCCAATTAACACACAAAATATAAATGACCACGGACTATTAGATGCAAGTTGTCAAATATATTTAAGTATATGAAAAACACAAAAAAATTGGTCACAGTTTACACCTCAATCATTTGTTGCTCACGATAAATTTTGCACAGAGTAAAATCACAATAATAATTTTCTTCTATCATTTTGATATATATATATATAGAATATTACTCTTATTATTATGGAGAGAACCATCCCTAGTATCCTATTCTCTTTCCTATAATCTCTCAATAGAATACTAGGGATGGTTCTCTCCATACTCTTATTATTATGGAGAGAACCATCCTTAGTATCCTATTTTCTTTCCTAGAGTCTCTCATCACAACAATCCACAAATTACCCTATTTTCTTTTTAGGAGTTGTATAAACAGCTCACTTAATTAGTCTCACACATAATAAGTTTTATTTAAATAACTCATAGTGGAGCACTAATTCCTAACATTCCCTGTTCCGTTTTGCTGCCACCCCCTTCCCCCATGTCAAAAAGGGAGAAAACAATCACAAAACTTGTTGTCATGGAGTTTGTTCATGATCTTGACTTACATGCGCCACATGGATGTTGCATACAAATAAACATGTAACATTGGACTTGCACGCAACTCAAACAAATGTGTGCAACATCAGGGTTACACACAACTTAACAAAAGGTAGAGAAGGAACAAATCAACCTCTTTCACCAACCGTACATTGATGGGAAGACATCAACCTGATCTAGTGTGGAAAATACAAACATGAATTTTACATTTGTTCAACCTTCATATCCATCACAAATGATTTTACATGGGAATTCACTAATAACTTAGGTATGAAAAGGAACATACACACATTTGTTCATATTACACATTTAGCATGACCAACAACATTTTCTTGAGTACCATAATTGCTACAACAATGTGATTTGGATCTTCATGAGGTTTTTACAACAGGGGATTATATCGAAACAATATTTTATTTTTACACAATAGAACATAATAATAAAAGTTTCATTAAAGCACAATGTGGCCTCATTGTTAGTGATGAACGAGAGGACACCGATTGCCTTGATGGCTCTATTGCGCCTGGCCTCCAGTTAGTTATTATTTACTCAGCCAGATGATGCATGACGCTCATTTGCATGTTGTACCAGCGCAGAATAGTTCAAATAGTTTTTTTCATAATTAAAAAAAATAGGGGCAATCTCGTGGTTTCTATGAGCAGAGGGGATAGAATTTTAAAATCCTCGCGACTCGAGCTTTAAGTCCTCCAATGCAAATAAAAAATAAAACAATGAATCCACAAAGCCTTACGTAGATAATGTACGGCCTTGGACATACAACGTATAGGTCTTTTGAAAATTCTATGGTTAGGGTGAGAAACCCTCAATGCATAGATCTTCAAATAGAAGATTGTTTGCCATAACTTTTCAAACCCTCGTGCAAATGTTGTATGGCCAGTATTATATTTATATTTTATTTTATTAATATATATGGTAAAAATCTTATGTAATTGGAATATAAAGAAAACTTGGTAGTCTGTTAAAAAAACAATACAACAATGCGATGAGAATATGCAATTTTGTTTTTGATAAGATGAACAAAGTGGAAGTGTGAGGATATGCAAGTGAATGTTGGATGTGAGCGGTTTTGCATGTGGTCCACACTGCTAGATCGTTGACACAATTGAAAAAAGGTGGATAGTCAAGACAACAGTGTTTGTAACTGCATTGCATAGTGTGTTGTCTGAAAACAAATGAATGGAACTAACAACAAGGTTTGCAAGTGGTTGTCACTGCAAACTTGTTAAACACAATAAAAAATGAACATAAAGGCTTCACATGAAATCCGCTTTGAAACCAAATGATAAATTTGGTCAAAATTTACTCGTGAATTACTTTTTTGCACATGATAAATTTTTCGTAAAAAATAAATTTATAATATTAATAATCTGCTATCCATTCCATTATATATATATATATATATATATATATGATTTTGAAAACCCTCCTCCCAATCTCACCTAATATCCTATTCTCTTTCTTAGATTCTCTCATCCCCACAATCTATAAACCACCCTACTTACTCTACATGAGTTGTATTAACAAATTCACTTTTTAAATCTCACACATAATATAGTTTTATCCACATAAATCACAACCAAGCACTAATTCCTAACAACACAAAATGATAGTTTTTGAACTAAAATAACATATTTTTGTAGACACCTGATTTCGGTACGAGACTAGTTAATTACTATGGTGCTAGTGTTTTTGTATGTTTGTTGATAATTGGTTTGGACTAGGCTCGCATCGGTGTGTATTCCTTTTGTTTGATCAATTCTTGATTTGTTTCTTATGTATTATGTGACTTTTGACACTTGTGACTTTATATTGACCCATTTCGACTCTATTGTTCTCTATTTGGCTATAGCTCATCTCTTTCTTATTTTCTTTCTTGTACTTACATGTCTTTTTCCTTATGATGTAGGAGCATCAAGAGAATAGAGTGTCATGAGAGCACAAGGTCTATCCTAGTGTATTTTTTATAGTGAATGCGTGACTTTACTTAGTCTAGTCAATGTAAAAAGTGGTTGTGTGTGTAAATGTAATAACTAGGTGTGCAAGAGAGAGCAAATAGAGATTGGTAGGTGGAAATTAGTTGTTCTAGTGCCTAATTAAGGCTTATCATGATGTGTACTAAGTTATCATGGGAAGTTGAATGAGATTTAGAGTGGATAAGTTGTGGTTATGATAAGTATGCTAAGTTTGGTGTTTGTTAGAGCTCATATAGGAGTTGTACAATCAATTTAGAGGCTAGACTAGAGGAGAAAGGGAAGAAATGAATGTGAGAGAATATGAAATGGAGAAAATCATGATGTAATGAAATTGTATGGTCATCGAATAAACTAATGGAGCAGTGTTGCAAGTGAATTTGTGTACAAATTGTTGCTTTTTAATGTACTGTGCTAGCAAAGACCCAATCCTGGCCGAATGCTAGAATTTGGACAACCATCAAGGAAGATCTGTGAATGCATGAGTAGTAAGAGGAGGTTAAGAGGATTAGCCATGAATTTTTATAGGCCTTGAAATTGATCAAATTACCTTGTAGCCTCAAATTTACCCTCTCGGGCTTTAACTAGGGCAAGACACAATTTAATTTCTATCCACCCAAATATCTTGAAATTTTGGGAGCATCTCTACCCAGATGATATGTAGAGGTGTACCAAGTTCCAAGTCTTAGTTCGAACGTGTGGGAAAGTTGGAGGAGGTTTAGCAGGTCAGACTGTACATGTACAATAAAGAGGACGAAATGAGGTGCATAGAGGGGCAAACCATGGAGTTAAGTCACTAAACTTGGTGAGGATCATGTTAGTACCATTCCAGAAGTGGATCCATGAAATTTTAGGTGAGATTCTAACATAAAATGCCTATTGTCATAGCTTAGGGCATAATAGACCTAATTTTGCATGTCACAACTACAAAGGAGGTATGATTTATAACAAAGGAACATGGTACACTATTTTGGTATGTTGGAGAACATCAGAAAGGGTCTCAGAATCATAAATTTGGTAGTGGGGTTGTTTTAGAGGAATATGAGATTGGACTTAGTTTATGTGCCTAGAGGGCTACAACCCAACAAGACCTTATAGAGAGATTGAATAGGAAACATAAGGGTATGAGAGGATGAAGGGTCTAAACATCTTGTGTTAGCAAGGGGAAGGTGTTCTAAGATGTTAGGGAGTGATTCATGACCCTGTATAGTCCATTGAGTACCTAGAACCAAGAGACCTATCTATTGTGGGTATATAAAGTTGCATGCATACTTTATTACATGAAGAACTCATTACGTGGAGTGGCCTTAAGGACTTAAGAAGAGCATCGAAGGGATGATGGAGGCTTTTAAATAGTGGAGGCATGACCAAAGGCCAAGGTACAACAAGCTATCTCACTAGTTGTCTTTCAAATAGGTACGAGTAGTAATATGCGTAGGTATAAGGGAGCAATGCACTTTAAGGTGTTTGTAGTATAGCGATGGTTCTATTGAACCTCATGAGAATGATCCTTAGTAGCAGGGGAGAAATAAGTTAGTCCAAGTAAGCTTAGAGCTCACAAGTCAAGTTGAAGGTATTTCAAAGGTAGGTTGTCAAATAGGAAGAATGAAGAGAGTTTGAATATAACCCCTGCACCACCTTCTATTTTGCACATTTTCTTAGACTTTCACCTAAACTTTAGCTATACTGTTGTGGTTATTTATTTTGTCTACCAAGGTTCTTACCCTTGTTTGTTGGCATTTTCCACTTGTTTGCGCTAATATGGTCCTAATTTGAATTTAAGGTATATAAATACAAATGTACATTAGTGTATAAAATGAATGATCAAAATTAAATTAATTGAAGTTTAAAAAACAAGAGTACTATTTTGTTTTTGAAGCATCCCCATGCCAAAAACCAAATTCAAGCTTTTAGAACTTAAAATTGAGATCAATTAACTTGTAAATTTAAGTCTTCACTAAAACACCAAATTAGGGCGCTTAACAATGTACTTACAAGTTTTTTGTTTGTATGGTATTTTAGAAGTTTTGTTATGAATTTTTAGAAGCTTGTTACATATACATGAGCATATATCGTTTATTATTTGTTGCATTATTGAAAGAACAACCTGCTAGACACTTGCAGTGCATAGGGCTGTATAATAAACTATATTCTACTTGTGATAGACAAACACTTGAATCCACTCCCCAATGCTCTTGCCTCCTCAAGTGCCTCATGCCAAATTTAAGGTATTAATTTTTAATAAAATCACACCATAAACATAATAATATTAAAACTTGAAATACAAATTAGATTATAATAAATGATAGTCATAATGCATCCTAGTTTATGTTAAATTGGATAAATTAGAATAGTTGTGAGCTTTTGATAATTGATAAACAATGATCATCAAGGAAAGTTCGCGGAAGGTAATAGAAGATAAAAAGTTTGTCAAAGTGCTTAGGAAAAATCAAGCGCTAGAGTTGTGTTGTGGACAAATTCAGAATGTGTAGATGGGTTTGGGACCGAATGGGTTTGTGTAGGATAGGTTCATAGTCAAACATGTCTAAGTGCTACGAATATGTTTCGGGCTTGAATCTTCTATGCAGGTTCACATGGATGTGTACTTATGTTCTAAATATATGAATTGTTGTGGTGAATCTGCGACATAGTTGTAATGTTTTCTTCTTTGCTCAAACCCTAGCTTTGTTTGCTTCAGAGACAAGAAACTTTAAAAAATGGGTTAGCATTTTTGGTTGTACAATCTCAACACATCCACTCAATGTGATGTATGTTGCCCAAGCCCATGATTAGACGAAATTAGCAATATAGAATAAATTGTTAGGAAATTAGTGTTCATAGTTTGAACATATGGTTTGAATATTAGTATTAGTTAAATAATACATGAGCAAGCCTGGAATTTGACGGTCACCCTTGCTTGTCAAAAGGAAAATATGTGAGGGTCTCGCCATATATACACCTTTCAATTTACCTTTTATATAATATTTAAGATTGTCAAAATAAAATTTGGATTAATCTTCTTATCTTCTTTCTGCTTGAAGTTAAAATTAAACCTGAATTGAAAATAAATGAAAACTAGTATGTATTTAAAGATTGTATAGAGACAATAACTCTAAATTTAAGTAAACTGGAATTAGAGTAGTAAATTACTAAATGGTTCAATAAAAATCACTATAAAATGTCTTGTAGTTTTACTTAACAAAAATAAATAAAACATATTTTTGAATTTAGAGATTGTAATTGAAGATAAAGCAGTTTTTGTAAATTTATTTTTAAACAAAAAATCATATTCAAAATCATATGTTATTATATATTATATTTTTAAATTATAAATTTTAATATATTAGATTTTTCTACCTCATATAATGTATGACTAACATTTTTTACGGTTTATAAAAAATATAAACCTTCAAATTTACAACTTGGATAAAAACTAACCGGTCTAAGTATACAGTTTAAAATTTTATTAAATTGTAAATTATAGTTAAAATACAGAAAAACGGTCCACAGACCATCAAATTTTAGGCCTGCATGAGTGTGCACAACTCATAGATAGGGGTGTGACAGTAAGACTAGGGAATATACGAGAGATATGGGGATAATGTGATGAGACTTGACTCCATGATTATAGGAGAAAGCAATTATATAAAATACTCTCCAATATTTAATAGAAATTGCTCCATTATTCTCTATATCCTATTTGGTTATGTATTTTCTCTATTTCATGTGTTGATATCAAATTATTGTTGTTTAAATTCATGATCAAATCTAGAGTTTTGATATCTCCTGGTATCAGAGCAGGCTAGGACGAGTTATGAGAATCGTTGCATGGCAAAACCATGACCTCTAGGATGCATATTTAAGAGTTTTAAAGCTTCCGTCGTCGTTTTATGAATTCTAGGTTCGTGACACAGGAATAACTGTCAATTCCTCTAATCGTTGTCGATTATGCTGATCATCGACGACTCAGCCTGCGGAGTGACAAAGAACCCATGGATCACCTACACTTCTATTTCAGTCGCCGGAGACTCACTCTGGTCCTCGTCGACCACGGTGTAAAAATAATAGCTAGTGATTTCCAACATTAAATTTCTCTTATATGCTTTATTAATTTGATTAAAAATAAAGTTGAATATTATTGTAAGGGTACATTTTCGACTGTATTAGGAACCTATCATGGAAATCCCTTTAGATAAATTCAATTGATTAAATTTTCACACATAGAATGTGAAAATACAAATGTAACTAATGAAAACAAATCTTTGGGGGATTGTAAATGGAAAAGAAAATGAACCAACAGATGCTACAAAATTACTTGAATGAAAAACCATGGATGAAAAAGAAAAATCCATTATTGGACTTGCTTTATCAGACACTGAGTTGCATTATATAGACTTAGAAAAAAAGTCCAAGGATATATGTGATTTGCTAAGCTAAAAATTTAGAGCTAAGGTTGTGAATGCTAAATTCAAACTTAAATTGCAGTTATTCAAGTTAAAAATGAATGAGGGTGAACTATGTCAAGTCATATTAATGAACTAAGATCTCTTCTGAGACAACTGACATAAGTAAGTGCTCAAGTAGATGATGAAGATGTAAAAGCTATTTTAATGAATAACTTACCTCCAAAATATAGTAATGTAGATTTTACTCTTGGCCAAATCCCTTCTCAATCACTTGAAGGTATGATTTTTGCAATACTAGCCAAGGAGAATAGAACAAAAGATGACGTTGAGGAAGAAGCCGCCTTTTATATAAAGAAAACACATTTTAATTCTTCAAGAAACAAAAAAGAATTAGAATGTTTTTATTGCCAGAAAAACGGACACAAATATTCTTTTTGTACTGTTCGTGCCAAGGATCTTATATCAGGTAAGCTCAAGATGGATGAGGCCTATGCAACTGATGAGGAAATCACTGAAGAAGATGAACCTAAACAAAAGGAAGATGAGGATGACTACCTATATTGAGTAGTGACTCATGAAGGCTGGAGGCAAAGGAGGATGGAGGAAAAATAAACATCTCTTCTTAGTCACCAACAAAGAGATTGCTTCATTGTATTGGTGATCATTTATTTTTCTATTTTCATAGTGTGTTTGCTTTCAACATGTGTGGTGGTAAATAAGAACAGAAGGGTAATTCCTATTCATACTTAGGAACATATTTTCCTATATATTGTTCCTTTTTGTAAAATGGGAGTGGGGAAACATGTACATTGTTATGGAGTGGTTGGTGGTCCACTAGAAAACCAATTTGAGAGTTTTTGAATCTCTTCGAAAATCACATACAAATTGGTTAATGGTTCCACTAGAAAACCTGTTAGAGTTGATGGTACTCTTTGAAAACCATCATATTGTAGAACATGAGCATGTACTAGACATAACTCACTTGTGTTCACACTAAGGGGGCGAATGCTAGGAAATTAGTGTTCATAGTGTGAACATATGGTTTGAATATTAGTATTATTTAAATATTTAAATAATACATGAGTTTGCAAAATTAGTTGCCATGCACAACTCATAGATAGGGTGTGGGAGTAAGGCTAGGGAATAAAGGAAAGATATGGGGATAATGTGATGATACTTGACTCCATGATTATACAAGAAAGCAATTGTATAAAATGCCCTCCAATATTGAGAATAAATTGCTCCATTATTCCCTATATTCTATTTGTTTATGTATTTTCTCTATTTCATGCGTTGAACTCAAATTATTGTTGTTTGTTTATGTATTTTCTCTATTTGATATCATAAATGCATTTAAAATGAAACCCTCGAGTTGACTTTGGCACTTGACAACATGAAATTTCAACCTTTGTATGCTTAATATGCTCTGAGTTGATCTAAGATTGTTCTCAGAAGATTTGGCTTTGTATAATGGTTTCCAAATGATGAAGTGATGCATGGATGATTGGAGTTGCTTAGGGTGCCTTTGTTTAAATAAGGGATATTTTGTTAGTTTTCTTGCTCAATTGACCCTAAAGCCTTGCTAAATTTGACTAGATATAAGTTACCCATTTGAACTTGTGATCTATTACAGTAAGTGAATGGCATGGGTCCTATGAATACATTGACAAGGTTCGGGACTAAACTATGTCCAAGGCTTAGGAACCCGTCCAACATGTCATAAAAATCAAAATTGAAAGATGTGTGAGGATGTCTGCATAAGAATGTTAAAAGAGTTTCGCTCCTATGCATCGACTATGAACTGGATTTGGTAGTGTTGATACTAAATAATAGAGTCAACCTTAGTGGATTAGAAGAGTGTTATGAAAGAGGGAAATGTGCTATGAATAAGGTCAATTATGTATTAATGTGAACCAAATGTCTATAAAGGTGCGAAAAGTATTATTATCAAGTGTATGAGACCAAATTTAGAGTACTACATATTAGCTCCCTTTTAATCTAGTATTGAAAAATGTTGGATTAGATGGGAAAGGAAATGAAAACCTTGAAGATCTCAATTATAGGTTGAATGTGGCCGAAAAGCTACCTTTTTCGTCCACATATATATTTTCAACAAACACAAAAATGGAAGTAGATTAACTTGAAACTTTAAAATTTGAATATTTGAATATCTTGAAAATTTGAAATGAGTAAGCATAGGAAAATTTCAATATTTGAATATCTTGAAAACTTGAAATGAGTGAGCATGGGAACTACACCTAATTGGTCAAGTAATGCTGCCATAATTTTAACAATTTGAAGAGTGCAATTGGGTGTACATGTCCGAATTTGGGAAACTATTGAAATATCTTGGAGTGAGGTGCCTCTTGTTAAGAAACATTGAAATATTTGGAACTTTCTCAAGACATCCTCCAACAAAAATGCTCATCAACATTGCTGCACTTTATCATCATTTTTAAATACTTATGCAATGGATCCATTTGCAACTATATACCCAAATTTGAAATAAGGACATACTTCATAGAGGATTTACATATGCGATAAGAGTTTTGCCTCTGCAGGTTCTTTGTATCTTATCGCTTGGTAAATTGTCGTTTGAGAAAATCCATCCTTGCCACAAGACCTTCTACCAAATATGCACCCAAATTAACAATGAAACACTGCTAGATCTCTATCAATTGGGCAAATTCTGTGCTTGGACCTCACTTCAAGATCAGACAAGCATGACTGGTCTTCAATGCCATGAATGGACATAATTATATAGTCTCGAAGAAGGTTTCCAAAATATAGTGCATGAAAAGCATAGATTAGAACAGGCAGAGATCGCGGGGAATAAGAGCATGCGAGGAACGTTCAACGAGTTTCTCAAAAATCCTCCTTCATGGATTTTCTTGCAGTTGTAAAGGTTCAGGCGGGTTGGCTAATCGGAGCACCAGAGGAACATGGGAATTGTTCCACATGTTCCATGAAATGCCGCCTTCACCGATTAAGTTCAGATCTCTTAACTTGCGGCCACAAAGGATGAATCAGGTAGATCGGATAATCGGAGAAGTGATGACACATAAAAATTATTCCACACGTTCCAAGAGAGGCTGACTTTGCCGACTAGAACAAATTTTTTTACCCAGCGGCCAAAATGAGTGATTGAGGAGCCTTATTGACCCCACCTTCAATATGATAAAACCAATATGATTGATTTTTTCAGAGGAACAAAATTACCATATTCTTGATGCTTGAGATTTTTTCATAATAATAACCAATCATGTGAATATGCAACATTTTATGGAGCATTATAACTCAAAAGGAGCCAACTAATCTGGGAAAGAAATTCAGACAATCTAATTTTCAGTGACAACAACTGGCTCTGGTTGGGGATATGAATCTGATTGGGCATAACATAAACAAGTCATAGCTCGGACTCTAGAATCTTAGGGACAAACTAGTACCTTATTAAAAATCCAAGGCTTAACATGAACACATGGAGACACTCACAACACTTTGTTGCACCAAAAAAACCTACACACAGACCCACACAGAGAAACGAAAAGGAAAGTAAGCCAAAATTATGAAAGTATGTAAACAAGGAGTATTTACATAGGGGGAAGAGAATGTACCTTTGTGAAATAAAAAACTGAAGGTACGAGGAATCCAAAAACTAAAAATGAACAACTGTGCAAACCAAATTTTTGTGGGATCATTACGTGGCTTGAAAAGAACAATGGAAGCAATTATATCATCCACATAGTGATACTCCACTATTAAATTACCCAATTCCGGTGAAAAGTTGGATATCTGGCTGGAACTTCTACTTTTCCAGCAATGAGGCAATAAAGGAAGAAGACCATGCAAAGGCTTGTATGACCCTTGAATGCATCTGTTTTGATCTCTGCACACCACTGAACTTTGAAAATCTGATTCAAGAGAAATCTTGATCCTTGAAACACCAACTTCTTGCTTCAATGAAGTGCTGGTAATACTTATGTGAGAATTGCAGCAATCATTACAACACATATCTCGAAACTCATTCACTTCCCCATGATCTTCCTTATAGTTAATTTCAAGAGGAATTAGGAAGTGATCACCGAATGATTTGTCATCTACAATTTCTTCAATATTTGTAATTTCTATCTTGTCCCTAGAATGCATATCTGTTATTGCAAAATCAACATTCTTACTTTCCGCTTCTAAAAGATCTTAATCTCCAAGCACAAAATGCATTGCTAATTTGTCTTCATGATTACCAGGGAATTCAATAGTTGTGAGACTAGATGAAAATTGATCAACAATAACATCCTCTTCCTCTTGTTTGCATTTCGAAGAATGGGTTGAAACATGACTGATGCAATCGTGATTGTGAAGAAAATATTCCAGACATTGATTCTTATTATTTGTTTGTTTTGAGAGATTGCAAGGGAGTTCAGGTGTGCTTATCTTGTCAACAAGTATGATAGAAGGATTGGTGAGATCATTGATTTCCTTTTCTTCAAATTTATACATTCGTTTATTGTTTAAGCAATTCAAAACACAAGAGGGTCATCAACAATTACCTCGGTTTCACTGTCTTGAAGTTATTTCAACATAGGAGATATTAGCTTTTTCCATGTTTTCATGATTAATGTCAACCTCAACTAGCATATGATCATTTATTTCAAAACAAGGACATTCAACCCCGATGTATGATATATTCTCT
Source organism: Taxus chinensis (assembly GCA_019776745.2). NCBI lineage: Eukaryota > Viridiplantae > Streptophyta > Pinopsida > Cupressales > Taxaceae > Taxus > Taxus chinensis. Next base: position 222,044,398 of record CM034155.1, on the reverse strand, counting down.
AAAAACTCCCTTTTAGGTTGAAAAGGAGCCTCAAATTGTTTGTCTTCTTCATTATTTGAAGAAATATCAATTTGACATTCACTATGCGGAGCAACAATAATACATTCACTGGTTGGGTTGAAATAACGTTGAGGAATAAATCCCTTGTAATGTGAAGAATCATCATGAACAATTTCTAGAATTTGAATTTTTTCCTCCTCATTATGAAGTGTCTCAGACTCATCCATGGATTGTTCTTTAATTTGTTTTGCCTCCTCATGTGCCTGCAACTTCCTGTATTGTCTTTGTACTTATTTCATCAATTGTATAAATTTTTGATCATTTGCAGTTGTAATTTTCATTTTCTTTCCTTTTGCAACACTCTCTTGAAACTTAAGCCACCAAGATTTAATTAATGGATTATTAGATATAGCAATTTTTTCCAATCTGTCCATCCTTTCCTGCACTTTTGGTTTCATTTTTACAGATAATACAAGTGTAGTGGTGGATTTCTTCTTTGCATATATGAAATATTATAATATTTTGGAAATGTCTTTTTTACTTTCTTATGTTCAACAGGTTGCAAAAGTATTTGTAAATTCATACTTCCGTAGAAGTTTTGTAAAAATTGGGCTTGTTCTGGATTGTTTAGAACTTGAAAATTTTGAATAGGGAGATCTCCATCTTCAACCCCATCACTGTAGCTTCACTCGTTAATGCAGGTCAATAAGTGGTTGTCATCTTGCCTTTGTTCCTAGGAAGGTTCCTGGATCAAGGTAATGAATGTGTTAAAAGTTTGATCCCCAGTAGAGTCGCCAAAAATTGTTGGGTGGATTTTATGTCGTTGAATATGCCCAATGGAAGAACATAAAGACCAACAACAGTTAGAGAAACTCACCTTTCGACAGGGTGAAGTTCCTATGCTTTTGAGAGGGGCAGTTCCCTCATATGATGAGATTTTTTATGTTTTTAGTACTTTTAATTGGAAAGCACAAAGTGACAAAAAATTGGGAAAGGAAAATACAGAGGGAAAAGAGGAATGAGAGGGAAAAAGAAGGGAAGAATACAACCATGTAAGCATTCAGAAAGATAGATAAACTTGAGACACAAATTTATGCAAACTTATCTATCAAGGACTCATAGTTCCTTCTTGGTCATATAAGATCACCATACTTACAAAGTTGAAAAGATGAGAAAGAGAAGTGTAGATTGCAATAAGAAGACTCCACAAAGGGGAACCTTTCTATCTGGCACAAAGGCATACAATGAACGTGAAACTTGGAAAGCACAAAAAAATTATCTCCTTCAGAATATGCTGATATCTAGCACAAAGTCCACATACCTTGATATCCAATACAAAGTCTGATCTCTTGAGCATCAATCATACTATGAAGAAACAACAACATTAATAATTCAATCATAAGTAGAATGAATTTTTTTATAATTGATAATCATTAACACAACAATGGAAAATGTATTATATTCATGAGGGAAAATCTGTGTACACAAAGTTGTAGCAACATAATCTAGCATATGCAGATAAAATAGTTTCCTACAAAAAGATTGGTGAGAAGAACCAACCCTTTACTATTACAATACAACCTTTTTATAAACATTATGTGATTAAGCTAAAATGTTATTTAAGAGCCTAATCTGAATGTTATAGTAGCAATAAATGAATGCAATAATTAAATATAGAAATATACCAAAACTAACTAAACAATAAATAATAAAACCCTGATGTGCAAAGAAGGGTAAGATGCCTTAGCTAATTCGCCGAGTTTTGGAAAGTACACAGAGCTAGAAAACAAAGAAATGTGAAGCACCAACCATTGCACTGGAGCTTAGGAAAATGCAGATATAGAGGAATAGGATGGAAAGAGGTGCCTAGAGAGAAACATGGGTGCCCGCGGGCGCCTGGGTATTGATTATGGGTGCTTGGGTTTGCATAAATGCTCAGAACCCTGAATTCTCAAGGTTGCAATATGTTTGATGATTATTTCCTTTTGTCACCACAGGTTTGCACAATGATTGCTGTAGTTGCCAGAAACTAGCAATGAAGAATGAACTTGCAAAAACCTCAAATAGACATCAAATGCTTAAAAACTAAAGATGCATAATGAGGGGTCAGATTGTCCTTAGCTGCAACAATGGTGGACTTACAACTGAGTGCTTCACTTTATCTCAGACCTAATGTAGTTATGTGTGTGTGTGTGAAATTGTGCCCTAAGTTGCTCTTGTGCCATTTGCACTTAGATAGCGAACAAGTAGCTAGATGTACAAAAATGTAGTAAGCGTGTGCATGGAATAAAATGAACTTCCCTCCTATGAAGTGTATGTATATGAATTAGCCTTTGTGTTCCCTTGTGATGGAGCTAGATGGATGCAATGGAGTTCATAGGTGCCTTGATGGATGCAACTGTAGGTGGAGATAGTAGATGCTTAGTGCTTGGTCCCTTATTATGATCACATAACTTTATATTTATATGATTCCTTTTCTTGAATTTCGTAACCAACCTCGAAAAGGCCGACTACCAAAAAGATAAGATGCTTAAACGGCTAGAAAGGACCCAACAAGTGCGAGTAAAGTACAAAGAGGACAGGGGCACCTAGATTAGACGAGGGTGCTTGGCGCTGGCTTCCTAGGCTGGGTGCTGGTGTCCAGGATGACCAATGCCGAAGACTAAAAATGCAGATTGAGCAAATAAGGGTGTAAGACTGAAAGTAGCGATAGAAACCAAAGAAAGATGGCCAAAGACATGGGTTAATTAGTATCGTTTTTGCTTAGGAATTGTATGAATAGAAGTATGTAATCAGGACTAAATAACTACCCAAAGTGTGCGATTTATTGTCTCCATTATGCTCCCTAAAGTAGTTATAAAACTACTTGACCCATCTCTAACCAATTACCAACCTCAAATTGACTCAACTTGGGTTTTACATCAAATTATGATATTTAATTAATTTGATGGAAAAATTAATTATAAACGTTTTACATAATAGCTTATAAAAATGTGATATATAATTAAATTGGTGAATAGATTAATTAAATATATTTTGACAAATATTTTCACATCTTTTCTCAAGATATCCTCCAAAAAAAAAAAATGCTCATCAACATTGTTGCACTTTATCATCATTTTTAAATGCTTATGCAATGACATCATTTACATCTATATACCCAAATTTGAAATAAGGACATACTCCATAAGGGATTTGCATATGCGATAAGAGTTCTGCATCTGCAGGTTCTTTGTATCTTATCGCTTGGTAAATTGTCGTTCGAGAAAATCCATCCTTGCCACAAGACCACCTACTTTATGCACCCAAATTAACAATGAAACACTACTGTATACATATCAATTGGGTGAATTATGTGCTTGGACCTCACTCCCAGATCAGACAAGCATGACTGGTCTTCAATGCCACAAATAGACATGACTGTATAGTCTCTGAGACGGTTTCCAAAATATAGTGCCTGAACAACATAGATCGGACCAGGCAAAGATTACAGGGAATAAGAAAACACGAGGAACATTCCACGAGTTACTCAGAAAACTACCTTCAATGATTGCCTAGCAACTGCCAAGGTTCAGGCGGGTCGGCTGATCAGAGCACCACGGGAACATGGGAATTGCTCCACATGTTCCATGAAATGAAATGCCGCCTGCGTCGATTAAGTTCAAAGCTCTTAGCCAGCAGCCGCAAAGTATGAATCAGGTAGATCAACTAAGTGATGACACTTAGGAATTGTTCCACACGTTCCAAGAGAGGTTGAATTCACCGACTAAAACCAAGATTTTTACCCATCGGCCTCAATGAGTGAACGAGGAACCTTATTGACCACCTTCAATATCATGAGACTAGTATGCTTGATTTTTTCAAAAGAACAAAATTACTTCGACTACTGATTTTTTGTTATAATAATAACCAATTAGGTGAATATGCAACATTTTATGGATCATTATAACCCAAAAGGAGCCAACTAATCTTGAAAAAAATTCGGATAGTCTGATTTTTCAGTGACAACAAGCTCCTTGTAATAGTATGTGCCTCTTGAATGCTTCCCCCCGTTAATGACGTTAAATAAGACATGTATATATATGATTCCCTTTCTTAAGTTCATCAGTAACAAGTAGAAGGCCAACTGAGAATGATAAAAGAAGACAAGAAATAAGTAACATTTGAAAGATCAAAAAAGAGGTAAATAGGACATAGGCGCTCAGATGGGTCAATAGCGCCCGAGCACTCATGTCCCTAATGGATGGTCCTGTACATGGTGCTTAAAAGGTCAGACAATGAAATCAAAAGCTAAGTAAGATGCCGACTAGTGTGCAAAACTGTAATTTGTCAATTAGAAATAAGTAGTAAATATGAAAATGATAAAAACAATGTCAAAGTGAAGGAAAGAGGGTTGTTAATGACTAGTTTTCTTGTTTAGAAATCATGCATATAAATGAAGTATTTAGAGGATATATGTACATAGTAAGTGCGTGATTTAGTGACTACACCCTAAAATATGAATTCCCAACACGAACGATCCTTAACACAATGTGCTTCATGCTACACTATCCTTTCCAACAACTTATATTGAAGAGGCTATTATGGGACTCTCCTAAGATGAATCAATCAAGATGAAGCACACCAAACTCTAGTCAAGGTACATGCTGGTATACACAACCCACACACATGTGACATGATTTAGCCAAAAATATTTTGTGCGTGGGTTATAATTGGTCCATTATGGATTCTGATGCTTGTAAATTTGTAAAGAAATGTTTGGTGTGACAACAACATGGAAATATTATTCATGCACCTTCACAATCTCTTCAACCAATCACCACACCTTGACCTTTCTCCCAATGGAGGCTTGATCTAATAGGTAAAATCAAACCCACATCTTCTTATGGCCATACATTCATTATCACCGCAACTGAATATTTTACCAAATGGGTAGAGGCCACGCCTCTCACTACATACACTATTGCCAATATTTCCAAGTTCATAATTAACCATCTCATATGTCGTTTTGGCATCCCTTCCTCCACTGTTACTGATAATTGTACATCATTTAAAAATAAAACCGTTAAAGAGCTAGCCAAATGCTTCCGTATCCACCTCTGTTGGTCCACTCCCTATTATCTATAGTGTAATGGCGAAGCTGAAGCATCCAATAATACACTCAAATCCATCTTGGAAAAAAATGTCGATAAACATGGTCGCAATTAGCATACACAAGTCTATCCTCCCCTTTGGGCCTATCACACATCTTACCATAATCCAATAATAGCCACACCTTTTTCACTTGTATATGGCTCTAAAGTTGTATTAGCCATAGAGGTCGAGATCCCATCACTCCATATACCCCTCAAATATTTCATCAACGAAGATGATTACAAAAAACCTCGTCGTGTTGAACTCCACCTCCTAGATGAAAAGAGGCTTAATGCCTTAAACCATTTAAAATTGTATCAGAATCAACTTTGCTGCAACTACAAAAAAAGATAAAACCTAGACAATTTGAGATTGACGACTTTATACTAGAATAAAATCAGAAAACATATCTAATGACCAAGAAAAGTAAGTAAAATTTGAACCTAATTGGCTAGTTCCTTATGTTATCACTACAAAATTTGGATATGGAGCATACAAGCTATCCAATGAAGATGGCCAAGAGATTAAATAACCCATGAATGTGGTTCATCTAAAAATATTCTATGCTTGAATCATCCATGAGTACCTTTTGTGTTGGGGGCATTTTGGCACAACCACCTATATTGCTCCTTCATCCTATCCGGTTTCCCAATCCTAGACCACTTTCTATCTCTTGTCTCTTGTAGTGTGAATGTTTACCATTTATTTATACTATCCATGTTCACTCATGTCCATTTTCATTCATCCCTTAGTCTCATAGAGCTCTTTTGTTCTTATGAATTCTTGGATGGGTCTTCGATCACCTAGACTAGCTCATTAGCTACTTAAAGATTCAAAAAACACAAAATCCATAAACATTCAAATATAACAAAATCCCTAAACATTCGAAAATCAAAAAAATCCCTAAACATTCAAAAAGAACAAAATCCCTAAACTTTAAAAAAGAACAAAATCCCTAAACTTTAAAAGGAATGGTGAAGTAAATTGGTTCACTTAGATGTAAAGTCATCATGGCACTTATGGAAATATTAATTGTGTGGGAGTCAAGAGGATAGACCGTCATTCTCAAATAGGCATTGTGTCAAAGGTTTGGAACAAGAAAGCAAATGTTATGATCGGTTGAAGTTTTCTAGCCACAGAACAAAGGAATTTATTCTGTAGTCTTTTGTGGGTTTTTGCAGTATATCATGGGCTTTTCAAAATCCATGCAACAAAGGAAGTCAATTTGTAGTGTTACGCTTGTTTCTGAATTTGTGCAAAAAAGGGGGATAATTTTCAGTGACCCCTGGGTTTTTGAGGTGAGAATTCCGCGGAACAAAGAAGGTATGCCGTAGAGGTCCATGAATGTTGTGTAACAAAAGAAGACATAAATTGACCGTGGAGGTCAAAGAAGGGCCACATAGGTCTAGGAATGATGTGGAACAAAGCAGAAGACAAAAATAGACCGAAAAGGTCAAAGATGGTCTGCGAAGGTTAGGAAAGCCGAGGAAGACTGCAAATTCCACAATACAAAGGAAAACACAAACCAAAGCCGTGGTAGACTAGAAAACATGCATAAAAAGGGAAAAACATATGATTGATCATCTGGAGCTTGCCTATAATGCTTCTTGTCTGGAGCTAAAAGAATTGGTCTGGAGTTTGTGGTTTGTTTAGTCTAGAGCTAGCTGTATTAAGCTAACTCATGCTTTGTTTTTGCATTGATATGTTTCTTGCAATTGATATTCAAACTATGTCCAAATCTATTTTACATTTATATTCAGTTCATTGGTCAAACTTTATCCAATATTAGCAGTCAATGTTTAAGAGGGACAATTTGGTATAAAAGAAGATATAGTTAAAATGAAGTAAGTGTGCTTGAGAGAATAAAGTGTGAATTGCTGAGAGGAGAAGAGAACAACAAATAATAAATAATTTCTTTTGAGTCTCAAGAATATTTATGAGTATGGAGTAATAGTGAATTGTTGAAGAGGGTGAAGATCAAACTCAAGAAGAATAAAATGGAGAACCGATGAAAAGGAAGGAGTAAGCAACACATGAATAAGATCGAGAAAAGTGTGAGAAGTGTGGGTGTATGAAGCCAACAATAGCAGTGAAGTATGAAAAGTAAACCTGAGGAGCAAAAAAAGATACAACATTAGAAGTAGAGTTATGAAATATGTTTAATTCATCAATTGAATAAGTATATTGGGGATTGGTTTCTCTAGTGAGCTGGTGCTCTCAAATTGGTTGAGTTGGTGCTTGGTATTGGCAATTAGTGTCTCTAGTAAGTTGGTGCTCACAAATTGGATGAGTTGGTGCTTAACATTAAGGATTGGTGTCTCCAGTAGGTTGGTGACTACAAACATTTGTAAAAGTAATTAATTTTGTGACTATATTTGGACAATAGATCCAAGGATTCTTTTCTCTGTGGTTTTCTCTCGAAAGGGTTTCCACATAAATCTCGTGTTAAAAAATTGTTGGATCTTGAATGATTGCTATTATTTTGGATGTTAAAGTTTTAAATAAGTAAAATTTTGTATAATAATAATTCACCCCCTTTAGTATTAGTGTGTGTTCTTAAATTGGTATTAGAGCAAGTTCCTTTAAAAATAGTTTAACAACTAGGAGGTAGATCTCAGAAGCACACATGGCAAGTCAAGAAGGTTTCCCCTAAAAAATAGCTCCATTTTTTTTATGGAATTAATTATTATTTTTAGAGTATAAGGATGCACACATATCTAATGGCTCTTGAGTTTAATAATTAGCAATCAATTGTGAATGGTTATGCATATCCAACAACTCCTCCAGCAGATCAAGTTAGAAAGAAGGAAAGTGAGAGCAATGTGAAGGCCATGAATGTAATATTATGTGGTTTATCTGAATCAGCTAAGGAAATATGGGATAAACTCAAGAACATATATGAAGAAGATGAAAAAGTGAAGAAATAAAAACTCCAAACACATAAAAGTTAATTTGAGAGTTTGAAGATGAAGGATGAGGAAAACATTACATCCTATCTTCTTCACATGGATGAAATTTTCAACACCATTAGAGAGCGGAGAAGAAATTAAATATGATATTATTGTGCAAAAGGTGCTAAGATCTCTTCCTTTTAGGTTTGACGCCAAAGTATATGCTATTGAAGAAATGAAGGAATTAAGCACCCTAACAATGGATGAGTTGCATGGGATTCTCATGGAGTATGAGATGAGAAATGAAAAAGATAATTCATTTAAGCTTGAGGAATCCTTCAAAGAATCAAAGAATTTTAACAACAAAAATCTCAAACAACATGACTGCTCCAGTAACGAGTCAGACAAGGAAGAATCTCATTTTGTTAGAAAACTTAAGAAAGGATTTGGAAAATAAAAAATTAAGTTACCTTTCAAATGTTTTAATTTTGGTAAAGTAGGGCAATATGTTGCTAAATTTCCATATACATAAAATTAGAATAGTGATAATGAAGAAGATCAAAACATGAAGAAAGATAATTTTTTTTTATCGAAATAAGAAGAGTTATAAGCAGGACAAATCATAGAAAGGGAATGACTTTTACAATTACAAGAAAAACCTCTATACCAAGAGGAAAGTAATGCATTTGAAGAAAGTAATGAAAAAAACTCTTCTAATGATAAATAAGAATCATTGCTCATCGAAATAGAGATAAAAAAAGGAGAGATGGTTTCATAAGATGCTGAAATTGAAGGTGAAGTGAATCTTGAAGAAGAGCTCATTTGTGCCCTAGATGAGATCAATATACTCAAGAATAAGAATCTAAAACAAAAACAACAGTTTCATAATTTTGAAGAAGAGTATGGTGTCTCAAAATATAAAATGTCACAAGATCTTGAATAATCTAAAAAGATTATCATTGTCCTGATTATTCAACTTGAAGAGATGAAAAAGATGAATGAGGATATGAAAATCTAGCTGAAAGAAAAAGAAGAAGATTGCGAGAAGCTTGAATCAAATATTTTTTCCTTAAGAGAAGAACTGAAGAATTTTTTTTCCTATCTGAAATATAACTTGAAGTTTGAGAAGATCATTGAGATGTTGGATGATATGCTTAGTTGTCAGAGATCATCATTCAACAAAACTGGTCTAGGTTATGAAGAAAATCATAATTCTACTAAAGCTGATTCCAAAGAGCCACCAAAGGTGTTAAACACAGACAAGCCAAGAAGCCATGCAAATGTTCTTAGAGATAATGACAACAATAAGAAGAAAGAGTTTAATGTTCTTAAAAATACCAACATTCCTCCTAAAGAAAACTCAGACAAACACATAAGAACTTTTCTTCCAAGGTGACATTACATGACTAGGTTTCAAAATTCCTTTTTATGGTTATTATTTTTTATGTAATAAGTTTAGCTACAAAGTAGTAGATTGTATAACTCATGCAAGAATTTTTAGTAGGGAGAAGAATGCAAATACAAGTTTTTATGTGTCCTTAAACAAAAACTACAACTCGTTTTCTCCTTTAATGGAGTTTAATGTTGAATGTTATAAATGCAAAAATTATGGGCATATAACATGATTTTGTAGAAATATTTTTGTGAAATATCCCCTGCAGAATAAGAATGAGGAAACCATGGACAATCAGAGGGATGAACCAACAAAATTTTGGAAAAAATAAGTGAGAAAAAGATAAGAAAAAAGAAAAAATCATGCTTGTTCAAACAACGTTTCTTGCACAAAATGAAGGAAATCAATGGTATATTGATAGAGGTTACTCAAGCCACATAACTGTAGAAAAAAGGTTTCTTACCTTGAAAGAAGTAAATGGAGGTACTGTGAAGTTTAGAGACAATGCTATAACAAGGATATCAGGCAAAGGAACTATTGGCTTTAACGATGGTAAATCAAAAACTAAAAACGTCTTGTATGTTGAAGGTATGAAGCATAATATTTAAAGTGTGAGCCAAATGATTGATCAAGGATATACTATCACATTTCATGATGATGGATGTGAGAACAAAAATGAAAAATTAGGAAAGGTCGTTTTAGAGATCACAAGCACTGGGGGGGGTGAATTAGTGTAGATTTAAAATTTTAATGTATTCCAACAAAATATCCATGTTTAATAGTAGTAATGTATTAGGAGAATTTAATCAAACACATGCAAGAGAATAATAACATTGAACACATAATTTATAGTGGGAAACCTTTTCGGGAGAAAAATCCACTTTGAAACCAAGGCTTTATTAGGAACACCAATTCCAAAGTATACAATGATTGGTTTCTGTTGAGCACCCACTCAACTTACGAAACACCTACTTCAGAGTCTTCTAGCACCCACAAGAAGAAATTCTAAGCACCCACTCAGCTAATTTAGCAAGTTGCAACTTGTAAGGAGTAACCACCCCTATGATCTAAGCTCCCACTTAGAAGTAGATATTACAAATAAATTGATCATATAAAATCAGGATTGCTTACACAATAGATTATGATCACTTTTCTAATTATATTCTTACACACAGATCTGCAACATTCTCTTTCAATCTTTAAACACTCTCCGACTATGTCTCAATATTCATACACCCATTTGAATTGATTCTGAGTCTTTGTATTCATTTATTGTTAGCAGTTTATTGATTGTACATTCTGGACTTTGTGTCTATCTCCACACCTATGGCTCGAATACTTTCTCTTCAACTCATCAGAATCACCTTGCTCATTTTGCCAACATCTAAAACATTCTTCTCATAAGGCTTAAATAGATAAGAGTGTTTCTATTTTCCCACTCTCACACTTTATTTTTCTAATTTCAAAGTGCATTGATTGTCCAACACGTCATTAGTGGAGCAAGGAACGGTTATGAGAAAATTTCAAAAAGAATTTCTCATCCAACTAGGATTTTCAAATGTTCAAAAGGACGATCCAAACAAATCTCTATTTGATATTCAGTTATGCCTCAAAATCAGGAATTTTCTATTTTAAGACTGTTGGTCCGAAAATCTGTCGTTCGGGCAGATCTATGGATAAACGAGCCAACAGTGTGCAGGGCATAGCCCCTCTTTGAGTTAGCAAAGCGAAACTGGTTTATTGCTATTCTACCAGCAGGAATCTGTGCAAGTCTCACAAATTCTGCCTTCGGGGGTTTGGGATCTCATCCCAGTAGGGGTGTTTCCGACTACGAAAAGAAAGGAAAGGAAGAGGGGATGAAGAAAAAGCAGGTCCGAAGGGAGAAAAGAAATGAATTCCAAAGCAGAAAGGTCAGAAGGTTTATGTTTTGGGATTGGTAGTAAACAGAGCCAAACCTACTTGCATAAACGAGCAAAGCAATACTGATGATGAATAAATGACAACAAAATAGAAGCAGATTTAACAGAATAAACACATAGATCAGACATAAGAAAGATCTGATGCGACATAACACATGTATTCAGCACAAAGTCTAAATATTGTATTAATAATTTCCTTCTATTACAAAAAGCTCAAAGTCTTTTCTCCTTACTCCTATTTTTCATCTGAAAGATATTCACCCATCCTTCAATACAACAAGTATTGGGGTATTTATAGAAGAAGGAGATAAAAGAAGGAAAAAAGGAGCCAACCACTTATTTACAAAGATATTTACAAAAATATCTAAAAGTCATGTTGACTTTTGACAACTTGATGGATGACATCATCCCATGATGCAACATGGATGATGTCATCATTTGTGTCAACATACTTTAGATATTCCCAAAAAGAAAGTCGAAGAAGAGAGAGAGAGAGAAGAAGAAGAAGAAGCTACTCGTCATCGTCATCCTGCGGCCGAAAGGGGGTGGACTGCTTTTGTTGTTGCTCAGGTGACGAGATATGGAATTGAGAGCGGTATTCCATAAACTTGTTGATCATTGGCCCTAGCTGATCCTGGGAAGGATCCTTGTGCCGATCACTGATCACCTCACAAGTCTCCCGCTCATCTATGAGTTTCTCGGGGAGCTTGGAATAGTCTTTTTCCGCTTCAATGAGTAACCCAATGAAGTCTCGGCAGGCCAGCAGGTTGTTGATAGACTCTGCGTCAAAAGTGACCTCTGGCCCCATGCCTTGAGAAATGATCTCCTTGAAGATCTGAATGGTCTCCTCAGCTTTTCTTAAAGTAAAGGAAGGAGTAATTAACCCTGGCGACATGTTAAGAACGATCCGTTCCATTTGGTGCATCGCGTCCAGGGCTTCTTCCTTTACTTTGTCAATCTTTTCTAGGACAAATTCTAGCTGATCCACCCGGTAATCTAGAGTGGACATGACTTTGTTGAGGGCCCTGGGATGTCCGAAGATGCCGAACTTGACCAGATCTTCGACTGAACAGTCGAACATTTGTTGAAAGGTCTCGTGCTGTAGTCTAGCATGTTCCAGCTCTTCCGATATGGGTCCTGCTAACGCTTGGAGCTCTTTATTCGCCTTGTTGATGTTCAAATACAAGTTAGAGAACTCGGCGATTACTTTTTCGCTGTCTTTGAGGATTTGGCTCCTCCAAGCGGAAACGGCCATACCCTGCTCGCCGATCTTTGCATACTCATTAATTTTCTCTTGGCTCAGAAGCTCAGAAGTCTCGGCGGCAGTTGTGGGAGGCGCACTGCCCATCTTCTGTAAGGCTTGGAGTAGATATTTATTTTTCTCTTTCAGTTACCTTTTCTCCTCTTTTGTTTCCTGAAGCTTCTTGCAGAGGGCGTCAACTACAGAAAGGGCCTCCCCCTGAAGACTTTCAGAAGACGTCCCCATTGTGACTTGGGTCACAGTATAATCTGTCGGAGACAGATCCTTTTTCTCCTTGAGAGGATTGGGGTACGTGATCTCCATAACCCTCTCTCCCACAGCACTTTGAGAGAAGCGTGTGATGGGCTTCTGCTTCTTTGCCCCCTTAGATGGGATCACAGAAAAGTCCATCGGAGTGATGGGAACTTTCCTCTTTTGCTGACTTAACTACTGGGAGATCCAGGCTGGACCTATGGGAGAAGGGCCGGAAACGGAAAAGGGGGCAGCTGCAGTAGTAGAGGGGAAAAACGTGGAGACACGTGGAGGTGGCATGGAGAGAATAGCCGAAGAAGTGCCCACGGGAGGAAGGGATACTGCAGCTGAGGAAGACATAGGAAGGGAAGGGAGCTCAGAGATGAGGGAAGAAATGGAGGGGGGAAGATCTGCGAGGGAAGAGAAGATAGACGAAGAAGCGTGGGGAAGAGTAGAAGAAGGGGGAGAGGACACGACCAAAGGGATGGTCGCTTGAGTCACTCGAGGAGGGGAAGGAAGAGAAGAAGAAGGGACAAAAGGAACCTCGGTTGTTGTAGCCGTGCCGACATCCTGAGTGGATGGGCCTATTGGAACATCCTCTTCTGCTTCTTTCTCTGGCGTAACCAGAGTTATGACCTGTTCTGGTGCGACGGAAGGAGGACTTGCTGGAGCTTCTTCCTGAGTGGTGCTGGATTCACCCTCTATGCCTTTGCCCTTAGGCTGCTGTTTGGATCAAGGAGGTGCGTTACCCAATGGGGAGGTTGTAAAATCAACCCCGAGGTAGATTAACCCGTTCATCTGGCACCAATGCTCTGTTCTGCACAGAGTCTCCTTGACCCTCTCCTCAATCGTCTGAGGTGCCTTGGTTCGATCAATGGCTGGAAAAGGCCAATTGTCCCCATCCGTGTTAGTATATACTTGGTCTACTTCATCCTCCGTAGTTTGGAAGCCTTTGGGGACAATCGCTACCCCGTATTGGATGATTTCTGCCAAGGCTAAGCGAGAATGGTCCTTTCTCCTGAGCTCCACTTCATGAATGATGTCGATGTAGATGTCCTCGATCTGAGGGATGTGGATTGGATCTAGCTTAGCCCTTGGCAGACAACTTCTTGGATCAAAGGTAGGCCTGGCCGGGAAATCATGTCTCAAATTAAGCAGCTCCAGCTCTGCGAACATGTCCTTTGCCTTGTGATGGGTAAGGCATGTATATCTACCCACTGTGAGGGGGAAAGGAGTTCCACCCTTCTTCCTTTTGAGGCACTTCTCATGATAGGTGATCAGCTGTCTTGACAGCTCTAGCAGAATCAACTTGGGTCCAGCATACCTCGGCAGTCTAGTTGGTTCTCCCAAGAAGTTGGCCGCCCTCAGATAGGTGAACGTGGGAAATTGGGTGAACAGGGCCCCCCATTTCTCAGTAGCTGTCACTATGCTCTTGGTCGTGCGACCGTAAGTCATATTTGGCCTCAACAGGCAGATGATGTGGTAGAAAAACACATCGTTGATTTTTGTGAATTGAGGGATGCTATTCTCCAGTCTCAATTCTGGGTAGTACTCATATATTTTGACCTGAGGCCAAACCCCACTCCGCATCAGGCCTGGGTAGTCTCTTTCTGATGCTGCAGCGTAAACAACATAGGAATTCATGTAGAATCTCCCTGTTGTATTGAATTGTTGAAACTGCTCGGAGATTGTGCTGCTTATTATCTCTCCCCAGCAAAAGCGCTGATCGGGCACATTCTTGTTCATGGTCTCTAAGTACCGCAACATCCATTTATGGAAAAAGTGGGCGTCAGGAAGCCCAAAGACCCTGCTCAAGAATGTGATGGTATCACTGAGCTCCTCCGAAAAATCACTGCGATGAATGATTTGTGGCCATCGGGTCACTACCTTTTTGTTTTTCAAATAGACCTCATTCATCAGCTGCATGCACTGATCTTCGTTGTCGTCCCAGGCCTTAATGCAATCTTCTCGGCTGACGGCCACAAAGTGCCGGTGATGAGGAATGCCGAGTATTATTTCGAAGTGGCGGGCAGTGAGGTTAATGACGACCTCGCCCTTGTCATTTACGACACACCTTGTGTCCTTGTTATAGCACCGGGCAACTACCATCATGAATTCATTGTTGACGGCGTTGACTGGGATTCCTCCAGCGAAGTGTAGGGCACTGCCCATCAGTTTGTCCATCCATGGACTTCTTGTTACCTTCTGAGTCCTGACCCAGAATTCCTCCATATCAATGTGACCCAATTCTGAGTCTCTGATGTCCAGGTCGCATTCGGCCTGGGAGTCAGGCATCCGGACCCTCTGATATTTATATTTCATCTCTTCTTCTGTAAGTTTGGCCTTGCCTTTGGATTTGGTAGGTCTCCTGCTTGATGTAGACATATGTTCTTCCGAGCTTAGTTGCTGATCTGCACGAAGAAGAAGCCCCAACGCAAAAAGGTTGTATTAGCCATTTGATCTTCCATTGAAGTGTTGACAGAAGAAAGAGTTAGTGATTTTGAGGCTCAGGGCCCAGGGCGCATGAAAGCTACAGCTTACAGGGCTAAATAGGTAAGGCGCACAGAAAAAAGGTGTTACAAGGGTTAAATCAGTGCCAAAGGCGCATGGCACATAGATACTGCAGGGTGCATTTTTGTAAAGGGCGCATGGAGATTTGGTGTTACATAGGGACAGGATGCGTCAAAGGCGCATGTATCTTTCATGTTGCATAGAAAATTGGTGCGCCAAAGGCGCATGTATTTTTTGTGCAACATGATTGTTTCGTGCGCCGAAGGCAACTTGGCGCGGCGCACAGAATGTCTACACAACATGATGTTTCTGCAATGAAGAATGCGCCTGCGCCTTTATAGCTTTATACTTGGCACAAATTTAAGCTGATGTTGCACAGGTGCAGGGTGCGCCCAAGAGGCACATGTTTAAGTAATGCAACGAATAAGGTTGGTGCGCCAAAGAGGGCGCAAGGCTAGCACTTGCAGCATGCAAAGGAGGTGCGCCTTGATGGCGCGAATGTTCTTGATGTAACAGGCATGATGGGTGTGCCATTGGTGCATGTTTTGATCATGTTGCAGGGGTGATAGATGCGCCAAGGAAACAAAGAATATTTCAGCCTCTGCCAGCTATGATTTATTTACTGAGAGATATGCATATGGTTGAGTTTCTTCATGGGTCATGAAGAGGTCTAAACCAAGATTTCAACATTTCAGAACAGAGTCCCCCTCCCAGCAGATCTGGAAAGAGGGGGAGGAATACGTGGAAAGACAGCAGGGGGGAGCTAGTTCAATTTTCCAATCCAAAACCAGACCACCAAGCAAACAAAGAAACCAAAAACGCAAAACACACGAAAGAGAAAAGGACCTCTTACCTGGATAAATAGCGAAGAACGTGAAAACGGGTCCACTACGTGTTTGAAAACGACAGGGCAGGTGCGCTGACAGGCTCAGAGAATATAAAAAACGTGATTGCTCTGGTGATAATGACATTTGTAGGCGTGTGAATATATATAGGTGAGTCAGTAATAAATGCGCCACCAACTTTGTAAAGGGCGCATGAAAATTACTGTCGACATAGGAAAGCATGCGCCCTTTGGTGCACCAAAGCACTTGCCAACACGGAGTTAAGTGCGCCTTTGGCGCACCAAAAGTGGTGTCGACATGAGATTATGTGCGCCTGTGGCGCACCGAAAAGAGGCGCAACAAATGTTCTGTCAACAGGAAGGCGCATGCGCCTTGGCGCACGCAGGGAAGACTCAACATATCAAGGCGCACCAAAAGGTCTGTTGACACAGGAAAATATGCGCCAAAGGATTTAAAGGGGGCGCACCAAAAGGTGGTGTTACATAGTAATTCCATGCACCCAGCCAAAAGACCAAAAATGACTAAGTTTGGAAAACCAGATTTCCCAGAAAAGGGATTTTGCAACGCTCCGAACGCAAGGGATCCCTGACGAGGGATCGGAACAAAATTTTCGGTATGGTTATCGGTAAAATTGCCCTTGTCAATTTTACGGGATAACAAAGACATAGAGAATGTAACCATATTTTGTAAACGTCCAAGAACGTTAAATATGACACCTGGATTTCGAGAAATTCAAAAATCAGTTTTGACTTATTCATGGCACAGAAATTCCATATCATCACATACAATCTGCAAAACTTTTGATCCCCTTCGAAACGTTTATCAATTTCCTTTATTGATTGGATACATCGGATAAACAAAGCACAATAGGTTCAAAGAAACATGAGTAAGATGTGTCTAGTTCTTCCGTATCTCTATATTTACACATTACACTTCATCCCTCTTTTCTTTTGATATTCAGATAATTATCGATTTCAGAGAACTAAGTCCCACTTGACTTTGTGCTGGATCCGCAATGAACAATTTCATGGCTTTTGTTGACTTCCTTATTTGTATCATGGCTTTATCATGTGGATCACGACTTTCCTTCTTTTCTTTCGGCTTCGTTCTACTATCCACGGCTCTGCTCTTTTACTCATAGATTCCTCTTAGACTTTGGTGGCTTCATTCTTATATCCATGGATTTATGTAACCTTCTACAGATCCTTCTATACTTTGGTAGATTTCTTCTTTTATCTGCAACATTGTTCTTCTATCTGTGGCTTTTTCTACTTTCTCCAGAGGACTCCTAATTCACCATTTGAGATGGAAATGACCCTGAATAATCTTGTAAACACTCTGAATGCACCATGTACTTATCTGAGAATTTCGCACACCACTGAACAATTGAAACACCTATTATCGTTCAATGCCATCATTATGTAATCACCTAGAACTTTTTAAAGAGCTGACACTATTAATCAACCTTCACATTTCTCTTGCAGAGTCTTTGTTGAACTGCTTCCTGAATTGTTACAGGTTTGTTAACATTTGTTTCATATTTGAATGACCTTGAGAAGCATGCACTCCACTCGCACAATATTTTTTGCCATCAATACCACTTGACATCAACGACAACACCAATGACAATGACCAAGATCCAATTGGTAGTTACTGATACTTGCAGGAAAACTAATAATCTTTATATTTTAGTGAGATTAAAGGAGAAAATGCTACAAGGAGTAAGTAGATGAGAGCTAGTTATGGCATTGAAGAATGGGCCATATTAATTTTGATAATTTAGTAGAAATCAGTTCATAGCAAGTTGTTAGAAGCGTGCCAAAGATCACTAAACTAGAAAACACACTTTGCAAGAAATGTCAACATCGGAAGCAAACAAGAGTTATATTCAAGAGAAAAGAGTACGCAACTACAAGGTTATTGGAACTTGTTCATATTGATTTGTGTGGTCCTACAAGGACTCAAAACATGCAAGGCGATATCTATTTCATGTTATTTATTGATGATTATTCTAGAATGACGTGGGTGACTTTTCTAAAAGAGAAATATGAAGAATTTGAAAAGTTTAAGGCATTTAAATCCTTAGTTGAAAATGAAATTGGTAAGAGAATCAAGTGCATAAAATTTGACCATGGAGGAGAATTTACCTCAAATAAGTTTGAATAATTTTGTGAGAATCATGGAATAAAGAGACTTTACTCAGTTGTAAGGACCCCTCAACAAAATGGAGTTGCATAGAGAAAGAATAGAATAGTCCAGGAGATGAAAATAACAATGCTAAATGATTATAAGTTGTCTAATATGTTTTGGAGAGAAGCGATCATCGTAGAAGTTTACATTTTGAACAGAGGGAAAAGTAGAGTAAACAATAACAAGAAACCTTATGAATTATGGAAGGGTAGACCAACAAAAGTCAAATATTTTAAAGTTTTTGGAAGCACATGCTATAGCAAAAGAGATGATGAAGACTTGGGTAAGTTTGATTCTAGATCTGATGTGTTGACATAATTTTCTCACTCTTGTTTTAGATAACTGAAATGACAACAAAGAAAATAAACAACTCCAATAATGAGAGGGTTTAAGGTTACCTCTTGATAAGATGATGATGGATACAAGCACAAAAGATCCTCCTCACAATGAGCTTGATTACCTACACAACAAATAGAAACTCAACAAGAAAAAATATTAGTAGATAGGAGGGCAGGTTTCTTGACAACATCAGTCCTGAGAAGTGAAAAATTCTTACGATGGATGTTAACCCACTTTGATAAAATATAAATAAGATGAGAATGAATGAATGATAAGATGTAGTAGAATCTGAACAGAAAATTTGAAATGTTGTAGATAAGATAGAATGCAGATCTAGTAATAACAAATGATAAAAAATGAACAATACCTGATCGGGTCGACGATGACCTGAGACTGCTAAGCACAGTCAATGATGAATAACAAATATGAAAAAGTGGTATGAAGTTGATTTGAGATTGATGATGATGATATAATATTATAGAGGATCTGGATCTGATGAGGATAGAAAATATGCAAGAAAATTGGTAGATCTGATGAGAAAAATGATGACTGGAAGATGGATCGATGGTGATTGAGCATAATCGATGACGACTAGATGTGATGAAGATGAGGTTTCAAGCAATAAGTGTGTAAAATGACAAGATTGGGAGATCTGAAGGACGGCAGGATCAAAAAATAACTGGTTGCAAGGATGGGAGATAAATACTGAGACAAATGTGGATTGGGTCGACAAAGACTGTGTAAAGTTAATGACGATTTGGGAAGGTATCTAGGGTTCGATGGATGAAAATGGATGGAAAAACAATCTGAAGAGAGAGATTGATGATGGCTAATGCAAGGGCTGAGATCCAAGGTGATTGGTAAAGCTATAAGGCTGATGGACAAGAGGGATGGAATGACAATGGGGGGCTCCAAGCTAGCTCAAAATCTCAAAGATATTCAAAGTGGCATGCAAGGTATCCAAAATAGTTCCAAGATGATAGTAACAACTTCAAAGAAGAGAGAAACATAGAAAAATTTGAAATAAATCTTGAGATATGAAAATTACATCCTCAAGAGAGGATGGGTATCGGTGTATTTATAGGGTGGACTGCGATTCGGATGGGTCACTGATGACTGCGGTGGACTATTGATTTGGGCAGTGGGATGATGCTTGATTCGATGCAAAAGGGCCTAAAGAGGGCATATAAGAGGTTTAAAGGTGTTAATGCAGGTTAGGGTTGTCTAGGGAGGATAACAGGTGTTTGAGGGCTAAGAATGCATTAAATGAGGGTAGGTGGGAACCTAGGGACGATAAAAAATTATGCTTAGGGAGGATAAAAAGGATTAGGATAATAAGTACAATTAGGGATTAATTAAATGCAATTAAGGGTGAATTAGGGGAAATACAAAAATGATGAGATGGGATATAATTAAGATAAGATAATAGGAAATTAGGGGAAATAAATCTGATTTAGCAGGGGAAAAGGGGAATTTGAATAGGAAGAGAGATATGTTTCTGTAAAATGATGAAGGGGAACGAATACAGGATGAGCAATAAGGGATATAAAAATTTGGTGTCTACATTTACCCCTTTAAGTCAAGTGGTTTATTTTAAGTAAACCAAAAGACAAAAGCAAGAAGTGATAGAAGATGATGATTAATTTTCTCCCCCTCAAACTAGGGATTGATGACATGAAAAACTTCAATCATGAGTTTGAAAGAGATAGATGAGAAAAGGGAAAGGATGAGAAAAGGAAATAAAAATATGAGAGAGGAAAATATGCCCCAAGTAGAGAGGGATAAGGGTAAAAACAAAAACCAAAATATGGCTGTGATTATGGAGTCACTTTGGTAGGGGGACAAAGTACGACCTTAATAGAGATCATGACAATGTCCTACGGACTTGTGAGTCAGAAAAAATCACTATAATATGGAGTGAGTCCAATGGGAATCCACTTGGATGGATGTAAAATCCGTGGGAAAAACGGGTCAAAAGGAAGACATCAAAAACATGCACAAATAAATGTGAGGATGGTCAGGACCAAGGTCTGAATAAATGTGGGGGCAATAACAAATGTGATATCCTTCATATACAAGGAATCAAAAATATGAATCTAGGGATAAAAGATGGAGAAGATGGCCACAAGGATAGGATTAAGACAAGAGAAGGTGTTTTGAATGGGAACACGAGGATGAACGCATAACAAGTTATTGGATGCAACGAAGATACGTGAGGAGATAAGCCGAAAGGTAACTAACCTAGGACGATTGGACTAATAAAAAGGTGTTATGAGAAACACATAGGTAAAAAAGTGGAAGAAAAAGTAAATTGAGGAGGAGATTGGATGAAAAGTGTACAGTAGGGTTAGGTCGACGGAGACCACACATAGTCAATAGTGACTCGGTTGAGGTCAATGGTGACTGGTGGATCACCTTTAAACAAGTCGGCACACTTATATAAGCAATGCAGTCAGCCGACTAAGCTCATTTGTACTGCACAAATTTGACAATCGAGAGTTCATAGAGATATAAAAGTGTTAGCTTTTGGAAAGATGGAAGCCAAAGAAGGAGGGAGGAAGCGCCAGAGGATGCAAAGAGTGGTAAACATCGAAACCCTAGCTTAGTTTTTAAGTTTTTGTTGATTTTTTTTTGAAATTTTACAATTTTGAGGGCCAAGGGATGGTCGGCAGAGACTGATCCAGTCGTCGTAGACCAAAGGAAAATCGGCATCAACCAGGTAAGATATGGATTAGATTGATAGATTTGAGATAAAAATGGTAATTGTTTGGATGATTGGGATCTGATGGATTTTTATTTGATGGGTTTTGCAGGCTTGAGATCGGTTATACCTGAAAGAGTCCCGACGTTGTTTGAGAGGACAAGAGGAGATGTGATGGAGGCTAAGTGGGATCACTTAGCTATAGTGGGATTGGGAGGTTTGTGTCACTATCATAGGGTGGCAAGAGACACAAGATTGATTATTTCCTTGATTGATAGATGGGACCCTAAGACCAACACTTTCTGGTTTAGGACGAATGAGTTGAAGATCATGTTATGGGATGTGTATCGTATATTGAGGCTACCGATCCAGGGGGGCACCTATAATACCTGTTACATAAGAGGGAAGGATGATGGAATTGACATGGCTTTTGGAGTGAATGTCCCACACATAACATTTACTTAAGGGGCCTTCTATATAGAGGTCCAATACCGGCCGAAGATGCCAGGGAGTTATTTGATATGCTTGGTCATGATGGCGATTTCCTGCTATGCCTTACTAGATTCAGGTGGAGTCTGATTTCCATGGGATTTAATAGGAGTAGTGGTAGATATAGTTGAGCACATGATAATGTTCACATTTGGGGTAACTCTAATAATGTAGGTATACTATGAGATGTGGATGTATGTATCAGTGAGGTGATCATAGATGGATGTAGGTTATTTGTTACACTACTAGGCCTACGAGGATATAGTTGTAGTGAGTCCACCATGGATTTCATGGATCACTGGGGAACATAACAAGATTTTTGTGGGGTTTTTGAGATGGCAGGATGACCAGGTGCATGGAGATAGAGGTGAACACAACGAGGATTGGTATGTGGAGAGATTGGAGAGATTAGAGGTAGAGGATGTGATATGGAGGCCCTACATGGATTTCCCAACATGGCATAGGATAGAGATACAACTGGACAGGATGAGGAGATTGAGGTGGGTGTAGGGGAGGATTCCAGAGATGATAGAGACCATCTAGTTTCCACAGGTGATGAGACATTTTGGTGTGGTGCAGATAGTGGCTGGGGAACTCATCAGATATAAACGTGATGAGACAGATAGGGACCTGTTTAGTCATGTGATGGTGGACCCATTGTTGGAGGAGGGGGAGCCATGTGACGATGATGAGGGAGTCAGAGAGGGGTATGTAGTTTGGTGGACATGATAGTAGGAAGCCCAGGAAATGGAGGAGAGGGCCCAAATAGGAGGAGAGGTAGAGATTCCTGTTGAGGGAGAAGAGGTGGGGATTCCTGCCAAGAGAGAGGAAATAGCATATGCGGGTGGAGATGGAGGAACAATGACCGAGATGGCTAGATTACTGGCGGAGTTGGATCCAACTTGTCAGGAGATAGTGGGGGTGTGACAAGAGAGATATCTAGCCATGTAGGAAAAAGACTAGTATAGGAGACAACAATAAGCCTATCAGGCTAAGTATGGAGATTTGGGTACCATGTTCGAGGTGACGAGGAGTGAGGCTTAGGGATCAACACAGGGAGTTGGACAGATGGCACCGCCTAGGACTATGTCACTGGAGCAGTACCAAGAACTAGGCTGTTGGAAGAACAATAAACTGAGAGGTGGGTAAATCAATCTTAAAAATAAATTATTTCATTTACCATTAATTTTAGCATCCATTCATTCATATACATTCAACAATAGCTAGTTAATTATGCACAATAAATTCAAATAACCATAACACGTGAGAGAGAACACATAGACACAATATTTAAGTGAGAAAAACTCACGGGGAAGAAAACCCACTGAAACAAAATTTATATTGCTATGTTTCAAATTTAGTGAGGCACTAACCCCACAAGGAGCACCAACACCTAGTTTAGTAGAGCACCAAACATACAAGGAACACCAACCCCTAATTTAGTGAAGCACCCACTCAACAAAGAGGATACAACCCCCTAAGATGAATTAACACAAATTCATCCACCTGAATATGATAATATCTAAATTTTTTTTTTGCCACGACTGATGGAGATCACAATTGTAACTCACATACACACATTCAAATCCTCATTCCTTCAACTCGCTTTATCTTCTTCTTCTTAGACTTGTATTGTATCTAAAATCTTGCACACATGCTCTATAAAATTCCTTAACATGTAACATACTTCATCATCTCATAACTCATGCCTTCATACATGTTATTCACTTCTACGTGGGTTGCACTTTTTCCTCCAAGAACACTAATTCAAATTTGAACTCTAAACTCACGTTTATATGCATTTCATGTCATAAACACAAAGGAGGTTGGTCCAATACATTTATCTCAAAAAATGAAACTTCAAAACATAAAAAAAATTCATAAAAATGTTCACATTAGAGCCATATAGGTCAGCCATGCCCAAAACCACTAAATAGGCTTAAAACAAGCTCAAAACCCCATCACCTAGATGATCTAAAACCACAAATGCAAAGACCATGATTGGTAAATCTCTCAAATTCACTATAAATGTGTAATATGACATATAAACATCATCCATGGCCATTAATTATCTTGCACCAATCATAAATTTTATAACACAACTCAAAAGGCTCATAACCTTCACAAAACAATTGTTTCCAACACCATGTCTTCACCTTTGGGCATTAAGACCACCCAAGAACAACTAAAATATGGAATGTAACCACTCTATGGAATCATCACGAGCTGTATATCACATCCATACTTTTTATAGCTCATGAAACATCCATATGTGCAAACGACACCTATTTTCCTCTTCACCAAATCAATTTTCCCATAAAGCAGTTTTACAAACTCAATTGGTTTGCACCCTTTTTGTCACTTACAAAACTGCCAAAGGAATTTAATAAGAACATAATTCATACTTATTCAATCTCTAACTGATATAAATAATCAATAAATTCATCTAATGCCTCATTCATCTCAATCTTTCAACCCAAGCAATCCTCTCATGAAAAGGAAATGACCTTCCTCTCTACAAACTGAGCTGGATGACCCATCAAATATCATCATTATGAGACAAAAAATATACAATTGGAAATATCTCTGAATCCTCTTTCCATAACATCTTACATTTCCTTCTAAATCCAAGTGGAATTCCTTAAACAAAGCCCATCTCTACAAACTGCTTATTTAGCCTTCTAGGACTTAAGAACCAAACTTGAGCTCAACTTGCTCCATCACCTCAAAAATCACTTCCACACTTAGCCAAAGCATGGAATACCCTTATATATTATGTATAATCATGCATTAACTTTCACAAAGCATAAATAACTCAAAACTATCACTATACCTCATGAAGCTACTTGACACCTTGCTAGATCAAACATCCTCTAGATTTGACCTTCAAAGAACATGTCATATCTTGCACATACCATATCAAAAAAACAATTTTTATATACCAATGGAAATATATCTTAATAAGGATCACAAAAAAACTTTAATGGAGTCCTAAATCCTCTTGTAGCTCATGTAATTTCAATTTTACCATAGACTTCTCCAAACTGCCCCAAAAACCAATCTTCCTAAATAGGGCACACTTTGAATTTAGAAGCTCAAATATGATATGAAACCTTCATAAAAATATAGAAAAACTCAGAAGCTAAAAACAATGTCAATTTATTTATCACCTTCTTTGGATGACTTTTCCGCAAACTGAACTTCTTCATGAACAACCATTTTCAGGTGGGGCCCATATACTGTCACGAACACTAATATACCTTTCTGGAAATATGGAGGAGTAATATAAAAATTCCAATCATAAATTTGCAAAAAGGAACCAAAATAGACTCAACATACCTCTTTTTCTCTAAGTCACTTTTAGCTAGGGTTTCGCTAGGGTTTCAAAGTATCTTATCTTCTTAATGATCGTTCATAAAAATGTAACGATCAAACCACCTCATTATTTTTGTAAAACCTTAATAATTGACCTTAAAATTATATTATAAAGATCTTAGGTCCCCATGTAAAGCACACAACTCACAACAAGCATCAAAAGGTACAAATTTTCTTCAAAATCACATTGTGGATTACCCGGTTTTGCCAAAACAAAATTAGTTTACAAAATATTCTTCACTTTGATCTAAAACTTGTTATGAAGCATCATCAAAAAATCCTTTACCATTGTGTGAGAGCATCATGTGTGTCATGATAAGAGATGGGGCTAACAAAATGGTAGGCATAAGCAACAGTAGGACTATTGCATGGTGGCAAAGTTTGAAATGGGTCTTGAGGGTCAAAATAAGGAATAGTTTCTTTGAAAAAAGTGTTTGGTTGGATTTTATGTGAGATTGATGACATTGTAGAAGGCTTGATAGGAGAAGAGGGTGGACTGGTTTTGCGAGGTGGTTACTTAGTTTGACTTGGTAGTGTCGTAGATCACTTGAGTGGAGGTGGAGTTAGACTGATCTTCAGAGAAACCCACTAAGGAGGTTCTTGAATTTCCATAGAAGTAACCTTAGAAATGATGGCATGATGCTCATTAGTCATAGATGAATCCGATTTAAGAACCCATTTAGATGCAAAATTTGGAAATGAACATGTAGGATCCTTTTGTGTAGCAAATGAAATGATACCATGATGCTTAAGGTGGCCAATTTGTTGTTGTAAAGCATAGCAATCATTATCATTATGTTAATTGATGCAATGATAATTTCAATACGGATGCCTGTGATATAGAGCAAGCCGATAAGGAGGATAGGCGTGTGTAGATGGAAAGCTGATTAATTAATGAGTTATGAGCTATGGCAGAATATCTTGTTGCTTAACATTTAAATCAGACTTTAGATGTGTGGGGATTGGTAAGACTTGGGCTTCATTGATATGAACACATGTAGAAGACATAGAATGAGAATGCGAAGAAGAACTAACGTGATCTTGAGAAGCATCCTTGAGATGTTGAATTTCATATTTGAGAGATGTAATCATGGATTCCATAGCCTGAAATTTATCTTGAAATAAACAATTTAAAGCTTGAATAGACTTGTAAATGAATTGATTGGAATTAGAACTAATAGAGTCATTAGAGAGACGCTCAAAGATGACACTAACTTGTGAAGGCATCATGTTGATAGGGAGATACATAATGTCTAAGGTTTTGTGGACAACATCTTTACAAGATGGGTGCATTTGAAGCAATTAAAGCAAGGAGACTTGAGAGACCTTATGATCCATGAGAAAAAAAAAGAGGTTCTAAGAGTGTCTGAATGAGACAGGTTCACCAAAATGACTTAACAAATATTGAAAATGTGTTAAACCCTAATTGCAAAGTCATAACACAATAGACAATCAATAGAGTACAAATGTGACCTAAGCAATAAGCAAATGGAAATTGAAAACCATAAGTGCAAGATAAGGAAATAGAGACTTAGCTGACTTTGCAATAAATCTAGAGGTGTGCCGATCTAGAAAAATAATAGAACATGAGGACAGACTGTTGTAACCAATCCCATAAAACTGTAGAACTACACAAAATGTCAGGACTAGGACACTTGGAATGGGTTAGGGGCGCCTAGGCGCCAGAGACCTTCTGTAGGTACTTGTGACTATGTAGAGCCTCAGAAATTGATTTTTTTTGTGTCGTAAGATGTTCGCTAATGTTCGTTATTGGTCACCGAATTTGTTAATAACCTATAAAACAAGTGATATCCTACAAAACCCCAAAACACATCAAATATTAAAAATATAATATGTAAAATGGGGAGTCAGATTGACCCTAGTGGTCACCCAACTGAGTGAACTTACGATCCAAGCATTGTACTACATTTTAAACTCCATGTAGTTCTCATGTGTGTGTGTGTGTGTGTGCAAGAATCGTGCCCTAGGAGGCTCTTGTGCGAGATGCACTTGATAATGAGCAATAACTAGATGTACCGATGTAAGTAGATGTGTGGATGTCAAAATGAACTTCCCCTCCTATGAAGTATATGCACAAGAATGTAGTCCCTTGTCCCTTGAATGGATCTAGATGGATGTTTTGATGCTCTTGAAATGACTTTGGATGCAACCTTAGGTGATAATAATGGATGCTTAGAGATTGGTCCTTTATTATGATCACATAGCTTTGTATTTATATGATTCCCTTGGTTGAATTTCATAATTAACCTCTAAAAGGATGACTATGAAGAAAAAATATGCCTAAAAGATAAAAGAGGCCCAAAAGGCGTGAGTAAGATACAAAGAGGTTGGGGGAGCCCAGAGGGATTAGGGCGCCTGGGCATTGACGTCCTAGCTGGGAGCTGGTGTATAGCTCTGAGAAAGATAAAGCAGTGAAAGTCAAACTGGGCAGTGAGGTGTACAAAACCACAAAGAAAGTAAGAAAGAAAAGAAAGAGGCCAAAGACAGATGCCAATTACTAATTTTCTTGCTTAGGAATCATATGAATAGTTGTATGTGATCAAGACCTAGAAATGTACCCAAGTGCGTGACTTAGTGTCTACAATGACTCGCCGAGTTAGCATCCGGGTTGGACATGTTAGTGTGGACAGTTGACTCAGTCATGGTGACAATTATCCTCACCGAATTGGTTGGTTTCACTATGTTGTGGAAGTTGATTGGCATGCAAGGGACTTAATATGATATGTGGCCCGACATTATAACTTTACGAGTTACTAAAATAACTCATCCGAGTTGAAACATATACATATATGAGCTAGTATCCACCCAATTTTTTATACACATTGCAATTTTTTAAAGCCTATTCAATTTTTTAATCTACTATTAAAAATTCAAATGATTTTTATAGTGAGGAATATTTATTTTGATGATAAATAATTTCTAGTTTCTTTCCGAAATGAGAAGTATTTGTACTTGATTTGATGACGATTAAGTATTTTTTTCTCAAAAAGTAAAGAACACTAAAAAATTGCTTACATTTCAATTAAATATGTCAAATTCATAGTCTAATTAATATATATTTTTTAAGTATTCTTTTGACATGAATAAAGGAAAAATCATTGAAATACAACTGACACATTCACTTGAAAACGACAGGGGGAATTCCTAAAACTACTTCACAAAGAACCTAGTTTATTATCATTTTGAATTATTTACGTAAAAATGGGGTCTAATCATTTTACTATTGATAAATCGCAGATGTTGAATGGATCAAATTACAACATCTGGAAGATCATATTGGAGGTAGAATTTATGGCACCCAAGCTTTGGATGGTCATGAACGGTCAGAGAAAGCTCCGAATGGAAGATAGGTGACAACAGACAATGTATCTGCATATCAACAAAAGGTACAAGAGGCAATGTCCATAATATTGCAGAGCATGCATGCTAATTTCCTACTTCAAATTGGGAATCAAAAAAGTCTGAGTGAGGCTTGGACACAACTAGAATCGATGTATGAAGGTACACGTTTATCGAAAATTATAAAATTAATTCTTGAGTTGACGATGACTCCCATAAAGGGAGATGAAAAGGTAATTAATTTTTTTAGTAAAAATTAAAAGCATTAAATCTCAATTAGATAGATGTAATAACAACTTGATTCATGATAAAATGGTGTATTTTATTATTCAAATGAACACCCATGAGACGTTTAGGAATTTCATTTCAATTCCAAACTCTAAACTAGTATGTGATTACTAAAAATAGTATTATATGCATATTGAATGACACTTGGGGATGCCTTTGTGTCTGTATTGAAGACGTCCAATACCAATTACATCTAATATATATTTTTAAGATTAAAATGTCGAAATCATTCAACATCTTGGTAATATGACATGGTTAGTTGTTATACAACTTGTTTTGTAAACTATTAATATAATATTTATAAATGATTAAAGGTAAAAACAATAAATGATTTATATTATGCTTATTATGATAATGCATGTTTATTATGATATTGTGATTCTAACCATGTTGATGTTGTTTTAGATAGAAAATATACAACTGGATGTGTTCAAGTTTGGTAGAGGTGCCATTACTTGGCGCAATAAAAAGCAATCGACAGTCTCCATCTCTTATACCGAGGAAGAATATAGAAGTGCAATGGAAGCAACAAAAGAATCCATGTGGATGAAGCGGCTATTGGAAGAGATGCACATGGAAGTTAAATGAAGTACTCTTCTGTGTGATAATCAAAGTTTCATTGTTCTTGCTAAGAATCTAGTTCAACATCAAAGAATGAAGCATATATATATATTCATGTGCATTTCATCTGAGAGAAGATACTCTGCGATGATATAGATCTACATTACTGCCCAACTGAAGATCAAGTTTCAAATATGTTTATAAAACCATTATGTGTTGTAAAGTTCTACAAGTTTCATGTAATGCTTGGCTATTCATAGTTTCCATTGAGGGTGAGTGTGCGTGACAATGTCACCTCCTAATGTCTAGATGTGTGTTTTATCCTTCTCTATACTTTTGCTCTAATGTAAAGCACTGTAAAATATCTTTTTATGATCTTTGTAAACTTATAACTCTAAGTTTATTGTGTACAATTTAGTGCGTTGCATGTGTTGTAAATGAGGTCCTTACTTTATAAAAGACTTCTAGAGATACTGGCAGCGATTTTCCATGAGAAATTGTGAGATGTAGTTTCACAAATCATGTTTAGTCTAAATTATAAATTCTGATTTATGGATTCCAAATCCTTTTTTACCAAAAAGTAAGTTGAGCATGATGAAGGTGTATAAATCCTTAAAAAGTGACATGCTAGCCTAAACCGTAACTATGGTTTATGGATTTGTAAATCTTGTTGTATAAACAAGTAACTTTGGCATATGTTCCCCACTTAATATTAAGGGAGAGTGTTAGAATATTTAATATTAACTGTTCTTATATAAACCATTATTTATAATTAAATAATTTAGAATATCATATATTTGAAATTATTTAATATAAACTACGTGTTTATGGTTTATTAAAAATCAATTATTAATTAATTAGGGTGCTTCGTGAGAAGTCACACCTGATTATATTGTTTATATTGATCTGCGGGGTCAGGTGATTATATAAATAATTTTTATATGGTATTCACGTTGTGAATTACCGAGGGAGAGAAGTGAGGAGTTTGGAGAATTTACTGGATTGTCTAACATGTTTCTCAATTAATTGAATCTTACCTTTGTCAGTGGTTTTTCCCCTTTGGGGCTTTTCCATGTTAAATTTGTGTTTAATATTATTTAAATTTATTGCTTGTGGTTTAATGTTATGTTTTAATGTATTATTTAATACATGTGATTTAATTACTCTGACCTCACATTCATTGCCTCAATACCCTTGTAAAATAGAAGACTTAGGAGTGCAAGCCATTGAGATGTATTCTTGGCCCGCCATACACTTTGTCCTTCCATAGCCAAAATCATCACTCCAATATTTATGTGGAAATCATTGGTACATTCAAACCCATTTCTCCTATCTTTGTTTAACTTTGAACAAATCTTTAAAATACAAGAAGATATCTACAAGTCATCATAATACAATAATTCAGTGGTCCATGCATGAATAGAGTAGAGCTACTATAATTAGCATCAACCTCCCATATACACCGTATTAGCTTATCCATCCCTAGGTTTGGTTGGTATATATTAGACAAAGCTAATGATCACAATAATTATAAGAGTTTTTCCTTGTTTTATGTGTAGGAATCTACACGCTTTAAAACATCTCATGAATTTACAAGAAGAGAATCATGAGATTATCTAACCATGATAATTATTAAAATATTAGATATTCTTCTACCAACCATGTAAGAATATTCTTCAACACATCACTTTACACCTCTAGTGTTTCATCTCATTCATAAAAGTGTTCACAATGCATTATCATTACACTCAATTGTTGTCCAGAACCTTTGTAGACCATAATGAAACTCCCATTGTGCACTTTATTGGGAATAACCAATTTCTTCCCACAGTCTTCTAAACTAAATTATACAAGTCGCATGCAATTCACATGTCTCCATATACATGTGAACATTCCTTTTCATAAACCTTCCTTACACAACACCAAACATTGCGCAATATGCCTTATGGAAACCTATGAAAAATCGAGACATTTCCAAAAAATGGAGCATAATACTTCACCAAAGTTGAATATGATTGGATCAAGACTAAAGAGGGAGATGAATGGAAGACTGTATTCAAAACACAAGAATGTTTATATGAATGATTGGTTATGCATTTTTTCCTAACTAACACCCCAATAACAATTATAAGACTCATGAATAGGGCACAAATCCTTTTCCTTGGTAATTTTATAAATGTTTATTTAGTATAGGACCAAGGAGGAGAATCTTGGAACACTTAAGACAAGTTTTGTAGCATTTAAATGAGGAGAAGCTACTTGTAAATTTTAAGAAATACAACTTCATGAAGGAGTTGTACTTGGGATTTTTGATATCTCAAGAAGGATTGGAGATGGATTTAGAGAAGTTGAGAGCTATTGTTGAATGACCAACACCAAGGAGCAAATTTGAGGCAAGAAGTTTCTATGGATTGGTGAGCTTCTATATGAATTTCATAAGGAACTTAAATGGAACCTATGCACCTATCATGAAGGTGATGAAGGGTGATAGGAAGGAGTTTTTTTGGGTTGCAAATGTAGAAAATTGTTTTTAGAAATAAGAGAAAAAGGTGATGGTGAAACTAGTGTTGGTGCTACCTGATTTACACAAAGTATTTCAAGTAGTTTTCATGTTATTTTTGCAAAATTCAAAGCTATGATGACTCAAGAAGATAATCCTATAGTATGCTTAAGTGAAAATTGAATGTTGCAAAGAGAAATCATTTAGTTTAAGATAAGGGGTTTCAATGTTATTGTGTAAGCATTGAATTGTAGTCACTAAATCATGCACTTAAAATGTACATCTAGCCTCTAAATATTTCATTTATATGCATGTTTCATAAGCAAAAAAATTATTCGTTAACAACACTTATTTTGTTTTCATATGGATTCTTATCTTTGTTACTGACATTTTCTAGATTTACACCTTACATTTTTGCACACTAGCTAACATCTTTTTATCTTTTTGAGCATCTTGTACAAAACCACACATTAGGGACATGAGCGCCCATGCGCTACTATCCCCTCTAGGTGATTCCATCCTCCTCTCCTTTTCTATTTTTTAGATGTTACTTCTTTCTTATCTTTTGTTTATCACCCTTAGTTGGCCTTTCAATTGTTAATGAAGAAACTTAAGTTAAGGAATCATATATATACATGTCTTATTTAACCTCATCAAAAGGAAATCATTTCAAGAGGCACATACTATTACAAGGAGCTAATATTTTCTATCTACTACACTAAGGATTACATTTTTGGGACTGCATGCTTCACTGCATATGATGTTTTATTTTGAATTCCATACCACACGTTTGCATTGGGACAAAGTAGTTATAGCCCGCTATTCTTAGTGCGATTGACACTAAGGCATCCTATCTCAAGGGGCATTATTTCAATCACACACACACACACACTAGAATTACATTGAGACTAAAATGTAGTGTAGCGCTCGGTGACAATCACATTGAGGTGACCACCGAGGTTAGTCCAACTCAAACATATGAATATTTTTATTTAGCTAATGTGTGCTTGAGTATTGTGTAGGTAGCTAGGGTTTATTTTGTAGGTACAAGTGCAACTGAGAAGAAGTGAAACAAACTAAAGGTGACAAGAAGTGACACAGAAAGAACCAGAGCAAGTTGTTCCACAGACACCAGTGCCTAGAATAGGCACGAGCACCCAGATGACCCTGTTCCATTCCAAACGCTCTTGTCCTTGAGATCATCACATTCCAAAATTAGACATAAAGATTATATAGTCCAGAATATGCCTCTCCATCCTGTTCATCTATCCAGAATAATTCTAGACCTGCAGTTACATGATGAGTCATTCTACAAACCCTATCTATCACTCTTTCTTGTACATCTTTAGCTGGAACTTGCATATTTACTATTTTATCTATCTGATCAGCAATGTCCTTACATTAGATTTAAATTTCATCAAATAATTGGTGAACTCGACAACTATGTTCATGCCTTAGATCTATTTCCCTTAATCTTCTTCTTCTTCTGAGATCATGGCTAATTCTTCTACCTTCATTCCTACCAGTGTTTATTCCTTAGACATCATTAGATATGAATACATCCATGTTACTACACAACATCCATCTCACTATACAAATGCTTATGTAGCTCCCTTTATCAATATTTTCACCACCTGCCGTAATAAGGCACCATTACAATTTTCTACCTCCATTCCTCCTCTTATTAGTGCACCACTTCCATAACCTGCTACTCCATCCAAAACCTATGATATCATTGAACAATTGAAGAATACCCCAACTAAGATATCTCTCTTTGATATATTGTGTTAAGATCCTGATTGTCATCGTACCTTAGAGGCTATTCTTTTCTCTATTCATATCCATAGTGATTATCCTCTAATAGATTTTGTACATCTCATGGATTCTTTCAAGAATATCACAAATTCTATCACATTTTATGATGAGGACTTTACCCCCAAGTCTTCTATCGATTATCCTCCTCTTCTTATCACGACTCACATTCAGGATTTCCAAATTAAGCATGTACTTATCGATAATGGATTTGGACTGAATATTTTTCCTTTATCATTATTTACCCAGCTCCACATTCCTCATAGTGCAATCGAAAAATATACTATTGTTGTATGTGGTTATGATAATACTACGTGTGCATGCATTGGTAATATCACTCTAGAGTTACAAGGATCCCTCACTCTTCGCACCCCATTTTAAGCCATGGATACCCCATTCTAATTCAATCTGTTTCTTAGTCAATCCTGAATCCAAGCTATGTAAGTTATTCCTTATGCTGTCCAACGTTGTGTCAAGTTTATCTTTGATGGCTATGAGCATACTATTACCGTTGATCCCAAACCATTCAAGAAATGTCGCATGGACTCTGCCACCTCCATGGTCATTTCCCCATATCAACCTATTCCCTCACACTATTTTGATACATATGATATTGGGGAGTGTAGCAATCTTATACCACCACATCCCATCACTTCCTCCATTCAAAATCACACTACTGATCTCATTTCTCATGCCATATCCTCCCATACCCCTTCCACATCTATTGTCAAGCCCTTAGAAAAGTTTGAACAATAGTTCCATGTAGAGACTAATGATTTTGATGATGATGTTGATATTGTGGAGCTCACTGATGATACTTTGCATTCTTTGGATTTCACTTCCCTGGATTTTGATGAGTCTCTCTTTCATATTCACTATATTGCTACTGGTATTGGTGAATATCAAGTCAAATCTCCCATCACCCAACCCACCACTATTATTATGATTCCTTATTCCAATATCATATATGCTCTAGAGCCTATTCCTCCTCCTGCGGTCCCTTCCTTATCTAGTAGTCATTGTCACAATTTTACTATTACCTCTTCTCCTATATCGTTTCCCATTTTTTATTACTTTACTTGCACATTATACATTTATCAAAAGTATTGGCGACATGTTCCTTTAATCCTACTTTTTATGAAAATGTTTACATATATGAAGGTCTCACCCAATTGGGTTTTGCTCCTAGTGATATCAACCCTATGTCTGCGCTTCACCCTCAATATCAAGGCTATATCTTCCTCCTAACATCTCTTGGCCCACATGTTTTCCACATGAAAGTTTGAGTTGCACTTGACCCTCATTCTTCTCCCCTTACTGTCAGGAAATCTTGGCTTAGTTGTATTGGTAGTACTATTGATTGACATAATACTCTTCTGACTTTCCCAGTTGCTTCTAAGTTTACTGCTATTTGCAACGATTCATTCTCTAGTTATTCTCCTAATATAACACAATGAAATACACTCAAGTTCCCCGGTACATCGTTCACTGATGAGGAATATACTATGGGCATGTGTGATCTCTGTATCTCAGGATTTTTTAGTGGTAAACCCAAATTATTTGCATACCATGCATCTCAACCGACCCCCTATGGCTTTGTTCCAGGTTAAATTATATTCTTGATAATCTCACATATATTATTTTGGCATTCACACTTGGGGGCACCCTAATTTCCCCACACCACCCGATGAAGCACTCTTGTTCCTAGTTCATACTTGAGTATTGAGGGCATTCCTACATGAACCTCACTTTGCACACATGACGTACTCTTGCACGCACACGTATGCAACACACACACACACACACACACACCAAGGGGCATCTTTATTCCTCCATTATAGCTATTCTATCTTTCACATATTTGTATAAAAAATCCAAAAACATGTTTTCTTAGATCTTGATTGGATGTACTCTTGCTTCCTTATACTACTATATGTTGCACCTTTGCTTATCATGTTACTACAGTTCATAGTATGCTTTATCATTTTTCATACACACATGTGTGTTCACATGGTATCTTGAGGTGAATACATGTCACTTACAAGTTGTTGCACAATTTATGATGTTTTTCCCTTCTATTACCAGTCCCATTGAGGCTCCTGGGGGCATCTACCTTTTCCTACTTACTATCAGGTTCTATCATTACAATATTTCACATTTTCATTCCTATATTCAGATCTTACATTATGTCATACTATTTATCTTTCCTAACATGCTAACGGGTGCTTCATGTGTAGCATTTTCCTTACAGGACTCCTTCCAATCATGGTTGTATGATTTGCTTATATCTTGTTTACTATTATTTGTCAGATATGCCCTATGTTTTCTTGTTTCCTTTTTTGCACAAGCCTTGATGGCTTCGATTGTCTTGTGACATCTTGATTGGTGTCCCATGCCTATAACCAACTCCTAGCTCTATCCTTGTTTTTTTTTTTCCTATATACTTTTACTAGTTGATATTTCCGTGTGCATTGCTTGTTTATCACTAACACTTGTATGCTAGCATTTTCCAATTGTTTTTCTTGTGCCATGGTCACTACCATGTGTAATCCCCATCCCCTACAGGAATATCTATTTCGTATGTGCATATCAGTTTAGCCTTCCTTGTTTGGGCTATATTCCCTTGTGTTCATTTCATGCACCCCAAATGAGTGGGGGAAAACATCAGGTGAACCTTTTCACCCTCCAAACAGTTACAAAATCACAGTCAACAAGAACATAAAAAAAATCATTTACAGAATAAGGATAGAAATAAAATTAGCCATAAAAATAATCATGGACATAACCACCCAGTACAGACATGAGCAGTGGGCACTAATGTCCCACCTGGGTGCTCCGTATAGTGGGGGAAAATATAATTACAAAGTAGTTTTCAGCAGTTGCATAGTTACAATCTTCCCCAGTTTCGGTAGTTACACAACCAGTTTCAAATTGTAAATAATTACTAACAGGAACTAACTACTTACTTAGGAATCAAAGCAAGAAAAAATAAGGAAGTGGAACCTAGGGCATATACATGACAACGATATGCTTGGAACAATGTGTCACCAAGGGCAAGTTATAAATTGGGTTTGTGATCATCTGCTGTGGAACTTATCTGTGGGGAAGCATTAATGGTTGGAGGGAAAATCCTATGAGCTCTCCCAATACACTTTCCCTTAGCATTGATAGGATGCCTAAATCTGAATTTTAGAATTGGGATGCTCAAATCCCTAGTTTGGTGACAAGATACCCAAATCCTTTGTATTATTCTAACTAGCTCCTAAACAACAAGTCTACAAACAAGAACAAATTTCTACCCCTTTCTCTTTCAGCATTTCAGGTGTACTCTAACCCCTTGGTTTAGCTTTTTCCAATACATATTATTCAAGTTAAATTTCAATTGCATTTACCTAGAGCATTGAATACACTTGTTTTCTTTTGCATGTCTTATCTTATCCCAATGAAGGCAAAGAACACAAGAAACCATAAAGCAAACCTCAATCACGCTCCAATAAAAATGATATTCCAAGGAACTACATGCATACATAATTATCACTCCACACATGTAAATTTCACACCTAGGATCCTTATCCTTCCATTCCTTATAATTCCATGGTACACATTTTGTAGATATTCCATTCGCACTATACAACACTCATTCGACACACTACTGGGCACAATCTTCTTTTGAATCTCTAAGGTGAATTTTTATTTTCTACTTTATGCTACCAAATCCTTATTCACCAACATAAAGTGGGGGAAAATGTAGTCACTAAATCACACACTTACTATGTACATCTAGCCTCTAAATATTTCATTTATATGCATGATTCCTAAGTAAGAGAACTAGTCATTAACAACACTTGTTTTGCTTTGACATTGGATTTTATCCTTTTCATTTTATTGGTTGTTTTTCTAGATTTACAACATAAATTTTTACACACTAGCCACAATATTTCTGAACTTTGATTCCATTGTTTACCTTTTTGAGCATCCTATAGAGAACCACCCATTAGGGATAAGAGTGCTCATATGCTACTTTCCCCTCTGGGCGCTTCCATCCTCCTCTCTTTTTCTAATTTTTTGGATGTTACTTATTTCTTATCTTTTGTTTATCACCCTTACTTGGCCTTTCAATTGTTAATGAAGAAACTTAAGCAAATGAATCATATATATACATGTTATATTTAACCTCATTACAAGGTAAGCATTTCATGAGGCAATACTGTTACAAGGAGCTAATATTTTCTATCTATTACACCAAGGATTTCATTTTTGGGACTGCATACTTCACTACATAAGAGGGTTTATTTTGAATTCCATACCACACATTTTCATTGGGATAAATTAGTTTTAGCCCACTATTATTTGTGCAATTGACACTAGGGAATCCTAGCTCAAGGGAAACTATTTCAATCACACACACACACATACACTATAACTACATTGAGTCTGAAATGTAGTGCAGTGCTTGGTGACAATCACATTGGGGTGACCACTGAGGTCAGTCTGGCTCAAGGATATGAATATTTTTATTTAGCTAATGTGTGCTTGAGTATTGTGTAGGTAGTTAGGGTTTCTTTTGTAGGTACAAGTGTAACCGAACATAAGTGCAACAAACTTGACATAACCTATATCAAACTAAAAGCAAAAAGAAGTGACACATAAACAACCAGAGATGAAGTTTTTCCATAGACATCAATTCCCAAAATAGAAATGAGCACCCAAGCATCCCTTTCCCATTCTAGGAACTTTCTGTCCCTGAGATCGTCACATTCTAGAATCAGACACAAAGTTTACACAGTTTAGAATTACCTTTCCATCCTGTCAGTCCAGTTTAGACCTAAAGTTATAAGTTGATTCATTCTACAAACACTATTTATCCCTCTTGCTTGACTTCTTTAGCTTGATCTTGCATATTTATTGTTTTATTGATCTGATCAATAGTGTCCTTATAGTAGATTTAAATTTCATTAAAATAAACATAGTTGCATATCTCCTAAGTAAAAGATGTGTCTTGTTGACTGAGATGCATGTACAGGTCATGGGATTTGATTCCATGAGGGATTCATATGTAGAGAATGAGGATTTAAAGGAGGCATGGAAGATATGCTAAAAACCAATAATAGTTGGATTATTTTCTTCAAGAAGATTTTTTGTTCAAAGGAGTGCAATTGTGCATACCCACGGAATCTATGTGAAACAATTCTGCCAAATAAAAACTTAGTGGAGGATTAGATGGTCATTTTGGTGTTAATAAAACATCGCTGCTACTTATAAAGGATAATTTTGGTAGTGAATGGCAGTAGATGTGTGTAGATATGTTCAAGGATGCATAATTTTCCAATTGGAAAAGGGGAGACGTCAAAAAAAGTGTTGTATCAACCACTACTAGCACTTGAGAAACCATGGAAGCATTTGAGCATGGATTTTGTCATTGGGTTTTCCAAAATGCAGAAGGGCTATATTTCTATCTTTGTTGTGGGAGATATATTTTTAAAAATGGCTCATTTTATTGCTTGCAAAAAGAATAATGATACTTCACATGTAGCTAATTTGTTTTTCATAGAAGTTGTAAGGGAGTTTGGGTAACTTGTTAACATGCCTAGTGGGAGAGAATCCTGGCCTATGGGATTCAATCTTGGTGTAGGTAGAATTCTCACATAATAATAAAATAAATAAAACTATTGGAAAGACTCAATTTCAAATTGTTTATGGGTAGCATCTGAGAGGTGTCGCACAATTGTATAACATTATGAAAGAAAAAGGGGATAAATGCAAAATCAAAATATTATAAGCAATGTACTTATGAGAAATGAAGGGAAGTGGATTACCAATTTGGATCCATGGTCTTGGCACACTTTAAAAAGGAAAGGTTAGCTAAAGGAACAAATGAAAAATTGAAGTGCAAGAAAATTGGGCCATGTAAGGTGTTGAGAAAAATTGCAACCAATACATATGAGATAGATTTTCCTGATGGAACATATATATCTTGATTATTTGTAATATTGCATATTTTTACCCTTATGTTAAGGAAAAACAAGCAAAAAATAATGTTGTCAAATATTCTAGAGAGTTGGATTGGAGACAACAATTCCCAAAAAAGTGCATTAAGAGGTTGAATAAGTGATTGATACTAGAAACAAGAAAATGCACAAAAATCAGTGTAAATAATATTCGGTCAAGTAGAAGGGCCGAGAAGTGGAATATGTGATGTGTTTGAGTGCATATGAAATTGATAAGCATGGAATATCTATTGAAGATCTCATGGAAGGCACATGGGGAAGCACTCCCTATTCATTTCTCTTACATAAGTTATGTGATACAAGGGCATCTAGGTGCGTGAGCAATCTACATCATCCAAAAAGACTTAGGTATAAGTTCTTTGCACAACCTTGAACATGCTAATGGAGTAGGGTAGTTGAAATAATGACTTGTAGTCTTTACATAGAAGTAAAGCCTTACACAAAGGTTTGAATGAAAACTAGGCACAAAATCGTTGGAATCTTGAGCAAAACGAAAGTTTACACAACAAAATGGAAACCATGTGCAAATGGAAGGCTTGTGTACCTATATAATATTGTATAACTTTATGTAAAGGATGGTAGTTTTTGATGTTGCACATGTTGTGGGATTTAGAAGCTTGCATGAAAATTTGATTGCTCACACAAATAAAAGATAAAACAACATGCAAGTGTCAGTTGGATTCTACATCTACACACATAGGACCATGACGGTTGAGAATGCATAACTATCAAAATGTGAGCCCTAATGGGACAATTGGAAAGGCGAGCCATTTCAACTTCTGTAACTATTTCCCATGCATATAAAAATGATGGTTGAAGTCATTGAAGGTATTTGCATCTAGATGAAGAATACACAACATCGAGTCTAAGAATAATCTGAGTTGTGAACTATGTGAGAAGAAGGAACCACTATTGGTTCACTTAGAGCCTTAGAAGCTTGCATGTCTAGAATATAAGTATTTATTGTTGATATTCCATTGGGATCATTGTCATCTTTGAATTTTATGACAATAATTAGAAAAATATTTTGTGCATGTAACTAAATTTTTTTATGTAGAGGCTCATGTCAAACAACAACACTTGCAAGTGAGAACAATCATTTACAAACAATAAATCAAAATCCATCCAATTTTTCATCTTTTCTCAAAGCCAAAATCTTGCATTTCATCATAAAAAGCTATAAATAGTTGCTTCAAAGCTTGAAAATATTTTACACCTACTCTAATCCTCTAAATAATCATGTACAAATTCTTGAACAAGTTTCAACACTTCATCTTTACTCAATCTCTCTCTATATACCACCATTCTTGCTACTAGCCCTCCTAAACTGCATTTTTAGTATAAAATACATGTTTATCTGAATTAAGCCTCACTAGTAAAATTTTTGAGGGCCCATTTAGACCAATATCAATCCTACAAAGTTTCATCTAGTAACTCCTTTCCCTTTTGTTTTTATACTCCCTTTACCGTTTTTACCAATTTTTCCCAATTAACCCTGATTTTAGACAAATCTCCATGTACAAAGCAAACCAATTTTTTTTATACGAAAGTGAAATGATATCCAGATACCAATTTAATCATTCTTTCTTTCAGATGAATTTGATGAGCTATCTCAAGGCACAAACTCCCCAGCTCCACTTTGTTGTTCTTTAGGTCTCTAATTAGGTCACACCTAGGGTTTATTGCTAAAACCTAGGGTTTTTATAAATTTCCACTATTTTAACCTTTCCAACTTCTTTAAAATCCTTTATTAGACTTATTCAAATCCTTCTTACACACTCTTTACTCTTGTACCTCCCTTCTTACCTCCTCTCCACTTTTAGTGCCCTTGAGGCTTCTTAGGGTTTCAAAAGCCTACTTAGGGTTATGAAGTTTCTTACCTTCTCCAATCTTGGAAGCATCTTGGTACTCTTAAAACAGCCTTATTTAAACTTTTACCAAAGCTCCTTTCTTCTTTTACATCATTATTCACACTAACTTGAACCTTGTAATCCTTAACTCTTATTTTTTTTGTTCTTGATTCATTGACAATCCTTAACTCTGTTTGGTTCCTTTAATTTTCTATTTCTGAGATCATCTTCCCTCTTATCTACTCATTATACATCACCTAGTCACTCCACATTAGTATTCCACCTAGACAACTCCTTGTCAATCTTATCTTGAAGCTTAATTGCTCTTCCTAGCTTTTCAACCCAGCTGTACAATTTGGTTTCATCCACTTTCAACCATCTCTGTGAACTTACTCACTATCGAGACTTCTATTGGTTCACTCTCCCTTATGTCACCTTGATGATTATCTCCTTAATTATTTGTTCACCAAGACTTCTATCAAATAAGATGGTTGTGACTATCATAAAGGATAATAAAGGCCGATTGTACACACTTTTGCAATCTATCTTAACTCTTGTTCCAAGGTCTGTATAGCTTTTAGGAATCTAAGATGACTATCTAAGTCTTGATTAACTACTCAGATCCATCAAGAATCAAATAAGACATCTTACAATTATGCATCCTTTCTCTCACAACTAGCGTAACACAGTCACACAAGGACTTAGCCAAGTTTCTTGATAAAATGACTATTATTCCCCCGTATGATCATCTTATGAATACCTAAACTCATTTGAAACCATTGATGAATCAACTTGAAGCACACTTATTAAAAATTTCTCTAAGCATCAATCAAATACCATTGTCACAACTTTGAGACAAAATATACCAGATTGAAACTCGTGATTTCTTATTAATTTACCCTTTAGCCTTCTAAAGCTTCTTGAATTAATTTCCAATGCATTATAATGGCATAAACATGTGATATTTACCTTTCTCTTTGAAATACGATTGTGAAGAGTTTTAATTCTTGCCTATACAATTTTATTTTTCTCAAAGCTAGAAGAATGAGTATCTCATACCAGAACAAAGGAATCTCAAGCTATCTTCCCTTAAGGTTCTCTTAAACAAAGTTATCAAGGCTATTCACAACTCCAACATTTCCTACTAGACCTGAGACATTTCTAACACCATCCTTTATACTTCAACAAGGGTCAAAACTACTCAACTACCTTCGAATCTGTCATGCAAAGATTGTACATCACAATATTACAATTTAAACTCAAGATAGGACTTCTAAATGTATTTTTCTCTTCCTCGGGTTGGTAATTTCAACATGGCTTTACATACTTCTTAATGTAACCCCTAGCACACAATTCTTCATTGGAGTTCATTCTAACAAGCATTTTATCTCACTCATCTAAGGTTTTTTAAATCAAGGAAGGAGTCTTACCATAGCTATACCCAGTCTCTATCAGAAAAGTGTCCTCTCATTGTAATCTCTTCTTCATGATTATATTCCATAACCTTACACTACCCTTACAGTTTCATGTACCTGCACATTCATTACCTTTTCAAAATATTCAAAAACAA
The DNA here is from genome assembly GCA_019776745.2 of Taxus chinensis. Classification (NCBI taxonomy): domain Eukaryota; kingdom Viridiplantae; phylum Streptophyta; class Pinopsida; order Cupressales; family Taxaceae; genus Taxus; species Taxus chinensis. Next base: position 222,001,171 of record CM034155.1, on the reverse strand, counting down.
TCCCATAATGCATGTTCAAATGGCAAACAATCATACACAAGATATCACCTTAAAAGCTTTATATTGATAATTCATTGACTTTTCACAGCTTCATGAGCCTCTTGGGATCTAATACAAAGATCTTCAGCTCTCCACACACTTCTTACACCTCCCTATTCATCCTCTATTTTGAATACATGATGCAGTTTCTTTACAAATGAGCAAGAATGAGTTAGTTAGGGTTGCCACACAACTAACCCTACTTTGATTAAGCTAACTCATGATGAGTTAAGGGCTAGGTGAGTCAAGAGAGTCAAACCAATGGTGGTAGAGGTATCTTAAAACTCGTATTACAACATCCATGACTTATTTACTAACTTCTAACCCTATTATTAACACCTAGACTTAAGAACTATTAACAAGAAAAATTAAATATTCAAACTTGAGGTTTTAGAGGAAAACCTCTTATTACACACAAGATGAGTCCAAATGGACTAAATACATTACAAAACATCCAAATGAACTCCTCACACACCTTGGAAACTAAAACAAAACCAAAATTGTATATCTAAAACGATGCTCCTACATCATACTCCCCAAGAGAAGAGATTTGAGCTCAATTTTGTTTTCTTTCTCTTCTTCTAGTTCTTTTTCTTTTTTGAATTTCTTCCTCTTATGTTGATCTTGAGCTTATCTTCCTTCTTCTTAGCTTTATTTTTTCTTCTCCTTGCTTTCTTGGTTCTTTGCTCGCTTGCTTTATCATCTTATTTCATAATTATTTATCTTTCTTCATCTTTGTCTTATTCTTCTTCATCATTCAATTGTTTTTGCTCATCCATGTCATGCTTTTCTTCATCTTTGACCTTCATTTCTTGGTCTATACCTACACATACAAAGCTAACAACCACCTTAGATTGCAAAAATAGAGGACAACTAGTCCTTTCCTTGTCTTCTCTCTTCACCAACTTGTCTTCATCATCCTTTTGCTGATCATCCCTTACTAAAATCATTGTATCTTGTTACAAATTTTTAGGTTTTTGGCTTGTTTCTTCCTCTTGAATCTTCATCTCACCTTTATCTTCATTATCTTCTTCATTTTCCAAGGTTTCTCTAGCATTTGCCTTGTTTTTCACCTTATATTCTCCACTAATCCAACACCACATGCTTGTAAGAGTTCTCCATGATCCTCCCATCACACCAAATGCTGCACTTTTACCCTTAACTGATCCATAGTGAGATTGTCCTTGCTCACAAACTTATTCTATTTTCTTTCCTTCATTCTTGTTCTCTATCTCTTCACTCAAGGCATCATTTTTGTCTTTTCTTCTTCATTTTGTGTACCTTCATTCACACATCCAAAGACACTATTAGATTTAAAACTTGGAGGCCTTTTAGCCCCTGGAGAAACTCCATCAATGAACTCTTTTCCTTCTTTACTCTACTGCTCCTCTTCTTCACTTTCTTGTTCTTCTTCAAGGCAAGCTAAAAAGATTGCAATCACCTCTTCTTCATTCAAATTCTGAGTTTATTCATGTACAATTTTCTTGACTACTTCTTTCTCTTGTTTCCTCATCCTCTTTTATATCTTTTTCAGCTCTCTCTCTCTTCCCTTCTTATCAAATTTCTCAGCTGCTCCTTTTGTATCTTCTCTACAAGTAGCTTTATTGGCCACTTAACACCTCTCTTCATCTCAAAACCAACTATATTTCTCTCTCTCATCTTGCTTGAAACTTCTATCAGTTATCCTAACTTGTCCATATCTTTCCTAAGCTCCGTAATCTCTTGTTCAACCCACAACTCTTGCTTTCTGGCTAACTCTATCTTCTTTTCTCTTCCTCTCTTTATCCTATCTCATCTTCTTCATAAATTTCTCTATTTATTCCATTTTGTTCTCTGCTCTGATACCAAATGATGTAGAGGCTTGATTCAAACAACAACACTCACAAGTTCGAACAATCATTTGCAAACGATAACCAAAATCCATCCAATTTTTCACCTTTTCTCAAAGCCAAAATCTTGCATTTCATCATAAAAAGCTATAAGCAGTTGCTTCAAAGCTTGAAAAAACTTTACACCTACTCTAATCCTCTAAAAAATCATGTACAAATGCTTGAACAAGTTTCAACACTTCATCTTTACTCAATCTCTCTATATACAACCATTCTTGCTACTAGCCCTCTTAAACTGCATTTTTAAGCATAAAATACACATTCATCTAAATCAAGCCTCACTGGTAAAATTTTTGAGGACCCATTCATCCCACTATCAAGCCTACAAAGTTTCATCTAGTAACTCCTTACCCTTTTTTTTTTATACTCCCTTTATCGTTTTTGCCAATTTCTCCCAATTAGCCTTGATTTTATACAAATCTCCATGTATAGAACAAACCAAATATTTTTATGCAAAAGTGAAATGATATCTGAATATGCATTTCCTCATTCTCGCTTTTAGATGAATTTGATGAGCTATCTCAAGGCACAAATTCCCCAGCTCCACTTTCCACTATTTTAAGCTTTCTAACTTCTTTAATCTCCTTAATTAGACTTATTCAAAGCCTTCTTACACATTCTTTACTCTTGTATATCCTTTCTTTCCTCCTTTCCACTTTTAGTGCCCTTAAGGATTCTTAGGGTTTCAAATACCTATTGGGTTTCAAATGGGGCTTCAAAGTTTCTTACCTTCTCCAATCTTGGTAACATCTTGGTAATCTTCTAACATCCTTATATACATTGTTCCCAAAGCTCCTTTATTATTTTACATTCTTATTCACACTAACTTCAACCTTGGTCTCATTAACCCTTGCTTTTTTTTTTGTTCTTGATTCATTGACAATCCTTAACTTTGCTTGGTTCCTTTAATTTGCTATTTCTGAAATCATCTTCCCTCTTATCTACTCATCATACATCACCTAGTCACTCCACCTACACAACTCCTTGTTCTTCTTTTCTTAAAGCTTAATTGCTCTTCCTAACTTTTCAACCCAATTGTACAGTTTAGTTTAAGAATGCATCCACTTTCAACCATCTCTGTGAACTTACTCACTATCAAGACATCTATTGGTTCACTCTCCCTTATGTCACCTTGATGATTATCTCCTTAATGATTTTCTCACCAAGACTTCTATCAACTAAGATGGTTGCGACTATCATAAAGGATAATAAAGGTTAATTGTACACACTTTTACAATCTATCTTAACTCTTGTTCCAGGGTTTGGATAGCTTTTGGGAATCCAAGATGATTGTCTAAGTCTTTATTAACTACTTAGATCCATCAAGAATAAAATAAGACATCTTGTAATTATGCATCCTTTTGCTCACAACTAGTGTAACACAATAACACAAGGACTTAGCCAAGTTTCTTTATAGAATGAATTTTATTCCCCCGTCTGATCATCTTAAGAATACCTAAACTCATTTGAAACCATTGATGAATCAACTTGAAGCACACTTATTAAAACTTTCTCTAAGCATCAATCAAAGACCATTATCACAACTCTGAGACAAAATATATCAAACTGGAACTCGTGATTTCTTGTTAATTTACCCTTTAGACATCTAAAGCTCTCTTGAATTAATTTCCAATGCATTATAATCGCATCAACATGGGATATTCACCTTTCTCTTTGAAATACGTTTGTGAAGAGTTTTAATTCTTGCCTATACAATTTTATTTTTCTCAAAGCTAGAAGAATGAGTATCTCATACCAGAACAAAGAAATCTCAAGATATCTTCCCTTAAGGTTCTCTTAAATAAAGTTATCAAAGTTATTCACAACTCCAACATTTCCTACTAGCCCTGATACATTTCTAACACCATCCTTTATACTTCAACAAGGGTCAAAACTACTCAACTACCTTCGAATCTGTCATGCAAAGATTATACATCACAATATTACAATTTAAACTCTAGATGGGATTTCTAAATGTATTTTGCTCTTCCTCAGGTTAGTAATTTCAACATGGTTTTACATACTTCTTAATGTAACCCCTAGCACACAATTCTTCATTGGAGTTCATTCTAACAAGCATTTTATCTCACTCATCTAAGGTTTTTTAAATCAAGGAAGGAGTCTTACCATAGCTATACCCAGTCTCTATCAAAAAAGTGTCTTCTCACTATAATCTCTTCTTCATGATTATATTCCATAACCTTACACTACCCTTACAGTTTCATGTACCTACACATTCATTACCTTTTCAAAATATTCCAAAACAATCTCTCAATGCATGTTCAAATGACAAACAATTATACACAAGATATCACCTTAGAAGCTTTATATTGATAACTCATTGACTTTTCACAACTTCATGAGCCTCTTGGGCTCTATTACAGAGATCTTCACCTCTCCACACACTTCTTACACCTCCCTATTCCTCCTCTAATTCGAATATATGATGTAGTTTCTTTACAAATGAGCAAGAATGAGTTAGGGTTGCCACACAACTAACCCTACTTTGATTAAGCTAACTCATGATGAGTTAAGGGCTAGGTGAGTCTAGAGAGTCAAACCAATGGTGGTAGAGGTATCTTAAAACTCGTATTACAACGTCCATGACTTATTTACTAACTTCTAACCCTATTATTAACACCTAGGCTTAAGAACTATTAACAAGAAAAAAGAAATATTCAAACTTGAGGTTTTGGAGGGAAACCTCTTATTACACACAAGATGAGTCCAAATGGACTAAATACATTACAAAACCTCCAAATGAACTCATCACACACCTAGGAAACTAAAACCAAAATTGACTATCTACAATGATGCTCCTGCATCAATTTCCTCCTTTGAAGAATTTTGTTTTGGTGTTTTCTATTGTGTATGAAAAATGCTTTGCAAGCCCACTCTAGGCATTGACACGTGGGTGTTGTGGGTTGTGCAGTCCAAGGTATTCCTTCATTGGGCCCCCTACCAATCAACTGAAAAACACATGCATCACAAATTTAATTGATGCATACCAACACACTAATGTACACTAATCCAAATACCTAGAGTCATAGAGCCCGTGTTCTATTGTAAACCAAACAACGTAACATCTAACACAAGAAAGGAAAAGCTAAATTTACTTTTATTTACAAAAATGGCAAAATGCCCTATAATAATCTCTACGTTTTTCCTAGCGTTACGTGTTTTGAAGTTCATTTTATATTGACAAAGAGAAGAAATTTCTCTTCAAATGAAGACAAAGTTGGTTGCAGTCCCTAATAAATAATACTATATGATGATTAATGTCAATGATGCCTATGATAGGGCTTGGTTTGTTAATGATCTCAACAGATATCATAAAAAATGTGTTTTGATTAGGAGAGAGGAGCTAGTAGTGATGTACCCTAAATTAAGGGGTTCATAAGATCAATTCTATACCATGTGGGATTGCCAGTTTTTCACCAACATAAGTTTTCCTTAAATTATATTTTTTTGTTGGAGTGTTTAATTGGAGGGAGAGACATATTTTGAATTGATTTAAATTAGTAAATTTGAATTACACTACACTATGATGGAAACCAATACTTAAACATGGGTGATTATGGTTGAACATAATAATAGCAAATCTTACATGTCATGATGTGATTGGGTGTTTTCATGTCAAAATTAAATAATCACTAGGTACTTTTATGACAACTATCAAGTTGTACTATGACAACTATTGGGTGTTGTGTATTCAAAACACTATGTCCACAATTGGACCATGCACAAGTATTGGTGTCTCCCCTATGACTTGTGCAAGAATTGCATGTAGACACCTAAAAATGATCCTTATGTATTTAATAGGTCATTAAATTGCATGATTGTAGTGTGTTTTTGTACTTGTCATTTGTTGGTCCAAAGTAGGTGTTATTAGTGCTTTTGTCGACTTCTAATGGTCTTGTTCTTTCTTCTTAAACCTCTCCAACTATCTTCTTCTCTCCCCTCTTTGTCCTTTCCTCTAACTCCATGCCAAGACAATGCCCACACTCCTAGGTGTGTTAGGAGCATGGCCCATGCTCCTAATCCCTTTGGCTAAATACTAGACGCATACTTCTTTTCCCTTTTTTTCAATTTAGGGCACCAATAGGGTCCTAATTTGAATTCAATTTGTTTATAAATGCTAAGCATTGTAGTTCATTTGCACAACAAAGAATAAGCACACTGAGCATTCACAGAGAATCTATTGACATTCACAAGGAATCTAGAGAGATTAAGCAATCATTAGAGCATTCAATTATTACAATACACAAATATATGCTAGAGAAATCATTAGGAGGAAGGTCACACAACACCCACTTCTAGAGTATATGCTTTCAAGTATGTATGATTATTAGTTTTTGATATTGGTATTGTCTAGGGACCTAATAAGTACACAATATTTAAAAACCCAGTTAACTCCCAACACATGCCCCCCTAATGGTTTATGCCCATCTAGGACAAGGAGGAGAACATCCGTTTTACAGGTTCACATATTTGGTATTGTTGCCCATCTGGAACAAGGAGGAGAACCCTAAACATTGTTGTTTTCCTTAAGGTTTTTGGTATTGTTGCCTATCTAGGGCAAGGAGAACATATCTGTTTTATAGGTTATCAAAGCCGCAACATATGAATTAGAGTGAAAGAACATAAGATTATACTAGGCGAATGCAATTGTCAATCCATTTCAGGCCTGTGTCTCACCTGTCAAGAGCATCTCTATGTGAGATGCTTTGTTCACTGTTTGTTTTCTAGGACGAGATTTCCATCACTTTTGGGCGTGCATTTGCACTGTCACATTTTGATGGCTATCAACTAATCTCACAAATTTCAAGATACACCTTTTCCATTAATTCTTGTATTTTGTCATCAGTTTAAAATATTTTGTCAGGGTCCCAAAATCTTGAGGGAAAGCATTATGCAGAGAGCCCTAATGCTATAAACGCATATGCAAACATGTGCTACATTGGAGGTTGGTTGTTTACATTAACATATATTAATTTGCAAAGATAGAAAAACAATAGGACATGTACATCAAATCACAATGCAAAAAAAATAGTGCACCATGTATTTGTTATAGAATTGTTACAAGAGACAACCTTGTAAGGATTTTTCTTGTCTTGGATGAACATTGAGACAACCCATACAAAGTGAATCAAAGAAATCTGAAAGCAATCATGGATGTAGAATATAATAATGTCCGCATGTGACCAAAATAGATCAATGGAACTTGAACATCAAGTTACAGGAGAATACTATAAGAAAATACTACACATAAAATAAGACATTTATCAACGTAAAAGAATGTTTGAAAAGGCGCAACCAACAGAAAATAAACTAGTATAGATATCTTAAATACATCTATCTAAAATACGCCGGGAGATATCAATCACAAGACACTATAAAAGTGTAGTATAAGTAAACCAAAAAGTAAGAATTAATAATAAATATAATATAATAAGTATTATAATAAACGTATCTTTATGAAATACATCAAAAGATATCAATTTTATATACTTCTTTAATCAGCAACTTCATTAAATTCTCTATTAATTTCCCGTTGATTTGTGGCAAATGAAATCATTTAGCTACACGGTCTCAAAAATATCTATTCAAGAAAAAAAGACCCAAACATTACTACATGACCAAGATATTACTATTTTTTTATTGATTTCTCCAAGAAAAAAGAAACAAAATTATTTAAGTGACAGTCCAATAAAAGTCAAATTTATGAATGAAACTGTCACATGACAGTCAAATGAATGTCAAGAATAAAAGTGAACAACGCGCTCCATTACAGCTTTGCTTGCCATTGTAGAATGCCTCTCAGCGTAATAATTTTAATTTAATTAAATTAAAACTTACATTGCAGAAGTTTGCATTCATTCAAGCTGATTCAAGTTTTGAAACCAAGAGGCCAATGCCAGTTTTTACATCTCAATAGTACAAATATGATTCAAGCTGATACAAGCTAGGAAACCTCTGCAACCCAAACAGTTATAAACCTCTGATACATGGACTAAACCTTAGAATTTATAGAGGACAAATGCCAGCTTTTACATCTCACCAATACAAATATGATACTCAGGACCCAAAACCTAATGTGCACCAAAAACCATATAAAGAAGAAAATCATTCCAGCTGACCTGGTTTACAGGATCCATTCAAAAGCATAAGCTACAATTCATTCTTCCTGCTCTAAGATGAAGTATCAATCTTAACAAATACATAGAAAAGAATGGAGCGGAGTAGATGAACAAATAGATATGTACAATTTTTTGTACAAAAGAGATCAGACATTCATCGATTTGTCAGGTTTAGGAGAACCAGGAGGTGAAGGGCCTGGAGGTGTAGCACCTGGAGGAGGGGCTGGCATACCAAATACTTGTGGTCGAGTGCGGATGTCCTGCCGACCCCTGGCTTTGCCTATGAAGTAACAGCACACACACATGATAATAACTAGAATAATGAATGGAATGGAAATGACCAAAGTAAATGCCATCAAGTGAAAATAGCCTTGTAATCAATAAAACTTATTTGTTATTGAAAACGACCAAAGTTCAGCCTCTGTCTCTTCTAAAACTTGTACTAATTCTTCGCGACTGTGTTTTTGAATCTTCGGCCTTATCCAACAAGATTAATTTATCTCGTCTCTTCTAAAAGTTGAATCAATGTTTCAAATCAGGCTTCCTTAGAAAATCTGATAATATTGCTAGGAGCCTTATCTGCAAGAAAAACCAGACACCATTATGATACCATCAATCAACAGCCTCTAAGATCGCCAAAAGAAAAGCCAAAAACAGCTTTACATTGGTAAAAATCCTCCCTCCTCTAAACTAACAAAAGACAACCAAAAAAGGAAAAATCCTACAAGGCTCAACAAGTTCTTGCAAGTCCTTAAGATAGATAAAATGTCAGATATTTTTTCAGGAATCCTGCACCAATAACTATCATGTTTATCCAAAATGTCAGATATTTTAGTAAATACCCGCCATTTGGGAAAAGATCTTCCTATGATAAACCTCTGTTTATTCCTATTATTTGGTTTCGGATGTTCCATGAGACCACATTTGCAACAAAAATATGGTGGTAGTCCACTTCATGGGATCTTTACTCCACTTTGTCTGCCCAGACAATTCCATCTCCTGTTAAGTGGAAGAGCTGACTATTTTATCCTCCATCTGTATCCTGACTTTTCACACACTAAACAAGCCTGGTGACCTATAAATGACCCCAAGCACGAATCATTCTAGCCCTATTAATGGTAAAGAAGTAATAGTCTCACCCCTGCATACCCTGCAAGAGAGTTTTCGCTACTGATATACTTATAACCTGCCCTACTTCAACCTGCCAATAAATGATGAAGTGGCATTTACAAACAGTGTTAAGTTTATAACTTGCTAGCTTTGTCTCTGGCATTTGTAGGGAGATAAAATAGGAATGGAGGGTAAAGAAAGTAGATATTATATATGGCAATTTGTTTTTACAAAACATCAAATTTAGAGAGCAAGGTAAACTTTTATTTAGGAGGACGAGATGTAATAAAGTGAGCAGAAATAAGTCTGTGTAACTTGGAATTTAAAGACGAATCTGTAACTTGAAACTTAATGAAAGGGAAGTCAAGGATGAAATCTGTCCTTCAAGATCTACGTGCGAAGTGAACTATGAAATGTGTAACTTGGAATTCAATGAAGGGGGAAGTAAAAGATGAAATGTGTAACATGGAATTTGATGAAGGGGGAAGTAAAAGATGAAATGTTTAACATGGAATTCGATGAAGGGGACGTAAAAGACTAAGCCTGTGAGATCTTTGAGGGGTGTAAGATATCCGTGAAGCACATTCTCAATAGTTGCAAATATGGGTCACACTCAAATGTACCCTATAATCGATAAACCATAAAGATGAAATCTTTCTTGTGAGGTGTTACAGCACATGGGCCGTAAGGCATTCTCAATAGTTGCAAATATGGGTCATGCTCAAATGTATCCCATGATCCTTGCCCCACAGCCTGGTCACACTAATATAGCAGTTCATAATCCTTGCACAACATCTACTGGAATCATGGGCTATGAAGGGGTGTACGATATCCGTGAAGCACATTCTCAATAGTTGCAAATATGGGTCACACTCAAATGTACCCTATAATCAATAAACCATAAAGATGAAATCTTTCTTGTGAGGTGTTACAAGCACATGGGCCGTAAGCCATTCTCAATAGTTGCAAATATGGGTCATGCTCAAATGTATCCCATGATCCTTGCCCCACAGCCTGGTCACACTAATATAGTTCATAATCCTTGCACCACATCTACTGGAATCATGGGCTATGAAGGGAATATAAAAGATGAGATCTTTTTCATGAGATCTTTGGGAGGTGTAAGATATCCTCGAAGCACATTCTTAAGAGCTGTTAACATTGGTCGCACTCAAATGAACCCCGTAAGGATCAGATTCATCTCATGGTGTAAGTTATCTTGGAAGCACATTGTTAACATTTGCAAACATGGGCCACACTCAAATGTACCCCATTATCCTTCCCCCACAACCCGGTCATGCAAGAATATACTTCATAATCCTCACAACGCATCAACTAGAATCATGGGTAACCCCATTGCATCAGGGGAATCTAAACTAAACCTAGGGCACAATCTTAGCATGTCCCCCATTACTATTACACCACAACCCCTTGGATCTTCATGGATGTTTTATCATTTCATGGCTGGTTTACTTCTTTATATGACCTCGGTGGTTGTATAGAGCATACCCCCTACCACTACAATTTCGAGATTACCCAATTGCCAATAGACCAAGACAAAATCTATATTCAATACACATCCCATCTCGACAACAGATCAAAGGAGGCTTTGAGTACACCTGAGTTGGCTCAATGGTGAAGAACTTGTGGTTTTGAAAGAGAGGTCAGAAGTTCAAATACTGCAAAGAGTAAGATATGTATGCCTCGTATTTGAAAAAGAGTTAGGTACCTCCTGCATACTGGGAGTACGAGGTAGTTCTTGGCATCATGGACTATTAAATATCCTCTCCTTTTCCAAAAACTAGTTTTTCTACACTTATGAACTGTGGAAACCTGAAGTCTTTAAGCTCCATAAATTTACAAAGAAATTCAACTCCCTTACAATCTCTCATCGAACAAAGGAACAACCCAAAACTACCCCTCCCACAAAACTCGAAAACCTCTTTTCTCTAAACTGAAAATTCCCAATTCAAACCTTCACTCAAGCAGCAAATCTGTCATATCCAGCTTACCTAACAACCCAAACAACTACTTTTCAGGCAAACTCAAACACACAATACTGATCCGAGCCACACACAGTGCTCTCCAACAAACCCAGCCCAAAAAATTGCTTTGCTTGCGGAGTCCTAATTGAATACAAAAACAAATACCCAATTTGCTAGATCCAATTCATATTGCCGTGTGTCCCCTAATCAAATATACCTACGAGATCTAATCAGACATACCCACAAGATTTACCATTTCAGATAAGGCAATGAAAGAAAAATAGACCGTATAAAACAAAACAGGGCAGCCTTTCAACATACCTTTAAATCCGAAAGGCTGCTGCAATAGAATTGCAGCGATGAGAACCCCACAAACTTCTGTGATAAAATCACCGAAATGAAACGGGTCTGATGTATTTAATATGGTAAGAACAAAGAGCCTTGTTTCTTGAACAGGTTTCGAAGCAAGATATAGAGCCGTTGGGCATCCAAAGCAACAGGTCGTTATGATTATTACCGGCTTTAGGCGTTTCGGTCACATGGGCGGACAACAGGCTCCAATTGGTAAAAGGGACTAATCATTAGTATTCCAGCTTATTCTCGTACATCTTAGGATCTCTTGTATGCTCTTGTGCATATGATGTGCCCTTCCATTTGTTATAATACACACACACACACTCTAGCAATTGTATATGAGTTATAAATTATGTCGTAGAGGATAACAATGTTAAGTTTCTTGGAGTGGTAATTTGTGGTGAAATGTATACTGATGTTGAATATCTATTTATTGCATTTAGTAAAATAGTCTCAATGGCTCTCGAGGATGACCATGTTTAAATGCTCCTAACGCCATTTGTCACTAATTAATAATAAACTTACAAAGAAATTTGGGTCAATGCATGGTATTGTGTCCCACACATTGTCCCAAAAACGCGAGTGGGCAATGTGGCGGGTGGGAAATTGAGGGGGTTCGCCCGAATACCCCCTTTGCTCGAACCTCGTTCATGCAAAGTGCCACTTAGCGTACGTTATTGCCATGAATGGCATGGAAAGGGGTTCGTGCGAAGGGGGCATTCCGGCGAACCACCTTCACGCGAACCCCCTGGTTGATATATTGGAGGCCGCACGAAGGATTTCACTTTTCCTCCGCCCGCCTCCTTCGTGCGAAGACTCCACAGAGCCGACCTGCAAGCCCGTGCCCACAATGAGTTGGAGCCCACAACCGACCAGCCACAGTGAGTTGGAGACCAGAAAGAGCCCACATCGAGCCCGAGCATCCTCAGCCCCTCAGGTATGTGATATTTTTTTATTTTTTAAAAAATTGGGCAAAGAAAATTGAAACCCTAGTTGAATAGCCAACTGCAATCGTTTTTTTCCTTAAATGTTGAAAACAGAACAAATTTACCCTATTAAATCTCTTGTATCATGACCAGGCTTCACAAATTTCGTTGTTCATTGGGCATCACGAGTATGTTGTGGTCTTCTTTCAATGTGCTTATTAACATGGCAATTACTATTTTTAGGAACCTAGCAGAGCAGTCCTACCTATTATAGTTGAATAGAGTGTTCATTTTGCATTGAAAGAAATGCAATTAAGCAACCAACTATCGACTGTTACCTGGAACAAAACAATCTTGATTCAAGTTAATATATATACCCACTATTTTTCTATTTTTCTTGTGGAGCCTTATACAATTAGAGCAGGCAGCAACATAAGAGTGTACTACTAGTTTTATAAAATGCCCAAAAGCTAGTTTTGCCCATTGAAAAATAAATTTGAGTAGTACTTACCCCTTTACTTAAATATCTTGTATCATGCCCAGGCTTCATAAATTTCGGTGTTCATTGTGCATCACGAGTATGTTGTGGTCTTCTTTCAATGTGCTTATTAAGTTGGCAATTATTGTTTTTAGGAACCTAGCAGAGCAGTCCTACCTATTATGGTTGAACAGAGTGTTCATTTTGCATTGAATGTTGGGAACAAAACTACATACACAATACTTACTCCTTTGCATCTCGTGTATCATGACTAGGCTTCACAAATTTTGATGTTCATTGTGCATCACGAGTATGTTGTGGTCTTCTTTCAATGCGCTTATTAAGTTGGCAATTACTATTTTTAGGAACCTAGCAAAGCAGTCCTACCTATTATAGTTGAACAGAGTGTTCATTTTGCATTGAAAGAAATGCAATTAAGCAACCAACTGTTGATTGTTACAAGGAACAGAACAATCGTGATTCAAGTTAATATATATATACCCACAATAGTCTAAAGTCATGTAAGAGTTCAATCTTGCAACTAAGAAGAACTTTTAACATCCACGAGCCCAATTGCACTTCTGTTGGAGTACTAATTTTTTTTAAAAACTGGTTACAAATTTGACTTCAATCCCCATCTACTGTAATTACCCCTTTACTTAAATCTCTTGTATCATGACTTGTTGTTCATTGGGCATCACGAGTATGTTGTGGTCTTCTTTCAATGCGCTTATTAACATGACAATTACTATTTTTAGGAACCTAGCTGAGAGCAGTCCTACCTATTAAATTTGAACAAAGTTTCATGCTATATTTTGCATTGAAAGAAATGCATTTGATCTCATTAAGCAATCTCTATGTAAGTACCGACTGTTACCTTAAAAATCAATTTGGCTTCTCTGTCAACAAGTTGCTAACTCATGCATTCTTTTGGGCTGGTGTAACATAATAGATCCAATAAGTGTCATTGATTGTTCTGTTATGCAATATTCATCAGCTCTAATTCACCATTGCATTATTTGTTCCTCGGTTTGGTGTATGTGTATAACTCAGCTTGGTATATGTGTGCTTTGCCAAAGTTGGGCTCATTTCTTGCATTCTGGACTGAGTGAGTTACTTGTTGTTCACAACCCATCTCGCCATACCATGACCCGAGCTTTCTATAGCACTATCTAAGAGTTTACTCATGTTTTGAATGCACCATCTATTTGATTCCTTGGATATGCCTCACTGGATTAAGTTCATTGATTTTTTATATATAAAATTAATGAAAATTTGTTTTTAAACTTAGCAGGGACTTATAAAATGTACAATACCATTTTCTATGATGTATCTCTTTCATGTACTTTGTCTTGAACCATGCCATTTGACCTTGATTTACTATGTGATATTTATAATGGAATAACTTAGATTTTACATTATTCATTGAAGTTTGATTTAAGCTTGATCTTTATGAGTTGTTTTAATTGTAAGTTTTAAAATAGGGTAGTTGAAGAGTCTCAAGAATCAGTTACGAATTTCATCTTATAAATATGTAAACCAATTAAGGGAAATTTTTATGCTATCTAAAATTTTGTTAGAAAGGAAGAGTAACTTGAAGCTTTGTATCCAACTTCATTTATAAAATACAATGAGATTTATAGAACCTTTTGTCTCTAAATTTATTTGGTGATGTCATTTATTGTTTTTATTATTGACTGTATTTTTTATACCTTTCACACAATCAAAAATTCCATTTTTGAATGGTAATTCTATGTTAGTGAGTTTTTATTACAAATGACAATAAGATATGCATTTTCTTATTTTCTTGATTGAATTCAATTAAGGAACAATCATTCTAGATTATTTGCATTCAAGATTGAAAATCATATTTCTATTTTCATTAAAATAGGAGAATATTTTCATTAAAAGTATTCTAAATTGAATTTTACTTTCATTTTTTTACAGTCATGGCTTCTTCTGCTCCTAATTTGTTTGAGAGGACCAAATTAGAGATTGCAAAATTGCAATCTATTCTTGAGGATCCAACTACAGTTGGGCACTATAAAGCCCATTGTGAAAAAATATTAGTTGATCTTCAAAAAATAGAAACAAACTTGAAAACATACAACCCATTTGATTTTGAGACGATAAAAAAATTTATGGATTCATTAAAATCAAGTGTCTCAGGAGATGTAGGATATAATGAGATTCATTTACGACTTTCTGATAAGGAATTCATTAAGAGGTCTTGTTGGAGTTTTTATGCAGGCAAACCGAAAAATAAGGGCATATTATGTAAGAAAATGTTCATATCCCCTTTGTGCAAGCTTGATTTATCCTAGATTTGTGGCCTCTCAAGGTCAATTTCTGAATAATGACCAATTACCATTATATTTCATACGGATGCTACATGTTGAGGTTCATCTAAACCTAAATGTGAACTATTTAGACATCCCTAGTTATTACGGGAAGGGGCATGGCCGTATTAGCCACAGGAAGCCATATCGACAGGAGGGACCTCCTGCAGTTGTTAACACACAGCAACTTGTACCGAGGCCATGACCATTCTTATCAGGCTTTCAGGATGTCACAATGCCTAGCGTTATGAGTGCACATGAGGGTGCTATCAAGGGTCTTGCAAGAATTTCTCGCAAGACCCAATTGATCTCTTATGACCATGTGGGTCAATACCTTGAGAGACACGATGCAAACATTGGAGGTGCTAGTAGCAGCAATGATGCATGTAACGAGGTATACGTTCATGCACATTTGATTTCCCCATATGACTTCGAGGTGGTTACAGATCCCACTCAGACACGTCGGCTAGGACGCATCATGGTTGTCGACCTGTTGCGTGCATATGAGGTGATTGCATGGGATTACAACATTCCACTATCAAGGATTTTAGATTTTATAGAGCAGAGCGGAAGTGTATCTTCTAGTCAGGGTACTACTATCACTGCTACAGTCGAAGCTCCTGTTCTTGGGATCGTCACACCTAATGTCCATCACATTTCTGTTCCGGTGTGTGAAAATTGAACGTTAATTTAATTAAAATTTATTTTATTTCATCATTACTTTAAAATTCATTAATATTAATATTGAACATTTACTTGTGTGTTTAGGCTTCTACTCTAGTGTGTGGTGCTTCACGGCCCACACTATTTTCCCATATGACATATACACAACTCTTGACTGAGCGCAACATGTATCTTGATGTTCCGAGCCTGAGTCAACTTGGCTCACTTTGCGAGTTATTTGTTGGTGTTGAGGTCGTGGGTGACAGTCCCATAGATTTGGAGACTCATTCCACAAAGGTATATACATGTAGAGATATATCTTTTTTTATTGTGTTTTAGAATTAATATTTAATCTAAATTGAAATGTGTGAAATTAGTGAACTTTATTCTAAAAACTTATTTATCAACTTCTTACATTTAATTTATTTTGTTTCACAGGGATCTACGGGACAAAGATCTACACATAGTGTAGATACTCCCAACATTTTCTTAGAGATAGATACTAAGGTAATCAATTGTACATATTTGTTATATGATGTATTCAATTAATCAAGAAATTGTTGTAGAATTTTGCTTATAAATTTTAATATACTGTATGTTATATATAGTTTCTGATGTGTATATTTCTTTTTATTAACATGCAAGGTGCAACAGAGCCTAGTGAGGGGTCTGGTACTCAACCTACTGCACAGAGAAGACTTCAAATATATATGTTGTACGAGTGTTTTCTTCATGTACATGTATATATCTATGTGTTAACACAATATTTTAAACATTTTTATATATACTCATTAGACCTAATTTTTATATTTTGATATATGACTTAGACACATGTGTATATATATTCATCAGACCTGTTGTGTGTGTGTGTGTGTGTGTGTATATGTAATGTAGCATAAAATTACAAAAGAAGAATCATTTAGTTCGTAATATAAGTAGAAAATGATAGAATTCCCTCTAAATGTGTTATTTCATTTTTTTGGCACATTGATGCTCACAAAAATATGTCTACTACATGGGGAACTTCAATGTTATAATACTTTATCCTGCATATTTGAATTGGCATTATTCCTATATGGATTATTCTCTATAATAATTGCTCTTGTAAACAACTACAATTGGCTTTCATTATCAATACATAAATTATAATAGCTTAAGGAATTTTTTGTATTTACCACTACTATTTGGGTTATATTACTTCCTCAAGGTATTAAGGATGATTTTTTAGATTGGATATGATTGTCAAGGATCCATGGTTTTGTATATTACTTGTGTTATTGAAGTTGTTCATTGGCATACACAATGTGTTGATTTTTCCTATAACTAGATATCTTAACTATTGTAGTATTTTCCATCTTGTAATTGTACTAAACAGAGTTATACCCTCAAGTGATAGGATGATTATGAATAATGTATGGAAGATTATTTAGATGTTATGTATTAAATAGATGTTTCTCACATACCAAAATATAGTTTTGCTCATGTTCATGGATGTGTTGGATTTCAATATTTTACTTATATTCGTGTACAATGTTTTTGGTTGTTTAATGTGACTCTTGAGGGGTAAAATATGACCTGAGAAAAGTATCTATTCATGTTGGGGAGTTGATTAATCATTTTGATATTGAGAGGGATTTTCTAGCATTTATTACTTGTATGTCAATTGCATCTAATATGATAAGGGTTGGGATGCATATATACATCACTTAATTTAATAGACCATTTTCATCCCTTAGAAGAGAATCCATATCCTAAGTGTCATTATCTATTTTATTAAAGAATGAGGGACATCAACGATTAATACTCCCTTTACTAATGGATGTCTTGCAACTATCGAGAGAGGATAATTTTCACATTCTAAAATTTTTCTATTAATATGTAGGTGTATCATTTTGGAAGATAAACTAGTTGAAGTTTAGAAGTAAATAATCACAATAATATGTCTTTCAATACATGACTTCAAGAAGGAAAATGATTAGTATAATATCAACATCTTGGACAAATTAATTCAGCCAATTTTATGAAGTAGTTGACGTATTCATACCTTATTTTGGCATACATTATATCAATAAATAAATGGAGGTTATGAATGATAAATTCATACCAGTATAGCAAAACATAATCATTAAAAGAAAAACATGTTTACTTGAATCATCAAGTATTGAGGACAAAGGATTGCTTTAATGAATTGTAGACGAAATAGCCTAAGAAAGAGGTGAAATTCATCAAACTAGGTTTGATCCCTTTGAAACAAAATTTCACGAAGTGATTTTTAGGATAACAACAATTCATAAGCCTTCACATCCTCAAAATATCCAAAAAAAAAGTTGTTTTTCACTTTGCTTATTCTCCAATGGATTTATAATGTTTCATCAAGAATAAATTTCCAAGCCTCAGTAACAAATCTAGGAAAACATTTAGGTTAAACCTATGATACGAAGCCTCATATATGTGTCATGTTCAACATTATTAATGGGTTGTTGATTAAAATTTTGGTTAGTTAGTATAAACATAGGAATTACATTAAGATATAGGTAATATTGTTTTACTGAAACAAATTTGCATTGTAAAATCCTCATCATTAAAACGTATTATTCCTCTCAGAAGAGGTCCATTCTATTGATGAGTATATAAAATGTGTAAATTGATTTTCATCACCATGCTCTGTACAAAAGGGTATGAAATGCATTTCAATAACATAAAGTGGCATTATTTATGCATAGAAAATCTGATGGAAGGTGATAATTTTCTTCCTTGAACTACATATTTAATTTTAAAAGAGTTTCACTCTTATGACTAAGTTTTGAAGGAAAGTACACTTAGAGAAGTGACAAGTTTGAGTTACATCCAATGGAGAAATGAAACATTGTGTTTCCAACCCTAAAATAATGAGTAGGAAAAAACATAAAGTCGCTTTAGACCAAATAAAGGGAAATGAATATCATAAATTATTTCCTTTGGAAAAATGGTAATGATGTCATTTTACATGTACACAATATCTAAAAACACCATCAATACAAGACATGTTAGCTAAACCTAGCATCAAGTTTTTTGAACTCATTTGTTATATATATGTAGTTCAAGTATCCAAATCCTTCATGATAATTTTTTCTCAATGAGTCAAGATGAGAAATTAGTATGTCCTTTAAGAATACTCAAATCCATAAAACAAATAGAAGTGTGAGCTATGATCAACACCACCTTAGGAAATCACCACCTCTATATTATGTAAATATCTTATCAAAACATTATGAAAAGAAAACTCCACATTCTTTTCATTTATAGAATGTGACTAAAAACATTGATATATGGAAAGAATATAAATGGTAATATGTGAAGTTATATTATGAGTTAGTGAAGTGAAATACTCATGTGAAAAATAAATATGTATGACAAAGTTCTTGCAAATAAATATTTAGAAAAAATATTCCATTCAGAAGACATCAATATATAATATTATAGGTCCTTTATATTAAGTGTAGTAATAAGAATCCAATACATATATAATCATAACCCCATCTAGTTAAGTATAATACCAAGTGGCTTAGCTCGTTGTTTAATCATCTCTGCAAATTTTTTTTCATGATATTCTACATCTAGTCTCCATTTTTTATGTGTTGACCACTTTTAGTCTTCACCTGATGAAATTATAACCCTGTAGAAATATGTGATGGCTGTAATGATACAACTTTTTGTCGGGTTTATGATCAAAAAAGTTAATCCCACTTTGGAAAATCTTTCACTTGTGTAAATATGTTCCCTGCACTATAACTGAGCAAGTATAAAATGTTGTCTCCTCACTTGTTATTTCACATGTTAGCTTTGTTCTCTCTTCTTTGCAACATCAATAAGTAGTACTCCACTTTCTCAATATTGTCTTAATCAACAATGAGTACAAATACATCACCTACAATAAAATGCAAAGAATTATTTAATGATTCATATACTATAAATTATGAATATAAATTTAACATGATCAAATTATACAATTATTTTAAATAAAACACACCTTGTTTAACCAATCCAGATATGTGGTCAATCAGGTGTGGGAACATATTCAAAAATAATCATGATCTGATCCATATGTGTCATCCACAACTAAAGGAACTGGCTTCCACTCACCTACATACTCATTTTTTTGACTATTGCACACAGAAAATATTCAAAACTTCATCATATGTGTCATACATACTATTTTCCACTCATAATACCAAGTTTTTAGCATTGTTCAATGACCTATGATTTTTTCATGATCATTCATAACAAAAAGAGTAATCTCTTGTACATATTGTCCAGTTATTACTATCCACAATTATCACAGAGTGCAAAGACCTAGAATTAGGAATCCTTTCACATCCATGCTTTTTCCTTCAATCAACACCTGATTAATCATGTACAAAATCAATAAAGTTTAAAACGAACATCAAAATTAAGAAAAAAAAATTGTAACTTGTAACTTGTAATCAATTTTACATCAAGATACATATGTTTTAAATGCACATACCTGTTATCTCCCAAAACACTCTATGTGGGGTTGAATCCTGTGAGGTTGAAGCCTGAACTATAAAATGTTTTTTACACCATTCAACAATGGTGTGGACATCAAACAATCGATCTCCATCATAATAAAAGTTTTGTTTCTTTAGAGAATGTTTGATGCATGCACCCACACCATCGTGTTCTCCCTTCCCATGACCACTCTAAAAAAAACTCCATAAATGAGGTATTTTTTGATGACGATGATAATGACTGAGTGCAAAGAAAGGGTGAGAGGATTTGAATTGTGATGCGCAACCATCCAACCAAAAAAATGTTGATCTATTTGTACTCCTCACTGATGAAGATATTGAAAGAACAAACCAAAAAAATGTTGCACAAAGTGGGTGTCATGTTCCTTTTCATCACTTATATAGAAGTGATACTCCTTCTTGATCACTCGATTCACTTTTGTACTTTCAACCCCATCCAAATTTAATTGTGCATGCCTATAAAATACTTGAACCATGATAGTAACCTAGTTAGTATGATAATATTGTGTTTGAATCTCTTTTTGATGAGAAAATGAGTAATTCTTAGCAAAATCAACCACAAAGAATATGGAACCAATAGGGAATGTGTCTCTATTAGTCTTGAATTGTGTAGCCTGCCACTTTGCATAGTGGGAATGTTTGATGTATGGACTAATCAAACTTCGGAAACTTTGCATGAATGCAACAATGGGGATTTCCTCTTCTACCAAATCCAACCTGGTTGCATTCTTTCCAAGTCGTGTTGAATATTTTATGTATTTGAACCTACAAAATCAATACATAATGGAAAAATTGTTATATTCATTTGCAGTAAACATAAAAAACTAATCATAAAAATTTAAAAATAATTATATATTTTCTTTATTTATTAATCACCTCTTGCAAGTCACCATTTGAATTGTGTCCAAGTCTTCATTTGTTTCTAGAAATAATTTCAAGTCCCCACACTTGTCACAAACACCTTTGATGCAAGCCATGTGATCGTCAACATGATCATCATATATTGTGCAAAGAATAGAAGCTATGAATTCACTCACATGTGTAGGGGGCATTTTCTAGACCATTTTATGCTTCTCGTAACTTTCTATACACCTGAAAAAACATAGATTTTGAAATACATAAATTAAATCACATCTCATAAAACAAAATTTAATCAAATTTCTAATAAGCCTATAAATGAAAGCACACCTCAATGTATATGTAATATAATTTTTCATGTACCTGATAGTGATAATCAAACTCAACATGATAGCAACAACAACATGTTTCAAGGACTTTATCAACTCACACATACCAAGGCTTAAAATTCTCAAACATTCATTGTCCAATCTTAACATCTGGATGTTCTTCTGTAAACTTGATGTACATCTCATGTTGAGTTATTTCAAGCCAATGTTTTATATGTTCATCATAGTTATTACGAGCTATCATGTGTTTTAAAACATCCCTCACATTTGGAGAAGGAAAGTCCTCTTAGTCCAAAAATCAGAAACTATCTTCACAATATTATCCTCAATTTTATCAGAACGTGGATTTCTACACATTAGGGCCCAATTTTCTTCCACAGTACAATTATCCAATGTCTTCCTCCTCTTTGCATACCTATGACCGTCTTTCTAGATACACCCAATACCTTAGCAGTAGTGGTAACATGACGATTCTTTTTCGTATCTTCACTTACAACTGAAGTTAATATTGCTCTACAAGAAATACTCTTATCAACAGACCTAGTTTTTATACCCAAAGAACTTATTCCTTTAAACACATTCACAACAAATTATTCTTCCATACGTTTTGACTTTTCCCATCCAAAATCCACACCCAAAAATTCTAATGTTTCCTTCATATCAACATGATTCAAGAATGTAACCAACAAATGTGCTCTAGCAACTGTAGTCAAATTAACAAATTCACCATATATTATCTCTACACTTTTTGTTTTTTTCTTTCGTGATAGTGGTTCTTGTTGGGAAAATTATTTTAATTTTTTGAAATCCATCTTCACCAAGTGTTTCACATTTTTCTTGGGAAGTAATTCCATAACTTTTGTTATCACTTCAGCATACTATTGTGCATCATGATCTGTGTCCATAAACAAAATTTGCAAAAAAATTAACATACACATGTGATTACACCATTCATGAATGATTTAAAATATATATAAGAGCTTGTTTAGGAACATGAATATAAAATATTTTAAGTTGATAAATAGTACTATCTAGAAGATAAACTACTCTTCTAATTCATCAATTCCTCCTGGATATGAGTACAAAAATGATTTTTATACTCTTTGTTTACCTAACCTTGATAGGATTTACTAAAGAAAAATAATTTTTAGATTAATTACATGCCTTTAAACATAATTTTTAAGGGAAATACATACACTTTGAGTAATATGAATAAATTTCCATTTACTACATACACATCTCCTAACAAGCCTACCACACCTTTAGGCCATATAATAATTGGTAATAATCAACCTCATTTTAAGATAAATTCACCACAACAAGCTACTTCCATTCAACCATCTCATATTCTGATTCACCAATTTGATATATATAAATGCAACCAAACCAATTTATCACTAAAAACAATTTAAAAAGAAGAAAAATAACAAAATCAAACATGATAGCCATTGAATGAAATAGATTGATGTAAATTCCATGTATTTGTGACATGTTGGAGAACACATAGAATATAGTGAAGAGCATCCTAAAATATCATGAAGTAGTGAGATTATAAAGAAAACATGTGTTCATAGAATCAAGTTGTGACTATTTTAGCCAATTAAAAGTATCTAAGTTATTGAAGGAGTGATGCCTATCTATTTGTACATTCCTTATGAGTTAGAAAGCTAAGCTAGGATAACTCTTAGGATTAAAATTATATTATAAGATATTTACATAGAGCTCGTATCATAAGACTTCACCAACTGAGAGGACATAAGACTTTGAACAATCTTGTTTAGAGGGTGAGAGGGTAGGGATTATTTTTGAGAGGACATGTCTTTGCTTCCACAACTGAAGTAGGAGGAGGATTATTCTTGAGAGTTCTAAACAAGATTGTTTTAATAGAGCTCAAGTTTCCCTTATCGATCTAGTTTTCTTGGACCCAGACGTAGTATTGATGTTTATAGGGAATGGGTCAATTGAAAATGTAAATCTAAAGGCCATGTATAAATTGCAGATGGCAAAGGGGTAATTTATACTATCCTTTTCTAAAAGGGAGGATTATGTGAGCACTCTAGAAATTGGGAGGTCCCTTGTTTATGGAAAAAATAAGGCTTATATCTTAAAGAAATAGAAATATGGTTTTAACCCCATTCACACAATCATAAAGGAAATACATAGTTGGGTTAGGCTTCTAGGTCGACCCTTTTGAGGTTGGAGAGTTTGGTAACATGGAAAACCAAGATTAGAAACAACACTAGGGAGGTGAATCTATAGAGGAGGAGGAAGACCCTATTATAAATATTGAGTTGTAGAGAAAGTATTATTATGTATAAGTTGATCTTTATTTTAGCCTGTATTTAACATGAACCTATTTTAGTCCCAAGAATTGTACCTCGACTACATTCCTTAGATATAAAATATCATATTTGAGTTAATTTATCTATAGAAACATATCTTAAATGTTTGATTTAAATTCCTTTTGTAAAATTATACATAATTAAGAATCATCAACAATAACTAGGTATGAACTTTCTTTGATCGATAGTATGAATCTGGTGATAGGTATTATAGCCATAACAAGATCAAGGAAGATTGACATTGTAAAATTGGTCCATGAATAAAGGATGAATGAGTGATCTATAAGATGAGGCGTAGGAGGGTATTTTGAATGATTATACATTAAAAACGTATCCAAACATGATACAAGCATTAATAAAAGTGAAATTTCTACTAAATTATGTACACGGTCAGTAAACACAAATAATAGAATTATATTAATATTTGATATTGATTTGAAAAGGTTAGTGGTTTGGTTTGTGGAATCCTTGTTCCACCTAGATGTATTACCTCTTTGAAGAGGCATCAAACTCACATAGTTCATTACCTATTTGAGGTGCAATAGTTGGGATGTAACTACATAAATGTAAGGAGAAGTTTGATACTTAAAACTTGATACTTCATTATGCTTTCTCTAATTTATCATGATATGCTCTTCACTTGTAAATTGGAAAATTTTCTCTTGATTAAGTGTGCTTCATACTTTATAGGTGATTTTATTAATTCTATATCTTATTATATTTTAGGAAAAATTTTACTTTTTATTTAGCTCGATGAAGACAATTTAGTTTCTTATATTTCTATCATATTTCCAATTAGTTGACAAGTTACCTATGAAGTGAATGAATGAATTAGTTTTTAAGTTATAGATCAGAAACATGGAAGATCAAGATCAAGATAAGAAGTATGAAGGAGAGGGAAACAATGACCCTAGATGGAGTCACATTCTATAGCTCGACACAAAATGAAACTCAAACCCTGACTATAGAGATATAGATGGGAGGAATACAAAGGTTCTTGTTTTTTGGGAACGACCCAATTATGAGGATTAAGTTAGAAAGGTGTTGGTGGGTACTGAAACAGAGCCTCTCTAAGAGGTGAGAGAGGATGTTGAAGAATGGAAGTTGATGTTAAATAGAAACCCTAGATTTAACTAAGAGACCAATTCAACCATGTGCTAGAGTAACAAGCAATACAAAAACAAAGTAGATGGCTAGATCCAGATCTAAATACTATTGAGTGGTTGCAATATTTTTTTACCATGTTTTATATTTAGGGAGATTAGCTGATGTTTTGTTGATATTTCAACAATTAGTGTTTTGTTGAATGATGTTTCTGTGTGGAGCCTTTTTTGGTATGGTTGGTTCTTAGGTTGTTTTTGTTAGAGCCTTTTATTTTCACATATTTTTTCTATTATTTTAGGTTATGGGATCCTATCAAAACCCTTACCTTTACCCAATCTAAAAAACATATTATCATATTTACCCTAGAAAGAAAAATAAAATTACGATCTATCAAGGGTTTCAAGTATGTATGTACCAATTTTTGCAGCCTTGTCTTTCTCTATTTGTGCCTTCTCTCTCTCTCTCTCTCTCTATTTGTGCCTTCCTACGAACTGATCTTCTAGCATTCTTCTCTGTTTTTTGTTCCTCGGTATATTTTTGTTTCTCATTCTTCTGATTTCCCATGATTCCTCCACTTCAATAATTTTCACCTGCACACACAAATTGAGCTAGATCTGAATTTCTAAGAGTAAATTCAATAGAAAACTATACACATGCAACTCTTATTATATAGAAATCTCAATAGAAATTAGGTTATTTTTAATTTCACTTTTTTATAACTTTAAAACAACTTTTCTAATTTTAAAACAATTTAAATCTAATATACAATTATTTAATTTTGTAATATATTTTTAAATAAAATAACTATATGTTTTAAAGTTAATTTTATTATATATAAATAATAAAAATTGTTTTTTTATTATTAAGTTTTTAAAAAATATAAAAAACATATTATATATTTTTGATCAAAAATAATTTGAACCTTGAACCTAAAAACTATAATTACTTTAAAACCATAGTTTTATAGATTTCCGAAAAATAAAAACACCGAATTTGTAAAAAATGTATAGGTGGCTAAATTCGTAAAACATTAAAAAAATATAAAACTATATTGATCAATTTTTAAAAAAAAAATATATAGTTTTAAAAATAGAATTTGTAACACTAAAAAAACAAAAAACATTAAAAAACTATAGAATTTGGAAGGAAAATTACAACACCGTTTGGAAGGAAAATGGGGTGGTGTTGGGCTGGCAGGTTGGCGGGTTAAGGGGGGTTCGGGCGAACCCCCTTCGGGTGAACCCCCCTATGTGGCACCTATGTGGCATCTATTTGGCACATTTTTGCGCCAAATCCATTTGGAGGATGATTGTTTGCCAAAATGTGTCACTTAGGTGCCACGTAATTAGGGTTAACTAATTAGTAAAATTACAAAATTTTAACACAAAATACATTTTTATTAGCTTTCTAAAAATATAGTTTTCATTTTTTTAAAATTTGTTTTACTATTTATTTTTTATTTTTTGCTAACATATAGTATTTTACGACAATCAATAGTACAAAGTCAACCCAATTTGAAAAATAGTAAAATATATCAAAAAAAATTTTTTTTAATAAATGTACTATTTGTTGAAGTCTTCTTCGTAGCTATGAAAAAAAAAATCAATTTCGATATAAATCTTAAAATTTATTGGCATAGACATATGTACGCCATTTATTTGAAAATATCTTCACTAAATAATTAATATATATATATATATATAAATATAAAAATTATCAAAAAATACAAAAAAATTGATCATGACCTCGATATTCAAATCTAGAACATATATCTAAAATTTCATGGTGAAAAAATAAGTTTTCATTTAAAAACACCACCGGGGGACAGTCATTCCTCTTTTATAAAATAAGAAACAACGTATGAATAAAATTAAGAAAAAGACCATATTTTTTTCTAAAAACAAAATTTAAAATGTACATGTATTCTACACTCTAAACACAACATTTCGTTAGTTTGTGGAATTTCATGAATGTGTACGGTTTTGTGGCTATTACCTTTAGAAAATCAATGAAACTAAAAATTCATGTTTATAAAGGTACTTTAACATTGTGTTTTTCAAGACTTTGCTAATTCCATTACCTGTAGAGATGACTCTAGATATAGTTTAATGAATTTTATGTATTCCAATTTCAATCCTACAAACATTTCCTAACCAATAAAACCATCAAGTACTAAGATTTATATATTAAAAATTACTTTCCACCAATTAAGACTTCAACAAGTGTGTCCTCTTCTATATTGAAAAAATGGATAATTTCACTAAACGAATATCCTAATATAATTTACTTGAAAGTAGAAGGAAGATAATTTATGTTCAACAAAAATTTTACACAAAACCCATTATTGGCCAATTCAAAGTTTGAGAATGAATAATCCAAACAGAACAATCATCTTGAACTTTAATAAAGGAGAGTAGAATATATAATAAGATGATTAATTAAATGCAAAAAATATATATGTAATGTATGATAAGAATAAGAAGTGAGAAACACCCTCTAGAAACGGGTCATTGAGTAATCCATTAGAAAGACCTAGCTCGATTCCTAGCATTGAGGATGCTTTTGAAGAGTCTTTTGATAATGAATTTAATGGACAGATAAATGGGCAATCACAACCTATGGATTTTGATGTAGTACAAAAAGGTGCCACAAAGAAAGAAGAATCTAAGAAGCTATCAAGTTGGGCTAGTGGGGAACTTTGTCGATGCATAGAAGGAAAAAAGGCTACTGATATTAGGCTTGCAGCAATTTCTGTAGGCATCGTTGTGCGAGGAGGATTGGGAAAGCACAAAATTAGAGGAAACCAGATCCATTTCGAGGGTTGAGTGATCTGGGGCTAAATGTTTTTGGCCTTGCTTGTCCAACACATAGAATTTAGTTAATCCTTATTGTAGGTCATTGGCCATTATTTCAAGACTTTGATTGAGTTAATCCTTGTGAACCTTCATAATTTTATATAGGAAGGTTTATATTCAATGGGAAATGCATCAGACATGCAAAACCTTGAATTTTCTATCATTTACCTCTTGTCAACAATTTACAGACCCGAGTTTAGTGGTAATTGGACAATAAAAGATGATTTCACTATGCATTTGGGTTGCCCTATTTTGTTTTCTATTTTCTACAAGCGTTGAAAAATAGAGTGTATTTTTCAATGCATTGAAAAACAAACTCTATTTTTGAACGTTTGGAGGAAAAATATAATCTGTTGTTCAAATGCTTGGAGGATTACGTTGGTAACTGCATAATCCATATCCACGCAGGAACGAGGAGAAAATGGATATATTTTGAATTTTAAACAGAATAAAACAAACCTGGTTATGTTGAACTCTGCAAACCACCTTTCTTTCACATAAATGACATTCTCCAACACCTTTGACGATAATGAACTATTCACAGTCTAACTCAGAACAAGCGGTTTTTGCCACAACAAGCACAGTGAAAGTGAAAAAAACAAGCGAACTGGTTTGAGTTTTAAAAGGAGGAATGGAGCGCACCAAATATCATTAATTAAAAGGAGGAGGGGGATTTTTGACAGCTGTATGTAACATTAATGTTTGTTGCACATCAGTCTGTAACATTAATATTCGTGGGGACACATCGTCAGTACATAGGTGGATTTGACGATGATAGTGTTGAAAAGTCTTTGAATTTCCAGTGCCATAAAAATTGTGCCACGTCATGCCTAGTATGATACAAAATGGGGGCATGTGTTATGTTATCATGGGTGCTAATATGGGGCATACATACATGGAAGTGCATTCTATCAGGAGAATAGCCTTCGTCGGTTTATGGGAAGAAGAGTGCACAAGATCATTGAAAGAGTTATGGGTATCCCATGTGAAACTCAACTCTCCAACAACCACATTTGATTTTTTTGAAGCATTAGAAGTAGAAAGGGTGTTAGGTATGTAATTTGTCGAGGTAACATTTTTCTGAAAGATCTTGGAATGCATAGATTTCAATTGAACAATGTTCAATTTCTTAGATAAGACAAAGAATTGAATGGAGAGTTACAAATAAAAACATGGATATTAAATCATTGCATGTCTCACACCTATTCCATTGCTCAATTTGTTCCTGCAAAACAAAAAAAATTATTTGCACTACACATTTTTCTCTCCATCTCGTTTGTATTATTCATGTGATTTCAATTTGTGCTCAAAGGGGTCAAAATTACAAATGCGGAAAATCCAATAGGTACCAAGTTTGAACCCAACTGCAATGCTTCTTTCTTGTTGCACTTTGTAAGCACCCTTTTCATTTTTAAGCTTGAGTAATTGCAAGAAATAAGGATATGTGCAACCAACCATCTTTGATTAAAACTTTTGAATCTTCACCCCAATGGACAGAGGAATGTGACAACATGGTATTGGGTGGACATGAGCCTCCTCCACACTTAATTCACAGAATCAATGGAACATATGATAAGCAAACTGTGAAACTTGATGACAACGGAAATGATGATGTCGTGTTGAGTTTGAATGGACTCCACACTTTTAAAATCCAACATCCTCCAAACTATGACAACGTGGTCCCACAAATTCAAATACCACAGTCATTGTTCCTTGCTTGTAGCAAAGAAGGAAATGACACCCATGTCCTTCATCTATGAGTGTTTTCTATACTTTGAGTGGCAGAAAGGACAACCATGATCAGCATGCACCAAGATTTTATAAGTGGCAGCAACACGGTGACTTCCATAAAATGGGCTTCACTATTTTTCCTATTATTATTTTTTTGGCATAAAGGCTTTCAGTTGGATGACATTTAATTTGTTAGATAACATGAAGAAATTAAATATAATTTACAAATACATTGTGAGAATTAAATACCTACATGTCCCACACCTATCCCATGGCTCAAATCACCCATACCTAAAAAATATTCCTATCTTTGCTCCACTTTATCGTCTCTATCTCGCTTACATTATTCACATGAGTTCAAGTTATGCTTAAAAGGTGACAAAATTTAAAAGGGGGGAAAACCCAATAATTTTAAGGTTCAAAACCCAACCACATTGCTTGCTTTTTGTAGCACTTTGTAGGCCCCCTATTTAGTTTTAAGATTGAGTAACTGCATGGAAGCAGACAATCCACAAATAATCATTGATCATTGAGCCCCTCTAACATTTGATGATATGAGTGACACTTCTTTTGATCGCACTTTTTAACAATTTCAACGACATTTATTGGATGTTGTATAATTTGGTAAGTAAAACGAAGACATGAATATAAAGTTGAAAATAAAATGATGATAATTTTATATGTACATGACATGCGCCTATTCCACGGCTCACATTATTCCTGCGCAAATAATATATGCTCCATTTTACAATTTTGATCTCATTTGAAATATTTTTACTATATATATACTCCCTATAATATTTATATGTAGAGTTTATGAGACCACTAGTTGAAAAGGATTTTAATAAAAGACTACCAACTCCACATATTTTAGGTAGCTTCCTTCAATGAAGTGAAGCATAAATCAGATTTTCTTTTGCTTTATGCCATTAGAAAACCTAATACCTACCCACATTTCATATGTAAAAAGAAACCACCTTGACATTTCTAAATCAAAACGGGGATAATAAATTAAAAATCCCACATTCCCTTTCTCTATTCATGTGTTAAACGTGAGAGATCTTATCTTTTCATAGGCCATGGCCCATGGGTATGCTAACCAGGGTTTTGGTATTGAACTTACGCTTTCTAATGGCATTTTCTAAAAAGCACTTTAGGTCCTTCGAAAACCCAATTTGTGAATACATTCAACAATGTATTCCACATGATTGCACCTCTTCTAGGAATTCTTCTCAATGGTTTGAATGCATTTTGTTTGAAATATTATGTTTACAATAATGCAATGCAAAGATTATAAATCATAAATTTGTTTTATCAGGCTACAACAAAGTTATTACTCCTCCATTTTAAAGCCCCCATTTTGGTGATACTGGTTACATTATGGTAGAATAAGAAAAGGAAAATAAAATTATTTGGGTCAAATTTCTTTTTTCCCTCCTTAATAAATTGTTCCCTGTGTTTCTCCTACGTGCCACCACATTTTATTACTGCTAAGCTCAACCACAAAAGACAAAGGAAAAGAAAATTTGGTACCAAGGAACGAATTTTTTTTCGTAAACCCTTCCCCATAACACGAGATGACAGAAATTGACTGGGCATGTGGATGAAAAGGTCAGTAATGAAAAAATAAAATAAAACAAGATGGTCAAAAGACATGGGTTAATTATTACTTTCTTCACTCAAAATTCTTCTAAATGGTAGTATGAGACAGGGACTAATTAATGTCTAAAGTGCATGATTTTGTGTCTACAAAATGCGGCCCTACAAATATGAGTCAAATACATTAATGGTGGTGGGAAAAATATGGGTGCCATAACAATGTATTAACCCTGACACAAATAATGCCTAAAAAGAATTAAATAAACATAAAAATATATTATATCGTTTATACGATGTTTTGCGCAGTGTCAAAAGGGAAGGGTGATTCTACCAGGGTAAACACCTTCAGCGTAATAACTTAAAACAATACATTATACAATTGCATAATGTTAAAAGGAGGTTTCATTACCCAAAATAATCTCATATATCAAGTTAATAAGACTACAGTTCACAAAATCATTTATAAAACAAGACAAGTTTTTGATAACGCTTAACTATCATTATTAACTTATTTTCCTCAACTCCCAATTGCTAGTTCAATAGCCTTCATAACCCAATTTTTTTAAAAGTAAAAGATATGAAATCTTAGAGCTCGTTTCCTATATATTAAGAGCTTAATTTCCCAAATCAAGCTTGAACAATATATCTTTATAGTAAGGTTAACAAAATGAGAATGTGCCATTTGAAGCACCTTTACAAACACAAGTTGTAAAGCAATATGAGAATAATATGACTCTCATTCTCATTTTTATTTTCACTAAGATATTGAACAAGTAGGAAATTCATTTGACAAACTATTTTTCCTTGATCTTTTCCACTGTCATGCCTAAGAATATGGAAATGTATAATATCCTTTGAATTTACTTCATTCCACAAAACACGAGTTTTTCAACCTTTATAACATAGATGAATCTGTAAACAACTAATTAGAGAAAGATAAATAGCCAAACCTGACAAATTTAGTAAGATCACCATACTAGGTTTCCTATCAACACCATTTATTCCTCCAAAAATCAAGGTTTTATTTCATTTTCCTTTCGCAATACCATTTTCAGTGCCAAAAATACAACCAAAGTATTTTACTAATTTTCATTGCAATGCCATACACTTGTATAAATCACTTTTTAAAGGAAACAAAGAGAGATAAAAAAGAAACTTCATTTAATTCTATTAATTTTTGCAAACACAATTTCCAGTATAGTTTTGTTCACATATATATTGGAATACAACCATACAAAAAAGAAGCATACTTTTCCACTTGCATTACAATGCTCTCAAACACTCGCAATAACAAAACTTTACAAGGTCTCCAAATGGCTCAAGGGCATAAGTTGCACGAAAACCCAATATCAACTTTTATACATAACTTCATTCAACTTCAATACTCTTCACCACAACACTCTCATATCAAACAAAAGGAGGAATCCGGTGACACTTACCGCTCAACCATGCAATGGGGGAATGATCACATCCTCATTGCCCAACAAAATCCCTAACTCACATAGGGGTCAAGAACCAACAACCATGCTTCAGAATGAACACAACACCCAAATCACACACAACCATACAAACCAAGTTCACAACAATCAATTAAGCAAAGGGGAAAAACAACCATGTATGCCAACCACGCAAATAAATCAATACACACAATCAAACCACCATGGTTTGAAATGGGGAAGGAAGTACCACCCTATACCACTTATTTCTCCACTAGGAGAGGGTAGATAGCCCTTGGTTCCTCCGAAAAAAATAAAAACAAAATGTGGATTCACACTTATACCTCTCATGCCCACACCCACTTATAGCTCTACTAAGACCGATTGCGCCCCCCCCCCCCCCCCCCCTTGGTTCTTCCTAAACAATACCTAAAGAGAGAACATATCCCTCACTTCAAATGCTACTTTTCCCTCTAGTGATAAATCACTTTCCCCCACACACAACACCACTTGCATGCCCACAGTGGAAACATGCAAGCTTCAACACAACACTTATTCAACAAACTAGCACGTACCCAAGTGGGTAATAAAAAATCATGATTTTGAAATTAGTTCAAGGAATAGAATTTACGTCACAAATATAAAATCAAACAGATAAGGCATACCTAATAGATAATTATCCCAAGATAATCTTCAAGAAAACATTTCAAGCACTCCAACAATCCAACAAGACTTTCAAGCAATCATCAAAGTGACATCACCTCCCTAAGACCAAGTGAGCTACCCAAAACAAAACACAAGACTCCAATTTATAGAAAAACTCAAAGTGGAAGGGCCCTTAGGATCATGTCATGTGACATACTTCATCCCCAAAATAACTCCAATCCTAAAGCTTAAAAATAAATCCCTTAGACAATCACATGGGTCCTCCGTACAATACAACCACTTCAAATCTAATATGACTTGACCCATACTCAACCCATTTCCTAAAATACTCACACAAAAATAAATAAAGAGATTGAAAAATAAAATAAATGGTGCACATCCACAAAACTTTATTTTTAAGCAACCCAAAATGTCAATTCATCAAATCAAAATAAATAAACCCAAATCCCAAAAGTTAAAAAGTAAGAGAAGTACCTACACAATTTCAATTTGAAAAGAGAGAAAGATCACAAACAATAAATGGTGTACAAAAGTGCCCTCAAGTGGCCAAAGTGCCTTAGAAAGGTACACCTACCCTGCTGGTAGGTGTATGGAGAGTTTTTGGATTGTGGGACAAGGTTTATTTGTCACACACGCCTTCTAAAATTTCCTTCAAATGAAAAATTCGATTTTTCCATAAATGGAAAATTTCCAACCTCAACATATGAGCCCAAACATCCCAAAAATAGAAAGGTGATCAATTTAACAATCCAATTTATAATCTAATTAAATAAAATTATCAAATATAAACAAACTAGTCAATCTAAAGGTTAAAATAAAAGGAAATAAATTTAAATCAAGGAATAAAAGACAACATTAAAACTAAGGTGATTTTACACAATTGCATCATGTTGTCACTTTGAAATGCACCCTTTTTAGAATGGTGTGATAACTCTCCTTTCAATTGAAAAAATGGAAACACTCCTAAGTTTTGGGGCACTTGTATGTTGGAGTGAATCTCCAGAGACATTTGGTTCCCCTAATGCAACACCTAAACTAATTCTACCTCTTATAAGTGAGTGAGAAAAGGGAGAAGGAAAGGAAATAAAAAGAACAAACTACAAGAAGGAAGGTGATACACCAGAATGTTTTGAGAACTTCATACTTATTTGGATCACACAGATGAAGCAAAGAAGCCACACAAACTATACACAAACTACAAGTAATTGATTCAAATTGAAGGTGATTCACAAAAGGGTTTGGAATGAGTTGTCACGAGATAAGAAGGGGCAACAGGTGGCTCCACAACAAAATCCTATAAACAACCTATTAAACACAATCTATGACCTACAAATTGACACAAGACTGCAAAAAGGCATGAGATATTTAACTGATAAGACAAGGATAAACAAGTATCACAAAATAAAATCACTCAAAACATAGAATGCATTAAATATAGATTGTAGAAGGTAAAA
Organism: Taxus chinensis; assembly: GCA_019776745.2. NCBI lineage: Eukaryota > Viridiplantae > Streptophyta > Pinopsida > Cupressales > Taxaceae > Taxus > Taxus chinensis. The sequence continues at coordinate 221,966,345 of CM034155.1, read as the reverse complement.
CACAACTCTTTTATTGCTCCAAGAGGTGGAATAAGCACAAATAGTCGCTCGTGACCCTTGCTTTCTCACTCAAAATATTGAATCACTCCAAGAAATATGAATGAATAAACAGAGATCGATTTTAAAATTTTTTGAAGCTTTTATAGAAGTGTGAGAGAGAAAAAATGATCCAAAAATCCTAGACATGCAAGACTGACCTTAAATTAGAATAAAATTAGTTTGTTTAATTTCTTTCCCTAAAAGCAACTCCTTATGTGTAAAAGCATGTGTATATTTTAATCTTTTTCTCAAAGATAAGTTATGCATGGCTCAAAATAGCTTCTCCTTTTCCTTGCATGCTTTTATTTGCTTTATTTAACTTTGAGCTTTCATGCATGCTTTGATCTATTTTTAAGCCTTTACACGGATTTTTCCTCCTTTTTGTTTCATATATTTTCCTATAAATCCCTCAATTCCTAAAATAAATGAAACCAAATTGTAGATCTTGGTGAGATCTTTCCAACGAGACCAATTTTGTTAAATTTGGAGTTGTAGATCAAAAGTTATGGCCTCCTAAAGTTGTCTGTCGTAATGCACAAGAAATTGACACGTTTCATCTTTGGGGCTAAGTTTGCTCACGTTTCTACGGAGTTGACCAGTTGCCAAGTGTCCTTATTTTATTTTCTCACAAAATTGGGCTTTGCTTTCCCTTAAAACATGAGCCAATAAAAATACGCCACATATGCACAGTGTCGGGCTTATAAAAATTTAACTGTGAAATATAAACCATTCAAAGCACTCCACATACCTCTGTGACACCATTTTGGTATTTCAAAATGTGATCCAATAAAATATCACCACATATCCTTCACCTTTTGCTTAACTGACCATTGTGAACTGTGAACGAATAAAATAGCTCCATGTCATTTGCTAATTTGCTTGAGTAAATTTTGTGAAATTTGAATGAATCAAATAGATCCACGTCCTTGCTAATTTTTTTGACTAAGTTTTGTGAAATGTGAACAAATCAAAACGTCCCATGAATACTTGGTGTCAATCTTAACTAAGAGACCCTATCATATTGTGAAACGTAAGCTAATAGAAAATATCCATGTTTCTTTCGGCTTTTATATATGTGACTAGGTTCTATGAAATGTGAACCAATAAAAGGGTTCCATAAACCCCATAGTGTCATCTTGTCCTTTGATTGTTGGCTATATAAGATTTCGAGACATAGTTTTGAATTCATTGACCTGCAACGGACCCAAAAACTTGTAAATTAGAGCTCAATCTATGGGCTTAGGTCCAGAGAAGTTAGAAAAATGAAGAGAGGCCTGGAATGGTGCCATGTAACCCTGCCTGAGCCATTGATCCACCGACACGTAGCCTCTGTCTTCCCTGTAAAATTGATGGGAATTTGAACGTCACACAACTTTTATAAAATCTGCCAACGATTTAAACTTGCTCCACGTATATTTTTTGAATGCTAACGGTTGGTTTTTTGTAGGCATGGAAATTGAAATCCATTTAAACGTATTTTGCTCTTTAAAATGGTTAAGTCCATTTTTAAAGACGGATTTGTACTCTGTCATTTTGATGTTTCTGCCTTCAATGTTTTCAACTGAACCTTAACAATTATAGTCCTCAGCTCATGTAAAACATTCATAAGTCATTCCCAGGGACTCGTTCTTCCATTCAAAGTTTGCAAGCCTTTTAAAAATCTCTGTTAAGTTAAGAAACAAAGTTTTGAGTTGCCTTCTTGCAGGTGTGCAAGAAATGGTAAACAATTCCCCAATCAAATTCCAAGCCTAAGTGAGCCATTGTTGACCAATGAGCCCAGTGTGAGTTAGTCCCCCTTCATCCTCTTTTGTTTGTTTTATTTTTATTTATTTTATAGTTCAAATCTCCCAAACACTTGTTAGTCGACTGCACACTTAAAAAATACATCATACCTTCCCGAAATGATATATGAAAGTCAATTTTGACCATGGCAAAAACACACAAACACACACACACACATCAAACAATTTTCACGTAGTTTATATATATCATTAAAGATCCAATTTAACAACGTTATAATTGTACCATGAATCTCCTAATTTTATGAAGTTAACATATAATTCTCATCCGTGACTCGTTCATTTTTCTTATATCTAGGGTATGAGCTTTGTTGGGTATTAATTTGAATTTTATGAAATGTTAAACATGCACACTGTACAGAATATGTTAGCATGAGAACCATTTCTAAGATTCTGACATATTTTGTATAGATGCATGTTTAACGTTTCATAAATGGATGGGGTCCTCCATTTTCTGATGCTGACATAGTTCTGTAGCAGATGCGTAGTTTAACGTTTCATAAAATTCCAATTAATACACAACAAACCTTGCAACCAACAATGACAGATCATATAGATACCCTTCCCATCCCTTTCAAGGGGTTAAAACTCCATCCTATAGTGTAGTTCAAGAAAAAGAAACCAGAACAAGTTTTAAGTGTAATGGTGATTTGAAATAACAATTTAAAACATTATAATTAAATTTATAAATTTCAAAAGAAGGTTTAGTACATGTGAAGATAGATCACCCCTTCTTTTTTGTTTTGGTTTATATTACAAGAGATCTTAATGTCATGTATTGGTTAGATTCCTTAATAGCTCTCACAGTTTTATATTATAGTAATACATTGATTTTTCTTTTCTTTGGAGCCAACCTATACATCTATTTTTTTTAAATTCTTGTTTTTCCTCCCCTTCATCTCTGATACTCTTCTTTCTTACTAGTTGGAAATTTTTGTCAATAGATCATACTAACACTTGATCATTTAGCATTTTCTTGTTCTTTTGTCATATTGAATTGTTATTTGTATAGAGTGAGTAGTGTTTCTATTATGATGATTATATAACAAATGTAAGTAGTTAATATGGTTTATTATTTAATCAAGCATGGAACAAGATATTATTCACCTATAAAAGATTAAATATAATGCGTTAAGTACACACTTTCACAATTGATTTTCTTGGTATGGTTGGTCTTGAATATGAGGTAGCCATTGCTGGTTCATTTTAGTTGTTGCTCTAATCCGAATGTGATGAAGGTAAATGTCAGAATATGGCAAAAGGAAATGTTTTCACTTGGTAAAGACTTGCTCTGTTGAAGAGAAGAATAAATTTTGACATTTTTGACACCCACCATATGTTCATTGATGTGTCACAATTGATTCCTATGAAGATTTGAAAACTTTCAAGCCATGAGAAATGCAACACTATATTCCTCTGAAAGTTGGTGTATGGTGGGCCAAGAATGTATCTCAATAACTTGCACTCTTAATCACAAGATCTAATAGGGTATTGAGGCAATAAAAGAGAGACACATGAACTAGAATATAGCGGATAGATTTAAAGGGGCTATGGTAAGCACTAAGGTCACATATCTAGAGGGCAGTAATCCCTACACTAGGTCAACCTAGGGTTTCCAAGGCCTGCACTCAAGATAGAGGAGAGTACCCTTCTAAGATATCAGTAGATGGATGAGAGAGATGTATAGATCGAATAATGGATAATGAAAGCATTGTACAATATGACTAAAATGTAAATAATGGAAAGCTAAGGAGAAGATAAAATAAGATACACTATGCTAACTAGCATCAATGTACATGTATCACTAATCTAACATAGAGACAATGGGGAAGGGAAATGAAACTAATCTATGAAAAATGACAAAGAGGGTTAGAGCACTCACATGTACCTATAGGGTGGTCATTGATGCATCTATCTCTCTGGAGAAGCAGCACACCGAGAGAGAATCACTTTTAGGTGGATAAGATGAACATCATTATTGTCCTAAACTCAATGTAGATAACCCATTAGTGTAAGAAATTTAGCCAATAAGAAGAGTGTCTAATCCAATTGAAGCCAAGTGCAAAATGTAATACGTACCAAGGGATGAGTGATTCAATGCAAAGTTTGCATAAAAGAGTAGAGTAGATGGTAGTTCCTAATATTTGGGATTCCTTCCTTAATGAATGTCAAGATGTGGTGAGCATATATATAATGTTGCCCGTGGGAAATGATGTCGAACAAGGAAAAACCTTACATCAACACCATCACCCATGGGTGATGGCTGTTGTAATTGAATACTTTGATGATAAGAAATTACACAGAACAACTCAGAAGCATTTACACAGAAACAAGACAGAGCTTGTATATTTTATTAATCTTAAAATCAAGCATTACAACCAAAAGAGAGAGCTGCAATATTTATAGATATTGGATAGCTTATATCTCTTCCACAATACATGAAACAAATCTCCTAAACAAATCAAATATGCAGAAATAGCATATTGCCCCTAAAAAAAAACTTCTATAGGAAATCATCCGAGAATAATATTCTAACTAAAGAACATCCTCCACAATCTAAGGGATGATAACAACACACTAACAACTAAGCTAACTAAAGTAATTAAATAATTACTTTATTATAATTACACATTAATCCACATATGGTGAATTAAGTGTTAGATTATTTCTAACATTCCCCCCCTTAATTCATCATATTCTGAAGTGAACAGGAGAGAAATACTCTGAATGCCTCAAATTTAGGACGTGTAAGAGATTTTGTGAAGATATCTGCACGCTGATGTTCTGTCGGGCAATGTTGAAGCTAAATGTTGTTGTTCTGAACTTGTTCACGAATGAAATGTACCTGCACCTCAATGTGTTTGGTGCATTCATGAAAAACTAGATTCCGAACAAGTTTTATTACTCCTTCATTGTCTACATGTAGGATTGTTGGATGATCCTGTGGAATTCCCAATCCTTCAAGTATCCGTCTGAGCCAAATCACTTCACAGACAGCTCCTCCTGCTGCGTGATATTCTACTTCTGTGGAAGACCTTGAAACACAATTTTGTTTCTTGCTCCCCCATGAAATAGGTCCAGATCCCAAAAAGAACACAAATCCTGAAGTGGACTTCCTATCATCAACGTTACCTGCATGATCTGAATCTGTATATCCTGTCAAGAAGAAGTTATCATTCTTCTTGTATTCTAGGCCAAAGTCCATGGTTCCTCTGATGTATCTCAGTACCCTCTTTGCTGCTTTCCAGTGACAAACCCTTGGTTCTTGCATAAATCGAGAAAGATAACTGACTGCATAGCTGATATCTGGCCTAGAATAAGTTACGTAAATGAGACTCCCAATCAACTGTCGATAAAGAGTAACATTTACTTGTTCTGATGGATCTGTGCGAGACAATTGAAGCCTTGTCTCCATAGGTGTAGCCATTGGTATACTATCCATCATTCTAAATTTCTCAAGCATTGTCTTGGCATATTTTAGTTGAGTAACAAAGATGTGATTTTCCTTTTCCCATACTTCAAGTCCAAGACAATAATGAAGAAGCCTGAGATCTGTCATGTCGAATGATCGATTTAGATCTTCCTTAGTTGTTTCAATCATCTTCACCGAACTTCCAGTGATGACTAGATCATCGACATATACTACTATGATCACTATATCCCCCCCCTTGCTTTTTGAGATAGAGATTAGGATCATATGGACTTCTTTTGAATCCATGTTTGATGAGATGCTCATCAATCTTTATGTACCATGCCCTGGGAGCCTGTTTGAGACCGTACAGTGACTTTATGAGTCTACATACCTTTCCTTCTTTACCTAGTATGACAAAACCTTCTGGTTGAGTCATGTAGACTTCTTCCTGTAAATCCCCATTGAGAAATGCACTTTTTACATCCATTTGATGAACTTTCCAACCAAATTGTGCAGCTAGAGCAAATATCATCCTGATTGTTTTGATCTTAGCTGTTGGTGCGAATGTTTCTTCATAATCAATGCCTTCTTTTTGTGCATAACCCTTAGCTACCAATCTTGCCTTGTATTTATCAATGCTTCCATTTGATTTGTACTTTGTTTTAAATATCCATTTGCAACCTATTGCCTTCTTCCCTGGTGGAAGATCTGTAAGTTTCCATGTATTATTCTTAATCAAAGAGTTGAATTCTGAATTCATAGCATTTGACCAAGGTTTTGACTGTTGGGCATCTTGAACTGTAGTGGGCTCACTTGATTCAATTACTGTACTCATTAAGGCTAAGTTTACCTCATTTTGAGTCATACTACAAGTTCTAGGTCCTGAAGTGGATGTGTTAGGAACACTATCCAACTTAGCATCTCGAATTAGATTAATATACCACTTAGGCATACGTTTAGTTGTTCCTGTAGATGGAGGAGTTGAATTATCCTCATCATCATTATCTTCATCAAGAACATCTTCTATTTTCTTAGTAGGATTGTTTTGTGAGTTTATGGAAGGAGCATCTGCTTCTTTATTTTCAAAAAACTCAACATCTCTACTTGTGAAAATTTTTCTTGTTTTTGGATCCATTAACCTGTATCCCAAGGCTTCATCACTGTATCCCAAGAATATAAGTTGTTCTGATTTCATATCAAGTTTAGTTCTCTTTTTCTTAGGAATGTGCATACTTGCCTTGCATCCAAAAACTCTAAGGTGTTTTATAGATGGTTTGTTCCCTGACCAAGCTTCCTGTGGTGTTATTCCATCAAGTGCGGAAGTGGGAACTCTATTCAGCAGATAAACTGTTGTTTTTACTGCTTCTGCCCAATATGTTTTACTCAAGCCTGAATCATCGATCATACACCTTACCATATCCATTATAGTTCTATTTCTTCTCTCAACTACACCATTTTGTTGTGGTGTATATGGAGGTGCCATTTGCCGACGAATTCCATGTGTTTCCAAAAAAGCTTTGAACTCATTACTGGTGTATTCACCCCCTCGATCTGAGCGGAGTGTTTTTATTTTCTTACTAGTTGCATTTTCACAAGCTACTTTGAATTTCTTGAAAGTTTCAAAGGCTTGGTCTTTGGTGCGAATGCAGTATACCCACATTTTTCGTGAGTAATCATCAACAAAGAGCATAAAATATTGAAACCCTGAATGACTAGGTCTCATAGGTCCGCATAGATCGGTATGCACCAGATCAAGTTTACCACGGGCCCTGAATGTACTGCTTTTCTGAAAAGAAGCTCTATGTTGTTTTCCTGCCAAACAATTTGTGCACTTGTTTGTATTTTTCTTGAAATTTGGCAGTCCTCTTACCATATTATTTTTTCGAAGTGTTTCAAGATAGCCAAAACTTACATGGCCAAATCTTCGATGCCACAATTGTGCCGATGATGTATCCTTAGCTACAAGGGCCTGATTTTTGGTTTGAACAAAATCCAACTGAAACATACGACCTACACCAGAAGCTTGTGCAACAATGTTGGATTTTTTAGACTTATCTTTGATTAAACACATCTTCTTTCCATCTGTACAATCAAAATCCACTTTTAAGTTGTGCTCCAAAAGCTGACTTACTGAAAGTAGATTCTTTGTCAATCCAGGAACATATAGAACATCTCTTATTGTGCACTTTCTTGATCCAAGAGGTAAGGAGATGTTTCCAATTCCTTTTACTTTGTACGATGAATCATCACCCAACGAAACAGAGTCTTTGTTAGGTTTATTCTTTAACTCTAAGAACCAATCATTTCTCCCGGTCATATGTCTTGTTGCTCCTGAGTCAACATACCAAATTGCCTGTGGTGAATTGATTTCTTGAGTTGATTGTGCAGCAAATAGGAAGTCCTCATCTGGTGAGTTATCTTCTTCTTCAGCAATGTTGCCGTGCTGCGGTGTTTTCTTTTTCCAGTTACTTTTCCTTTGTCCTTGTTGTTTGTTTTGATAACCTTGACTAGATTGTTGAAAATTTGGCTTCTTTCCACTAGATGAACCCTTCTGAAATGTGTTATACCAACAATCTTTTAAGTCATGTCCTTTTCTGCCACAAATCTGACACTGCTTTTGCTGAGTGTTCCCTTGATTATTCTGTTGAGAATGTTGCTTGTGTTGCTTACCAGTTGTATGAATCTGTTTCTTTCCCTTATGGAATGAAGAGAGGGCTTGTTCCTCATCTTCTACAGGTTTGTTCATGGACTCTTCCTGTTGTAACATGTTCACTAACTCTTCAAAACTTGTAGTTGGACCCATAATGTTGAGAGTTGTGACAAATATTTTGTATGAGGCTGGTAAAGCTCTCAATACAATAGGGACAAGAGATTCATTAGTGACCTCTACTTCCAAAGCTTGGAGAGATGATCTCAATATAGCAACACGCTTTAGAAAACCTTCAATAGACTCATTAGAATTCATTTTGAGACAATGGAGTTGTGTTTGTAATTACAAAATAGCATTTTTGTTCTTAGCTTCATATACAGTTGCTAGTTTATCCCATGCTTCTTTTGCAGTTGTCGCTTGACGAATATGAGGTTGTACATCATCAGTTACACCAAACAAAATTATAAGTTTTGCCTTTTGATTAGCACGATCAAACACACGTTGTTGAGCAATATCATTTTCTGGTCTTGTTATTGAGCCATCAACTACACCAATTATGTCCTCAAATTCAAGTTGAGTTTTAATTTTCATTTTCCATGCAGCATAATTATCTCCTCGTAGGAGTTGTGAATCAGGCAAAAAGAATTTGGGCGCATTGTTAGCCATTTGTGCACGAAAGAAAAGAGAGATAGAGAATCAAACACGAAACAAATCCCCCCTCAAATCAGTACACACCCACCCAAAATTGATTTTTATTGAGTGTGGGCTCCTTTTTGGCCTTTTACAATGATTTTTCGGCACTATTGGCCATTTTTACAAACATCTTGTAAATAGAAAAATAAAATTGCACCCCCCTTCTTGTTTACGAAAAATTAATATTTTCGCAATTTTTTAAATTTTTGGGCACTTTGGCCTCTTTTCCCATACAAATTTAATTTTGGGCTCTTTGGCCTCTTTAACTAGACCAAAGCGTAGAGCTCAAAAAAACACACACTTTCAAAAAAAAACGGCACCTCAATTCGAGGTACCAGTTGAAAGTTATGACCGTTTTAAAATTACTTTTCCGGGCCCCTTTCCAAAAATGGAAATTTTTTTTTTATGCTTCTGATTTTTTTCACATCGTCCAAAAAAGGAAATTTTTTTTTATAGACGATTTTTAACGCACATACCGGATGTGACGTTTTAAACTGTTAAAACTTTAAAAAATATATATATTTATATGAAACCCGAATATAGGGCTTACCTGGCAGATGGATTTTCTTGTTTCCTCCGTCGCCTTTGTTTATCCACGGACGCCTCTGTATACTTTGTTATTGCAGGGACGTTATAGTCTTTGGAACGAGCTCAGCCTCCTCCTCAAAGTCGTTTCAAGCTTGCTCGCTCGGTTCTCCTCGCCTTTAATCAGGACGGATCTGCTCGTGGATGTTTCTAGATACAATGCAGGCTGGAAAGAGCAGGGGTTGCCAATGCTTGGTGCAGAAACAATGGAGCTCGGTCACGGCATGCAATATCCTCACGTCTGGCTCAAATCTGCAGAGTGTTGGCTTGTACTCCACAATTGAAATAATTCTCCCCTTACTCGTTGGATTGGGATGCTCAGGCAAAAACCGTGTATCTTTCAACACAGGTTTTCAATTTTCCCAATTGCCGTGATTGTCATCAATTGTGGCTTCTGCTGCTTCTGAAGATTCCAGAATCTGCTGCCAGGATGTGTGGAGAAGGGAGCAGGGGCTAGTGAAGAGGCCTGGGGCATCTATGGCTCCTCCTAGCTCAAGCTTCCTAGTCCTCCTTCCTCAATACTTCCTAACACTTCCTCAGCAATTCAGGATCTGAACGTGCTCTTATACTCAGATGTCTGTAATTGAATACTTTGATGATAAGAAATTACACAGAACAACTCAGATTAGCATTTACACAGAAACAAGGCAGAGCTTGCTATGATTTTATTAATATTAAAATGAAGCATTACAACCAAAAGAGAGAGCTGTAATATTTATAGATATTGGACAGCTTCTATCTCTTCCACAATACATGGAACAAATCTCCTAAACAAAGCAAATATGCAGAAATAGCATATTGCCCCTAAAAAAAAACTTCTATAGGAAATCATCCGAGAACAATATTCTAACTAAAGAACATCCTCCATAATCTAAGGGATGATAACAACACACTAACAACTAAGCTAACTAAAGTAATTAAATAATTACTTTATTATAATTACACATTAATCCACATATGGTGAATTAAGTGTTAGATTATTTCTAACAATGGCATCGGCTAAGGATGATAATGTGTCATGAAAAGTGAAAATATGTGTCATAGATCATGGAAATGGATGAACAAAGTGCCAAACAGTGAAATACAAGCAAGGTAATGGGAGTACAATGTGTATGATACATAGAGATACAATAATAAATACTGCAAGTACAACTAATGTTGGGACCACATAGTGATCCTCTCTTTGTGTATGGTCTCAAACCCATAATTATTACGTGAATAATCAGTCCTGATTCCCGGTAGGCCCCTTAAGGCACCTACTTAAGGAAATTTTTAGTAACAAGTATGAAAGATGAAAAGTGAAAAATTAGGTGTATACACATACCCCAGCCATTATCACCGCATGTCACAACAGCAAAACATGGGGTGGTCAATGGAAAGAAGAAATTTGTAACACTGAAATCAAAATTAGATTCTAAAAGTAAGTACATGAAGGACTAGTTGAAATGAAATATACCCAACAATGTGTGCCTAAAAATATCACTCGTCCTACCATGTGTGGGCACAATCAACATTACAAGAACCCTGAAGAAGTAAAACTGAAAGGAAACACTAGAGGATCATTTGTAAAATAAGACATAAATCACCTAATTAAGGGCCCGTGGGATGGATCTCATGTCATAGTTTCATAGATATCGTATGGTGATATGGTGTCATAATGTCATAGCAAAACGGCCAGTAGCAATGCTAAAAATCACATAAAACCATATGGTAGAAGATACAAAGAGAACCTATCATAAACTCGAAGGTGTAAATAAAGAGAAGAAGGATGATTACCCCAAAGGCCAGATAGAAATGCTGAAAAGTTGAAAAAACCATGAGGTAGATGCTATAAGAATAAGTTTTTCAGATAGAAACATAAATCCAAGCAAGGCCATGAGCCTAAGCAAGGATGCGCATAATACCATGATGATTCTGGGAAATATCGGGGCATAAAAAGACAAAATGTTGATAATGTTATCAGTGGAAGGTTGATGATGTAGTGATTTTGATAAGAAAGGACAAGAGATGGTATTTGAGTACCGAAATTCTCGAGTTCCTTCATGTATGAAACTTTTTGAGAAATTGAACATTTTTTGGTTCTTTGAAGATGTGGCCTTCATTAGTTTGAAAACGATATGTGTTAGGACCTATGATATCTTTGATGAGGTAGGGACCCCACCATTTTTAAGTGTATTTGCCTTCTTTGTCATGTGTATAATCAAGTTTAAGAACAAGGTCACCCACATCAAAGGTAAGTGGACAAACAAGTTTGTTATGTTGTTATGTAAGGTGTTTTTTGTGTTTTCGATTACGAGTATATGCTTTGTCATGTCGTTCTTCTAATAGGTCAAGGTCATGGAGTCAGGCTTCATGAAGTTCCTTATATGAAATGATACTGTGAAGGGATATGATGAGTAAAGGTAGTTCCACCTCGAGTGGAAGGACCTCCTCAGCTCCATAAGTAAGTGAAAACGGGGTTGCCCTAGTGGCTGTATGGAAACTAGTGCAATATGTCGATAATGACGGATATAGCTTTGTATGCCAATTTGTATGTGATTCACAGATCATCTTCTCTAAGATATTATTGAGAATTTTATTCATGGACTTGGTTTATCCATTACACTATTGATGATATGGTGTTGAGAATCGATGTTTAATTTTGAATTTAGTGCAAAGTTGCTTCATTTATTTACATTTGAAGCTCCCACCATTGTCAAATATGATGGTGTGGGGAATTCCAAAGTAGATGGTGATTTGATTGAGGATGAATTTAGATATAGTAAGGTTAGAACTATTAGTGAAATTCATGGCTTCAACCCACTTAGTAATATATCATGTGGTTGTAATGATGAAGACATAAATGTCTTGAGATTGAGGCAATTTCCCGATATAATCCAATCCCCATATACTGAAGGTCCAGGGAGTTGCGATAGATTGTAGCTTGGTCGAAGGGGAACGAATCAAATCATCATGATATTAGTAAGATCTTCACTTTTTGGCAAAGGCGTGAGTGTCATATTCTAGTGTAGGCCAATATTAGCATGACTACTAGAATGGCCACCCCAAGTGCCCCCATGTGTTTCCTCTAAGACAAGGGGAACCTCATCTTTGTTAACACATGGGAGTACGGTGCCTTTGAAGTTGTGATAGTATATAATTTTGTCATTAAGTACATATTTGAGAGCCTTTTACGTGTTTTTAGTCACATTCAAGGGTCGGTACCTTTTGGGTATGTCTAATATTGTATGAATTGACGGATATTTGCATACCAAGGGTCCTATGTAGGGTCGTGTGGATCAATTTGACAGACATCTTGAATTTTTGGAGGAGGTGAATTGGTTGGGTTTGACGGATTTGTATTATAAGAGTGTCATCATGAGAATCAAAATGCGATTGAAAATGGGTGATAGACATGGCCAAAGATTCGGCCAGGGCATTTTATTCACGTAGGGTTGATTCAACGGTAAATGAAGTGAATTGCGGCATCAATTCCTAAACTAAGTCAAAATAAGCTTTAAGGTTTTTGCTACGACATTGATATGCACTATTAACATGTCAACACACCAACTAAGAATACCCCATAGCATGGAGATAAGATACATCCTTGGATAAGGTGAAATATATGCCTAAGATACGAGCCTCATGCTTGGCAATGTTGTTGGTGATTTCAAATTCAAGTTGATAATAAAGAGAGAAAAAATTACAAGATGGGTCAGTGAGTACACAGTCCACCCTAGCTCCTTGGAGGAATTTTTCACCATCGATGTGTAGCATTCATGTTTCCTCGTGGAGGTCAATGGTGACCTCATCCTCACTGATGTTGGTCATTGGTTTTGTTTTATGTGGTAAAAGTACTTCGTTACTAGTGTCATAGGGTTGCACCTCCATATCGTGCGTGAAGCCATAGTAGTAGTCTTTTATGGAAATGGCATTTTTATGCCCTCAATAAGGATGATGTTCTCATCATGTGATGCATCATGAATAGGTTGAGAATCAAAGATTAGGGAGGTAGCCAATTGGTCTACTATGACTTGACCCTTTAGTGCCTTTCGCGTGATGATACAGAGGTCGAACTACATAAGGAGGATTGTCCACTTCCCAATACGATATGGTGGGAGGATAGCAAGGGATAATAAGTTCCATAAGAGATCTGTATGGATAATGACATAAGTGGTTTGATACAACATGTAGTGATGTAACTTCATAGTTGCATAATATATGGTTAAACAAGCCCACTCAACTGATCCAAAAATGTAAGTTTTAATTTTCACTTTTTTAACCGTTTTCTTGGATCTTAAATTTTAATCAATTTTTTAGATTTTAATTTCTCCAAAATTGATCAATCCTTTGTTTTCATATATGCACTCAATCTGATTTTTAATTACAAAATGAATCGTGCATTCATTTTGTCTATTGTGGATGGTGGATTGCCAAATTTTTCACTTAATCCATTTTAATCAGTCAATTGCTTGCTTTATCAATTTAGGAAAATTCATATATTCATTTTTATCTGATCAAAAGCTTCAAAACTGATTACAAAATCCACACAGAAACTTGATAACAAAGTTCACCTCTAGGCTACGTCTTTGGATTCACATAATCGTGAATTGATCTATTAATGTCCAATGCAGTACAATTTATCACCTTCAATAATGACAAAATAGACTTTTATACCTGTAGTTAGATCTTAGAAATAGGTTTGTAGACTTTGATTTCATGTCAGACACTGTCCACAAATTCAATTGTGGCTCCATAGGCTCTCCATAGTGGCTTTTTTGTGCAAATGTGATTGAAAAAATCCTACACCACAAAATATGCTATACTTCATGGAAAAAGAAGACTACCATTGTCTTTGTCTCAAAATTCTGAGCAAGTTTTCTTTTTACACCAAGTTCTGAAAATGACCCTAGGTGCCTCAAATTTACTGCTTTCTACAACTTCTCTATTCTTTCCGGTTGCACAGTCTGCCAAAAAGCCTTTCCGGTTGCACAGTCTGCTAACCGGTTTACATTGTTTTGTCTTATGTGGGGAGATATCCCACATTAATCAGGATAAAGGTTAGGTTGGCGGTTTAAGTTGGGAGTGACCTTTCAATATCTACGTGGTTATGGCCACACCTATCATGTTTTTCTCGGTCAAGTAACAATTAGTGAGTTGTGCATTGTTCAGCTACCCCATGGGGGCCTAGTTGTGTATTGTCATGTTGTGGTGAGTTGATAGGCCTGCCATGTAGTGGGCAATCGGGGCGATTTGGTATACACAGTCTACGACATATAAGGAATTAAGCCTGAATGTTGGGAAATGTTACATTACTTATTTGATGGCTTGTCGAATTACATGGAGTTAGGCCCATCTAACATGGATAACCCACTAGGTAATACGGGAAAAAAGCCAAAGATATGGGCTAGCAATGTGGAAACATAAGGGCTAGTAGGGAGTTGGTCACCCCACTGAGTTGCATAGAAATAGTGTTGAGTTGTATACCTTGTGTAGACACCCTAATTTCACATTTGTCCTAAATCAATTAATTCCCCTTCCTCATTTCCCACAAAAATACACTTCGAATTAATCAAATATAATTTGATTAATTATCCATTTCAAAATCTAAAAAATAACTCAATCCTCACCACATGTCATTATTCTCCATGTTTTTCCACTATTGAATTAAAAATTCAAATTCAAATCCTCACCCACCCTTCGTGGTCCCCACTCACCTAAAATCCTCCACTTCTGAATTAAAAATATAATTCAAATCCTCACCCATTTTTCATGGCCCCCACTCATCTAATCTTTCCCACATTTTCAAACCACTCACCTAATCTTGCCTACATTTTCAAGCCACTCACTTAATCTTGCCCACATTTTTAAACCATGATTACTCTAAGTTAATCACTCCCCCAAGCTATAAATACAACATTACCCCTCCCCTCTAAACACACAGAGAATAAACTTGAATGCCATATCTAAGTTCTTGCATCCTTTGAGTAAAGAACATCCTTCTGCCTCATCCTAATGCCCAAATAGCCTCATAATCATTTTTCCCATCTGGTGCAAAGTAAGAGGATCATTGTTGCAGGAAGGTCTTACTCCATCTTGAAGAAAACAACCTACATATCACACAATCAGGGCTCAATCCAAGTTTCCTAGCCCATTCCAAGGTTTTCTACAAAACACGAAAGAGGAGGTAATATTGTTGGTATTTTACTTTCTTGTTAGTAGTGTATTTTTCCTAGCTTACATTCTGGCACGCCCGGTTACTTTCGATTTGTTACCGTTAATTTCTCAATTAGTGGTTTTATCTGTTCTTTGTTTATTATTGTTCATTATTATTTCTTTTTCTATTCCTTATGGTCTTCTTTGGTTAACTTTCATGCTTTGGGTAGTGTTTTTATTGTGTGGTGTCTTGTGGTGTATCTGCAGGTTATAACAACAATGAAACTATGACGTTCATTTTGTCTTTAATCTCCTCAGTGCTTGGTGTTTAGTTCCCAATTCTAATTTTGCTATTCACTCGTAAGCTATAGAAACACATGAATTAGTCATTAGTTTATCATCTTACTGTCATGGGACAACCAATCCAGAAAATACATTTATTTATTTACTTTTACTAAAATAATTGTTTTGTAGGAAGTTAATCATTTTTTTTCTTTTATTTAGTCAATCATTTTGTGATCTAACTCTTTATTTCTATTTATTGTTCTTTTTTAAACTTGTCCAAATTTTAGCTTCTCAAGTGAAGTACAGAAGTCAGAAAATAAAAAAAAACTAGCTCCCGGGACGTTTTTCTCACGTTTAAAATTTTCATTCAGAGTGCTACCATGGCCCATCTTCCGAAAGCTATAAATTTTGCTCCCGAACTCGGAATGACTTCATTTTTTTAACGAAAAGGTATCAAAAACATATATGCAATGAAAAAAAAAATTGATTTAGACTTACAGAAAAATTTTGGTTACATTTCTTCTAACACATGTTTTTTTAACAAAAAACAACAAAATTATAGTTTTTATTTTATTTTTTTATTTCACGTAACAACCTCACACATATGCTCTTTCCTCACACTTCAAAAGTGATCTTGGAAATCATAAACGTGAGGCCACCCAGGCTCTGCAAAATTAAAAAAAAAAATATTTTTTGCCTTACATTTCAATTTTCTACGACAACACTTCTAGGTAACGTTTTCACACTCTTCTTTCGTCGTTTTTCTTTTTTGTGAAAATAATCATTATCGATATTTTACAATGATGATTAATAACAATGATTATTAACATTTAAAAAAATTAAAAAATCTATTTCAATTGTATCCGCGTATGCTCTTTTCTTGTGCCTTCAAGCGATCTGGAAAATCAGAAACGGTCACAATTTTTTTAGTTTCTTGTTCTAACATTGCAGGATCCTCTAGCTTTGTTTTCCAACTGTCATTTCAATAATTATTTTCTTTTGTCATATTATTAATATTTGTTTGATCGTTGGTTGTGTATGCTCTTTTCATGTGCCTTCGAACGATCTGGAAAATCAAAAACAACCATGATCACTTTTCTAACATTTCGTTTGTAGGATAACTAATAATTTGTTTTCTATAGAACCGCATTGCTGGAATATTGTCAAAAACAAAAACAACAAAACAACAAAAATCCCGCAAAAATACCACCATTAAAAGAAAATTGCTGAAACCAACAAAAAAAAAATACGCTCAAGTACGCAATTATTTTCTGCTAGTGATTTATTTCAAGTTGGAAAGAACCCTGCGTTTAATCACTTTATCATTTTATTTTTACACATAGACAAGGTGGATTTCATCACCACCAAAGCTACACCAGTGACATGGACTTGACTACCACGCACCAACAGCATTTGCATCTGCATTGCACTTTGAGACCTAGTCTCATCACGGCGTTCGGTATTTACCTCGCCCCTACTCTTCACTTATAGGTAATGTTGTCATGCAGCGCATGCAAGCCACGCCTAAATAGCTATAACAACGAAGCTTGGGCATCGTCCCTATAAATCTTCGGGGAGTTATAAGGACACCATATACATTCATTCTCCCATCACCTTTCACCTTTTCACAAAACCTGTTTTGGATGTGGTGATTCACTCCGAAACAGGCAAGTAAGAATTAGTGAGTCTCCTCCAGTGCCCTAAGGGTTCTCCATACCAATTATGTCCCCGTACAGAATTAGGTATATCAGGACTAGGGTATATTGAAGGATGCATCTTCTTGGAGTAATAAGAGCTTACATCCACCATTTCACAGCAAACTTGCATGATTGCATGAAACAATGATCATTCCTGAAGAATTTACCTCATAAGCCAAAACAATTGAATCCACATGATTGTTTGTTGTTTGAAAAGAAAATAGTTTAGCATTGTTTTATCATAAAACTTGGCTGATATCAATGTGTTCATTGTAAAAGTTCAGACCCTAGTTGTGTTCCACAAAAAAATTAGTTCTCGACCAATTCAATACCAAGCAAAAACATCCAAACCATCCAACAACACAAACCAAAACATTACACCAATTTCATTAGCTTGCTTCATCCAACAATACATCTGTCATAGCTTGTCTTCGGCTATATCCAACTGATATTGAGTGACTAGCATTCACTCCCCATATCGTCAATTATCAAAACATCCTTCATAGCTTGTTTCTAGCTATATCAAACTAATATTGGGTGACTTGTTTGAGTTCACTCATTATTCTATCCACCATCACATTTATCCAAATCACAGCCAACACAAATCCTTTCATAACTCATTTTGAGTTATATCACATCCATATCGTGATTAACCTGTTCAGGTTACTCTCCCCGTCAATAGTCCAAAGCTTGTTTAAGCTAAATCTACACAACGTGTAACAAATCCTCTAATAACTCGTCTCGAGTTACATCATCATCATATTGAGATAACTTGTTTGAGTTCCTCTCCTTATCAGTCATCACGATCTTATTCGAGCTAAATCCCAAATAATCGAGTTCTCATTTCCTCACACCTGTGTAAAATTCCTACCCACTTTTCAACTTAATCAGACACATTTCATCATGGTATTCACTCACAGTCACAATCATGAAAATGACGATGAAGAAGTCGCACAGCCGGAACTCACCAATGAAGAACAAGAACAAGTCAATATGGTGATAGAACAAAATAAAAATGAATATATGTTACGCATCCTAACCATGAGGGCAAAACTACCCCCTGAATTCAGGACGGAAAATTTAAAAAAACTCATTGACAATGATGAATCAAGTTATTACAACAAAATACCAAACAATCCAAATGGTTCTTCGGCCAAAGAGTTATTCACTAAAATCTAAGACTTAACAAAGAAACTTGAGGAAGCAACGACTAGAGTTGAAATATTAAAAGACCTCAATCTAGATTCTAATACTCACGACATGTTTGATAAACCGTCCCCTGCTTCTCCATTCGCACAAGAATGGAAACTTATGAAAGACACCATTCAGGGACTACAAAAACAATCGAAACAATTCAACTTTGAAGAATTATGTCCTTATCCATTTGATACAGAGATATCACGACTACCATTTCCGTCATATTTCAAAATCCCTAAGTTTGATAAATACAAAAACAAAGGCGACCCCCGTGAACATGTCAAGGAATTTTACATGCAATTTCAGAAATTTTCCTATCAAGACACGTATCTTTTACGATTATTCCCCCAAAGTTTAGGACAGGCTTTAGACTGGTTTTTCCATCTGCCCAGAGGGTCGGTCACGACATTTGCAGACTTATCGGAGAAATTTTTCAAACATTTTTCTTATAACCTAGACTCCGAAATAACCATGCTTAATCTCTGCAACACTAGGCAAAGGCCAAACGAAAATTTTGCCTCCTTTTTACTAGGAATTGCAACACTAGGAATTACAAGCCGATTTCCCTGCTCAGTACCCGAGAGACAACTATTTAAATTTTTTTTCCCTAATCTCAATGCCGAATTATCATTCCACATGAAAATGCATTGTCTGAAAAGTTTTGAAGAATTCATCGACAAGGGGACACAAATCGAAAAAGCTCTCATTTCTAAGGGCTTACTTAAAGCACCCTTTAGAGACCAACCTTATCGAGACACTCCTCAGAACCAAGACAAATCTAAATTATTTAACCGGAATCGAAATATCATCAACGATGGCATTATTAATTCCTGCCATGTTCTAAATGTCCAAAACCATCCCACCAACACATTAAAATCTAAACAACCAATCATTATCCCTAGAAAGGAAGTTCCTTCTCGGGATCGACGAAGAGAGTTCACTCCTCTCGGAGACAGTCTATCTAGTATCTTTCGTCATTTGGAAAATGCTAATATGATTACGTATCCCATTGTCAGACCCTTCGAAGAAGGACAACCGAAACCAAATTGGTATAAAGACAATAAATATTGTGATTACCATCACATAAAAGGGAACTCCACAATTCGATGCATGCAACTCTGCCATTACGTCCAAGACCTGATTGAACGTGGAGACATAAAAGTTGAAAATACTTCTGAGACAAAAACACCTAATGAAAAACTTCACGTGTTCAAAAATCCCTTCCCTAACCATGATAACAATTCAAAAGATAAGGGTCAATCATCAAGCAATGTCGAGTATGACTCAGTCATCTTGACCATAGATTATGACCAAGACATAGTGGCAACTATAAAGATCAGAACTGACTGTGCGATCACCACTAGACAGAAAAAAATGTGGGTCCCTACAACAACAAAAATCTGCCACTTCGTTCCCGGCATCACCTCGTAATCCACCATCTAATTCCGCCGCCAATTCCTCTCCACAACCTACACCATCATTTAATATTGTCAAACAATTAGAGAAGACTGCCACACAAATTTCTATCATGGAACTACTTAATTCTTCTCCTGCACTACAACGCATCCTCATGCAAACATTGAATAACGCTCGTGTCCCTGAGGACATCAATTCACAAAAATTCCAGGCTTTAATTACACATCTTACAGTCCCCAATCGTATTTTATCTTTTGGTCCCACTGACTTATTTAATCCCAACATCGCTAATAATCATTCTTTATACGTCGAGGGTTATGTAACTCATCGTAAAATCAAGCGTGTCTTAATTGACAATGGATCAGCATTAAATATTTGTTCCATAAAACTTTTACATTGTCTAGGTTACACTGAAAATGATTTACAAAACAATATCATAACCATTCATGGGTATGATAATAGAGAAAGAAAGTCTGAAGGCACAATCACGTTGCCTCTCCAAGTTGGACCCATCACCTTAGACATGGCTTGTCATGTGGTAGATGTAGAAGTTACATATAACATTCTCATCGGCTGACCATGGATCCATGCCATGAAAGCCGTCCCATCAACATTCCACCAACGCATTAAGTTTCCTCATTTGGATAAGGAATTTACATTACATGCAGATCCCCAACCTTTTTAGTATTGTAGATTCCTCTAAGGATAGTATCGACATGATCACTATTGTCCATCAATAGATAAATATGCCCCACCTCGCATAATCCCTAATGAAAGATGCGTTGATCCTGATACACTCCCTAACAATGATCTGAAACCATCATCTTATAACCAAAACACATTTTCCAATCCATTATCTTCCGCTAGTCAACCATATTCCACTAGTCCTCCTCCCACTAATCAATCATCTTCTTCCACTAATCAATTTTCTTCTTCCAGCAACAATTATTCTTCCACGACACCATCTTCTTCTTCACCTAGCCAATCTTCTTCATCCAACGACACCTTTTCTATTAAGATACCTCCTCCTGTGAATAACCAACCTTCATCCTTCAATCCACCCCCTTCTTCTTATAACCCATTCTCTTCATCTTTTAAGGCTACCAAACTAACTTCCCAAACACATGAGGTACTTATTGGTCCCCCATCTCACACATTTAAAATCATTGACATGGGATGCGGTGAATATCAATTTCAAAAGATGGCAGACTCTTTTTATATCACCAAATCCCCACATAGCTATGGACAACCTAACGGTCCACATCGAAGAATCCATCCCACTTACCAAATGGGACAGTCAGTTTGGAAAAAGTTTGGTTATCTTGACAACGAACATATTCCAAGTTCTTCAGGATCTTGGTTATATAATGATGACTTTGCTCCATGTTATGAGTCACCTCAATTTACCAAAGCTCACCAAATAATGAAAAACATGCGATGGAAGGGTAAAGGACTCGGTCCAAATGAACAAGGTTGTTTAGACCCGATAAATTGCACACAACATCATGGTAAACATGGTCTAGGTTTCAAGGTGTTTGATGTTGCTCCCATAATAATTTCAAGTGACAATGATGACACTAGTTCTAATAATGACATCAGGTCTCCATGTAGTCTTTTTGAGGACATCGCTGAAACACATCTTTCTTTTGAACATTTATCTATTAATGTCATCAATTTTGAGCCTACACATCCGAGTCTCATAGACCATGGCCAACCACATCATGCGGCCATGGACATGTTCCAAAACGATGAAGCCATCGAAGAATTCCTTGGAACTCGCAACCAAATCCCTACTTCCAACCATAGAAAAGGATTTGAAATCAATCTAAAGGAATTGGCCTATTTGGCGAAGAGATAAAATATTCAGATCCTTCACCCTCAAAAAATTTGGATCAAAAGCGCAAACAAAGGATTTCCCATAGTCAAAACCTCACCGCCACCCTATCGAAGAAACATGTCAACAAAAAGTTCCAACAAACACCCGACACTGATGACCTACATCAACCATTAGCATCGTTCTCCAAAAAGGATACATCTAAAATGCTTGTAGAAGAAACAAAAGACAAACATTGGCACCATTGAACAACCAAACATTTTACAACTTGGCATTAGTCTGTCTGACCAAGAGTGCATGGAATTCACAACACTCCTTATTGAATTCCAAGATATATTTGCATGGACATATAAGGACATGCCATGCCTGGACCCAACTCTTGTAGTACACCATCTTGTGGTATATCCGGATACAAAACCTATAAAGCAAAAACTACGCAAAATGCATCCCCAAGTTGCATTGCTTGTCAAAGCCGAACTCGAGAAACTCTTGGAAACTGACTTTATCAAACCTATTGATTATTCGGCATGGATATATAACATAGTTCCCATTGCCAAGAAAACTCCCAGCATCAAAATATACACAGACTTCCATGACATCAACAAGGCTTGTCCCAAAGATGACTTTCCCTTTCCAAATATAGACATGATTGTTGATTCTATGGCAGGCCATGAAATGCTCTCCTTAATGGATGGATTCTCTTGTTACAATCAAATACGTATTGCTAAAGCATATCAACATAAAATGGCATTTACTACACCATGGAGCACCTTCTGTTATAAGGTCATGCCTTTCAGTTTGAAAAATGCTAGTGCCACCTATCAACGAGAAATTATTGTCATCTTCCATGACATGTTACATGATATCATGGAAGATTATGTTGATGATATATTAGCAAAATCCAAAACATGAATAGGGCATCCAAGTGTGTTGAGACGCATTTTCGATAGATTACGCGAGTATAAGGTTCATCTTAACCCAAATAAATGTGTGTTCGGAGTAACCTCTGGTAAATTATTAGGGTTTATTGTCTCACGAAGAGGCATAGAAGTGGATCCTGCCAAAGTCAAAGCTATTATGGAAATGCCTCCTCAAAACCTAAAACAATTACGCAGTCTTCAAGGAAAAATACTATCTATTTGGCGTTTCATATCACAGTTAGCTGACAAGTGCCATCACTTTAATCAGTTGCTCAAGAAAGATGCACACTTTCATTGGAACCACGATTACCAAAATTCTTTTGCTAAGTTAAAAGAATACCTCTCTAGTCCACCTGTTCTTATTTCACTAGTTGTCGATAAACCTATGTTGCTTTATACATATGCCACTGAACATGCCATAGGAGCTCTACTAGCACAACATAACAATCAAGGAAAAGAACAGGTTGTATATTACCTTAATCAAACACTTATTGATCATGAAGTACGTTATTCCCAAATCGAAAAAGTATGCTTAGTGATTGCCTTTGCATTCCATAAGTTACGTCATTACTTGCTCAATCACACAACTAAGTTGATTGCCAAAATTGATCCTCTCAAGTATTTGTTGTCCAGAACCATTCTCATGGGAAGAATGTCTAGTTGGGTCGTATTACTTAGTGAATTTGATGTCGATTTTGTTCTGCAGAAAGTAATTAAAGGACAAGCCCTTGCCGACCAACTTTCCGAGGCACCCCTTCCTGGCACAAAACCACTTCAGTTCTCTTTTCCTGATGAAGATATTCTACACATAGACATTGCGCCAGCTTGGACTCTATTTTTTTATGGATCTTGTAATCTCCATGGCTCAGGGGCTGGTATTTTGCTTATCACACCTAGCGGACATGTTATCCCCAAATCATTTCACTTAGCATTCCCATGTACCAACAATATCATAGAATATGAAGCTCTCATCGCAAGATTAAAACTGGCTATATCTTGGAATCTTACAGAATTAGTTGTATTTGTTGATTCTTTACTTATCATCAAACAAGTTACCAATGAATACCAGGTCAAGGATGAAAAACTTATCCAATATAAATACATGGTGGATAGTCTTCGAAACTCTTTTAGATTAATTAGCTTTAATCAAATCCCAGAATTCATAATAAATTTGCCGACGTTATGGCAACCATTGGATCCCTATTAGAAATCGCATCTAGTCAACCCCAAGCACATTTTCTTGTTAAACATCTCTTAATGCCTACCTATGATCTTCCTGAAAACACTATGGTATGTGAGATCATGGGTCCGAATAACCCTTGGTACCACGATCTTTATACCTTCATTCGTGATAAAACATTTCCTACCGACATGAAACCAATGCATAAACGTGCTTTAGCATAATGTGCTTCTCATTACACCATTTTAGCAGAAACTCTTTATAAACTAGGATATAATGGCACCCTACTCCGATTTCTTAATCAGGAAGAATCCTCAAGTGTCTTAGCTAAAGTCCATTCTGGTATCTATGGAGCACACATGAATGGTATCGCCTTAGCCAAGAAAATCATGCGAGTTGGATATTATTGGCCCACCATGGAAAGTGATGCATGTCACTTTGTCAAACGTTGTCAAGCATGTCAAAAGCATGGAAATCTTATCCATGCACCTTCCCAGACATTACAATCGATAACCACACCATGGCCCTTCTCTCAATGAGGACTTGACCTCATTGGTAAAATCAGACCAACATCTTTCGATGGACATAAGTTCATCATTACCGCTACCGATTACTTCACTAAATGGGTAGAAGTTATGCCTCTCACTTATGTTACCGGTAGCCAACTATCGAAATTCATTTTTAATAATATCATCTGTCGATTTGGAATTCCATCCGCTCTGGTTGCAGATAATGGCAAATCATTTAAAAACCAGGATGTAAAAGACCTAGCCAAACATTTTCACATCAAACTTAAATGGTCCACTCCATACTACCCTCAGGGCAACGGTCAAGCGGAAGCAACCAATAAGACCTTAAAATTCATCATGGAAAATATTTTCAACACCCATGGACGTAATTAGCATACTCAAATTTACCCCTCTTAGGTCTTACGGCACGCCTACCGGAGCCACCCCATTTTCCCTTGTTTATGGTTGTGAAGCCATTTTACCTATTGAGATAGAACTCCCATCCTTGAGGATCTCCCTTAAAGATGTAATTAATGAGGATAAATACTGACAGTCACGACTTCAAGAGCTTGAGCTTCTCGATGAAAAATGACTTAATGCTCTCAATCATCTTCAAGTCTATCAAAACCAACCGCAACGCAGTTATCATAAAAAGGTAAGACCCAGAGAATTTGAAATTGGTGACCTCGTATTAAAAGAAAATCAAAAGAATACCACTAAAGAATAAGAAAAACAAGGAAAATTTGAGCCTAATTGGTTAGGACCCTATGTAATCACAGCTAAATTTGGCTCTGGAGCCTATAAATTGGCCACTGAAGATGGTCAAGATCTTGATGAACCAATTAATGCAGTTCATTTAAAAAAATTATCCTTGAGATGTTCACTATTCCGAGATACAACATGTACATTTTTCCTTGTGTCTTACTTATCTCCGAATAATTTAAATCTATTCATTTCCATTGGTAGATATTTTCTTTATCAAAATCACATCTTCATATTTATCATCATGAGACAACTGCTAATATAAATCCTATTAAGTTTGTGAGCGTCATACTTCTTCAATTTTTAGTCGCTTTCCTCTATGGTCATACGTAGAAGCTTACTGATGGTAATATATTCCCTTCAAAGACATTCTCTCTTTCATAACAAAGCTCTAAACTTCGTTACCCAATTCGTTTGGTCATCCATCTCAGTCTTCAGTGTTGGAC
This sequence comes from Taxus chinensis, assembly GCA_019776745.2. Classification (NCBI taxonomy): domain Eukaryota; kingdom Viridiplantae; phylum Streptophyta; class Pinopsida; order Cupressales; family Taxaceae; genus Taxus; species Taxus chinensis. Next base: position 221,940,786 of record CM034155.1, on the reverse strand, counting down.
CCTCGCATCCTACTAGTCATGTGGGGCTGAGATTGGGGGCAGACGTTTCTTCCCAAATATAAAGCGCTATTGTAAAAAATACCATCAATTCAATAACTTATGAATACTTCATTGTCACATCTTTCATCCTTCATAGTCTTTGGTGTTGAGCCAACACTTTTTACTGGTAGTGTGAGACTGGGAATGGAGGAAGGTGCCCTTACTCGTCTACGTCTTGTCTTTGGTGATAAACCCTTGCCTCTTACAAGTGGCATGGGGCAAAGCGTAGAGGGTCATTTTCATTAAAGCATAAAAACATTGCAAAATATTAAAAAAACAAAAACAAAACAAAAAAAAAGGTAAAAATGGAATTCACTCGCTTATATTTTACCTTTGGTGATGAGCCCTTGCTTCTCACTAGTAGTATGGGGCAAGGGATAAGGAGTCATTTCACAAATATAAAATCTTACAGTGCTTGCAAATTATAAAATTTCTAAAGAAGTAATGTAGATGCCTAAGTGAAGAGAGAAATATCCCTTCACCTCATATCTTACCAATCAGCAGGCCACATAATTGTCTAAGTCTAGCACGTGACTCATAAACTGAAAACCATTTTTGAAACTGGTTTAGTATTGTTATAAAGAATGGAGTCACAATTTCCCAAAGGGATTGTTGTTAGTATTTGTCTCTATATTCATTATCTACTTCTTGTGTCCTTCTTGATTCTTAGTGATAAGCCCACGCATCTTACTAGTTGTGTGGAGTCAAGAATAGAGCCAGAATATTTTTCATCATATCATCACCACCATATCCTACCAATGGAAAGGGAATTTGTGTTATTCTGAGCATAAGTTACAACACGGAACACGGTACATATGGATAATATCTTGGTTTATCGCCTCTCAAAAATAAGTTTACACTCTGGTCCATAAATTGCCAATCACAGTGTAAAAATCTACAAACAGTGTGAAAATCGTCAAAAATCCAAAAACAGTGTAAAAATCTCAAAATCCAAAAACATTTGAAAATCATCAAAAATCCAAAAACAGTGTAAAAATCCAAAAATCTAAAAACATTTGAAAATCGTCAAAAATTCAAAAACAATGTAAAAATCCAAAAATCTAAAAATATTTGAAAATCGTCAAAAATCCAAAAACAGTGTAAAAATCCAAAAATATTTAAAAATTGTCAAAAAACCCAAAAACATTAGAAACAGTCATCCAAAATCCAACAAAAAAAATTAGAACTCGTCAAAAATCCAAAAACATTAGAAACACTCATCAAAAATCTAAAACCATTAGCAAGAATCGTCAAAAATCTAAAAACATTTGAAAATCGTCAAAAAAAATCAAAAACATTTGAAAATCGTCAAAAAAATTAAAAACATTTGAAAATCGTAAAAAAAATCCACAAAATCACAAAAAAAAAAACTCTAAAATAACCAAAAACAAAAAAAACAAAAAAAAATCCACAAAATCACAAAAAAAAAACTCTAAAATAACCAACACAATTTAACCTTTGAACTATTATCTCCAACGAATGATCCAATCACCTTATGACTACCAAATTCAAACCACTTCTCCTCGCGTGAATCCTCGCTTGGGGAAAATTTAGCTCTCATTGTTTCCTTTCTTGAGGATAATGACCCAATACTTTACTATGTCCTCATACCCCTACTTAGGGGCACATCCAATCAACCCTCACTGTAGAACACGTTAGGGACATGTTTATTGGTTATTGTGTTGTATTATTAGTTGTAAATTATTAATTGTTTTTTACATCTTGATATATTACAGGGGGCATCTTGATTTTATGTATCCTGGTGTTCTCTCTAATATTCTTACGTTATCTGATTGCATGTCATACTGGGGCATCATAATTTCTTGATGGCCTTTGTCTATGCTCTCTTCCATTTGTATATTATATTGGGGCATCAAACATTTTTGATGGCCCCTGTCTATGCTATCATGCATATTACAGTCTAGTCATCCTGATCTTTTATATCACGGTGCATCATGTTATGTGCTATATTAAAATTAAGATGTTTTTCGTCACGTGAGTATCTTCCTGCATGATCAACATCTTACTTTGCACCCCATCCATTCACCCATACTAATACATTCCCCAGTTTGGAAATCCTACTTGATCACCATTGTAATTTGCGAATCCTACTTGACAATCTTTCTCAAGTAGCATTCACTATCCAGCAGCTCCTCCTCCCCCACCATGCGCACCATGTATTTGATCCATTCATCCTCACTCCTCATTTTTACTCCTCCACCACTTATCCCCATATTACCCTTCTCACTATTCTTGTCCCCTCTCACCCATTTGTATTCTTTCCTTTCACCCCTTTGCTTACCGCTTGACAATCTTACTTAATAACCCCTTCTATATAGAATCCTTAGTGGAGGTTTACCCTCTCCCTAAGATCTTCCTACTGTAGAAGCTTCTTCACCACCTCCCCTCTCATCAAACAACAATAACCACCAAACACATCTTCCCATTCCACCTCTTCTGCTTCTCATTCTCGCATCATTACTCTCACCACGCAGGCATCCCAATTAAGGATTCCCCTTACACTCTCCACCCTCCACTACATATATTCCTTCATCCATTCATGTTACACTCCTTTGTTTCCTTTCTTTCTTGTTATCACCTCATCTCATATCATATACCACTAAGACATACCTCACTCACTCTTTTCTCATCCTTACCCAAATCCGTCTTATGCTTGGTCATCCTACTTACACACTCTCGTAGTATGGAAAATTCACTTGAGGGTTCCCCTTCAGTCCATTTTGTCATACCATATTCCCACCAACTCTATCATCATCCTTCTTCTTCTTCAGCTTGGCAATCTTATTGAAGACTTCCACTTAAGGTTGATCTGCCCTATGGCCTTCCCCCATCCCATCATATTTCCCCCATCCTATTTCTCCCACCTCTCGTCGCGATCATCATCTTCAACCTACCATTCCACCCCTGTCCCCAATATCATTTTGTCTTTCTCCTTGCATATCATCCCTGTCGTTTAGGTGATCTTACGAAACCTCTCTGACAACATGGCGATCTTACTTAAGAGATTCTCTTAAGCATGACATGTCATCTTACACTCGTCCATCACTCTACAATCTCACCATCCATCTTTCTTCTTCATTCACCATCATCACATCTTTTTACCACCACTATCACCCTCCTCTGCTTGGCAATCTTACTTAACCACTCACCCGGCATGGCGATCTCACTTAAGAGTCCCTCTTAAGGATGATCTGTCTCCTTGCCTTTCCCCATCACTACACACCCTTCACCCTTCACCCTTCACTTTTTCTTAGCATTCCCCATTATCACATCCTTTCACCTCCTTTTCGATTCTCGCAAACACCACTTCTCGCTCAACCACTTGTCATCTCCAATTTCGCTCGCTTGGCAATCTTACTTAACCACTTCCGTCACATGACAATCTTATGTCAGGGTCCTCCCTACAATTAACTTGTCATCGTGAACTTCTCCCCGACCTCATTCTTCGTTCACTCTGTTGATCACTTCTTCCACCTAGTATCTCCTACTACCCACTTTTTCCTCCTATTATTATTCTTTCTCCACATATCATCTTACAACATACATCTAATCTATTCCACCTACAATCACGTTCTTTTCCCTCATTTTCCCCTTCTTGATCCATCATCCTTCATACCATTTCTTCCCATTCTTTTCATGTCTTGGTTCTTCATCCTCACCTCGTTCATCCTCATCACCCGCATCCTCTCCTTACTTTCACCTAGTCCCAACCCATCCCTCCCATTTTCTTTACTCTTTCCACTTCATCTTCTCAAATCCCCCCCACATTTCTACCCACACACGCATTCACCATTATTGTTAACATTTCTCTATCATTATTTCGTCATCATCTTCTATTCCCACGCTAATAATTGTAAGTGGGATTTCCCTAAAAATCATCAATCCTCATTCCACATGACCTCATTCACTCCCTTGGACCTTCTAGAGTTTCCCTTCATCCTTCCCTCCTCTAAGCCCACCACTCATTGTAAGGTGGGTTTCCCTAACGTCCCTTTGTTGGCGTTACCCTTTCCAATCCTCATTAGCTATCTCATTTTCTTAATTTTTTCTCTCACCATTCTCCACCACTCATTGTAAGGGGGATTTCCCTAACATCCCCTCATTGGCATTGCCTCTTCTATCCCCCATTATCTTTTCTCTTATTTTTGTTTCCCTCAATCCCACCCTTTCTTGTCACTTCTTACCCATCTCTCCATCTTCTCTTCGCCCTCTTCAATATCTTTACTATCTTCATCATACATCATTTTTCTATTTTCTCATCATCCTAGTGTCCATTTCATGCATCTCCGCATCTTTTCGAATCAATGTCATTCCTCCCCTCTTTCTTCTCTGACCATTCCTTATATTGTTCCATTTCCACTTATTACTCCCTTTCTGTACTCCCTTCCTTCTACATCATTTTCTTTGTTATCCTCTTCTCTCTCCCACCCCTCGTCCTATTTCCCTTCCCCTGTATCGTCTTCTTCCCCTTTTTCCATCACGTTTCCTCCTTACTTTCCCATTAATAACCTGGCTCTTCAGCGTTGTCCTGTCTTTTTTATCATACCACCCTCCACATGCATCTCCATACGGTCTGCTCCATACTCTTTACCTTGGTCTTCCTCGCAATGACATGATTCCTTCAATCTTCTCCCTGTATTCACTCTATCTTCCTTTCCTCTCCCCTAATTTTCACGTTTCTTCTGACCACTTCTCCTTTTCTCTACCACCCCTACCTTTTCGTTCATTCTGTATCTGTTTCTCTTCGTTTCTCTTTTCTTTTTCACACTTTCCTTGCCCCTCATAGTTTCTTTTTTTTCTCCGTTCTACTTCTTCTTTCGTCATCTTTCCATTTTCATCCATTTCACCCCTTACTCCCACCTCGTTTTCTCCTTCTTATTTATCCTTTCCCGTTTCCTACTTTTCTCAGCTCTATCATTTCTTTCACTTTCACACATCCCTCTTTACAATCTCTGTTGCTTCCTTCATTTTGCACATCTCTCTATTTTATCCCTTCACCCTCCACTCTGTCATTTTCTTGTTTTTGCCTTGTTTGTCCTTCATCATTCCCTTCTTCCCCTATCATCCCTCTCTCTTATTTCTATCTCTTTCATTCTTTTTTTTTTCCCTCCCCTATCTCCCTTACTCTTCTCATAATCAACCCCCAATCTTATCCATTCCCTTTTCTCTTTCCCACACACCCTCACGCCTAGCATTCAAGGCCGATTGAATCCTTTCTCCATTTACGTCTTGCGGTCATTCCAGTCTCTTCCACTCCATTATCGTCCTCTTCTCCCCAAAATTCATTTCTCTTCTTTTCAAGATTTATGTCATATATTCCATTCTCATCAATCCTCTCGAGGGGGCATCACCACATCAATCCATAATCACATCTTCTCATGACATTTTCATCTTGGAGGATATTATGACATCCGTCACTCACCACTTTCTATTCTCCCCAACAAACATTCGCTCTACCTTTTGCTTAAAAAAAGTAGATTGAATTCTTCCCCATACCGCCTACTTTCTTTGAAAGGACACTACTTTTATAGTACCCTTCCAAAGAGGGGCAAATGTAGACACCCCAATTTCACATTTGTCCTAAATCAATTAATTCCCCTTCCTCATTTCCCACAAAAATACACTTTGAATTAATCAAATATAATTTGATTAATTATCCATTTCAAAATCTAAAAAATAACCCAATCCTCACCACATGTCATTATTCTCCATGTTTTTCCACTATTGAATTAAAAATTCAAATTCAAATCCTCACCCACCCTTCGTGGTCCCTACTCACCTAAAATCCTCCACTTATGAATTAAAAATATAATTCAAATCCTCACCTATTTTTCGTGGCCCCCACTCATCTAATCTTGCCCACATTTTCAAACCATGATTACTCTAAGTTAATCACTCCCCCAGGCTATAAATATAACCTTACCCCTCCCCTCTAAACACACAGAGAATAAACTTGAATGCCATATCTAAGTTCTTGCATCTGTTAAGCAAAGAAAATCCTTTTGCCTCGTCCTAATGCCCAAATAGCCTCATAATCCTTTTTTCCATCTGGTGCAAAGTAAGAGGATCGTTGTTACAGGAAGGTCTTGCTCCGTCTTGAAGAAAAGCACCTACATATCAAAAAATCAGGGCTCAATCCAAGTTTCCTAGCCCATTCTGAGTTTTGTTACAGAACGCGAAAGAGGAGGTAATATTGTTGGTATTTTACTTCCTTGTTAGTAGTGTATTTTTCCTAGCTTACACCTTGAACTGAAACAACTCACCGAGTTATGAGTTAACTCAATCGAGCTATACCCTGCACCATTCAATCCTGCAATGAAAAAATCCTACATACAAGGGATATACAAATAATGTGGCATATAAAATCAATATCCTCTGGATCACTCCTACCAACTGGGAATGCTTTTTGTCCACAAAAAGTTGTTTTCCACCCACAAAATTTTGTTAAAACATCTTGCATTGCACAAAAACATACATGATCCAGAAATAACATTATGGGTTAAATAAATGCAAATATTTGATTAGCTAGTCATAAAAATTTGATTAAATAAAAACACCTATTTTGCAATAGAAAGCAAGTGTCCAACTGATACTTTGTAATCCTGTCAACTTCTGCAAACAATTGTGAAATGTCAAATCCCACTATGATGCCATCACAAATAATCGATCAGATAATAACACCTATTCAACCCAGAAAGCTAGTGTTCAACTGATACTCTATGATACGGTTGATCACTAAAACTAAAATTCCACCAAAATAGATGAGTATAACAGACATCTAAATTGCCCAGAATTAGGCTATTGTCCAGTCCATGTGAAACTATAAAATATTGAAAATATCATTGTCTAGAATAATTAGACTATCCACGCGAAAAATATCTATAGTCAAAATTGAATCCGATGAATCTGCCATATCTATCCCCACATACTGAACTGTAAAAAAGGATAGAAACAAATTGGATGCTTACCCACAATGGTGAACTGTTATGTGTTGTAAATGATCACCAGGTAACACCTACAAACCAATTTGTTAGTGCAAATAATATACATACCAATTATAACTACATAGGGTATTTATAAATAAATTCCCTAAAAATAAGGTTCATCATGTATGTGCAATTACCCTGTATAGACGCAAAAAAAATGTATATTACTTACAAAACCAAAAAGGTGTCCCATATTTGCACAATGACATTAACAACATATACCAATAATGCATTTCCAAACATAGACATTATATCCATTCCCACTGAATCTGCATACACTACTGCTAAAATAGAAATGGTATTTGTCACCCTTATCAAGTAAGAATTATAATCTGAGTATGTTTAACCTGTCCCCCAAATCTTCTTTACAAGTGACACCTTTTTTCCAATTTCAAAATAAATGTAAATATGGGAATTTTCCTTTTGACATACATCGGAAACCCACAAAATGCTCTGAATAATTTGCATGTCATTCATCAATTACAGTTATGCAAATGTAAATATATCCAATTCACATGAGATTTCATTTTCCATATGAAAATAGAATGGACTCATTAGTGGTTTACCTAAGGATAGATCAAATGTTGGTTCATTTTTAATTGGTGGATTAAAAACTTATTTCACACTATATACCAACTTTTTCTAACCATACATTAGATGGCTTGTTGGGTGAAGTTATCAACCTAATGTCCACTCCTATGACAATGAGTGTAGTAGTTCCTCTTTTTCTCCTTCTGGGGTGAGGAATTATTTTTACTATTTCTCACCTGAAAGCTACAAGATTGGTTATTAAGATCATCTGGAAAATACTTCTGCAAAAATGATTTTCTCTTCTAACAAAATGCAATAGAATAATTATGTAGTCCAAAAAAAGTGCATTAAAAGGCATTCATCATTTTTTGTATATCATACCCATATTGTTTAAACAGGAAGATTGGATCATTAGAAGATTTACATTGTTTCCTAGGCTTATGATTATGATAAAACAACAGGAGGTGGGATTTCATTACCTTTCCTTTGATTTATCTTACTATCTCCTTTCTTTTGTGCTAGTGGGGTATACACTTTGTTTTTGGAAGCTCATCTTCCTTCAATGTGCTTTGAGAACTCTCTAATTTCCTTTCCCGCACTACAAAAACCCTAACCTTCATAACAAGGATGATAATCGACCTATATTGGGTTAGTTATTCCCTGGCTATTCTTACCAAGGTCGATTCTGTTAAAACCCATTTTATTTAACAATTTAGATCTCATGCCTTTAGTGTATCTTTCAAAACCACCAAAAACATTTTTACTTGAATCTGAATCCGAATGGGAAGAGGAATTTGATGGTGACATACTTACAGAGCATTCATCAGCCATTGTTTCTACATATGTAGTTAAGGGTCTCTCCCTTTTCTGCTCACTATTCTGCAATCTATCCAAGAGCTCACCCTTGGCTTGTAATTATGATTTCAGTCGAGCATTCTCCTCTTCTAACGAGTAATACATTGATCTTAAGAAAGAGTTCTCTTCATGGATCTGGTAATTGTAAGATTCAAGCTCATCAAACTTTTCTTCATTTGACATTTTTCCCATGGTTTCCTGCACACCTGTACTTTCAAAAATTTGCACACTGTAACTGAAAAGATCGAGCCCAAAAATGCAAAACCACAGAAATCCAACTGAAACAAATAAATAGCTAAACTATCTATGATACCAAAACTTGATCTGAAAACGTGAGTTTTAATTTTCACTTTTTTAGCCATTTTCCTAGATCTTAAATTTTAATCAATTTTCTAGATTTTAATTTCTCCAAAACTGATCAATTCTTTGTTTTCATATATGCACTCAATCTGATTTTTAATCACAAAATGAATCGTGCATTCATTTTTTCTGTTGTGGATAAAGGATTTCCAAAATTTTCACTTAATCCATTTTAATCAATTAATTTCTTGCTTTATAAATTTAATCAAATTCATATACTGATTTTTATATGATCAAAATCTTCAAAACTGAAAACAAAATCCACACAGAAACTTGATAACGGATTTCACCCATAGAATATGTCTCTGGATTCACATAATCGTGAATCAATCTATTAATGCCCAATGAAGTATAATTCATGACATTCAATAAAGAAAAAATAGACTTTTATACTTGTAATAAGAGAATAGAAACAAGTTTGTAGACTCTGATTTCCTGTCAGACATTGTCCACAAATTCAAATGTGGTTCCATAGGCTCTCCACAGTGGCTCTTCTGTGCAAATGTGATCGAAAAATGCCTACACCACAAAATCCACTACACTTCATTGAAAAATAATACTACCACTATCTTCATCTCAAAATTATTAGCAAGTTTTCTTTTTACACCAAGTTTTGAAAATGACCCTAGGTGCCTCAAATTAACTATTTTTTTCAACTGCTCTATTCTTTCTAGTTGCACAGTCTGCCAAAAATCCTTTTATAAATATGGCCGAGCTTGTTTTATACATTGTCAAGCTGCCTTGACGAGTTTTTTGGGCATGATTCTTGTGCCCATGAGGTTGTCGATTCGATCCCCTATTTCATTTTCCATCGCCGACCAGTTTGCATTGTTTTGGCTTATATGGGGAGATATCCCACATCGATCAGGATAAAGCTTGGGTTGGCGATTTAAGTTAGGAGCGACCCACCAATATAACTATGGTTATGGCCACACCTATCACTTTTTACTCATCTGAGTAACAATCAGTGAGTTGTGCATTTTTCAACTACCCAATATAACTGTGGTTATGGCCATACCTATCACTTTTTACTCATCTGAGTAACAATCGGTGAGTTGTGCATTTTTCAACTACCCCACAAGGGCCAATTTGTGTATTTCCACGTTGTGGAAAGATGTGGCATGACTATATATGTGGCCCCACCGAGTTGTATGTGATCCGTCCATATCCTGGCTGAGTTGATAGGCCCGCCACGTAGTGGGTAATCATCCCGAGTTGGTATACATAGTCCACAACATATAAAAAATTAAACCTGAATGTTGGGCAACATTACATTGCTTATTCAATGGCCTGCCAAATTACATGGAGTTCGGCCCGTCCAATGTGGATAATCCACTGAGTAATAAGGGAACAAATCCCGAGATATGGGCTAGCAATGTGGAAACATAAGGGTCGGTGGGGAGTTGGTCGCCCCACTGAGTTGCATAGAAATAGTGTTGAGTTGTATACCTTGAACTGAAACAACTCACCAAGTTATGAGTTAGCTCAGTCAAGCTATACCCTGCACCATTCAATCTTGTAATGCAAAAATCCCACATACAAGGGATATAGAAATAATGTGGCATATAAAATCAATATCAATACAATGATATAAGGAGTCGGAGGCCAATGCACCCCTACGTTAAAAGAGTGTGTTGAACTTGGATGATGGCCCCCAGCCAAAAAATAGCGGGGCCCACCAAATTTTCATGTGTCGAAGACCAGAGGCTTTAAAACACAACCTTTTTAATCGTTTACCCATTTTTACTTCTGCCACGTGTCAACCTATGATTCTCAAGTTGACCCACTTTGACCTGTTTTCAAACCATTCTTTGACCTGTGATATCTTCTACATCCGAACTCCATTTTTTACGTTATTTATATCATCGAAAAGTTATCGGAATGCTCCATAGTGTATTCATGGTTTAGGGAGGTTTAGGAAACTTTTTAATACCATGATATCCTTTAGATCATCAACGGATGTATACCATGCTTCATAGTCTAGTAAGGCTTGACTAACATAATAGACAACATGGTCCTTGCCCCTTTCGTCTTCTTGCACTGGCATTTCCCCTACAAACATTGGGATAAAATAGGTATATAGTAGCAAAGTTTGATTTCGAAAAGGAGGTTGCAAGGTTGGTAACGAGGAAAAAGAGTGCTTCATATTGTCAAATGTTTGTTAACAGTATTTGGTCCACTCTATTTTGGTATATTTTTTAAAGAGACTATTTATGGCATGGTGCGATTGGTAAACTCCGAGAAAAATAGTCATATTTCCCCAAGTTTTATGAGGAAAGTTCCTATGTCTGCTATGGAGGAAGGCCATCACATTTCAAGAATAGCTTTAATCTTTGTTGGGTCGACATCGATAGCACGTTTAGATACTAAAAATCCTAAGAGTTTTTTCCGTGTCACCCCGAATATGTATTTTTCGGGATTGATGTGAACCTTGTATTTGCAAAATCATACTAAGGTAATGTCTAAGTCATGAGCGTGATCATTGGTGCATCGAGCTTTGATGAGTAGATCATTAACGTAGGCTTCAAATATTTTATGTATGAGGTCATGAAAGATGTGTGTTATGGCATGTTGATATGTTGTGTTGTTATTTTTTTGTCCAAAGGGAATCTTTACATAGCAATAGGTGTCTCATTCTGTAGTGAAGGTAGTCTTGTGTTGGTCTTTGGGAGTGATCTAAATTTGGTTATACCCTGAGAACCCATCCATAAGAGATAACATTTCATATCATGTCATGGCGTCTATGGAGGGTAAAGGAAATTTATCCTTAAGACAAGTAGAGTTAAGGTTTCAAAATTAAATACAAATACATATGGCCAAGGTGGCCTTCTTCCAAACTGGGATGATTTTGGACACCCACTCAGAATAGTCCACTATATAGATTAATTTTACGTCTAAGAGCTTGATGATTTCTTTATGAAATAAATCATTGATATTGGGAGGGAACTTCCTTATCTTTTTCTACATGGGAGCAGTGTCGGGATAGGCATTGATGTTATGGGAGATAATTTCATGATCAATTCTAGGCATATCAACATATCCCCAGATGCATAATTCCTTTTGTTTTTATCAAATTTCTATGTGGCGTAAGTGAGGAAAGAAATCACCAAGTATGACTACGTGTGTGGGATCATCATCAAGTTGTACATTGATGGTTGATTCAGCCAAATTAACATTGTCATCTTGGAAATGATATAGGGCCTCAAGAAATTTGGGTACTTTGTCCTTGTTGGGATCGATAATAGCGACATAATTTTCAAAGCGCATAAGTTTCTTAGATAAGTTTCACAACTTATGATGATGTCAAGGTATTTTATCTTCTCGTGCATATAGGAGTTTTAGAATAGCTTTGTTATTGTCTAGGGTAGGGAGAGGCCCATGGTATTTTACGTCAATTTCTAGGCCTACATATCACCTACCGCTTCCATACTTCCTAGAGATGGTTTTTCTTACATCTAATTCCCTGACGTCTAAGGTGACCTCTTTAGGTGTAGAATCAACAGTGGTCGTGCTAGGAGCACTGAGACCAGTGTTGATAAAAAAGGTTTACTTAGAAGCTGGTGCATGCAGTGTATTTTTTTACGAGAGCATGACGTAAAGCATATTTATATGACCCGAGGAGTATCGAGGATAGGTGGATTAGTGGAAGAAACGTAAGGAAGTATCTCTTCCTCATCCTCATTTTCGCTAGTATAACAGATTGGGGATTCATAGGATATGTCAATGGTATTAGTCTCAAGTTGAGAATACCATATTTGGGCCAAGGCATGTTGGTAATGCAATAATTCCAAGTTCCTAGACTCAACTTGCGAAACAATGTAATATTCGTCACAGGTAATCCCCTTTTCTTTAAAATCAGCAAAATCCTCAGCTAAAACATTGATCTTGCTAAAATATCTGAGTGAAAGGGGATGGTAAGCAGAAAAGAGTTGTGCAATTCCTAACTCATTACATTCTAAGTGATTTGAGGCTGAGGTCTCACTCGTTGGCTCCTTTGTATCAGTTTAAGGTGGATATCAATCTCGAGGTAGAAGAACCAGAGGTAACCGATACACGATATCATTAGGTAACCTATTTTTCTAATTATGTTTTGAAGATAATGTTCATCATCATCTAAATCTAAATCTACTAATGTAATTTTGATTTCAGATGTAAGATCAAAGAACTTTAGGTAGGGAAAACTTTGGATCTTGAGAGTAGTTGGCATTAGGAAATAGAACTGGGATATCCCAAGGATTTGGATCAACATCATTCCTAAAGTGTTGGTTGTTATGGATGAATTTTATACATTGGTACCCGTATGATGTGACTGTGCACATATGATGTGTCCATGGTCGTTCTAATAAGAGGTTGTAAGAGATACGACGATCTAGAACCATGAGTTTGGTATGAATTGTTTCGGGTCCAACTGTGATGGGTAACCAGATACATCATTTGCATTTTTGTTTAGTTTTTTCAAATCCATAACAATTCAAGCCAGTAGGCTTGAGATCGACAATAGAATAACTGAGATTCTTGATGAGAGAGAAATAATCTAAGTTCATTCTCGATACTTCATCCACGAGGACCCTACGAACATGTGTGTCATGAATGATAACACTAATGAGTATGGAAGGGTCATCCAAAAAAAATAGGACCTCATCATTAATCATGTCATCCTCCACAAACTCCAAGGCTAAGCAACCCAGAGGAGAGTGTTGTAAGGATGATATTGTAGTCTCTATGTGATGGATTTATGGATTTGGGGATGCAGTAAGAATTTTGGGGGCTTCACTAAGAGGATATTCAAATCATTGTAGCTATTAAATAAGTAAATTTCGATGTGAAGCCGAGGTATGCATGAGTTTCATAAAGGGTATTTTTTATGTAAGGGAATTCATCTCATCTAAAAAGTTCCAATGAGGCTTGGAATAGCTTCCATAGTGATACCACAGTAGAGGCACATTAGAAGATGTATCCATATGCGATGATGGTTTAATTAGAGATACCTTGTCGAAGGAGGGTGGGATAGGATCTTTACTTATCACTTCTTGTGTCAATACGGGTGGAGGCTCGATTATGGGAGCAGGCTCCACCGTCGATGGGTACTTGGAAGTACCAAGCAATTGTGGATTATCATAGGATTTACTTGGTTTAATAATGAGATCCTTATGGGCAGGTTTATGTCTATAGTTTACCTTAGTTGCATTGATATATTGAGAATCTAGGAGATTATTATCGTATGAAGGCTCTATGGTTTGGTTCGTCCATGCCTTGGTTACATTACATTTTCCATTACCCTTGGGCCTAAAATTGTTAACACTGTGTTTTTTATCATGGATTTCCCAATCCCTTATAATTTTTTACTAGGTAGGCCATGGCTTTACACCATGCAAGCTATGGTTGTATAGCAAGGTCTTAAATTCTTACATGAAGGTACTAAATATAGCATTTTTCGTGACACTCATCCCTTCAAATATTATAACCATAATCTTAACACAGTACAGATTATTCTTAGTTTATGGATGAATCACCTCACTTGCCACCACTTGAGGGTTCCATTTGTGTGATAGATGCAGTATCTTCTACGTCACCTGCCACTACTACTACTTTGATTCCTTATCAGGGGCTTGTCCAGCCTATGGACGTTACTCTCTCACCTACACCTTCGCATGCACAACCTAAATTAGCACACCCACCATTTACTTTCACTCTCTTCATGAATGATTTATACTGGGAACATATTTTATTTTATACTACTTGCAATGATATTATATGTACACATGAGGGTTTGGCTCAACTAGGATTTTCTTTTGAAAACTTTTATCCTACACCATACGCTTCATCATCTTTATTATGTGTTTGTTCACATCACCACTACTTATGGTTTATGTGTCTTTCATCTTACATTTCATCTATCGTGCACCCTTCACTCTTCATCTAATTACATTAGGGAAATCATGGCTTTATTAGGGGGCACTCTAGATCCTCATTATATATACATGTTTTTCTCTATGCCTTTCAGATGTATCTTTATTTGAAATAGCTCTTGTCTAGGCCATACACAAAATATCACTCGCTGGTAAGTGCATGTTTGTGCACTTCATCTATTCACTAATGAGGAATATGTCATGGGTATGTATAATTTACGCCTCAATGGCTCATTATGTGATCAGCTAGACACTATTGTTTATTAAGTCACCAATGCGTATCCATTCAACTATGACCCTGAAAGTGACAATATTTTAGATGACATTACATGATTACATCCTTCCTCTAACATGTTTGGGGAGCATAACATTCACACATCTCTCCCCCTTTTAATATTAGCATCACCATACATCACAACATAGCATACATTATAGCATATGCATCAATCCCATCCTCAGTTTAAACATACTCATCACATGTTTTAGCATCATCATTACTTGATGATGCACTCTTTTACTTTGGTTCACACTTGATTGTTGAGGGCATACTACACATGAACCCCACACACTACACCATAGGTATTACACATTGTGTTTCTTCACATATTTCATGTCGTATGTCTTATATCCTACATCATACATTCTACATTTAGTCTACATCATTACACATATACACATCATAAATCATACTAGTTGGCATTACATCATATATCATACTAGTAGGGTCTACATTATATACTTCTCATGGTTGCATACTGTGCACCTTACACTTTTTCTATACACATTTTACTAGTATTATACATCATACATACTCTACACATTTTATTCATCACATATGTGTCACGACTCCTAGCACCATATACTACTATTTTATGTCTACATACACATCTTCACACTACAGTATCTCCACACATTACATACTATTCATTGTGCATTACACATATTACATCATCACATGGTCATCTACATTATCGTACATCATGCTTACTACATCATATTCTACGCATTATCACTCACTACCGTATAACGTACTTTACGTTCCTCAGTCCATACTCGACTATCGAGGGTTTACTAATCAAATGGTCCTTATCATGTACATAGTTTCATCACTCGACCTTCTATCATGTGACATTACTAGGTTAGTGACATATTCTTATAGGCTAAATGGTCACCTATCCCTTCATCTTGTAGTGGTATATGCTTTAGGCTACATCACCACTCCCTATATTCCTCTTGTAGTGATATACACTTTAGGCTACATCATCACTCTTTCAATCATCTTGTCTTCATATACGCTTCATCTATAAGGTTTTATGACATGCATCATTTATAGGTTGCATATCATCACACATACACATTCATCATAACATGTTAGACACAATACACACATTTTGATCATTTCCTGATGACACACTCTCGTTTACGGTTAATTCTTGACTGCTGAGGGGGAAAACCAAATGAACCTCACTACATACATTTCCATTCACTTAGGGGGGCATACGTTTCCTATCATTCCATCTTGCATTCCATTCCATCCATCCACATCATATTACATATCTTGGTTGCTTTTACTATTGGTTAAATTTTCTTATATATGGTCTCTTTATTACACATGTTAGTTAGATATATTATATGTCATTTATCTATACAATACACACATGCGCATTCACACCTTTGTTTAGTTATGACCACAGAAATAGGTATTTTTCATGTAGTACAGATTTTTTCCTTCTACCCATCCTACATTAGTCATTGTGGGCATCCAAATTCATCCCTCACAGGTGTTATTGTTTCATTTTGTACTTAGCACTCTATAGTATATGGTTATACATGTTTTTTACATACTGGGTATCTTTCTAACATGTTAATGGGTGCTTCATGTGTAGCATTTGTTCATAGGATTACTTGTTTCCATGGTTATTTGTTGTTTGTACTTGTTTATCTATTGTTTTCTATTATATGTGGGCCTTGCCCCTTGTTTGGTGTGCACACTTGTTTTTTGTATGCAACCATGATGGCCTTGCATGTCTTGCGACATCGTGAGTGATGTCCCATGTTTACAGCCCTGCTTTGTGCAGCTTACTTTTTCTTCTTGTGTTATTTACATTACTACATTTCTTGGTAGCTTATACATTGTTTGTGTAGCTTACACTTATATATGCATGTTTGTTTGTACTAACACTTGTTTTTCACTAGCCTCTTATTTGTACATGCCTTGGTTTCTACCAAGCGCTTTCTTTTCCCATTGCAGGGAAGAGTTAAAGAGTTCATGCGATTGGTCCTCTTTTGGGGCCGCATTCTCCTATCAGCGATGTCACATGCACCCCCAAAGAGGGGGGGTATAATTTGAGGTTTTACATACTACACAGTGCCTTTCTACATTGGTTCAGTTTAGTTCAGTTTCTACCCTTGGCATTGTGGGTTATATAGTGAGTGGGTTCAGACCAGTCTATGAACCCCGTACACAATAGCTTTTAAAGGACATGGTTGTCCTTAGCATTATAGGGAGCAAGTTACAGGTTAGAGGATACAACAGACTTCCTCTCTACACTACTTCAGCCAGTGGTGTCAGGATCACCCAAAAAACTAGGCAGTACAGAAATCTCTTCATACATACTTTAGGGAAGTAGTTACAAGGTTGGAGAATAATAGCAAATTTCTCCCTACACTTCTTCGAGTCCTATGGTGTCGGATCAGCCAAAAAAACCTAGGACATGGATATCCTCTTTCTACACCCTTTCTCTCATCACGATCAAGGTGCACATGTTCCTTTTACACTTTTCATACTTTCATTTCAGTCTTTTCATTACATATACATGTGTCTTTTACATCTTTTTTACATATATATACATGTGTATTCGACTACTTGATCATCCTCTCCTTGCAGGTCGACCGTATGAGAAGCAAGAAGTCAATAAAAAACTACTACAACAATGGGGGCAAACAACAACAACATTTTGCAGCAGCACACACCATACTGACCATGCAGGTACATCACACACATTGGAAACTACACACGTGTTTCCGCCCTAGGTTCACTCTCATCACTTTTTTTTTACACTTTTACATCTTTATTTTCCACACTCTATCATCCTTTTTTCACTCCATGCTTTTTCTAGTCCTTTAGTGCATTTCTACATCACACTACATGGATTTTAGGTATGCATCTCTATCTACTTTATGTTACCAATAGCTTTCCACTCACCAACATAAAGTGGGGGAAAATGTAGACAAAAAATCATGCACTTTAGAAATTATTTAGTCCCAGTCTCATACTACTATTCATATGGTTTTTGAGTGAAGAAATTATTAATTAACCCCCATCTTTTGGCCATTTTACTTTGATTTTTATCGTCACTACCAACCTCCCATACACACTTTCCAAGTTACTTTTCATCGTTTTCCATCATTTTAGCCTTGAATGGGGCACTTATGCTTATACTGGGGCACCAACATAGGTGCCCTAGTCCCAGTCGTAGGAGTACCTGATCCTTTTCCCACTTTCTCGCCACTTTTTGGGCACTTTCTAGCCATTTGAGCATTTCATATTTCTTGTGGTCGACCTCTTCAGGGTTAATTACAAAATTAGATCAAGATAACCATATAAATATAAAGTTATGAAACCATAATGAGGGACCAAGCACTAGTCACTACTATCATCACCTAAGGTTGCATCCATCAAAGGCTCCATTTGCATCCATCTAGCTCCATCACAAGGCACAAGGTTGGTTCATCTACATCACACAAGCATAGGAGGGAATTTTATTCTATTCTATCCATCATTCTATTACATTTTATACACATAGTTATTGTTCGCTACTTTCACAAAGTGCGACTGGCACAAGAGAAACCTAGGGCATGATCACACACACTTGTGCACAGACCTACATCGGATATGATATGTAGTGTAGTGCTCAGTTAGTAAGTCCACCATTATGACAACTGAGGTCAATCCAACCCCTTCATATGCATCTTTCTTTTTTTAGTGTTTTATGTTTGTCTTGGGGTTTTTTAGGTCTTCTCTTCATCATTGATTACCAGTGACATACAACACAGTGTATCAAAGTTAGTGCGGTAGGTGGCGAAGGCTTCATATCATCTAGCAACCCTGTGAATTTGGTTTTTAGACCTCCTGTACTGACCAAGGCACCCAGAACGTGGACTAGGGCACCCACATGTGCCATGATCCTCTCCCAGACGTCATCTTTCCTGGATCTACAAATTTTTGAACCTCGGCGTTGGTGTCAGTGTTGTGTTAAAGACCAAAGTCAAGATCTTGGTCGTTTCTAAAACTAAAGATTGTGCTGACTATGAATTGAGTTGTATTGAACTATGACTGTAGACTGTTGTATGGGGTGATTGATTCACTCGATAGATGTCCCCTCATTTGGGTTGCATGCGATGTCACGAGGAGTATGCAGCCCAAAGGAGGACTAGATATTGTGAGGAAACTAAAGCCCTACAAGGGGAGGGAGTGTGCTTGGTAGAAATAGGGGCACACACAAACAAGGTGGCTAGGAAAACAAGTGTTAGTGTAAATAAGATAAACATGCATGTACAAGAAAATATGTAAACTAGCAAGAAAGAAGATAATGTAGACTTCAAAAATCAAGTTGCAAACATGAGACATCACTCACGATGTTGCAAGAGAATCAAGGCCGACGTGGCCAAGTGCATAGAGTGTACACACAAAATAAATGCCAAAGCCTACAAACAATAACATACAGCAGAAAACAAGAGTAAACAATATCAAGAAATGTAACAAACAACCATGGTGGAAAATAGACCTGCAAGACAAATGTTGCACACAAAGCACCCATTAGCATGTTAGAAATGTAAAATGTATGTCAAATCATATATAATCCAATATAGTAGTGTGCTATGAAAAATGAAACAATAGTACATGTAATGTAAGAAAGTGGATGCCCCCAGGAGCCATTGTTGGACCGGTAATAGGTATTATGCCAAGCATTCGTGTTGCATGTATCGATCTATATGGAAGTTACATCCACAACTAGAAGGCAAGTGAATACACATGTGTATATATAAATATTATGACATACAAGATATTTATCTAGCATACGTGAAAAGTGTAGATGTAAGCATAAGTAAGCGAGAGTAAATGTGACCAAGATATGCAATATGTTGTTAATGAGATTGAATGGAATGTAGTATGAGTATGATAGGAGTGGTGTGCCCCCCGATTGGATGTGTAAACATGAAGTTAGGTTCATTTATGCATGCCTCCTTGGTAGTCAAGAATGAACCATAAAAAAAGAGTGTGTTATTGGGAAATGGTTTGAACGTGTGTGCTAGAAAGATATGATCGTCAAATCGTAGAGTGTAGAGAGTGTGTGAGTGAATGAGTGAGGGTGGTGATGTTGATTTTAGATTGAGACCCTCAGAAACCAAGTATGAATTGTATAACTAGAGTCCGTCATAGGGTATTGAGCGCAGTGCGTAAAAGATGTAAGAAACATATGTCATGACCGTGTAGAGTACATATGATGTGTAATAGATGTTGTGTGAAAGTGATGTTGTGAATGTGCGATGTGTGAAGTGTGCAGTGTGTGAGGTTCATGTGTATAGTATGCCCTCAATAGTCAAGTTTGAACTATAGCACAAGAGGGCATCATCGGGTAATGACGATATAAAAGTGTATCAAGATGTGTATGAAGCATGTGAAAGATGAGATGTGGAGTATAGAGTATGTAATACATCTAATAGTGCTAGGGGAGATAAGTATGATGCCCCCCAAATGTATGTTGTTGAATGTATTATCCGATGAAAGTGAAAGACAAGGGTCCTCCACCTGATGCTTGCAAAGATAAAGGTGTGTGACCATGTTAAAAGATTGGCGATGTATGAAACAAATGTTGAGTCGGTGAATGAGAGCGATGCACGTGAGACCTAGGAGGCGATGAGTTCATATGTGTAGAAGACCGTGAAGGTGATGTGCACCTATATGAAGGAGAAAATGGAGGTGAGGAAAACCTATGTGAATTAGACTGCATAAGTAATGGAGACCTATACACAGGAGAGCGCATAGCCAATGAATGCCTATGTGAAGTAAAATGAGGTGGTGATTCATACCTATGTGAAGGATTTGTCTGAGTGGCAAACCTCAACTGGTGAGATAGACTAGCAGACCTATGAGACCAAGTAGGTTGTGTGTGAACCGGTGAGCTAGGATCAGATTGTGCTTTTGATTTGAGAGGTTGCGGGGACCTAGATGCTCTAGAAAGTGCAATGGCAACCTCAAGAGGGGGCTGCAGACATGGTGTGTATGGTGAAACACCATTAATAGTGATATCTTTCATGTTGTGGATGAACTTTAGACAAAAGTGATGCATGGAGATGATATCATGCGTTGCATGGAGCCAGGGAAAATCTAAGAGCATGTCACACCATTTGACAGAAAGTGCCACAAGGAAAGGCACAAGTATCATAAGAGAAATGACTATCACTGAAAGCTTGACATATCTATATGAGTTAGGGACTGGATATGAAATTTGTGAGAGTGGATATCCAATAGCGATAAGAAGTGTGATAGAACATGCACTAATACAAAATGATGGATCAAACATAGTGTTATTGATAGAATTGGATCCAATAGAAGTACTAATGTGCAAGAGATCAGAAGAGAATGTAGCATGACAGTCGTGATCGGAGAAAGTAATGAGTGGTGAAGATGTCTCAACATGAGAAGCTAGAAAATTGAGAGCCCTGGTGTAGAAGGAGGCACTGTGCGATATGTATGATTGGATGAAGATTCAGTCGCTTGCTTGTCATGTTTCAGAAGAGGATTTTTGAAGATCTTGAGCTTATGATTTTAATTGAGTAGTGTAGAAGCCACAGGCTCAGGAAGCTCAAGTGCATTATTATCGAGAAGATCTTGAATAAGATTGCGAAGTTTGAAACATCGATCTGTAGAATTTTCAACACATTGATGATAGTCGCACATGATATTTTCATTATAATTACGACCCTTAGGATGATATGGTTTGTTCCAGATTAAGCAGAGGAGGAAGTGGAATAAGATTTCTCTCAACAAGTTGTGGCGGTCGAAGATGCAGAGTGACATTCAATTTTATATATGTACGCTTAGGCGGTTTCTGTTGAAGCTTTTTGGTATTAGATATAGCATTGACAGTAGCTTTTGCTTCGGTAGGTTTAATAGATCGCTTGAAAGTTGATTTACTTTGAAAGCATGTAGAGGCTAAAGCATGTTCCTGATACTTAAGCTTGCTCATAGATAAGAGTTTAGTTTCATGTAGCTTAAGAGTATGACATAAGTGACTGAATGATGGAGATGTTTCGAAGATAACACTCTCCTAGAGAGGTAGTAATAGAATTTGGACAAATAAACTTGAAGTTCAGAGTTTGCAAGAACATTATACATCTTAGCTAAGTTGTTCTTATATCGCAAGACATAATCCACTAGATGTTCATTAGATCCTTGTTTAAGTTGCGCGAGTTAGGCATAGGATATATTATAGTTGATATTGATGGAGAAGTGAGTAAGAAAAGCATCGACTAGATACGTAAAATATGTTACCGAGTGGATAGGTAGATCATAGAACCAACGCATTGCATAATCATAAAGACTTCTAGGAAATAGCTTAGGTAAGAGAGTATGATCATCTGTAAAATCTAGACATACAACATGAAATGCTCGGAGATGCTCTTAGGGGTCACCATGACCATTAAAAATGTGTAACTTGGGAGTGATGAAATTAGGTGGAATTACATAAGCAGAAATGGTGGGTGCAAAAGGAGTATGGAGTAGTAATGTCGAATCCAAAGATAGAGATGCACGAGAAGTAGTCTATTGCAATTGACGGATTTTAACTTGAAGGTCCCAATAAAGGGAGGATAAATCTTGAGTACCAGTGGAAGAGACTTGTCACGTATGAGAAACAAGAGGTGGAGTTAAGTGATTGGTGGGAGTAGGAACAGAGACATGAATAGTATAAGTAGGCAGAAAAGTGGAAACAGGTGGTTGAGTAACAATGGAAGCGGGGATGGAGGCAAAAAACAATAAGCTTCGCAAGACTGGTAGCCTCCTCACGAGTAGCGAATAAAATCAGGTCTATATCATGAGGATGCTCAGCGAGATGATCACTAATCTCTTGTACATCGGCTAAAGTAAATTCACCACAAGATTGAGCCATAATGCAAAGATGATAAAAATACCTAGAAGAAAGGGGGTTCACAAAATGATTAAGAAAGTATAAAAATGAATAGATGCCTGATTCTAAATATTTAATAGCGCTGAATATAAATACATATTTGATCCAAGCAAATAAGCACTTTAAATTTGAAACCCTAGTTGCAAATGAAAAGATAAAGGACTTAGTTGATTCACAGTGATGTCGAAGGTTTGCTGAGTTGGAAAAATGCTAAAACCGCGACGCAGGATGTCGCAATTAGAAATAGAAAATTGCAAAGGTGTCGAATGTTCCAGGACTAGGGCGCATATGGAGAATCAGGGGCATCAAAGACCTGTTCTGGGTGCATGTGACTGCTAAGAAGCTATGGAACCCAATTTTTTAGGGTCACGAGATGTTTTTCGGTTATCTCCTTTAATTGCATGTATTTTGCTGGACTTAGTTGTTATTCTCCTAAAACCTACAATCAGAAAGAAGCACGTGTAAAACCCTCAAACCAAATCAAATCCTAAAAAATAAAGATGCAAAATGGGGGGTCGAACTATCTTCAACTGTCAAAAAAGTGAACTTACTACCGAGTGTTGCACTACATCTCAAACCCAATTTAGTTTTGTGTGTGTGTGTCGAAATCATCTCATATGTGGCTCTTGTGCATGTCACACTTGACAACGAGCAATAGCTAGATGTAGAAGATGTAAATAGATGTGTGCGTGAAAGAATGAACTTCCCCTCCTATGAAGTGTATGCAAAAATGGCAGACTCTTATCCCTTGTGTGGAGGTAGACGGATGCTTGAATGCTCTTAGAATGCTCTTGAATGCAACCTTAGGTGGTGATAGCTAATTCTTAGTGATTGGTCTTTTATTATGGTCACATAGTTTTGTATTTATATGATTCCCTTGTTTGAATTTCGCAATTAGCCACTAAAAGGCTGACTAGTTTAAAAGCAAGATGCCCAAACAATTAGAAAGGGTCCAAAAGATGTGAGTAAAGCACAAAGAGGTCAGGGGCACCTGGCACTGACATCCTAGTTGGGCGCTAGTGTCTAGAATGAGAAATTCCAAAGTATGAAAAGATAGACTAGGAAAGATGGAGTGTAAGGCCAAGAGAGAAAATAGAAAGCAAGCAAAGATGGCCAAAGATAGTGATCAATTAGCATTTTTCTTACTTAGGAATCATATGAATAGTGGTATGTGATCAAGACTAGATAGATACCCAAAGTGTGTGATTTAGTGTCTACACCATTCCAATCCAATTCAATCCAAGTGCAAGATAAACCAAGATAAATATGAGAAAATACAAAGTTAGCGCAAGAGAGCAGAGTAGATGGTAATTACTAATATTTGGGCTTCCTTCCTTCATGAATGTCAAGATGTGGTGAGCATTTATACGATGTCATTTCCCATGGGCGATGGCACTGGCGAAGGAAAAACCTTAAACCAACACCGTCACCCACAGGTGATGGCGTCAGCCAAGGATGATAATGTGTCATGCAAAGTGAAAATATGTGTCATAGATCATGTAAATGGATTAACAAAGTGCCAAATAGTGAAATGTAAGCAAGGTGTCAAGAGTGCAATGTGTATGAGACATAGAGGGTGTAATGCCCCTCCAGGGACACCGGAAAACGCATCTAAAATTTCAGGGTAAAAAAAATTTTTTTGAAGTATTTAGTTAATACTGATACATCTCTTAAACTCTTTCCTGATTACTAATTTTATACCATTTAATTTCTCCAATCTAAATTGTTCACTAACCCTAACCCGAAATTAATTATTTAATTATATTTTAATTTTACTAGTGCCCTAAAAGAATAATCCTACACCACTTTTATTCTATTCACCCTCTCCTTAGGTTCATCACCCTTCCCTTTTGATATATTTCCCATTAAGACCCCATGATAAAAAAAAAGTGCAAGGTTTAATAATGACCCTAGGATTAGGCAATCTTCAACCCTTGATCTAGTTGCCCTAAGATGCCCTAAAATTTCCTTATGTTCCCTTTTCTTTTCTCTTTTCCCCATTTTGTTTGCTCTCTCTCTATCTTATTACAGGGTAAATGAAGGATGAACTATGGGAGCTGTTTTTTTTTGTGTTATTATTCTTTTGAAATAGTCTGTTGTATTATTCTTGGTTATGGAATAAATACATACAAATATTTCTCTATTTAACTATTTAAAAGTGTAGGGGTCTGTGTGGAAGGGTCGTGGTGGTAGTTGGGAGAGGAGGATGCAGCAGGGGCAGCGCGTGGAGAGGGGCGGCGCATGGAGGCAGCGCAGGGAAATGGAGGGGGTCGAGGTGTATATGGAGGCCGCGGCTGGGACAGGTGAGGGGGTCCGTGGGGCAGTCCAGAGGGTGCAGGAGTGCAGGCCGAGGTGGGGTTTTGAGGGGTGCGGCAGGGCAGTGGGGCGGCGGCTGTACAAAGGGGGCGGGGATCCGTGGGGGCAACGCCCCCCATGGGAAATTATAGGGGTGCGGGGGGGTCCGACCGCCCCACCATTATTTCTCTTTTTTTTTATTGTTTGATCTCTGCGCAGGGGTGGGGGCCGAACCCACCCTCGCCCCCCCGCCATTAAATTTTTATTTATTTATTTATTAAAAATAAAACGTTTGTAAAACTAAAATCATAGATTTAATATATTTTATATATATATATATATATATATATATATACATATATATGTATATATACTTAATATCTATCAAATGTATTTTAAATAAATGATACATTTAATTTAAAACAGATATCTTATATATATTCTTATTACAGACAGTAATAAATTAAAGAGAAACGGTAATAATTACATTAACATATACAAACTAAATATATTATTTCAATAACTTCACTAACACTATATATAGATATATTTTTTTGATCAAGTTGTTATTAGTTTGTTTTGCACACAAGATAAATGAAACTGATTTCAACTTGAAACAACTAACATATTTTACTTCATTATCTTATGGTCTACTAAACCTATATTTTATTTTATTTTCGTTTTTTCTAATATTTAGTTTTGTAGAAAAACAAGTAGCGTACTCATGAGATAATGAAAGCAACAATGCAAGAGGAACTACTTCCTTTTCAAAGGCAATGCTACAAGATTATTTCAAATTTCAAAACAAGTAAAAACCTTCAACAAGAAATATTATTATTTACTTGTAGTTATACCTTCTCAATAAACAACCTTTCTTTCTCAAAATGATATTCAAGACAAGCATGTGGAAGGAATGTAAATATTTTACAAGTTCTCTATTGCAAACACCCACAATATTTCATATTCTTAACATGGGAGGTTCTTAACATGGAATGCATACATATCAACAAGAAGGCGTATTTTCAAAAAATATATATTCCTTCATTTCAAAAGGAGATTACATATAATCACAAGCTATGATTTATTCAATGCTCTTTACCCAACCTTCAATACATCTCTTTTCGAACTATGCTAAAACACGTAAGGGGACAACTTAGCAACTCCTTCCCAAGATTGAAATAAAGCTTTTAATTTACAAAAACGAATACAATTTCATACAAGTGGGTTCCACTCCACAAGGAAGATACTTTACAAAAAGATTGATCACCCTTCAAATAGCCATAGTTTGAGTTACAAAAAGAGGAATGCCAACAAAGTGAAGGAGACAATGTGCTCCAAGATGACAAGAGATTCCAAGCTTGAGATACATCTTTCATGCCTTTAAGAGATCCAACAAGGAGAAGGAGCTTGTTTGCCACCCAACCATAGTCATCATCACATGCCTATCCCAAGGTTGGGATGCATGCTAGCCTCCCCCAAGCCCATGGGAAAGAGGATAGCTACCAAAACTTGCACAAGGTGGAGGGTAAAACAACAATGGAACAAGCACACAAACATAAAGTTCACAACAACACAAGACTCCAATTTACAAGGAGGAGAACCCATGTTCATCATCCAAAAATGGGGAAGAGAGGAGAAAGTTCTCCAAAGTTATGCATCAATATTATTTGCACAGTAAACACATCTTCATATCCTCCTTATTGCTCCTTATTCAAAACAAGACCCTCCTTATTCCTCCCCCTTTCTCCAAGTCCTCCTTGGAAGGATTTTCAAACCCCAAAAGGGGTTTCCTTACCAAGAATGGGGAAGGAGATTCAAACCAAATGAATCAACTTCCCCACCTCAACCATTTGAGGGGAAAACAATAAGATCCTACAAGGCTTGGCCATCAAGCCTTGAGGATTGAGAGGGAAAATTCCCTCCCTCTTCCCCCACACTCCAAAACTCCATCATGCCATATGATGGAGGGAGTAAAAACACACAAACAACAACTAAAAGCTACATACAACAATAACAATTTTCAACACCCAAACTAGCATCACAAAGGAAACAACACAACAAAAGTCATGAGAGCCTACCTCAAGGAAAGCTCTCCAAAAAGCTTTCCAACTTCAAGTTTTTTTTCCACTCTTGACTCCAAGCAATTCCCAAGCTCCAAATCACCCAAGCATCCAAGCAAGAAATTCCAAAGAAAAAAAGTCTCTTTCATTTCCCATGAATGAGAATTTGAAGAGGAGCAAACAAGCATCCTCACAAATGAGGGGGTGACATGTGTCACCCCTCTCCCTCCTCATGGTCAAAGATGCCAAAACAAAAGAGAGAAAGGGTAAAATTATTTTTTTGCCCTCTTCTCCCAAATTCCCTTAAATGTTAGCAAGACAAAACTAGTGGAACTTTTGATAAACACACAAATCCACATCCCTTACATGGATGTGACAAAAAAAGGGGTAGAAAGGGAGGGAAAACTCCCTCTAGCCTTGAAAACAAGCCCCCCTACCCATTAGGTAGGGTCCAAGGGCTCATTTTTGTGATAGGGGGACTCCCAAGCTACAAAGGGGTCCCCAAAAATGCCCAAAATACCCTAATTTCGGGTTTTGCATTTTTGGCACAAGGGTAGAGGGTGTGGGGACCACCCAAGGGTCTCACATGTGACCCTAAACCCTTGTGATTAAGTGACTCATTAACAAAATCAACAATTTAAAAGAAAGAGGAGTTATTAACTCCCAAAACAAGTTTACAACTTTACTAGCAACCCTAAACAAAAATTAATAATTCAAAGCAAAATACTTTACATACATTGGGGTCACTCATAGTGCCCAAAATTAATAATCATCTATCCTAAGGCTTCACATAGTGAGCATGGCTAGGACTCAGCCCGTGGGCTACTTGTGCAAGATTGAGTAGTTGGCCTAAATCCCACGTTCTCCTGTAAACCTATCCCCTGCACACTCATTGCACACATTAACCGCACCTGTCCGATACAATATAATTAAATGACATAGTAAGATATCAATGCATGCTAAACTAACCTAACATCCTACTGAAATCAAGATGCGACAACGTGCACAATTATATTCCATATTCCAAAAGTTAGACAAGATGATAAAGTGACATATAATCCCACCATGCAACAACTATCCATCAATATAATTAGGTTCCAAGCACATCATAGTCATTAGTTTCCATGTCATAACAAGAAAATGCGACAATAAAGAAATTAGGCTAAATTGGCGCTATATGCCTGAATGTCACACATGTCTAATAAAATCAAATATCTAAATATAATGTCCAAGATATCATCAATTCCTGTCAAAACATGTCTATGAACAAATAAACAACAAGCTACTGAGCTATAAAAAGTGTGGGCACTACAGAGGGACAAGGATAACTAATGCAAGGACAACTAAGGTTGGGTCCACATAGCAATACTATCTCTGTGTAATGTCTCTAACCCATAATGATTACATGAATAATCATTCCCCATTCCCACCAAGGCCTTTAAGGCACATTCTCAAGAAATGGATGCATCAGTGACCCTTATCTGTTGTTTTCATGTAATTTTGCAAGCCCAAAAATTCAAAACTTGAGCCATGACAACCAAGCCCAATGTGAAAACATGCTCTAAAATCCTCCTAGACCTCTCCCCTAGTCATTCTATCTCCTGTGTATGATCATATTGAACTTGTTGGTACTCCTAATATATTGAATAAGAATGTTCAAATGATCGAAGTGATATTTCAAGGTTAATAATTGCATTCAGTAAAGAGCCATTGAAGACTAGTTCTCTAGCAGGCCTAAAAAGGCCAATTTTGGCCATTTCAAAGTAGGTGTGCATCCTCCAGGAAGGTTCCAAAGGTTCATAATCATTTGGAGGTGGTATTGGAGAGCCAAGAAGGTGTATTAAGTGATTTCGGAATATTTAGGGAAGAATTGGTGGTTTAGGGACAAACTATGCAAAAGCGGGTTTTTCAAGTGTAAGGAGTGAAGGGTCAAAATTTGAACCTAAACTTCTCCAAAGGATTTCAAGAGCTACGTAAGGATTTGGAAGGAAAAAAAAAGGCATTGGAAAGCTGAATTAATTCTCTACATGGTGGGATCATCGCATTTTTCAAAATACCTAATTGTTTCTCAAGGAAGCTAAATCTTTCCAGGCACACCTTGTTGTACTGAAGGAAAAGGAGCTATTTTTCGAAGTTTCATGGAGAATTGAAGTCTAAAACTATTCCAATGATATTTAAATGGCCTTGGGAGTCAAAATAATATAACATTCCATATAAACAGATCATCTGGAGCTCTAGGAATTGTGTCTTCAATTCCTCTCTAGTACAAGGTGTGTTTCTCATACTTAGCCAGATTTTGAAGTGCCACACGTTAGATTCTAGCTCCATGGCGCACTTTTGTGTCCCTCCTATCCCTTTCCCAATGGGACAGAGGGGACACAAAAAATTTCCCAACCTCAACCCTCCTCTCCGGTCCCCCATGCGATCATCCTCAACTTGACAACTTTTTCATCTTCCAATAGGGAAGAAGGTCATCTACTGTAAGTGGGTATTTGAGACCAATTACATAGTAAAAGGCACCATATACAAGTATAAGGTGAGACTTGTGGCAAAATTCTATGCTCAAAAGGACAATTGTTCCTATAGCCAAGATAAAGACTATAAGAATGGTCTTTGCAATAGTTGCATAGCTTGAATGTAAGGCTCATCAAATGGACATAAACAGTTCTTTCCTTAACAAAGGTTGAAATGAAAAGGGATTAATGACCTATTCAGGGAGATTGTTCACACTTGGTTAAGTAATAAATGCATGTTTTTTCATCAGATCTCGTTGTGGTCTCAAATAGGTTCTAAGAGCTTGGTATATCAAAATATATGAACATCTTATGCAACAAGGATTCCATTGAAGTCCATATAATCCAATCATTTACCTCAAAGAGAAAGGTGGGAATTCATAATTCTTATTTTGTATGTCAATGATCTCGTCATCAGAGCCAGTTCAATGAATATGATTGATGCAAAAATTAATGATGTTGAGAAATCTTTCAACATGAACAATCTCTGGATTTTGCACTAATGTCTTGGTTTGAGGTATGGAAAACAAGATATTACATATTTGAGCCTCAAATGAAATATACAAAGGGTGTGCTTCATAAGTTTCAAATCATGGAATGTAGGCCCATTCAACACCCAAGGAAACAAGACTATAATTGTTTTGTTCAGATCCATCTCCTTGGTGAATGCCACTTTCTGTCATTAACTGATTGGGAATCTCATTTACTTGACCTACACAAGGCCATATATTAGTTATGATGTCAGTGATCTTTCATAATTCATGCAAGAACTGAAGTTATGTCTCTAAAAGGAAACAAAGCAAGTATTAAGATATGTTTGTCGTATTGTGAAGCATGACTTGGAGTACAAGCAGAATTATCAGTTCCTCTTAACTGGCTACACAAATGCAAACTATGCAGGATCCACCAATGATAGGAAATCCACATCTAGATATGTTTTCTTGCTAGGATTCGGTCCAATTTCATGGGGAAGTAATAAGTAAAGATTTTTTTCTCAATCTTCCATTGGGGGAAAATACCATGCAATAGGTCGAGCTATATGCAAAATTATATGGTGATGTCATAAACTAGCAAGAGTGGGAATACCTCAAAAATAATTGATGATCTTATTGCAAGGATTGGGAACTTTTACAACTTGTTAGTAACCCAATGTTCTATGAGTGCAAACAACATATTAAGGTTTAATGTCACTTTAAACATGAGTATTTTTAACAACGTGGTATTCAACTCCAATATTGTCCCACTCAATATCAACATGTAAACATATTCACTAAATGACTTCCACATGTAAAGTTTGGGACACGATAATGTATTAAATGGGGGAATGTTAGATAATTTACTACCTCATAATAAACTATAAAAAAAACATATTTGTATGTGTTTTAATCATAATACCAAAACAAACATTCTACTAACCACATGATATTGTACTAGTTGGCCCATGTTTTAAACTCTCAATATAGTCGTCCAAAGTTGCAAGTGAACCTCAAAGTAGTACACAACCATACTGATATTGTAGACCATTTAAGTTTATGTATCCATGGCATTCCTCTTTAAAAACCCTTCAAACTTATGAAAGGTATATTAATCTTGAGTCCATACAATAAAGTTATGGAGTATGCAACATTTAGATGTTGTGAGACCGCACTATTAGCTTCAACATTGTGTTGACAACACACCATTAGGATTTTGATGGTGCCATCACATTACTCTCAATTGAGCAATTAAGAAAAATGACAATCAATTTTGAGCCTACATGATAATGACATGAAATCTACAAACCTTAGGTCATCAACCTAAGTTTCGACCTCATAAAACTAAAAAGTATTGTCCACCGTGACCATCTCAAGATGATTTCAAACATGGTCTTTTTTTCAAAAGTCAGTCAAAATGGTTGCCAAATTAGTATTGGCTCCATGAAACCACACAACATTCTCAAATATATGGGATCAAGTGATTTTACCAAATATGATCAAACATGATTTGCTCCTTTATCATATGGAATTACAACTTGTATTCTAGTTATTCAAGGGTAATTTGTAGTTTTGTTAATTTGTTTATGGAAAAAGGTTGCATACATTTTGTATAAGATATGTGGGTATGTAAGAAGAGAGTATATACATTTGTTCATCATTGTCGCATTTTAACTTTTTCTATCAATCATAACATATGCATGCTAACATTATTGCTTACCATGTAATAGTTTGATGTGTTTCTTCTCATTATTTCCTTAAATGTTTCTCTCTTTCCATGCTTCTATCTAATGCAACCGATGGAAGAAAAAATAAATTAAATGGGTTCTCCTACACTATTTTCCTTTCATTAAACAATTTTCTTCTTATTCTTGGTAGAGCTATTGCACAAAACTTTTTTAAAAACACCGTAAATAATAATCTGATTCAAAACATACGGGGTCTTGTATTCATCTAGAGATAGCTTCTTATACAAATGCTTGATCCTATAATCTAGGAGTCAAGTCTTATCACTTAGTCTTCCTCACATCTCTCTCCATAAATCTCTCAAGCTTATCCCTAGGATCACTCACACTCCAAAATAGCTATGTGAGTTGTTTATTCAACAACTTCACTCACACTATATTATTATTAAATGAGTTTGACATCTCATTTAAATAATAATATTAAATACTCACACACAATATAATATTAATAATGTTACAAACAATATATTTGTAACATTCACTCTCCTATTGTTAACATTATTAATTCATAATATACACTCCCCTAATGTGAACAAGATAGAAAAATGTTTACATATCTCAGTAGAACACCAACCCCTACGACACGCCTGTAGCTCGTGACCTTGATATAAATGAAGGGAGCAACGTTCAACCTTCTATGGTTTTACAACAAGTTTACCACCAACCTGGACATGAACAATTCTCCACTCTATTGTTCACCTCATGTGGTTTTCTGGATCTCCACGAACCGTTTCAAGATCCATGTCTGCATGTGTTTTTTTTACTTCCCCACTATATTTTTCATCAGAAGGTTACATATAAGAATTTGTCACACATTACAATAACAGGAATGTATCATCTATTTTTATTATCTACCACATAACTGAAAGCAAACACACAACTGAAAATACTTGGCCACCAAATCAGTACCGCAGCCTCGTTGATGGTTCCTGATGAGAGGTCGTTGGTTGTCCTCCTGCCTTCATTACCTCCAACCTCCATCAGTTTGCTACTTAGCAAATATATCTTTTAGGCTCATATTACAATTCTCTTGGGTATCGGTTTCAACCGATAATGCACCCCCTCACTATGGACGTTGCGTACAAGGGAAAGTGCGTCCAAAAGTGACAATTTTTTATTAATTTTTTTAAAAATTTGCCAAAAATGGAAAAATAATTTTTTTTTATCCAGCAGCAAAAAGAATAGGCTCAATGCGTAGAACTTGAAAAAATACACATTTAAAAAAAAACGATATCTCAATCCGAGTTATCATGCTTACAAGTTCTAAATTCAACTTCTTTCTGGGCCCTTTCCAAAAATGGAATTTAGTTTTTATACTTGAATTTTTTCAGTATGTCCAAAAATAGTCAAAAATACAATTAAAAACGTCAAGTTACCAAAACGGTGATACAATACACAGGCCGATCAAAGTTACCAGAATGGCGATGCAATACATAGGACGATCGATAGAATGCGCAAGCAGAACGATTCAATTCGCGGGCAGAATGCTCCAATATGCAGGATGATGCAATCAGTATATCCACCATACTAGGCCATGGACATTGCGATGACGATGTTTTATTCAAACACTCTCATCCTGGAATCCATGCTCTTATACCAAATCTTATTTTTGGTAGAGCTATTGCACAAAACTTTTTAAAACACCATAAATAATAATCTGATTCAAAACATACGAGGTCTTGTATTCATCTAGAGATAGCTTCTTATACAAATGCTTGATCCTATAATCTAGGAATCAAGTCTTATCACTTAGTCTTCCTCATATCTATCTCCATAAATCTCTCAAGCTTATCCCTAGGATCACTTACACTCCAAAATAGCTACGTGAGTTGTTTATTCAACAACTTCACTCACACTAAATTATTATTAAATGAGTTTGACATCTCATTTAAATAATAATATTAAATACTCACACACAATACAATATTAATAATGTTACAAACAATATATTCGTAACATTTCTCCCCTAGCATTATCTTATCGTTCTCATCATATCATTATTTCTATCAAGCATAGCATATGCACTCTAACATATAGCATGCCACCTACATATGTTCATGTTTTTTCTATCATTGTATTTTCTTCCGAGATGTTTGTGTTTCCACAATTTTATCCAACACAACAAGAGCAACAAAAAAATATATATAATAGTATCTCCTACATAATTTTGAGCACAATGAGCAATTTTCCCCCCTTGGATTATCCTTTGCATTGTGACATGCTATTAGTTGTATAATCATAAATGTGATGCATGCATATCATTAATGTAGACAAAAAAGGAATGATCTTGAAGATTTTATGAATCAATTGATAGAACTACATAAAGATAATTTAAAAAAATCAAATTTTGTTTAAAAAAGAAATGTCAAGACTTGGCCTTTAACACAACTCTTACAAATTTGTAAGGAATACATCTCTTGCAAGATTCAAACAATATGAATATTTGAAATAATATTTTAATATTGGTAGGGAAGCCACCCATTTTCACCTCAAATTAGGTGTCGTCGCTACGAGACCAACAATTTCAAACATGTACAATCATGTAATTTTACCTAAGGTAAGCTTCACAAAGTTTTCTATATAATCAAAGGTAATTTGTAATTTTCATTTTTTAATTATTAATTACAATTTTTTTTATATTCTCTCTATATTATGTATATCATATATGGGTATGTAACAAGAGTAGCAATCTCTTTTTCTATTAATCAAAACATATGCATACTACAATTACCACCTATCATGCAACATATGCAGGCTAACATTACCACCTACCATGTTGCATACAAGTTTTGTTTTTCCTCGTTATTTCTTAAGAGACGTTTGTCTTTTCACGCTTCTATACATTAATTGGTCACTCTATACACAATTTTTTGCATTGAATAGTTCTCCCCTAGATTTATCCTTTTTCATTCCCACATTTTTTATCGCTATCAATCATAATATGTGCTCACTAACATACAGCCCGTCACCTTCATGTATTGCATGTTTCTTCTCTCATCAAATTTTTTTGATAAATGTTTCAGGTTTCCACACTTCTCAAACACTCGAAAATGGCAACAAATTAATATTGTAAATATTAAACGGTCTCTTACCCAAATAAATTCATATTAAACTTTCTTCCCTAGCATTATCCTTTGCGGCGAGGTTGTACTAATTATATATCATGTAAAGATTATAACATTTTAACTACATTGATTAAAGAAGAAATACAAGTTTTACAACATGATATACAGAGCATTAAACCTGCATAAGAACCGATAAAAGTAGAAAGTTCCCAGCCAATTTATAACTAAAACTAGACAACACTGACTATCAAAATCGTAGCAGATGAAATAACCTTCTTGTTGGGATCAAGGTTAAAGACACCAATAACAAGGATCCAAAAACATAAATCATCCATAAGAACCACAACCACCCACCACCAAAATAGACTGCAGAGAGTGGACACCATTCCGTGGAGAAAGCTAAAAGGCTGTGAGGACTGCACGCAACATCAAAATATCAAGAAAACCACCAAACCCAATTCAAGCCTATTAATTATAAAGACGAGGCATCCCAATAACCTAAGAACTAAAATTGTTGTATCAATTAAAGGTGGTAGAAAGACTGGAAACATGCTGTGGTAGAAAGGCTGAAAACAGGCTGTCACAAACTTCAGATGACTAGTGGCCAAAAAGAAACCCACAACCCAACTCAGGTGCCTTTCCCACAAGAGCCTGAACAATGTAGGTACGATAGCTAATCCCACATATGACTTCTTCACTCCAAACATTGTGGGAGCGCCAAACGACACCCTAGATAACTTTCTATTATTGGATTTATCTTATGGATAATTGTGAGTGTTATCTCTGGCTAAAATATATTACAGAATTGTACAAATTATTTCTAACTAGCTTAAGATATATTCCCGTACCAACCCATCCCATCGGGTATCTATAATGCACGAGTCTTGCAAGATTCACAGAACTTATATACTTGAACAATATTTCAACATTTGCAGGGACACCACACCATTTTCACCTCAAAAGAATAACCATGGAAAATAGACATTCAGACCAGCGTCTGGTTTTGTGTATCATCAAATCTTTTGTAAAATAAGCCCAACATTGTAAACATCATCCCGTATATCTGTCACTTAAAGAACTATAGTTGGTTTCAAATATGTTCAGGTCAGATTTTAAAATATTTGTGTGAAATTACAGGCAGTAAAATATGCTCATGAGGTGTATGCTAATATAAACACAAAGCACTTGCAGCCCTAGAATTAAGCAGATCAACAACTGCCAATAAATTTGGCTGGTCAGTTCAGGAACAAATGGCACAAAGATTTTAATGTGCTGTAATTATATTTGACTAAATCACTCAAAAACATCCGAGTATAAGAGACGATTCCAAATAAATAACTGCACCCATGGAGCAAATGAACAACATAAACATGGAAGACACTCTAAAACCAGGAATAACTAGCATGATACCGATGATCTTTGTGCTCTTGATCATCTCTATAGAAGATGCATTTTCCTCTTGAAATAGCCCTAGGGCATCCCATTTCCGATGCTTGCAACAATGATACAAATTAAAAATAAGCAAGCAGTCTACATTTCTAATCATTAATAGGTAACACAATGAAAGCTCTATCAATCGCCCCCATTACACTCTGTTTCATTGTGGTCTTGCAGGTAGCATTTAACACCGTGAGGAATAACTGACATTATATTGGCCTTCAACCTGAATATCACAAAGATTTGCAAAATGACAGACATTTGTGAGGAAGTGCCAAATAGGAAATCCCTCGTGGCTGCATGATTCCTGCACTCATATCAAACCACAGAAAGAAACAGTAAGTCTTGCAAACTCAAAAGACGGAAGACTAACAAATCTTGTTTACTCTATAATTCAAAATGCATGCTTCTATGCCCACCCCATTATACCCTCCACCCTTTAGATAATCCCTTACAATGCATGTTGGCTTTTAACCTCTAATATCACAAGAATATGTCAAAGATTTGCAAAATGACAGACATTTGTGCAGAGGTGCCAACTAGGCAATCCCTCGTGGCTGCATGATTCCTGCACTCATATCAAACCACAGAAAGAAACAATAAGTCTTGCAAACTCAAAAGACGGAAAACAGACGATCTTGTTTCCTTTACTTCAAAATGCATGCTTATATGCCCGCCCCATTATACCCTCCACCCTCTAGATAATCCCTTAAAATGCATGTTGGCATTTAACCTCTAATATCATAAGAATATGTCTTGGTAAGAAGAAAACTGAAAGAAACAAATAAGCTCGCAGATGCACTGAACTCGATCAAGGAAAAACTAAGTAAATCTGCAAGAATTTGATATTTTGGTAACACTCAAGCTCTCAAAAGGCACAGCCACAAGAATTCAAAAGTTTGTTAACACTCAAGCTCTCAAAAGGCACGGCCACAAGAATTCAAGAATTTGTTAACACTCAAGATATCAAAGGCATCTTGTCTAGCAAGAAAGACAATTACATTAAATAAAAAAACTCAAACTGCAAACAACTGCACATCTTCAATAGTTTTGCAGACATTTAGCTGAAAACCCCTTGATCATTGCATGACACGGGAGACCATGAAAAACTAACACTTAATTTCAATGCATACAGCAATTATTTCTATTAAATCATAAAAAATATTACAATAAAAACAAAGTGGGTAACATATTACCAGGGACATGGAATCATCATCGAGGGATATGATCTCATCAAAAATACTTTGTTATTCATGACTTCCAACAGTTGGGAGATTCACAACTTTCCCAATCGCAACTGTTCTACCTGCAAATGCCAATATGATTGATAGACTTCTACAACTATCCTATGTTACTTGAAAGTTAATCTCCAAAATTTGTCATTTTACTAACCTTCATCACGGAGTGTGAACCTTCCAAGTTGTGGAAAATCGGAAAACTTTTCAACACAAATTGGAGCATTGACCTGAAAGTTAAATTTTAGAAAAAAGGTTTAACTTAATAAAATGCCTTCCAACAAAGCAATCATGATGAATAACATGCTACTTTTAACTGAAAAATAAAATACCTGAATTCGGCACACCACAACTGCACCACTTTTAACAAAAAGTGTCTTCTTTCTAATTGGCTTTTTGGTCTTTGGATCAATTTGATGTAACAATGCCATAATCTCACATTCCTCAACAACAGAATGTATATGCAATATGGCTTTATAACCAGCAGTGAATATTGCCTGGAAAAATTGTGATTCAAAATGCCAGACTGAGACTGTTGGACAAACTTTACATGAAATTAATACATTTCATATAAAATCTTAAATAATTAGAATGTCCAAATGAAAATGAGAGCCACATACCTTATGGTCTAGTAGTTCCAATATTTGTAATTGAGAATCAAACTCCACTACAGAAGAAATGGGTCTTGCTGCATCATGCAACCAAATACGTAATTAAAATTAATTTACCAACCATGCATTATACTATAATAGAATCAGTGTTACGCGGGGACACGTCCCTTAGATTTTGGTGACACCCCGAACGTCCCGAACGTTTCGGGGACTTGGGGACTTGGAGGGCACATCTCCTATTTTTTTAAAATCTTTCAAAAAACTTCTAATGTTTTTACTTTTAAAAAGTTGTTATTTTTACGAAGAACATTAAATTATAATCTTGAAAGTACCTGCATAGAGCTTAAACCCCTAAATTTCATTGAATAAAGTTAAAATATTCAAGTACTTATATTTTATATATTATTTTAATAGCCGTCCCCTTGCCGTCCCCAAAATTTGGGAAATTTTTCCCGTCCCGAAAACTTTGTCCCTCTGTCTCCCCGTCCCTGAGACTTAGGTAACTATGAATAGAATTTAATTGTGACTAAGAGCCCTTGATAAAGACATTTACTTACACTCACAATTATGAGAGCTTCATTAAATGTTATATTATGATAGCATAGATCCTGGCAAGCATCTTCTTAATGGAGTCAAGTCCAATAGTAAACAGATTACAGCCAAATGTAGCACTCATAAAAGTGGATTTCAAAAGGAAAATGACACGCTTGGAAAATGAAGAAATGAAAAACAAAGCCAAGATCAGTGCGAAAACACTTCCAAGTACAAGATATCTCGTGCTTAAAACTATTACAGTAATTGCATTTAAGATTTGATAAATACTCCTGAGAGCAATTATATTTGATAAAGATGATGATTACATATTACCACACATTAAATCTATCAAAATGGACATTGCAAGTGTTTCTAGCACTTACGCTCTCGAGTCATGTACAGGATCTGAAGCAAAGAAAGTGACAAAAATGTTTGATACTACCATAGTTACCAGGAGATGGGTACACCTTTTTTAAGAAAAATAGGAGACTGGTACACAGACAACATATATATATTAAAGAAAACAATATTTTATGCCAAAGGCATATGCACTGGTAGAAACCCGGTGCTGCAACTGACACATGGAATAAATAACAGACGTTGATCTTCATGGTAGTTCATCCAAATGATCCTCGCCGTTGCCTCACATTTCCCATTCACACACACACACTCCATTCTTTTTAGTTTTAATCAATCTCAATATTGAAAGATGTGCGCTACGCGAAAAATTATATGGCAGAGCTTGTTGCAGCTGAGACACGGCACACATTAAGCGGCGGTGATTCTATTTACTCGAGTGTTGATGCACGGCCTCATCTCGACCATGCACGTGGATGTTTCAGTTTTGAAAACCCTAATCTGTAACCCTGAATCTTCATTAGGTCAAGGGCAGATGAGGCAGCAGTAAAAGGAATGCTTGCAGTTGAGGTCTCGACACTGTCAAGGTGGAAGCGACCATCCTCATGTGCAAACGAGTCCGAAACCACTCACAGCACCTCGTTGAACGCACATCTGTCTTGCTGCTTTGACCTGGAAGTCAGCTGCATCATCCATCACCAGATCTGTTTCTTTGCCTATACTCCGCAGCAGCTTCGTTTGTTTCTTTGCCTGTATTGTTGTTTATATTATTATAATGATTAGGAATTTGTATATAAGGTTTTAAGATTTAATTGTGCTTTGTCATATTGCTTAAGGTTATGCTGTCACTTGCGATGGGGTTAAATTTAAGTTCCAAGTTAGAAGTTTTACTGCTTTGTTATATATGCATAAACATATTCTTGTCTTTACAAGGGTTTTAAATTTTTTATGGTAAAAGATGATAAACGGTTACCATATGTACTAATTGATTTAATAATGGTTTAATTGTATGATGGATTTAAATTTTAAACTTTTATTTTGTTGTTTTTATGATCCAATTTGTATGAGCGAAATTTGCTGTAGGTAGAATTAGATTTATTTCCATTTGTTTAAAGTCGATAAACCGTCGTTGCGTTCATTGTCACGAGTAGAATCAGATTTATTTTATCTGGTATAATAAATTGGAAAGTTATTTCAGAGATATGTGTTTCTTTGCATCATTGTTGTTGCAGTTATTATTGTCTTGTGTTTATAGTTAGTTATATTCACTATTTTTATATTTATATGTGAATAATATACCTATATTTTTAAAATAAAACTTTTAATTAGATTTATTCCCATTTGTTTAAAGTTGAAAACCTTTGTTATCTTCATTGATATGGGTGGAATGAATTTTATTTTATCTGGTACAATAAATTTACGTCATTTTGTGTGATGTAAATAGTGTCTTATTCTTTTATGGCCCGTGTGTTTTGAAAATTGATCTTATAAATGGAAATATTGTCATGGGTCTTGAAAATTGATCTTAAAAATGGAGATACTGTTTCAGTGTAATGTTTCTTTGTGTCATTGTTTAATTTTTTTATCGCAATTGTTAGAGTGTGTTTATATATAATATTCACCATTTGTATATATGTATATGTTAATATTGTTATTATATATATATATATTAATACAAAATTTAATTTACTTTTACAGTCTATAATCAAATTATCAAGTAAATTACAAATTTATGGTTTAGTTGGATTGTAAATAAAAAGTACATGAAATTTAACTTTGTTCTATTTGAATAATGTATGCCATAACTTGTTTATTTGAAATCACATTTTTCTTGTAATCATGTAACAAAATGCAAATTTCATAGAACATATTTTAAACAAATAGTTCAATAGATATTTATATAAATCTTGTTTAATCTCTCACTATATTAATTATACCAGAAACCCCGTTTTAAGTACTTTAATTTTTAAGAATAATGGAATTTACATTAAAAAATTGTACAACAAAATATTTTTCCCAAACCTCGTTTTAAGGCTTTCTGTGATTTTAAGAATTAAATTATAATTAACTTTTAAGATATTTTGTTTTCCTTTCGTAAAAAAACAATTGAAACGAATTCGCGCAATCTATCGAATTGTAATCAAATTTACGATATGTACACTTTGAGGTCCCGCACTAGAATGTTTGCTCCGTACAATTTTGTATCCCTTATCAAAAAACAATCCAAACACTTTCAGGTCGCATTTGAACAATGTTCCTCAATAGTTTCCGACATTCTTCTATAGGGTTCAAGTTTGTATTACTTTTGCATTGTATTCTACGTCCTTCTGCTTCACCATCATGCTCATAGATCAGTATTTTATTGGTATCCTCCAAGCTAAACTTCTTGTTGCCATGATATAAAGAATAACAAGCTTGATTGATGGATAAAATCTACCTATCAGGTTTGAATCTGAATTTGAGGGTGATTCCTGAAGACTGCGCTTGCCCCTGAGCTGGCCTGAATACGGGCTTCTTCCGGTTGAGGAAAATCTGGAAAAAATCTACCTTCCACTAATATGCTCAATGGTTTGAGGGGCTCAAATTATCACTGGTTGTTCGCACACCACTTAATTTCCTACTACTACTTGAGCTTACAACTAGAAAGAAAGGGCACATATTGCTACAAGACACAAGCATTCCAGTTGGTCAAATTGGCCTTACATTTACGTGTCTTCTAAGTACCCAATAAATGCAAGAGCTAAAATAGTAAACATTTTTTCACTTCTTTACGATTGTCGGACCACTCCATACATTCTGAGATATCTCCGCATATAATTGCATCAAATGTCTTACACAACCTACCTTTTATACTTCAAATGAGTAACAGAAATGTTATGTTGTGGTTGGAGGGTGGAGTCTCGTATTGCTTCCCCATTCCAATTTCCTCGCCTGCACACTTTTCTACCCTCAAACCCCTTCCTCTTTACCCCTCTCCCTCTCGAATATTTCCTCTCCCTCCACTTTTAACTTCTGCACTACATCCCCTTCAGCATTTCCATTGTACATATCACGTGCGATTGCTAGTATACAACCTAATATAGCATAAGAAAAACATTGATAACTATAAGTAAAGATATTATATGATGACAAAACATGAGAGTAATGATATGGATATTTATATTTGAAATCTCATATTATATAGGGTCGAAAGTATAAATAATATATTTTAAAAACACTGAAATGCAAGTCTCTGAGACTAGTACCACCGAGTTTCAGTATCCGAGACAAGTACCAGCCTCCAAGATACATTTTTTGTGATAGGAGACAAGTCTCCATGCAGCACTGGAAATAACTCATATTTACATGACCATAAGGGTGTGTTTGAAACTGTACATTATGACAAACATGTTCTGTCTTCCAAAGAAAGTTTTCACTTCAACACATTAAATTGCTAATCTCAAGTAGAAAAAAGCTCCGATCATACAAAATCTTGGCGTTCCATTTGGATTGTAAAATTTCTTTTTTTATTGGAAGTAACTATTGGCAGTTATATTGATTGTTATAAAAAATATGGTGCTCGGGAAGCTTTTTGAATCATAGGGTATGTGTGCAACCCGAGGAAGCTCAAACAAAGACCCATAATCAATGGGTTTGTAGCACAACGAAGCTCAAATATTGAATCTAACAGTACATCGTCCACGAGTTTTTTATCGTGCTGTTGGAAGAGTTTCTCAACCCTACAACAGCAATCAGAGAAATGATTCCAATGTCACTATTAAACCAAAAAAATAATCATTTGCACCGAACAGAAATGTAAAACATCATCTTGCCATGACAAAGGAATTAGTATGTGTGTGTAGTTGCTTTTTAATTGAAACAAGTTAGGGTTCCAAGACATTTTTTACAATGGTTCAAATTGAAACATAAAACATTGTCTTTAAGTCAACGATGCCGTGACAATGGAATTAGTATGTGTGTAGTTTTTTAATTACTAAAAGTTAAAGTTCCAACAAATTTTTAAGATGTTCACCAAAAGTATTACACAAGAATAGCTGAGGAATCGTCAGGTGCTCCTCAAAGCATCCAATAAACATCTTGTTGGGGATTCGCTGATACTTCCCAACAAAGTTCACTGGACATGTAATCATACATTTAAGTGTTGAAATAAATTATTGTATCAGTCAATTTTATAAATAAGTGATAAATGGCCATTTTCCAACTACCATAAATCTACCTTGGTGCCCATGCAAAATCCCATTTCATTTTGTCATTATCATTTAAGTGGCAAAGAAGATCCACATGTAGATGAGCTAGGAGACAAATCCATAACCTATAAAACATGAACTGAACAAAACAAAACCTCTGAAGCCATCAGAGACATTCATAGATATTGGTCCAAGGAGATAACTTCAATGTCCCAATTATCAACTTAAAACATTTCAACATTTGAAGCACGAAGGATCTCTTGTTCTGAAGAACAGTCATTAAAAAAAATACAGTAACAAAGTTGAACTCCATTGACAGCAACTACGAAGACAAGAAAACAATTGATTTTAATAAATAGAAAACAAAAAAAATACTCACAAATTGAAGACAAGATGAATCCCGCTGAGATATCCTCTTCTTCAACACCAGCCAGTTTTACCCGAAT
This sequence comes from Taxus chinensis, assembly GCA_019776745.2. NCBI lineage: Eukaryota > Viridiplantae > Streptophyta > Pinopsida > Cupressales > Taxaceae > Taxus > Taxus chinensis. Next base: position 221,896,935 of record CM034155.1, on the reverse strand, counting down.
ATTTTCTCCGGGCCTTGCAAACCTCAACTCATTGCTATCTCGGTACACAGCCACAACTTTCACTTGAGCCTGTTTGACAAATAAATAATACAGCTATCACCATTAATGAGCAGCAGAGGGAATATTTGTACATCGTAAAAAAGAAACTCACCTTGTTTGGCATCACAACCAAACTGTCTCCTACTCTTACAGTGCCCGACTCCACTTTCCCCATCACGACGGTTCCCATATCCTTGAACTTGTCCATTATTGGCAACCTGCAGAGAGGCAGAGAGGTGTCCATTATTGTCCATTATTGTCCATTAAATAACTAACCTACTTAAGAATAGTGTATCTAATGAATCTATTCTTTAAAGAATCGGAAAATAAGAATGGTACACCATCGAGAAAAAGGAGAACCAAATAAGGTATGACAATAATTGACAGGAGTTCTGAACATCGTGCTTGAGAATGTGTTGTAAAGAAGGAACGAATTCAACACAGCATTAAATCATAGATCTTTTGTCAATATTTGTTAAGAGCATAACCGATGGAAGTAAATATACAGTAAAAGCAATGATCTGCAATATCAAAGCAATCGATCATGCAACACACATGCATTGAAGCTGATAATAAAAGCAAAGAACCTGATCTTCGGATTTGTAGCTGTCAGTCCTAAACATGTAGCATTTGGACCTCCGCTGCAGACCGAGGATCTTGCCATGACCGATCAACAAATTAAAGGGAACCAAACTAAGTCTCGGGACCGAACACCCTAAGAACCTAACTTTACCACACCAAATTGCAAGACATGTAACAAGATGATCGGAATTTAATGTTCAAATTATGACAATTATTTCACAAAAATTGGCTCCTTAACAAAGGAAATTTCAGGCATGAATTTTAAGAGTTCTTTTGAAGATTTTCCTTTCAACCATACAGGACATGTATCTTTAAAGATTATATAATTTACTTAAATTTACTTGATACATGTAATGCTTGTGTTCAACCAAAATCCCCTTGAGAGACAAAAAAAAGGGAGGCCTGAAAGTTACGTCCAAATCCTATGCCACAGACAACAACTAGGTGGATAACTGTACAAAAATGTAATTAGTAATTCAGAAAAAATTAATAAATTTTAAAATCTGAAAATACAACTCGAATAATGCAGGTTTTGGCTACAAAATACAGATTTGTCCTCAAGGTTGAAAATGAATGAATGTCTTAAGAGATTGGGTGTCACTTTTCAGTTTTTTTAGCATTTTTTTTTGCAACACTATTTTGAGCCCCAAGTGGGCTCCCATGGGGAGAACCTATTCCCATTGGGGAAGGGATGCCAAGCATACTAGCAACGTCCCAGAGTCACCCTCTATGGCGGGGGAAATATCAGGGACCCATCCATGTCCAATGGAGGCATGTGCACTAGGAAACTGTGAGATGCTAGAATGTGCACATTCTACGCAAGTCCACTACCCAAATCCACATAACATCAAACAGAAAATATCGGATTTTCCCACTGTCATTTAGGCTTTGCGGCACTCAATCAAATTTCAGTTTCCAGTACATCAGTTTTCAACAGCCAGTTTCAAGTACAGTTTGCCCCCAAGATTAGGGATTGAGTTTTACTTTTGGGTCTTTTT